>CAIIXF020000009.1:12722346-13922346 GCA_903813345.2 Owenia fusiformis | reverse complement strand
CAATCAAATGCTGTAGTAAGGGGAAGAGTGAGACAACTTACTGATTGATCTATTTGCTTTACCTATACATAAAGTATAGTATGGCGTTTCTACAATGCTTTCCATTTACGTTTTGATGATGATATGTTCCTTGTATTCCTTATGAAATTAATAGTTTAAAGCCATATCATATCAGCCCCTTAAACATTCTTTTTTAATTATTATAATATTTCACAATTTTGTCACAAAAATTGTATATTGATTATTTGATGAAAGGAATGACTCTGAATTTTAATGCAGAGAAGGTATTTTTCTAATGTTGTAAAATGAATCATAATCACCAATACTCTTCAGTGAGACTGACATTGATATCAAATGAATGGTCCCTAAAAAGTTTACAAGATTTTACAAGATTTTACTAGATTTACTAGGTTTACTAGATTTACGAGATTTACTAGATTTACTAGATTTACAGTCTACCAAATATGGGTTAATGTTACTGCATGCTTGTGCAATTTGTTCAGGCCCATTTATTGTTACACTAAAGATATGCATCTGAGTGGGTAGACTGTAAATCTAGTAAATCTCGTAAATCTAGTAAACCTAGTAAATCTAGTAAAATCTTGTAAAATCTTGTAAACTTTTTAGGGACCATTCATTTGATATCAATGTCAGTCTCTCTGAAGAGTATTGGTGATTATGATTCATTTTACAACATTAGAAAAATACCTTCTCTGCATTAAAATTCAGAGTCATTCCTTTCATCAAATAATCAAATACAAATTTTTTAACAAAATTGTGAAATATTATAATAATTAAAAAAGAATGTTTAAGGGATGGCTTTAAACTATTAATTACAAGGCATACAAGGAACATATCATCATCAAAACGTAAATGGAAAGCATTGTAGAAATGCCATACTATACTTTATGTATAGGTAAAGCAAATAGATCAATTAGAAAGTTGTCTCACTCTTCCCCTTACAACAGCATTTGATTGTTTTTATTATTTTTGGGGGTTGGCAAAAATCAATTTTGAAATTGCCATTTATCCATTCCTCTCATATTGGAACTTCTACAAATATTGTCAATTGAACAGCATCGCCAAAAAATAAGCAATAACTAAATTATCTGATAGGCTAAGCATTATAACATTTTGTGAGGGAAAAACAAGCCTGTGTCATTAAGATGGTACCATTGTCCCCTCAGTCCTTAAATGTGTGGCTTAATTTGTTAATAGAGCATGCTTCTTGGGTGGGTTGTGTATGATGATAAAATGGGTGTACCATTTGATAACCATTTTGTTATCCAGTACTAACATATAGTTGTTTTGTAACTAAATATAATGAAATAAAATGTAGAATTTTTTCTACATGTTCATTTCATTAATACAAAAGCATTTTCAGTGCTTTTTCGACATTTGCACTTTATATCTTTGACATTGAATAATCAAGTTTTTACAAGATTTTACAAGATTTTACTAGATTTACTAGATTTACTAGTTTTACTAGATTTACTAGATTTACTAGATTTACAGTCTACCATCTGAGTGTCAATGTATTTTCCCTTCCTGATAAATTTTGATGGACTTTTAAACCAGCTTCAGCAAATATTCAATAACTACGTAGAAAAAGTGATGGACTGTATATAAGGTTCATTTCACAATGAAATAGTTCCGTTAGTTTATTTGTATTCTGTCTTTTTCATTTATTTTCCTTGTAATTTAACTATCTATTTTATCTATTTGCAAGGTTGACTCTAAAGATGGATCTAAGTGGTATATTGCATGTGATGACTTCTTAAACTATTTTATCATCCAATCTAAGTGCTTTATAATTTTTGGGAATTGACCACACTTGACTTAATTTACATAATCGTTTGTAAGTTGAATTAATTCATCAGTTCTTGAATATTTTCATAATGAAAAGCATGTCCCAAGAAGGTCTGCATATTAATCTTGCTTTAAGTATAAGAACAACAACAAATTATATATCAACAAAATAAGAAAAAATTAGATCTTATATAAAAGGTTTATTTCGATGGATGAGATACCATTCTCTTCGGACCATTCTACTTGTGATGTAATTGGAGACAGGAGGCAATTCTGCAAATTCACAAAGTCTGACAAGATATATTTTGAAACTCTGTTGGCCTTCATACGGAGAAACACATTTTGTTATCCTACCAAATAAAGTTTGCATGGATATAGAGAAACCATCTGTCTATTCGTTTGTTTGCCCGAGGGATTACAAAATACCAGTTGATGGATTTGATTCATTTTTTATTTTAATTCAATTTTATAGGCTTGTGCCTTGTATGTGTAGGACCTCTGTCAAAAAGGAATTTCAATATGGCTGCGCAATTCAAAATGGCCATCACTTTTCGTAAAATTGTAACTTTTATTGTTTTATAATTGTAACTCAAATACTAGAATAGTTGATTTCTTTTTGGTTTCAATTTTATATGCTGATGCCGAGGGACGATGGGGCTCTGCTCAAAAAGAGATTTTCAAGGTGGTCATTTAGTTTCAAAATGGCCACCATTTTCATAAAACATGTTATCTTTGATAACTTAAATACTAGTGGATAGATTCGATTCACATTTTATATGCTTAAGCCTACATGGCCTAGGGACGCAGGAGCTCTGCTGGAGAGGAAATATGGCACCTGAATTTTAAAAGGGCCACCATTTTTCATAAAAGGATGTAATACTTGATTACTTAGTACACGTTGACTGGTTTTGTTCAAATTTTATATACTGATGCTGAGGACAAAGGACCTCTGCTCAAGAATAATTTGTTTTAGACGGCAGCTGAATTTCAAAATGGCTTATGATTATGACAGTTTGGGATTCCATAGATTTGTAGCTATTTTTGCATTAACTACCATGGCAGATCATTGAAATTCTCAAATAACAATATGCATTACTGTACAATGATGATAGTCTTTTTCAACTCAACCCCTAATGTATCTTAGCTCCTACAATGGTTCTTCTTGCTTTATTCTCATTTTCATCATTTGCATAAGTGAAAGCTAATTTCTTATATTTAGCAAAGTATTTGGTCCAAAGGGATTATGAAATATAGAAATCATGCATTGTCATCTATTTCTTATAACATTTTACAAGTGTCATCCTTTTTCTACTAGTGTCATTCTTTTTCTACTAGTGTCATCCTTTTGTGGTGTCATCCTTTTATGGTGTCATCCTTTTGTGGTGTCATCCTTTTCTTCCAACCGAAATTATAGCTAGTTGGAAATGCTTAAATACCTAAAGGTCATTATAAACCTGATTCAAAGTAAACCCAGTAGTTTAGATAGATATATTAAACTCAATTGGAGTAAAATCTGGATTGATTATTTGTTTGACAAACATCAGACCATTTTGAATACCAACTCCACATTATCTCATTATGATGTGTGTCTTCATTGCAGGTTGTACACAGTTGACTAACACTGGTGTGTCAAGTCTAGTACAGATGAGGTATTTGGAGGAACTAGAGCTTACAAACTGTGGCCCAGGGGCAAGCAAGGAGGTCTGTCAGTACCTGAGAGACAACATGTACAAGTGTCTCATATTAGAATAACCCACCTACCACCCAAGCTACTACCAGGCCCATGGACATGAACGTGTTCCTGAAGTGACTCTGGTGTTTCTGCATTGAACTGGAAGAGCATATCAATGCCAGTCACATAAAGTTCTATTAGGAAATATACAGTAATATTGTACATTCCCTGTAAATCTGTGCAATATCACACGAGTAATGTGACATTGGTAGAGTTGGCAGTTCAATAACACTTTCAAGCCTTTTGGAAGCCAGATCATAATAAGTAACAGATCTGTTGTAAGATAATTGTTTGCATCACAGGAAGATCTGAATATGGGAATACACTAGCAAGTACAACAAATAAGGGAATGATTGCTATGGAGTACAATAAACACTAAGAAGTACAATTAGCATTAGGGAATAAAATGAGCACTAGGAAATAGAATGATCACTGGGGAGTACAATAAACTCTAGCAGGTGCAATGTACACTAAGGAGTACAATGAGCACTAGGGAATACAATGAGCCTAGGAAATACAATGAACACTAGGGAATACAATGAACACTAGGGAATACAATGATCACTAGGGAGTACAATGAGCACAAAGGAATACATGAGCACTAGGGAATACAATGAGCACTAGGAAATACAATGAACACTAGGGAGTACAATGAACTCTAGCAGGTGCAATGTGCACTAAGGAGTACATTATAATTCATTCATAGAAGTGATTATTCACTATAAACTTATAAGGGACACCCTATTTAAGTCCTACTTGCTGCAATACATGTAGCTCTTAATGGATTTGTACAAGAGATTCCTTGGTGCATATGCACTCATCAGATCTCATCACAAGTCAAGCAGCAGACATCTACACTACATGGCAACCACTTCAAAATGAGCTAAAATGGTTATACAATATATTGAAAGACTATGTATCAATTTTCAAGATAATTGCTAAATTGTGAAACTAGAAAAACAGTAACTCCCTTGAGTAACAAATTCCACTGAATCAAGTGAATGGTCATTTTTTATATTTGGCATATTACATTATTACACTTTTTGAGTTATTGCTTGAACAGATGAGTGGATGAACAGACAAAAAGCTTCTCTATATCCCTACTGTAACTTCATTCTGAGAAATAATAATAAAAATGTAAGATGTCAAATGTAAAAAATGCCAAAAATGTTATTCTTTTAAATGGTTGCTATTAAAGTATAACTGCAAAGAACAATAATTAATCAGATCAGGTAACATTTCTTCTCTGTCATGTTTTACAAAAATTGCCATATTTCTTTTGCTCTATTGCCAACCACCAAAACAAATTTTGAAAAATGAAGATTGTTGATAGAAGAACTTATATAATAGTAAATAATATGATTCTTCTTCTAGCCCTAGCCCCACTAGCCCCATTTACCCTAACAAAACCACCACTCTAGCCCTACTAGCCCCTATTACCCTTGTGTGGAATATGAAGTCTTAATACTCTACATCCATATATCAATTTCCTGATTGGGCAATATTGTACCATGTGATCAAAGTGTGTATTTCCCATCCTGCATTGGTGAGACAAATTCAATGGTGCATATTTTTCACATTTAGTGTCATTCTCATTTCCCAATCCCCAGGGTAAACATCCTATAATTTCCATCACGGCAAACAATTTCTAAAATGACTTTAGATGATGAAGCATTCAGCATTACTGATGAATGTCTGTTGAGTTGCAGTTTCAATGATTAGGCAATGGATATTCTGACTCTGCTTGCTTTAGGGTATAAACCTTGCTGCGTTCTTTATAACAGGTATTCATCTCATGAAAGGAAATATTTGATTAACATCTTAAACAAATGAAGACTGAAGAACTAAGTATAAACAGTGAATTCCACTCATTCATAGCAGTGAAAATACATATTCTATTATAAATTACAAAATCAGAAGCTCAAATAACTTAAATATCTTTAAATCAGAACCTAACAAGGATCTAATAAATGCTAAATTGATCTGTACTACAGTGAAAAATGCCAAAAGATTATTTCTAACATAGTAAGATGTCACTTAGTTTTTAAATCTCACTTACATGTGCACAACTTTACAAATGTGGAGACTCCTGTTTGTCAATCTGGCTACTAAAATGAGACTACCTTACATGTAATTTTTGGCTGCATACTTAGATCAAGATTTCTTTTTGAATTAGAAGATGAACTTATGACATTTCAATTATCAAGTGTATACATCCCAACAAGACACTTTTTTGTGAATGGTGATCAAATCTTACCAGACAGGGTAAAATGTATTTTAAAGCTCAGTGCATAATTTTTGAGAAATGTATAAATGTCTAGTCACCTTATCCACCATCCACTTGTTTCTTTTAAATCCTGTGACCGAGCTAAGGTCAGAAAATTACATAAATGGTCATATTTTCCCGTAGATATACTTCACAGTGATCTCCACAGGTATTTTTCTTTTTCTCAACAGTGTAAAATCTAATTTGGTCTGTTTTTGTAAAAATACCTCAATACTATTTATTCCTTTTGACACTCTGGTGAAAACAGATTTTCAACAGGGTGGCAAGTGTCATTTTCAAGTTTTCAGCAGAGTACAACACCCACTATGATGACAGATTGCAGAGTTCGATTGATTTGACATCCAGAGTTTACACCATTCATTCCTGACTGTTTATCATCTTTATATAATCAATAATAACAATCTTTACCAAAAATGGTGGCCATGTCTGCATACCCTCTGCACCAAAATTATCAAAATTGAGCTTATTTCTTGTAGGGTGCATCTCTATACTCTAAGTTATTGAATGATTTGAAGTGCAATACAGGATATATTCTGCTCGAGAAATTACGTATTGGAACGAGACTAAGTCGAGTGCCAATACAGAATATCGAGACAGAATATATCCTGTATTGCACTTCAAATCATTCAATAACGCTTTTATCGTGTGATCCTCTGTATTACTACTAATATGGTCCCCTCAATACCAATATTTTCTGTTTTGCGACGGAGATGATAAACGGGGACAATCTCAGTAGGAATACAGATTGGTACAGCACAAGAACTGACCAATCAGAAGGCTTCATTATACACATCACATGATAAATAATGTTATTGTTATGTTGTACCACTGATTTTAGAATCTCACAATTGTTAAATGTATAATAATATTGTAAATAAATGTAATATTGATAATTTATTACATTGATACAGAGTTTACTATTGTCATGTAGTTGTAAAGTGAATTAAATATCTGTACATATTTTTGATCCAACATTGGTTTTTGTTTTATTACTTGTTATTGACATGTTACAAATAGAACGACTGCATAAAGGCATAATTAGAGAGCAGAGTATTGATATTTTCTGAAGTTGCATGTCATTGATTGTCTGTGCCATTGTTATCATCAGCCTTCATTTGAATCATTTTGAATCTGTTAACATAGGATACTCATCTCATGGTTAAGTCTTATTTGATGGTTGAGTGAAAATTTGATAAAAACTGATATTTTTCCACTGGTAAAAAATACCATTTTCATTTTGACATATCCTTTGAATTAATGGTAGCTCTGGAACAACTCCCCATATTATATTCTATCAAACAAGAAATAAAAAAAACAAAAAACATAATGGTTTAAGAGAATGAATGCATAGAAACACTTGACGGCACTTTGACTTGCTAATATATTTACATAAGCTGCCATCATCCCATTTGCTTATAGCGTGCTACCACCAGTCTGCTTTTAATCAATGAACACAAGATTTAGTACTTCTGAGCTACAGTTCAGTGATTTAGTGATCGTATATGGTAATTTCTTTAATATTTGTGATATTTCCGCAGTCTATATACATTATACCTTTCATCTCGTATATACATGGTCTCTATATATCATTGCTAAGTATTGTTCCACCATGTTAAAAGGCCTAATCCTGGTTCATTGATTGAGCCCTGCAAAATATAGCATCAAACATGCCTTATCACATAGTAACAACTTAGTCATTTTTATCAATATCTTTGATCCATGCTGAGAATGAAAAGACATATTGCCCTCCAGGTTTATAATTGCGCACATATTATTAACTCAAGGAACATGTTTCAAGTTGCACTGTATGATGGGTAAGGAATGACTTACCAATAGGGTATATGGGTTCTTTTTTGTCTCGTCTGTTTGTTCAGTGACATCTATAGAGCTTGAATCAGGGCCACTTGGGGATGTATCAATAAATGTTTCATCCACAACTCTGAACCTGAAGTAAATATGATGATATGAAGCTACAGTGAATGTCTTCCATAAGAACATATTTTTTCTTTACAAAAATCATACCTTCATAAAACTCAAAGCACTCTTTAATCAATAATATCTTTCTTAAAAACAGCTGACATTTATTGGAACCAAAGAAATTTATAACTCGGATTTTATTGCATACTATAATTATTCAAACTTAGCATGCAAGAAAGACAAGAAGAAGGTAATGGATAGTTGTTCATTTGGCATTTACATCATAACGCATCTGTCATCCACAAAAAATTACAATTAAAAACATCCAATATGTTTTAGATTATACATAATACAATGAAACCTGTTTTAGTGAACACCTCTCTATAGTGAACACATGTGTTTAGTGAACACCCCTTTTTAGCACTTCACAGACTTCTGTTTAACATTGGCCCTCTGTAGTGAACATCTACCTACAGTGAACACATTTTTGTGGTTTCACAAGTGTTCACTGTACACAGGTTTTACTGTATCAAAAAAATAGTGTATAGCCTGGGACTGTAAATTACTTCAAGAAAAATGGTTGTAGTGGTCTGTCAATTTTAGGATAGATCATCACTGCCATCTTTCTAAGATCTAATGCTTATCAATCATTCACCATCTTCCATAATTTTCAATTCTCCACACCACACGTAAGAATAACCAACAATTATCTACAGTCCTGGTCTAGACAGTAATAGACCAAATGTTTCGGATCAAATACTGGTCCAGAAATGAATGGACAATGAATCTGAACATCATACTTTATACATTTCAAAAATGTCATATCACCACTCAAAATAAATCGGACTATATCAATGACAGTGGTTAATAATATTGTCATTGTAGTACATGAAGTGAAAAAGTCTGTACTTGATTCATTTGCAAACTCATTCATGTAAGGATCTACTTTACTTGTTTTCTTTACATGTCAAAAACCTGTGTTTAATTACTTAAATCACATTATTCAAAACATGACATCAAGCTCAGTATGCTTTATCAAACTGGTGCAACTTATACCTTATCTGTTCCCCTATGTCCATATATAGTAATACCTTATCTGTTCCCCTATGTCCATATATAGTAACACCTTATCTGTTCCCCTATGTCCACATAAAGTAATACCTTATCTGTTCCCCTATGTCCATATATAGTAATACCTTATCTGTTCCCCTATGTCCATATATAGTAACACCTTATCTGTTCCCCTATGTCCATATAAAGTAATACCTTATCTGTTCCCCTATGTCCATATAAAGTAATACCTTATCTGTTCCCCTATGTCCATATAGTAACACCTTATCTGTTCCCCTATGTCCACATAAAGAAATACCTTATCTGTTCCCCTATGTCCATATATAGTAATACCTTATCTGTTCCCCTATGTCCATATATAGTAACACCTTATCTGTTCCCCTATGTCCATATAAAGTAATACCTTATCTGTTCCCCTATGTCCATATATAGTAACACCTTATCTGTTCCCCTATGTCCATATATAGTAATACCTTACCTGTTCCCCTGTGTCCATATAAAGTAATACCTTATCTGTTCCCCTATGTCCATATAAAGTAATACCTTATCTGTTCCCCTATGTCCATATAAAATAATACCTTATCTGTTCCCCCTATGTCCATATATAGTAATACCTTATCTGTTCCCCTATGTCCATATATAGTAACACCTTATCTGTTCCCCTATGTCCATATTAGTAATACCTTACCTGTTCCCCTGTGTCCATATAAAGTAATACCTTATCTGTTCCCCTATGTCCATATATAGTAACACCTTATCTGTTCCCCTATGTCCATATATAGTAATACCTTATCTGTTCCCCCTATGTCCATATATAGTAATACCTTATCTGTTCCCCTATGTCCATATATAGTAATACCTTATCTGTTCCCCCTATGTCCATATAGTAATACCTTATCTGTTCCCCTATGTCCATATAAAGTAATACCTTATCTGTTCCCCTATGTCCATATACAGGTCATGACTGCCATCATCTGTGGCATACTCCCAGGCCCATAACTGCTCACTGTCATCACTGACTCAGTTAAGTATAACAACATCAGACTTCTAACATCAACCTAATCATCATTTCTATCATCATGTTGCTGTCATCATATATCATCATGTTTCTATTATCAAATATCATCATGTTTCTATTATCAAATATCATCATGTTTACATCATAATATATCATCATGTTTCTATTATCAAATATCATCATGTTTATATCATAATATATCATCATGTTTCTATTATCATATATCATGATTTTATTATCATAATTTTAGTTGGAAAAATTAATTAATTCATTGTGTATTTTCTTGGCTTCTTTAAAATACATTAACGTAAACATAGTACACTAAATTGTATTACAACTTTTATAACTCATGTATTGAGTAGAAAGGATACAACTTAGATGGATGTTGTAGTGCATCTGCTGGGATGAGAATGTCATCAAAGAATCCAAGAGAGACTGCAAGTATATAATGTAGTAAACATTTCAATTAGTACATTAACATGTTTTAGCGATACCACAATTTTCAGATCATGATATTTACCTTACAATAATGAATATGATATATACAAGATATGAGGAACCCTAACATCTTATACATAACTACATGTGTACATCATAACATACTATATTTTAGAAAATGTGAAGTAATACCTAGAAATACACTGAACTGAAAATGATCTTTCACCTTGTTTTTCCATTTTTTCAAACAGAAATTAAGGGATCCAGGGCCGTCAGATGGGGGGGTGCGATGGGTGCGACCGCACCCCCCTTTGTAACCCCCCAAAATAAATTTGAAAAAAAAAATTTGAAAAAAATGTTTTTTTGAAAAATATTTTTTTTGTAATTTTTTTTGATTGACTCATACACTTTGAAAATACCCAGAGAGCACCAAATAGCATCTTCAAATTGTAAAATTTTCTAGAGGTATTGGCCACCCCTCACACCCCCCACAAAACAATGGAAAAGTGCTAAATTTATTTTAGTGTTTTGTCTCAGACACTTTTAAAGTGCATCATCAAATAGCTCCTTGATATAGTTAGTGTTTCTGGGGGACTTGCTCCCCCTCTTGCATCTTGCACTTGCATACCCCCCCCCCCCCTCTGGCGCCCCCCTCCTTGACCCCCCCCCAAAAAAGAAAGCACCAAATAGCGTCGTAAAATTGTAAAATTTTCTAGGGGGAGTGGGCCACCCCTCACACACCAAACAAAACAATGGAAAAGTTCTGAATTTGTTTAATGTATTGTCTCAGACACTTTTAAATTGCCCAGACATCATCAAATAGCTCCTTGATAAAGTTAATGATTCTGGAAGACTAACACTTACTCGCCCTCTGGCGATCCCCACTCCACCTCCCCCTCTGGCAGACCCCCCCTGAGATTTTCCAAATTTTTTATTGACTCATACCCTTTGAAAGTGCCCAGAAAGCACCAAATAGCATCTTAAAATTGTAAAATTTTCTTGGGAAATAGGCACTTTTAGACACAGACACTTTTAAAGTGCCCAAACTTCATCGAATAGCACCTTGATATTGTAATGGGGGATAAACACTTGCTCCCCCTCTGGCACTCCAGCCCCACCTCCCCCTCTGGCACCCCACCCCCAAAATTTGAAAAAAATTGTGATTGTTTTTCAATGTTTTTATTGACTAATACACTTTAAAAGTGCCCAGAAGCACCAAATATCATCTTTAAATTGTAAAATTTTCTAGGAGAGTTAGCCACCCCTCACATCCCCCACAAAACAAAAGAAAATATTCTGAATTTCATGTATTGTCTCAGACATTTTTTAAGTGCCCAGACATCATCAAATAGCACCTTGATATGGTCAATGTTTCTGGGTGACAACCCCTTGCTCCCCTACTGGCACCCCACCCCACTTCACCCTCTCATCCTCTTTGACACCCCCAAAAGAATTTGAAAAAAATTCACATTTTTCTTATTGACTCATAACGCACAGGCGTAGCAGATGGTTGCAAATTCGCACCAAATACAACCAAACTTCAAAATTTTCCTGGGGGAGAACCCCCAGACCCCCCTGAATGCTCGGTTTCTTATTTACTCAACTCTTATTCCCGTGGTGGTGGCGTACTACTTAGAAACTTACACTTTGAAAGTGCCCAGAAATCACCAAAATAGCATCTCAAAACTGTAAAATTTTCTAGGGGGAGTGGACCACTCCTCACACCCCCCACAAAACAATCTGAACGTTTGGAAGTTGCATTTGTTAATTCCAAACCAATATAGGGAGTAACTGACCCCCCCCCCCCCTCTGTCTTACGCAATTTGATTTACGCGGCAAAAAATTGACGATTTTAAATTCTCTTTAGTTAGCTAAAAACCGCACCCCCCTTGGAGAAAAGTGTCTTACGGGCCTGGGATCCTTGCACCTAATTGGAAGCAATGAATATTATTATTTTAGTGTCACCGGTACATCAATACTGGTATTTCTGAGCAAAATGAATTATATATTCTGATATGAGACCAGTACTGTATATGTATCTATTGTAGTGCATCCGCTTACTAATTATCATAAGTTTGCACAACTTTAACATGTATCTACACTTTTGATGAGTTTAGTTGAAATAATACAGAGAGTTCCTCTTTAAGATGAATTTTTACTTAAGATCATGCACCAGCGAATTTCAATTTAAGTGAGTTAAAACTTACCATAAACACCCTCCTTACTGCAGCTTTTGATTTTACCAAGAAGGACTTCATCTAAGAATGGCCTGAACACCACATAGCGGAAATGAACTGGAGTTAAACAGAAATACATAACTATTTTAATAACCTTTAAAAACAGGTACAAACTGCATCTATGTAAAATGTAACTCTATATTGATATTCAATGAAACTGATGTGCTCTGAAAGGTGTTTACTGCATCAATATACTTTCATAATGGGTTGAAACACACTCTCTCACATTCAGTTTGATGACAATAACTCTGTGTGGTTATTGGTAAAAAACCTCAATAAAGTGAAAAATCGATTCTACTGTTTAGGAGCCACAATTTCTCCTCAAATGAACAATAATACCTAAATGAAGGCACAGAAGACTATGATGCATTTTAATCATTTGTGGTGTTTTCATAGATACCTATTGTGTGTGAGGCCCCATCACCAGGAAGCAGATAGGAATCTTCATACTTTGTCATATCCCAAAGTGAAATACACACACCAACATTATGTACAACCTGCAACATATGAGATACATAAATCAACAATATGTAAAACCTGCAACATAAGAGACATTACCAACATTATGTATAACCTGCAACATATGAAATACATACACCAACATTATGTACAACCTACAACATTTGAGACACATATACCAACATCATGTATAACCTGCAACATACGAAATACATACACCAACATTATGTACAACCTGCAACATTTGAGACACATACACCAACATTATGTGCAACCTGCAACATACGAAATACATACACCAACATTATGTACAACCTGCAACATATGAGATACATACACCAACATTATGTATAACCTGCAACATATGAAATACATACACCAACATTATGTACAACCTGCAACATTTGAGACACATACACCAACATCATGTATAACCTGCAACATATGAAATACATACACCAACATAATGTACAAGCTGCAACATTTGAGACACATACACCAACATTATGTATAACCTGCAACATATGAAATACATACACCAACATTATGTACAACCTGCAACATATGAGATACATACACCAACATTATGTATAACCTGCAACATATGAAATACATACACCAACATCATGTATAACCTGCAACATATGAAATACATACACCAACATTATGTGCAACCTGCAACATACGAAATACATACACCAACATTATGTACAACCTGCAATGTATGATATACATACACCAACATTATGTACAACCTGCAACATATGAGATACATACATCAACAATATGTACAACCTGCAACATACGAGACATTACCAACATTATGTACAACCTCCTACATATGAGATACATACATCAACAATATGTACAACCTGCAACATACGAGATATATACACCAACATTATGTACAACCTGCAACATACGAGACATACACCAACATTATGTACAACCTCCAACATATGAGATATATACACCAACATTATGTACAACCTGCAACATACGAGGCATACACCAACAGCATGTACAACCTGCAACATATGAAATACATACACCAACATTATGTACAACCTGCAACATTTGAGACACATACACCAACATTAATGTATAACCTGCAACATACAAGGCATACACCAACAGCATGTACAACCTGCAACATATGAAATACATACATCAACAAAATGTACAACCTGCAACATATAAGAATACACCAACATTATATGAGATTGTGAGATACATATTGACATTCCATTTCAAACAAAGTGTATTGTTAAGTGGAAGCTCTCCATCAAACATAGTAAATAAATAAACTAGTAAATAAAATAAGTGTTAGCTACAGTATACCTTATTTGCAAGCTTCTTGTTGAGAGTTTCGATAACAGCTTCTTTAAAGTTGAGATAGAAGAGTCTTGGGGGAATTGTTACAGTGTCTTTCATCTCTGTTAAGATAAACATCTTCTTAACTGGAAAATATGAAAGTACTAAAGAAACATCATATGGATTTGAAAAAAATATCCTGGATACCTATAAGTTGAAACAAGATAACAACAACGCAAAAGCATAGCAAATCCCATCGAACAGCCATGCCTGCCATTTTACAAATTCCTTCTACTAGTTCTTAAGTTATAGCAAAAATCATAAAATAACGCACATAAAAAATGGCCATCATTTTCAAAATGGTCCCTCACTAGCTAAATTGTCATAAGAAAGTGTAATATGCTTCTAAGTCATTCTGATACACATTGCATCTAAAAACCTCTCTGATTTTCCGTGCCAATCCCACTGATAGAGGGAGTGGGTTTCCCAATTCAATTTTACAATTCCCAGGAAGTTTACTCTTGTAAGAAAGTTGACATACATGTACTTTAAAAAAAATTAATTTCTTCGTGTTTCCTACTGATTAACTCATTGCTGGCCAAAGCTATTTTCGGAGGTTTTCTGCTTGTGACTGGCAACTTTGATGGAAAATTAAGCAAAATTGCATGTTTTCACATGAGAATAAAAAATAGACTGTATCAACACCCTATGTGCTAAGTTATATGCCATTTGTGAAGCCAATGACAAAATATATCACCTTTTGAGTAAAAACACATGTAAAGATGGATGCCATTTCCAAATGGTTACCACTACTTTTTAATTAACAGCAAAAATCATAAAATAATGTGTAAAGGCCACCATTTTTCAAATGGCTGTCATGTGTTTCTTAAATAATTAGATTTCTAGCTTTATTAATGTCCTAATATAACCTTTTTACATTTAAATCATATTGCTCCAGTTTTATATATTGTACCTAAATTACTGTTAAATCGGCATTAAAATGGCCATCATTTTAAACGAGTTGCCATTTTGAAAATCAACCATGAACAAAATTGTTGAGTGAATGTTTTTTCTGCCAAATTCCAATATGGCGTTTTCTGCTCGGACATTTCCATAACTTTCCGGAGGTTGTCTGAACCTTACTCACTCTCAAAATTCATTTTGTTAATTGCGTATCTCACTTCAAGCAAACCGCCATATTGGAAATGGGTCGAAAAAACATTCACTCTATGAACAATTTACATGTCTTGATCGAAAAAGAAGTATTTTAGCGCTCCAATACTTGCACGGATGGATAATACTGATGTAAGACACAGTTAGAGACCAAAAGTAAGCCACTGATCTCATTATTCATGTTTTAAAGGTCACTATTATTCAGCTGTGCAGTGCGCCGTGGGAAAGCTATTATATCAAAATCCACATAGCTTTCGCAGGAAGTAGCCTAATAGACTTAGACTTTTACTTTAAGAACAAGAGAAACAGCACAATGAGCAAACACTAGAGGATAACAAGGCATCACTTGAATGTTAAGCGGCATTGTAACGCTTAAAAGGATACAAACAAAGACACATGTTTATAGATGAATGGACATAATATCTACAGCGCCTATGATTTGAGCGTTCAGTGTTTTAGTACATTTTGAGTGAATGGGAAAAATCAAGTTCAGCAGCCCTGTGCAGACATTCATGGAATAAAACCTGTGCATCGTGAAGTTAATAGACATTACCTCGTGCATGCATTGTTTTTTGAATTATGAGACCATGTGTGATGCTGTTAAGTTTCTTCAGAAAAAATATCCCTGAATTCCATTGAATTGTTACAGACATCAGAACTCTCAGGGGTCTGTGACTAAAGTAAGGCCATTTCGATAGATCCATTTGATTTTCGTGAAATGTGAATCAAGTGATATTATGATGATCAAGGATGTGAAACGTGAAAGTAATTCTGATTGGTAACATGCAACGTGAAAATGAATTGCCACCTGACGTGACTAAATAAAAAGTGCCCTAAAAAGGAGACCCTATCTGTTGCAAGACTAACGCCTGGCGTAACCGTCACCATGTTATTCAGTGTTTTTTAAGTAGCGCAAGGATCCTGCCATGACCGTGGTAATGTTATCGTGAAAGCCTGGTATAACCGCGACAATGCTGTATTATATTGCAATGCCTGCCATGACCGTGACAATGTAATATAGTTCTGCAAGGCTTGGTATGACCGTAACAATGTAATATGGTACTGCAAAGCCTGGCATGACCGTGACAATGTAATATAGTATTGCAAGTTCAGGTATGAGAGTGGTAATGTAGAAATTTACGATTAGGACTGCTATAACCGTGACAATGTGTTTTGCAAAGCCTGGCATGACCATGGCAATGTAATAAAGTATTGCAAGGCTTGGTATGACCGCCATGGCAATGTGATATAGTATTCCAAGTTCGGGTATGAGAGTGATGATGTAGAAATTTATGATTGCTATAATTGACCGTGACAATGTGTATTTGAAAACCTGGCATGACAATGTATTATGGGATCGCAAAGCCTGGTATGACCGTGACAATGTAATATAGTATTGCAAGGCCATGTATGAGGGTGGTAATGTAGAGATTTAGGCTTAGTTCTACTATGACCGTTATAATGTATTGCAATGACTAGTAAATATGTATGATATTAATGCCAGGAATATCCTTAACAATTCTAAGTGATCCTCATTACAATTAAACAGTTTAATACTATGATCATGGTGTTTAACTACCTTAATCATGTCAAAATCAAAATTACTACTATACATTAATATTCACATTCGCTTATAAACCACAATAAAGGCTACAGTCGCGCCAGGCTTCCACAATAACACTTCCAGGGTCATGACAGGCCTTGCAATAGAATACAGCATTGTCACGGTTATACCAGCCTGTCACGGTTATACCAGGCTTACACAATAACACTACCACGGTCATGGCAGGATCCTTGCGCTACTTAAAAAACACTGATTAACATGGTGACGGTTGTGGCAGGCGTAAGTCTTGCAATAGATGGCATGTGCTAAA
The DNA here is from genome assembly GCA_903813345.2 of Owenia fusiformis. NCBI lineage: Eukaryota > Metazoa > Annelida > Polychaeta > Sabellida > Oweniidae > Owenia > Owenia fusiformis. Next base: position 13,905,017 of record CAIIXF020000009.1, on the reverse strand, counting down.
AAGGCCCCTATACAAAATTGTGACTACGTGACAAATCTCCCCTTCCATAGGCTCCTGTCCCACACATATCACACCAAAGGAGAGTATACTCTCAGATCTACAGAGTATAATAAGATATCATCATCAGACACTCACTAAAAGTTTCAGTCAATCAGTGTCTAGTATGTATCCAACAGACTAAATATAGTCTAAATCAGTGTCAGTGAAAGAAATTTGAAAATATTTACAGTAATAAATTTAGACATGACAAGAAGTCACAATGCTCATCATGACGCTTCAATTCTATAAAACTGATCCAAACCTTGAACCAGTTGAATACTTTGATCCTCGTTAGTTTATAATCATGCAATAGCAGTGAAATATTACCTGATGTTTATATTTTGAAAACTCATGTGTTGTCTTTGTCGTAGGTCAGTACTCCACAATTACGACATTTTATAAAATTAAATATTGAGTAAAAACATAATTATCATTCATATTTCATATCATACCGCTACAAATCAACAAAAGGAGCCAAGTAAATGTTTCATACTTTAATAATAACGTGGAAAGTAAAAATGAATGCCGTAAACATGCGTGTTAAACCGGATATAGAAAGTCAGTCGTTTGAAAATAAAAATGGAAAATGTTTGTGTGGCAATTTCGGTCATACTTCTACAGTTTTTGACACTTTGTAGGTGCTTAGAGACTGAATTGCAATGCTCTAAAGATAGTCCATGTGATGGTGGATGGTAATATGCTAAATAAATATACTGTTCTTCTTTCTAGTGTAGATCTAAAATGCATATCCAAATTGAAATACAATTCATTCTCACCAGCGTACGTGTGTGTGAGCACATATGCAGAAGTCATTATGTGTGGAAACATTTGTCATTTAGTATTATAACTAATAAAAATTTAGGGCCCTTAAGACCTTAAACTGGGCCCAAATTTTGAAGAATTAGGCCCAAATGGCCCAAAAAATACCTAAAACCAAAAAGGCCCATTTTTGAGGCCCTTCAAAATTTTGGGGCCCAAAATCTAAAACAAATTGCTGGGCTTGCCAAGGGGGGGGGGTGGCGGGGGGTTATCCCGTTCCCGGACTATAGTCCTGCACTGAGCGCATTCATTTGCCTGTACGATTACAACTTGGGAGAATTATCTACGCCCCTTACACTTAAGATACCTACCTCAATGCATTATAGAACTCAAGATGTAACTTCTAATATATTGGAACCGCCGATTGTCTGGGTAAATCGGCAGAACGGGAACATTTTCTCTTTTTCATCGAGAGAGATTCCATCACTTTTCAAAATGGCGGTTGGATTTAAAAGGGGAATCCCCCGTTTGGCTGTCCCGGATGTAGCCCGGAAGTACCAATATGGAGGAATTTGATGGTTGAAATAAGTTAAATGTTACACGCAAATATTGCGATCAAAAACGAAAATGTCTTTGTTCTGCCGATAAACCCAGACAATTGTGGATTCAACTACACGAAAAGAATGATAAATTACCAAGGAATCTATTGAAGTAGGTATCTGAAGTGTAAGATGAGTAAAAAATTCTCCCATGTTGTAATCGCACAGGCAAAAGATTGAGATGTTCACAGGACCATAGTCCGGGAACGGGATAAGCGGGGGGCGGCTGGATCCCCCAGATCCACCACTGCTAATAACAGTAGAGAGGTGACATTTAACTTTGCATTGGTCTTATAATCATTATAGAGCTAGAAGTATATGTGACTGAATGTGATGAATATGATATCTGCTGTTGTAAAAATGATAGTTGGAAAGAATATATGGAAATAAAGTATAAACTTGTTCATGTCATTGCAGGTTTACAAATGAAGCTGATCTTATAGCACATCCTGGTCCTTGTAATGTAGACACTGTAGATTATTCACTTTCACAGACTGACTTCATGAGCATGTAAGTTATCCCGTGCCAGGACTATAGTCCTGAGAGCGTCTCAATCTTTTGCCTGTACGATTACAACATGGGAGAATTTACTACGCCTCTTACACTTAAGATACCTACTTCATAAAACTACTGATAAAATTATCATCACACATTTCAGCATACGTGATACTGGAAATATTCCACCCAGTAAAAAGTATCACCACTCAAGTTGAGCTTTCGTGATGATACAATTTTTACTTTCGTGGAATATTTCCTTATCACATGCTGAAAGGTGTGATAACTGATAGTATTGTTAAAAACAGGCTATAAAAATCATTGAAAAGGTGTAATATGTATCACAAGTCCTATGGTATACTATATTAGTCTTGCCCAAACATCTTTAAATTCTTTGCTATTAATTCAGAAAAGGTGACAATGTACCCCACTGTACACTTTGTTCTGCTCAGTAGTGGACCATGGTTTAAAATATGTGCTTGCAACAAATTCATTCATTCTTTACAGTGGTTTGACATTACAGTCTTTTAGATGGCTAACTTGGTTTGCTGCTATACATAGTATTTTCCTGTATACTAGTATTCATCCCAGACATGTGTTATATAATGAATTAAATGTGACCTGATTAATTTCAGATATGCCACCGAGAAACCTTTTGTGATACGTGGTGCTACACATAATGAGGTGAGAAACTGTTAACAGTATGTAGTTGTCTTAATACTATTATTGCTAAATAAAGAAATTCAAAGAATTTTGGCTCATCTATTGCAAAAGATATTTGTCAAAAAGTGGCTCACTTTTTTGGGACATCCAATATATAATGTACTGTATATATGAGCAGAGGAAATTATAACCCCAAAAGCCTGAATACTACAAGTGGTCAAAACAGAATATATATTGCTTGCTTGAAATATCAGTGATGATGATGTTGGCTTCAAGGATTCTTATAGAAATTAGCTAAACATCAAAAGGATGTGTCCGGGTGTATGCCCCTTTGGTCCCTCAGTCAAATGTATGTGAAATATGGTTTTTATTAACTTTTTCATGAGCTTTAATGCATAATTAACCCCCTGTTGAGGGTCAGAATAAGTATCTTAAACAAAAAAAGTCATTATCATAGAAAAAACACCAATGGCAACATGTATGACTTACAAAGAAGAAATAACTTAAGACCCATGAAGAATTTAAAAGAAAATCATATTTTTGAAATATACATTATTTAAGGATTACATTTTTTTCAAATTCTTGAATTTCCCGCCAATTTAATTTGAAGGGAAAAAACAAGATGGCTGCCATTTGATGTAAGAAATATCAGAGAAAAAGTTGCTTCACTTTAAGTTTTCACAATGAGCACAGTTTTCCGGTTTAGATTTTTTGACTGATTCTGACTCTTCATCACCAGGGTCATGTATAGAGATTATAAAATTGAAACCAAAATGTTGTGCTCAGCATGAATTTGACTGAAGTATGTGTAACTTCACCAACACAATTGAAGTCTCAAAACTGGAAGCTCAGTAACTTTGAGTGAGTATAATCCCTTGATTACCCAGATAAAAAACAATTCACTTATCCAGAAATACCATTCAATGTCTATACAAAGAAAGTAAGCTATGTTTTGGAGGATATGTTTCAAACCTTTTGTATAAATAATTCATTTAATATTTGCCATTAATTTTTTTCAATTCTGACAAAGTGATATGCACTGTCTTTGATGCCAAAATTCTTCATCAATTGAGATACAATTTGACGTTTTTGTACTCTCAGAAGAAGGATAAGATATTGAAGTTTAATAATATGTGTGACTGAGTTGGTCTTTCAGACATTACAATTTTCAATATTTTCTAAGTCGATACCCAGACTCATTCCCAGACTCATCCTTTAGCAGTCTAAGAAAGCTTGAAGACAGAGCAGCAATCATATTGGTTGAAAACATAGAAGATGCTGAAACGATACAACTTTTTATGGTTTTGTAATTAAAGATGCAACAATTACTGCAGGGGGGGGGGGCATTCAACGATCATCGACCAGTGTCAAAATATATTTAAGTTTGGATATTTCATCAAGACTAACAAATATTTTTATTATCTACAAAGAAAACCCCATGATGAACATTATTTCAGCTGATATTCCTCTTGAAATGTGGTTGATCTTAAAAATCTATAAGCAGGATTCCCTTTATAGAAGCTTTGAACTGAATTAACACTTCTTAATGCTGAAATTGATTATTTATCCAAACATTTTAAGAAAATAGAATGTCAAAGATGTTAAGCCAAATATTGACCTGATAGCTCAGAAAAGATAACAATTTTCGAATATTCTCTCTACAGTCCTCGTTGCCCCTTTAAATCTATATCAGGCTTGGAAATATCGGTAGCTACTTTCTGTAAAAAAAATTGAGAGAGTTGAAAGTGCTTTCTTTAATCTTTGAAATTTCACAAATATAAAAGATATTCTATTACACTATCACCACATGAAAGACCAACTTAAGTGTGTTTTACTAAGTCATTTCATGTAGTGTTGAATATAAGTGCCTCTGGGCACTTGTTTGTACTCTCCAAAACCCTTACAACCTATCAAAAATGAGTTCTTTCATGTAGTCTTTTCACTATAAAGCCTAATTTCTGAGTTGTCGTTCTAGCCTTATTAGGCTTATATGCTTTTGATAACTGTAGCCTCACCATCCATAAAGTCCCATTGCATTTTCAGTTCAATGTAGTCTTATATTCTATTGATCCATGCAGTAAATCATGACTTATTTCCTACTTTATGAGGTTTTCTTTCTCATCAATGCTATTTGATTTTCTCCCTATTGATGTCATATTTATATTCTCTTAAATTATGGGTTTACATGTATTTGTAGCATTTTAGAACAGTTTCAACAAAAGATATCATGTTAAAAGAATATGGCCAACGGAAAGTAATCCTTAGCTCAGCAAACACCCATTCTTACACTAAAGGTAAATACAATATTACATGTACTTTTTTGCTCTTTACTTGTATATGTAAACTTTTATTATTTTCTTTATTCAGTACTTTCGCCAATCATGCCAAAGAGAGAATTTGCTCAGATCTTACGGTTCAAGGAAGGTCCGACTCAACTCTGCCAGCATGTATTCACATCCACTATGTGCGTATAAGTTAAATCAATGACAAACATGAAAGCAATGATAAACGTGAAATATGAGTTTGGTGCAAATATAGGAAGAACAATTGATGATAATTTTATCATGTATCCCTTCATTACTGTTTTGTAGTGGAAGTGCCATTAGAAAAATATATCAATGAAATCATGAAACCACAAAAGATAGAACAACTTGGCAATGGTGAGACAATTATTATTCATTATCATTTGTATTTCTTTTATAATATAACCTTTCGTGTATCTTTTTCGACTAACTATTTGTATATCCCTTTCACATATTTTCCAGAGAAGCTCTTTTTGGATATCTACTACTGTGTACAATGAGGGGTTTTGATAGCTTTAACTTTCAAAGTACAAAATAAAGGATTATGAAGAATACATTCAATAGTCATTAGTAATAAACATGGCATATTCTGATTAATCTCTCCCTAATCATTCCCTTGAATCTACTAATATACTCCATTTTAAACTTCTGGAGACTTTCTACTGTCATATACCTGGTACATTCGTGTCGTCCAGAGATTTGGCATTTGGACACCATTTTCTTATGGCATACAGTGTACATATGTATATATACATGTATGTGTATATTCATCATGTCTTACTGTTGCTTTTCCTTTATGCATATCACTCAGTACATTCTCTGATATCCAATTATCCATCATGTTTTTCCAGACTTTCTATTGAATTTTCTTGGGAATATTATTGGTATTTATCAGCCACATATTTTCCAGAGACTCTTTATTGGTTTGGTGACAACAATTATACTGAATGGCAGGAGTTCTTTGATCAATATATCCAACCAAAGTATAAACTCCCTGACATGACTGGTGCACTCAGCTTTGGTATAGCAGGTATTTACATCTACTCTTTATTACTGTTAGTGCATATTCACATTTTATAAATTGATCCAAACACTGAAATCTTATCAAAATGAATTTTCAGTCTGATTACATGTTTTATAAAATGCAACCACTTTCCAATCATATTCAAAATCACGTGTTCCCTCAATATGGCTGCTAAATTTTAAATAGCTGCAATTTTTACTAACAATTTGACATTTTGAGGTACAGCCTGATTATAACGTGCATAATACTAGCTATTATATTTTGTACCAGATAGAGATTAGTTTGTGTTTATTTAAACCTCATATGTTTATTCCTCACAATATTGTATGAGTGTACGTTTATATTCCACTGCAGGTGCTGGGACTGGTGTACCATTCCACTTCCACGGCCCGGGCTTTGGGGAGGTGATATATGGAAGGAAGGTGAGTTGTCATTAATGTTTAAGTCTCTAAGGTATTATTATATGGGATATGGAGTCTTATAATAGGTAAGATAAATGTACAATATCAGATAGGAGTCAAGTGGTGTCTAACTCTTCTTGTCTTTTTGTCACTTTTCTTATAAGGCCATAAGAAGTAGATTCTTTGTTTTGCGTCCTGGCAAAATCCGAATCATGCAAGGGTACAAGGAAAACAAACACAAACTCAAGAAAAAACACAAACTTGTTTGCTGAGAAATGTATACATTTTATGGGCATAAAAAGGGATGGCATACCAATTTGCAGTGATTACAAACACATATCTATACATTTTATACCATATATTTAAACATAGCTATTATGCAAGGGTAAAAAAAAAGAAAATACACAATGTATGCCAAACTAATTAATAACACTGATTGAACGAAATGTGATTGTACTTTCAGACCCTTGTAATTGCTATTTGGATGTGTTTGTTTTTTCTGATTTACTCAAAATTGTGCAAGCAAGGTATGAAATCCTTGAACTAATTAGTTTTTGGACATTCTGGTAAAATGTTAAGATGACCATTTGGGATTTTCGTTTTCCACTCTAATATTTTGTTTGTAGTCTTCTCTACAGGTTTCAAGCCAAACCATTTATTGAGTTGATCTGGAATTTAAAGGACGTTCCTTGGTATAAAATCCTAGAACTGACTATTTATTGTGCATGCTGGGTAAAATTAAAGGTGGAAATTTCAGTCATAAATGCTTTTTGTGTTTTTCAAGGCAAACTGATAAATGGATTTGAAATTTTCCTGAATGAGATGTCATTTCTTGCCTCTCCAACGTTAAGCATAATCTATCCTTTCTTTTAATGAAATTCCCCCAGATTTTACCAATTTAAATATCTTCTTTTTTATTTTTGATTTCTATAGCAACTATTTCTAATTAAATATTTCTGTTATACAAAAAAAATTCTAAATTAAATAGTCCTTGTGTCTTGCACATTCTGTGAGAATTTCATTGGAATATAAAAAAAAAGATTAGAGAGGCATTTTGAGGATTTCTTGATCACCTTTTGTTATTGGGCATTTTAATCATAGTTGTATGCTTATATTTTAGAGATGGTTTCTGTATCCCCCTGACCAGAAGCCAGAATTTCACCCCAACAGGACTACACTCCACTGGCTCATGGAGGACTACCCCAAACTTATAGAATATACTAAACCTCTAGAATGTACACTCAATGTTGGTGATGTAAGTACATGCTTCTCTCTAACTGTCTGAAATCATTTGCCATAACCTTAGGTACATCAGCTTTTCAAGTTTCAAAACTCACAACTGCTTGAATCACCAATGGCAACTATTGATTCTTGGCAATGGACTTGGAAAGACTGGTTTCCTATTGGTTGGCCATTGGCCTATCAACTTAATGCCAATATGTTTATTTGTGGTAATGTTTTAACCTTAGTAAAACCCTAAGAGAACAATTTTTACATTTTTATGATAATCCAAATTCACTGAAAATTTATTCATAGTAACCATGGGCTTTCAATTATCGTTGGCAAGGTACAAAAATATGAAAAAGATCAAGTAGATGTAATGTAAGTACTAAGAAATTAAAGATAGCATATCATAATATCTCATATCGGAGCAACGCAATGAGAACTTCAAATTGTTTGTACAAAACAATGAGAAGCGATTTGTCAAGTAATTTCTCAGCAATAGATAAGCCAAATCTCTGAAAACTTTACCTGAGGCACCTTAGGGTATCTTCTGCTAGTGCCATGAATATATAAGAGATTGGTCTCATATTATGTGTGTATTTTAGAATTATAGACAGTACTGTATGTCAAAATAACCAATATCAATGTAAAAGTCACTTATTAATCCATTTCCAAGCAAAAATGACATTTCCATATTTATTCTTACAATATCACCTCCAATGAATTTTGAGAATGAATTGGATTTTGGATATTTTGGATGAATGAAAAGAATTTTTCAGACATCTGTCTCATCCCATCGAACGCAGTGAATTCCGAGCACGAAGATGAAAGCTTATACAAACACTAATTTTGACATACTATTTTGAAGTTCTTTGTATTTGATATGTATTTGATCTTTTTTATATTTTTACAACTTGCTAATAATACTTTAAGGCTACTTTGTACGAATATTCAGTGAATTGGGTTAATCAGTTGCAGAGTTAATACTTGCCAAAAATGGCTCATTTTTTGGGGACACCCGATATATTTTTCAATGTAGACATTTTTGCATCAATAACTTGTATATTTGATTGGATTAAGAGAAAATGGATTAGGATTACAACAGAAGAGATTGCCTCCAACCTTATACATTCTCTGTTCGTCCTCCACGTCATGCTATTTTTATTAAGTATTTTGTTCCCTTCATTCCAGATAATATATTTTCCTGACCGCTGGTGGCATGGAACTCTAAACATAGACACAAGTGTATTCATGTCAACATTCCTGGGCTAAAACATGGAACTATGAACATACATGTATACAAACGTATGCATGGCAACATTTCTGGAATAATACATGAACTTACAGATCTGATCTGAACATAGAATTTGTATCTGTGGCAATATTACTGGGAAAGTGCTTGCTACACAGCTGCTTTTGCTCAAAGTGCATTTTAACTCCAAAATTATTTATGATTGTAAAGTCACCAATATGATGCAGGACCCATTAAATCGCGAGTAAGTTCCCGATAAAATCGTGAGCATATACACAATTCTTTGTGTCATCTGAAAAAATGGATAAGGGCAAAAACACTTATTTACATGTATATTTATTTGAGTTGTGTGCAGTTTGGAGTTGCTTGATCATTACTTTAACCCAATATGTTAAATCCAGTAAAAAAGAATCATTTTCAATGTCATATTATAATGTACCAGTTTTGACTGCTTTGAGTATTGTTGATTCTCGCTATCACAGAACAGTAATGACATGTCTTTTTACCCTTTTTATCCATTTTCCCAGGTGATTCAAAGAATCGCTCATTAGCTCATAATTTCATCGGGAACTTCCTTGCGATTGAATGGGTCCTGGATCATGTGTTTTCATATCTTTTTTATGATTGTTGTAAACTGTTGAATCTGTAATGATTAGGAAGTCTTCTAGGAAATATTGTATTTAGATTAGCGAGTATTAGCAAAACAGGCACTTTTACAAAAGCTAAATGTGCAATAAGAGCCAAATATATGTACCTACATGTATATATTTTACAATGTAAGATAAAAGGTATGGTCTTTGAGTATTACTGGATTCAGTTTGATCTGCACAGCCTATATATAATATCAGTCATCTGGGGCTACTACATTGAAATAGAAGTTCATGAATCTTTAGTCTGATTTAGACAAGGGATTCCTTTTCTGTAAGTGTTTTTAGGTCTACTCTTATGGACTTGTGCCATTCAGCTGTTGCCATTTGTGTTACATTTCATTTTCACTCTTTTGAGGGGTATATCAACATTTCAATGGTCAGTTTTATTAGATGAGGTGCCACTGTACATATAATACAGACTTATATCACCAGTTTAAAGGATTCTTCATGTTTTTCATGGGGAGGCAAGATAATTTAGTCTAGGTTTCAAATGTAATTGGTTAAATCAAATGACATCTTTAAAAAATATATGAAAATTTGATTGGGTGCATAATTGATGAACCTGTGTGGTGAACTACTATCAACAAAACTTTACCTCAAAGTTCCTTCCACTGGGATTTCTTTTGATATTCTTCCATGATTTTTGAAATAATCCAAATCAAGTATTGAAAATATCAGTGGGGGAGTAAAAACAGACTGATTTCTCCAGATTCTTTTGCCCACCAAATTTTCTTTTTGAGACACTGCCATGGGAGTTTGGCCATAACTTTTACAAAGAATTAGAGGAAAAGTAGATATATTTTAAGTGCCAACAAGACTCATAAGTCTGTAAGTACAATGTTTATGGATTTTAATAAGTTTAGATAGCCAATGATTTTAAGCATGTAATCTTGTTTGATTGATGTATTAAAATAAAAAATATATAGAACTAGTCATACTTGACATGCTTGATATTGTCTTATCTGCAATCCCCCAACCATGTTGTTTTCAGACATAAAATACAAGAAAATAATAAACATGTAACAATAATAAAAAATATTTAGTTGTATTATTTTATTATAAAATATCACAATGTACATGTTTTACATGATTACAAGGTGACAGAAAGCACTTGTAGAATCAGAGAGGGAGAGAAAATTACAAATATTGCCAAAAATGATCTATTATTCAAATTCAATATCCTTGTCATGCCTGTTTCCAAAAATCACAAAACTTCACGATTTATTCAAGAAAAAGTGGATTTTAAGATTTCTGTCCACATAAATGCTTGAGAGGGACAGCCTGTGTATTTCAAGTGATAGAACAGGCTGTGGATCACACAGTGGAAGGCCCTGTTGATTTCTCACGTTTGATTATCAACTCGCTACATTACTACATCTCTGACTCAAACTTTAAACAAATTGGCATGTGATATACAATAGTATAGTGAAATAGGTTTGTTACAGTATTTCAATTCTAAATATTTAAGTCATCAATATGCAGGATTTTAATTGAATAGCTGAAGCAACTTTATTGACAGTTCAGTGACATGAAGCTCAAAAGGAATGTAGGAAAATCTTTACCAAGACAAATTATTTGAATCAATTGATTCTTGGCTTATAGTATTATCTCATAAATCTTAATTTGGAAAATTTTTAAATGTCTTGGTGGAATTAACTTAATACCTGAACTGTAAATGTTGTCTGTCACCACTGGACTTTCTTTTTGCCATTTTCACTTGGAGTGTATGTGAGATCAAGCACCTCATAAGTTTAATGATTATCCTTTTAGGACTCCCTTTTCCTTTTTTCTGCAAGTGAGACAGGCCACATTTACCAAAGTCTTGTATTCATTTTTGTGACATAACTGCAGACAGGTTGCCAGTATTTAAGTATGGTCTCTAACCCTAGTTTTTTATTTAGCTGGGATATTAGGTTTTTAGATATCAATGAGGGTACTAAGCCCCTAAAATATTATAAGTTATTTGGCTAAAACTTCTGTACCACTAATGCTCATTTCACCAAGAGAGATCTTTTCACTGGTGAGTGGATGGGACATAATGAAACTCCCAAACCTAATACAATGTATCTCAGATGAGTAATAAATCAGAACTAGGGGCAACATTACATCTAGCATGAAAACTTCACTTTGATTTTTTTCTTTTGGGCAAATTATGAGCATAACCTTGTTAACACTATATGAAGTTATAGGGGTTATACTAATCCTTCAAATTTTCAGAAAAATTCATATTTCATCCACCAAGGGAGTCCAGGGAGAGATACATAAAGAGAATTGTTCTTACACGTTTTAATATTGCTCATCTGACTGTGTGCAGTAATAACATCATTTTACAGGGTGTCAAAAAACAATGGCATCCCCTCTACAGCAAAAACTCCTTCATGTTATATGGTGTGCATATCTCATTTGAAGGATGATTTAATTCCGGGGTTACCTGGGAGATTTCACTTAATAAAACTATATATTGAGAAAGCTACATAGTTACAAAGTTTGCTACTTCAGTACTTTGTTTGTTACTTTATTATTGGTTAAGGGTCAAATCTTGGAAATGACGAATATGTAGGAAATAGCCCAGATCTCAAATGCACTGAACATAAAGGGTTCAATTGTTAAATACAGGGTACAGGGATTGATTGACAGATATCCTCTTGGAAACAGATACAGTAAGGATGTAATTGCTAAAAATGTGAGCAAAGTGCTTGAAGGATAATGCAATGCTACACCTTTATTTGAATCTTTATTGAAATCATATCCATCCAGATAAGCTGCTGTTCGAGCAGCAAGTGGTGACAATTCCAACTACTAACAATCAGCTGTAAATCTGTAAGATTATATGATACAAAGCTGAAATTGCTCAGGTAACTCCAGAATTGAATTGTCTTTAAAATGAGATATGACAAACAATGTAACATTAAGTACTTCCCAGTTCCCACATATAGAGGCCCTACAGCAAACTTCCCAGGGCCTAGATTGGTTCTGGAATATCACAATGATATTACTGTGACATAAATAAAGCTTGGATAACTACACTCAGCTATATTGTCAGACTGCCTCAGCCTTGGGCCATGAAATGTCCATAATAGTTTTTAGTGACATCTATCATTAGATCTTGTGTACATTCTGGCAATTCTTGACTAAACAGGCCTGAAAATCAGAAATAAATTAGAAAATCCAGGACAATATGTGACAAGTTTTTCAAGCTAATGGGAAACCTTTGGCTTGGAATAAAACACAAGAACTGACTATAGACTGTATAAACCTAAGTATTGAAATATAGAACAGTAGTTTTTCTAAAATTAATTGTCATTAATATTAATCTAAGGTACTGTATTCTAGTTTTAAGGTTATCCAGTTTATGTAAAACATAATTCAACTCAACTCATTGCAAGGACATACCTGGTGAGCCTGAGAATAGGGTAAAAGGTGGCACCACTGTCTCAGGGGGAAGCACAGTGTTATCTGCTATTGCACAACAATCCTTCAGGACACATCTGCGACCCTGCAACCATAGCTTAAATTAAAATAAAAATAGTACCATAGTTACACAACTCAAATTGAGAGGTAGTTAATTTCTTAGTTGAAAAAAACTTTGAAAAGTGCTGTTCAATTTGATTCAATGATAATTTTCCAAAAACTTCCAAACCATGTTGTTGGCTCATATATAATCTTTCCAACTCACTGTACAATTTCAGCAAAACTGAGTGAATATGTTTGGAGACTTTGGCAACTTATGAGATGGCACTTATGCCATAACTATGGGCTAATTGAGAACTAAGAACTAGACATACTACACCCCCAAAATGCAATCTGATTTTCGACGCCGTTTCGGTGCCAAATTTCGGTGCCGTTTCGGCACCAAATGGACTGACTAGTCCGGTAGCAAATTTTGGTGTCGAAAGGTTTCGGTGCCGGAACGGTGTCGAAACGGTGCCGGAACGGTGCCGAATTTGTTCGATGCCGAAACGGTGTCGAATTATATTGGCTGTGTACCTATGAATGCAGTATGTATATTAGTCAACTTACAATTATACAGTTCTTGCCTATGTGTACATATGAGCCAACTTGTGCTGCATTGATGACTGAGCCCTCTCCTATGAAGACATGGTCCCCTATTGACAGGGGGAAGAATGCAACTCTGGAAATACAGAGAAAGTACACTTAATTGAGTACACATAATGATAGCAGGGCTCTCGCCAGGCTTTTAGACTGTGGCGCAGCACCACACTCTATTTAGCTCCCTCCACACCCTATTGGCAAATCATGACTGTTTCCACAGTCTAAACTTGACTGAATATACAATAATAGCATGTAAAAAGAATAAAACATATAAATATGATTTATCACGATTGAACGGTTATTCTGAAAATGTTAGCACCACACCCTAAATATTTCCTGGTGAGAGCCCTGGATAGTATAATAACTTCATAAACAACTAGTTTCACTTTTATTAGTTTTATTTAATATCATTCTAAGTTTACAGAAATGGAAATTGCCAAATGTGCTCAAAATTCAATTTTCATGATTTTCCTCATCTTCCCTTGGCAGCAAAATGACTCAACCGAGTGTGATTTTCCAATCCTGATATTATTGCTGAATCCCAAATTACTTTAATCTCATGAAGGACAATTCCCTACATGTGTTATAAAACCTATTAATAGAACCATCAAAGCTATTGTTTTTAAGCCTACTTGAAAAGATCAAATGGAATATTATAAATCAAATAAATAAATATCTTACCCTTTGCTAAACTTTTTAAATGGTGGTCTAATGACAGCTTTCGAAGTTATAACACAATGTCTTCCTATTCGTACATTGGCTAGGTCACCTCTAATAATACAGTCCTTCATTATAATTGTCTGAAATGCATTATAAATGAAACCATCAAAATTATTATTTTTGCAGAATGCAATATCTGTTTTTCATACCTATCACCATGACATCTCATTTCAAAATTCTCTGTCATTTTAGGACCCTTTTGGGCTGAATGAACAGATCTGTTTCCCTGACATTGCCTGTCCTCTCCAGGTCTAAGTTGACATTGGAATTTTGTTATATCATGGGGTAAGGTGACAAAAGCAGGCCCGTAGCCAGGGGGGGGGGGGGTTCGATGGGTTCGAGCGACCCCCCCCCTGGCCAAAAATCCTTTCAAAATCATGCAGTTTTTCAGCATTCTGAGCACATTTTAAGTGATTTAGGTCATTTTTGGACCAAAATTGTCAAAATAGAACCCCCCTGGAAATTTTCAAAAAGTAAACCCCCCTTGGCAAATCCTGGCTACAGGTCTGAATAGCTAACATACAGCAAGAAGTTTACACCTGTGCATGTGGAAATACATTTCCACATCAAAATAGTATTCCACTTGGGAAGTGTTTCACTTGTAGATCTAGTTTTATTAAACACAGTTTAGATTTAGCTAATGGGCAATGGGACCTAGAAATATTCCACATACTAGTATATAGGAGTTCCATTTACAAAGATGTTTCACTTTCCAGACTTTAGTGAATATAAAATCGTACTTACCTTTCCATTTAGGACAATGTTTTGACTTCCACATAGTACTGACTGCCTGCTTACTTTATTTCCGGAAGCCTTCAAGTAAAAACATGAATGAATTAATTTACATTTACAGGGGATAGAAACGCGTCCTCCATTATTTTCATTTGGTGACTTTCATGGTGACATCGGTAGATTTACCGAATCTATCAAAATTGAATTATCTTTGATAAAATACTGGTTAAGACTTATAAAACTACCAGAATCTAATATTTTAAATCAAGCTTATTTATATGGTCAAGAAAAACATGAATTAGGGTTTAAATCATGGTCTGGAAAAGTTTATGATATTCTTCACAAATGTGAACTAACAGAGTATTGGGATGACCAAAGTCAAAATACAGACAACTTAGTAAACTTGGTTGACAAGAAACTAAAGAATGCATTTATAAATAATTGGAGAAATGATATTTTACAATATCCTATATTAAGAACATATAAGCTAGAGGTGTCAAGTACTAACCGGTTAACCGGTTAACCGCCAATAATGCCTTGACCGGTCTGTGTTTTTATGGGTGGTTAGTTGACCGTGTATAATACAGTTATTTCCCGCGCTTATATTGCATGCTAATCTGTTTGGTTTTAAAGTGTCAGTTTCACGTAAGCTACTCATACATGTCATAAGTCCTTACTCCTTACAAACATCCAATCAGCAACTTTAATCCCTGCCACATTGCTTTCTCGCGCTCACTTTGCATGTTAATCTGTTTGTTTTTCAAGCGTCAGTTTCATGTGAGCTACTCATACATGTGATAGGTCCGATAACTCCTTACATACATCCAATCAGCAACTTTAATCCCACCACATTGCTTTCCCGTGCTTACTTTGCATGTTAATATGTTTGTTTTTCAAGTGTCAGCCATATGTAATCAACTCATAGGCCAGATAATTCCTTACAAACATATAAACATCCAATGAGCATCTACATGTATAATCCCTAAAATTTATTCTATTTAATAATTTTACATATTGCAAAACAATTTCATAAATAAAGTTGATGCATTTTTTAATTCGTCAGTTTTGTTATTATTGTTGTCTATCAACGTCGCCAAAATGTCAAAGGTCAATGCCTCGCTTTGGTAGTGAGAAAATTAAAATTAAAATAAACACTAATCAGCTGCAATTCTCGTTGTTATGGTGCGTTCGTGGAGAATCCAAGGATAAACCAGTGTGGTAATTAGTAATTCAGAGGTACCGGTAGTCAGGTAGTGTATGAATAGAATAGAGTAAAGCTTGACGAACGTAAAAAATAAACGCCGATATATTATTTTTCCAATTTTTTTCAACTTTCAAGATCGAAGATGAAGATTTCATTTTAAATTATCAGTTCAAATTTCCCGCCGGTTAACCGACTTTAACCAGTAAAAACACCCGGTTAACCGGTTAATGCTCAAGCAGTTAATTGACACCACTAATATAAGCTATTTAAGAAAGATTTTGAATTAGAACCATATTTGAAACTAGATAATAAAAAATATAGATTAGCAATAGGTAGATTTAGGTTAAGTTCACATCGGCTAAAAATGGAATCTGGAAGACACATAAAACCCAAACCTAAACCAGTTAATGAAAGGTTATGTAATATATTATTATGTAAATGTGTGGAGGATGAATTTCATTTCATCATAAATTGTACAAAGCATTCTCAACACAGGCAAATATTTTTCAGTAAAATTCCTGAAATATATATTACAAACATTTGACTTGAATAGTAACGATTTATTTATAAATATAATTTCTAATGATAATATCATCTTCCAACGACATCTTGGTAAATTTATACACCATTCATTTAACAATTTAGAATAATCAGCAAAATTTGTGCATCACACTTTAAAATATTTTGCCTTTCTTGTATGCTTTCTGTAAATATATCAAATCATGTATATTTTTATTAAGATGTAGTTTTAGTAAGTAGTTTAGTAGTAAGTAGATAGTAGTTTTAGTGAGTAGTTTATGACTAATGTAATTATGTTATGATACAATATGTCAATAAAAGTTATATATATCTGGTACAACTGGAAATACTGGACACAGACCCCCATTTTTGATCCAGAGAGAGGTAGGTGTAATTTTACACGGTAGTCTGTGATCATTTTACAGTGTGTCCTTACCTAAAATCAGGCTCATCAGATTCCCAGTACATTGGGGAACATCCAATTCTTATAAAATGACAGCTATCCATCTAGTTTTTCTGTGATGTGGGGTTAAGCACAGAAATATTTTGATTCTTTTCAGGAAATACATGAATCGAGTAATATTTCTTTTTATTTACCATTTCATTGACAAGTTATGCAATTTTCTTGTGTATGAACTAACAAAACAGCCTCCAATCTGCTTATTTTAGCTTCAAACTGATCAATTAAAGAAAAATGACGAAATTTTAGAAATACTGGACGAAATAAAAAATGTACTGGACGTAAGCCCATTTTCGATCATTTCAAAGCAAAAATTTGCCGACTGGAAGCTTTCTTATATCATACACAAAAAAATTGCATATCTTGTCAAGGAAGTAAAAAAATCTGATCAAAAATTGAGGTCTGCGGAGTACCTCGGTTTGTACGAAATGAAAATACTGGACGCGTTTCTACCCCCTGATTTAGTATGAGTGAAATATGGGTATCCACAATAAAGCAAGTGTGTCATTTCATGGCCTGTTAGTTACTAACAAGTCAATACGTGTGTCAAGCTTTGAACTGGTTCATGTCTGTTTTTGACCAAAAAGGAAATGGTAATAGAGTGCAGTTTCAAAATAAAGTTTCACTAAAGTGCAACCAGCTAATGTACATAGAACTTTCCTGTATAAAGTATGAGGCTGCACAGTGCACATGACCTCTACAATTCTTTTAAATGCGTGTGATTTTTTCCGAATATAATATCACCCCATGCACACAGATCACCTAAAATTACATTTGTATGATGTGAGATATGATATTCACCAGGAAACTTGATATAATTTATCACCCTTGGAGCAAATTCATTTTTTACTGCTTAATAAATGGTGAATGACAGCCAAATTAAGTTCTTTTAATATGAGAATAACGCCATTTGAAAAGTGATGGTTATGATTGAAATAACGATGTAAAGATAAAACCGAAATGAAATATTTGTAGATTTCTTTGAAAAACTAAGAAATATACATCACATATTGAAAAAGTAAGTTGCTTTCTAGGCTAGGGGAGATCAGTCAAACTTTGTTATATGGGGTTACTTCATCATGGAGCTATTTTGACCATGGGGTTATTTCGACCATACGCCCCATAGGTCGAAGTTAGACAGAACTGCCCTAGGGCAAAGAGGTGTAACGTCCATTTTGGGGTAACTTCGACATGTGGGATAAACATATATTTGTTTATTTGATCTAATTTTCGATCTAGAGGGAAGCCAGTTTTTTGCTCGCATTGATCGAGATCTCGCAAGATTTAAATTTTTTCCAGGAATCAAACATGGCGGAAAGCGGAAATTCTAAGTGTCGAAGTATGTGCTTTCAATTAGAAGGGTATGCAACTCTGTAATAATATGAGACCTTAAAAATGATCAATGCCATGCTTCACTTTTATGGTAATATTTCAAAAAGTATTAGATAAATGTATATGTTTTAGCAAGGGAAAGATCAATACCCGGTGATTTCAACGGGAAGTGGCGTTTCGTTCAGTGGATGAGCTGCGCACGCACGCATAAATGTGATTATCCAATATAATTAGGGGAGGGATATTTGAAACAGTTTTTGGTCTCAGGCACGACCCAGGGCTGTTGTCTTAAGGACATTTCGTTGAAAATAAGCCATTCGGCTAATAATTGGTAAGAGTTTGCGATCTTATAATGTATAACTGTTACTCAGACACATATTTTGACACGATTCTGGTTGAAATAAGCTTTGAACCGAGAGATATTCACGATTGATATGCACATTTTTGATTGTGCCATTGCTTTTCCATTGCTCAATCCATGTATTGATAGAAGTAACATTAATAATGCAGATTGGTTTACTTTCAATACATGGCAGACACTACATATCGGTCTATTAAATACCAGTTTGTGCCTTAAATAGTTTTATATTTCCATCCACGGCCTGGAGCCTGGGTGTGTTTGTCTCTTGTGTTTGTGCTTGTGCATGGACTTCTAATCACTAGCAGAATTTAACATGATGCAAACTCGACATTATAACTCATGCTGTAACATTTTGACTTTGCTGGAAAACAATAGGAATTATTTTTCTTGCCAATCAATCATGAATCACAATCAAAATTTCACTATGATCAATCAGGCAATGGTCCAAATCAAGTTATAACATTATATGATATTCAGCAAGAAGTCCGGTAGAAATACAGAATATTTAAACATCAAAGCTGAAAGTTAGCTAATCTGTCAATTTTCTGTCTGCAAAAGAGCGTTTACATTTGACACAATAACAGACTGAGTCTTTGAAATCTAGGATTCCCCAGGAAAATATGACGTCATACTAATTAGCATAAGGATTTCCCTATTGGTATGGGTCGAGCCTTGTTCGAAAACACAATCCATAAATACATGCTAATTTCTAAGGAGATAGGAAGTGTATAACGTGTTTATCGATTTTGTTCAAAGATTTAATCAATTATCAAATTGTTTAAGTGGATAAAGTGGTAACACTTGCTTCAATTCATAGCGTAATCGACGGATAGAAACTGACCGAATTCCCGATATCCTACCCTGTATTACTGTAGGCTATAAGCACAGTGACCTACAGAGGGCGCTATCACAAACAAGTACTGCACGAACCGATAAATTCCCGGGTATTGTAACGCCCTTGGTTTTAGTATTATTTTGAATAAAAATCAATTTTCAATAGGATTAAAGCATAAAATATATTCAATCTCATGTAAAAGTAAACAAAAAAGACCAATAAGAATAAGAGGTATCAAGATGTTCTCTTCGAGTGTTGCATTGTGGGTAATTATTCAAGAACACATTCCAATAAAAACATAATTTGTGGGAGAATGTTCCCTTTCTGTATTGTCATAATTATGATGAAAATCATTTTTTATTAAATTATCAACATATATGTAGATAATCATGTTTTTATTTTTGAGATATTTCTTTAAATCATCTATAAAAAGTACAAAATAAGATTTTCTTGGAATCTCCAATTTTATGCAATCTTATGCATGAAATATGGGAAGTTGTCTGCCCTTCTAGTTGAAAGCCCATAGTCGAAGTGACCCAGTCTCTTGTGTCGACATTACCCATCACATTGATGTTACACCCCTTTGCCCTACCTTTAGGCTAATAATAATGACTAAGTATGACTGACCGCCCAGCTTGCTTCCTTCCTAAATTCCTGTCAAGAAGTGAATTCACTCTATATATCTAAAGGATAGGGTTGCATCACACATCTATCTATAATCTAATATAAGAATTAGGGCGTCTAACTGAATAATGAATAACCTTGAGCAAGTAGGATCTGTGACCAGGGGTCACAACCTACGCTACCTTGTCCCATCCTCAAGAGTAGATTTACATCTTTACTCATTTTCCCTGCAACCATACGATTATGGAACCTTCTTCCAGCAAATGTAGGCCATGATCGACTCCCTGGACATTTTTTAGAAGGAGGCAGGAAAGGTGATGCTTTTGTATTAGTGATGACGATTTCAAAACGATTTTAGAAATTTTAATTCACATTCACACTTCAATTGTATATCATCGCACGAAAGGACACATAAATATCCTCAAGAGGAGTCTGTACTACACTCTGTTAAGCATGATAAAAGGCAAGAAGTTTAGTTAGAAATAAAAGAGTTATCTCATGAATGGGACCCTTACATAGCTCCTAAAAGGTAGAAGACACTAAATGATGTAACACTATAAGCTGAATTTTGTCCACATAGAGCATGTGCACAATACTAAAGACATGTAAAATTGAACTGTCAAAAGAACTGAAATATACTTACCAGCTCGCCTCTTCCGGAAGTTATGATACGTTATGGTGTAACTACGGTAATTAATTTTAAAATATTGAAAAAATCACAAAATACAAGTTCTGAGGTATATATCGCCATTCTTAAGCGAATTAGCCCATACTATGACTATATATTCGCATACCCATATACAGATATATATAAACTTCATCTTCACAATAAATTGAGCTTCTTTCAAATTTCCATTTTTTGAGATAAGTGCCATTTTCTTACAATTCAAGCCGTAAAAATAGTTGGAAAGTGCTTCCCAGTTGAGGTTAATGGCTTTTATACTTACATTAATGTATGGAGCACTTAAAATGTACTTAGAATCGTATAAATAGCTCTATTCTGTGAGATTTATTTTTGTTTTTATTTTTACATTTTTCTCACCTCATAATTGAAGAGCTCCGCTGTTGATTTACATTCAGTTACACGTATTTCCTTGAAAATTCGCCATGATTGGAACAAATGATGGTTGGTTTATGTTTTATTCATTTAGTTTGTATTTGAATCTAGCTACTTAAACACAAAACATGTCTTCGTGTTATGCTAAAGAGCAAAGATCGCGAATTCTAGGTGAAGCCAATTATTTTGCACAAGTCATATCCTGATTGCACCATAGTTACTTTGTACTAATCTCATCCTGATTGCATCAGCCAATTCACGTGATTTACAGTTTACACATGGTTTCAATATACATGTTATACTACTTCCGGGTAGGGTAGTGTTTTTTATACTTTAAAAACGAAGCCATTTCGATCAGTTTTTATAATCTTTGGTAGAACTGAGAGGTATTACAATACATATTTAAATTAATACACATGAGTGTATTTGATGAACTCTCAAAAAATAAAACCCACAATAATATCTTTTTTATTCACAGTTTCATGTCATTGTTTCTAACAAGTCGCCTCTTTCTCTCTTTTCTTTATTTTTGTCAACAGTCAAAATCGGAATTTAAAACTTGGTTTCTTTACAAGCTCTGCTTCTGTAAATACTAAATAACATGAAAAATGTTAAACCTTATATCCTACACTTATTTGATATGAAATAGGCGATCATTGATATCATTTTTGTGCTGTTAAGTGTGGATCTTTTAAATTTTTAGTCAAACTTGATCGCTGATCTCTGTCGATGTGACGTCACGCATTAAGTATGCACGCATTGGCAGTACAATACATAAGGCAATATGGCGTCTTAGTCCTATACATGAGCCAGAATGGAGGTCTGCAAGTTGAAATGAATATGTTTGTTTATGCATCAATCGATCACACATATAATCCAGACAATCTTTCAAATCATATACTTAACATTGTAATGGATTTATTTATTTTGTGAGCTAACGTTCCCTTAATTTTCATTGGTGAAGCAATGATTTTACCTAAAATGAGTCCCTGTCTTTGCATAGTGATATTTAAAAATCGAGAAGCAAAACCTATGTTGAATATACTGTGTATTGATGAAGTTTATATAGCCTAGGGGAACTCAAAAATATTGTTATTATATCGGCAAATTCGCTTGAAAATGGTTGTACACCCTAGAAATTGAATGTTGTTGATTTTTTCAATATTTTAAAATTAATTACCGTAGTTACACCATAACGTATCATAACTTCCGGTAGAGTCGAGCTGGTGAGTAATTTCTATTATTTTGACAGTTCAATTTTACATGTCTTTAATATTGTGCACATGCTCTATGTGGACAAAATTCAGCTTATAGTGTTACACCATTTAGTGTCTTCTACCTTTTAGGAGCCATGTAAGGGTCCCATTCATTAGATAACTCTTTTATTTCTAACTAAACTTCTTGCCTTTTATCATGCTTAACAGAGTGTATAGAAGAAGAAGAATGAAGATTGATGGTGCTCACTGTGGGTTGCATTGGACGATCTTCATGTAACTTTGGTTCAAATTATATCAATATAACATTGAGTTTCCTTACCGTCTCTATGTAATCAGGTTTATTGTAAAATAAATTTTCCTGTTCCATTTTTCTGAATTTCGTTCTACAGATGGCGCAGCAGTATATATTCCTAGCGGGAATATTTCGAACTAAAATGCTGCATTCTGGGATTGCCACGTTGACATCTCTGCGCATGTCAGCTCGTATCGGATACTTCCGGTTTTTAAAATCACAAAAATTTTGGGCGTTCTATCGCAATATATGCGATATTATATGGAATTAGAATAAACAATTGGAAATGAATTTAATATAAAACTCGATGTATCTTTGGAAAGGCTCACTTTTTACCAGGATATCATAACTTGACTATCAACCGAAATTTAGTGGACCCGATGAAAAATGGCGTCTCAACAAAATTCAACAAATTCTCCCTTTCCATCTTCTAGGCCAATGGGACTACCCCAAGGCAGTAGTATGCCACCAGGAATGGCTCAAACAATGCCAGGTATGTGTACTATTGAGAGGGGAATTTACCACAGATTTATTGTCAGTTCCCGTGTCATATCATATCTGATAGCCTATATCATCTGGGAAATTTATTTGTTTCATTCAACCCAGACTTGAAGAAAGACTGATTCAACAGAGTAATCCTATCATACCTCAATAAATGTTGGACTAATTTGTCTTTTGAAACTTTGGCCAAACTAGCACACGATTCTAAGCTATCCTAAATTCCTTATAAAATTTCATAAAACAGATGATGATCCAATCATACAGCATACCATGGGTCATGAGCATACCAGTATGCATGCCGGAGCAAATCAGCTCTTTTCTCTCATAGGGAAGTACATTCTCTCATATCAATTCAAGAGTTTTTTTGTGATTGAGAGAAAATACTCGAGGAGATGAAAAGAATGGTCAAGGAATAGATACAGTGATAGATGCAGTCCATATTAGTAAATTTAAAATTTAGATATACATGTACATGTATGTACTTTGGTCAAATTAATTTGATGAATGACAAAGTGATGATAAGTTGTAATGATTTGAGTCAGCAGAAGATTGGTATGATAAGTTAAGATATTTTCCCATATTGGAATTTTGACTGGGACTAGAATATGTTGAACTTGAAATCTATAAAGGGATATAAAAAATGTAATAATCAAGAGGAAAACCATCAATTTTTTACAAGATATTAATGACCATTTCATATAATGCACAAATGCAGTATACATTTTTAAGTTTGTTGGTATAATTTTACATGAATTATGCTTTCTTACTTGGACTTACAATAATGTAGTACCACAGACCAGTCTATATATAAGGTCAACTTTTTCATCTGCATCCTTCACAAGAAAGGAGATAACATAGAGGTTTGCTAAATTGGTATATTGTTATTATGTTTTGCAGGTGGACCTCCAAGAGGTGTTCAACAGCCAGGATTTCCACAACAGCCACCAGCAAGGTTTGGACCACCTCCACACACGGGTAACCTACCAAGACCCCCTCCAGGTGCAAACATGAACATGCCTCTCAGTAGGCCACCAGGAGCAGCGCTACCTGGAACATTTAGTGGGTTGCCTAACCGACCACCAGGAGTAGGTCCACCCCCAACTGTTAATGGAATGTCTGGGCCAATGATGAATGGTCCCCCACGAGGACCCTCACCAGGGCAAAACAGGCCACCATTCTCACAGGCAGGAAACGTTGCACCTCCACCTATGGTGGGACAACCATATCAGAAGCCTACAATGGCACCACCCCCAGTCAGTCAGCCTCCTATGCCTGGACCCCCAATGCCAGGGGCACCTCCTATGTCTAGACCTCCTGGCCCAGGAGTCCCCCCTATGTCTGGTCCGCCCCCACCCATGGGCAGCCAATCTACAACTGGACCACCCATGGCATCACGACCCTCCTCCCTACCACAACCTACTCCAGACAATGCCATCTCAAACTCAGGTAAGATACTTAGTTTGATACCACATATGTACATGTATATATATGTAATTAAAAGCTTACACCTAAATAATGTTAAGTAATACATTCACTAGCAGGGCAAGTTTATACAATTGCTTTATAGGGGTAGTCAGAGTATGACACTGTGTGTTCAAATAAAATTATGTTCAAATGTCATTTAGCATGTACTAATTCCATGTCCCTTAGATGGTCATCATTCATTTGCTTGTTATTATGATTTCCCTGTGTTGTAAAAGCTTATTTTTGCTATTACTAATGGCATGTGGTTTATGGTTGTAGGAGGTGCAGATTCACTCCCCGTCCCTTTTCATGGCCAAGGCCAATACTCCCACACAGTGCACAATGCCCCCACCCCCACCCCACTCTCACAGGTTCCAGGATCAGGTAATACTAAAATTTATACACATCAAATTTATACACATCAAATTAATTGTACTCTGAATAAGAAGTGAGCATTGACTTCCCACATATTTTAGAGATACACTGACAGAGGTCTGACGCTTATAGACATTGAAGGATCATTATTTCAATAAAATCTCTTAGATTATGAAGTTCTGATACTTGTAGTTAATCTACACATGTTTGGGGTTGACATATTGCTAAAGATTAGAGTTCAATATCATGTTTGTCTATTCATGCTTTTCTATACATGTATTTAGTTCTGCTTCTTAAGTTTGCATCCTTCAACTTTTGTCTTGCTATTCTGTCGCATGATTGGGTGATTATGTTTCATACATGTATGTGTATTGTAATGCCTGCTTTCTTAAGTAATTTAAGGTTGTGTCTTGTTGTAGGACCCCCCTCTGCTAACTCCTCACGAGTCCCCTCCCCTCTGCCTGGTACCAACTATGACGCTATGGAGGGACAATTTACACCACAAAGTAACCACTTCTTTTTTAAATAATTAAATCATTCTGAATCTCAATTTACAATAACAGCCATGGAAGAACTTAGTTAATTTTGACATCTCTCCAAAATGTGGCTTCATTATAATCGTGAAAAATATAGATAGCGAATATTATATCATACCTCTCTGTGCCTCAGAACATTTCAAGTTAAAAGACTTGTATTTATTTTGAGAACATTCAAAAGTTTCAGGTTCGATTCAAGATATACAAGGAATTGAATTTATGTTATTTCCTATATTACAGATACCCCAGCAAACTTTCCTCCTGGTCAATCTCCACCTCAACAACCAGTGCCCCCTATAAATCAAAGCGGAGCAACACCACCAGGGGCAACTAGTGGTGGCATAGCAGGCAAAAGAGTTTATCCACAAATGGTCAGTTGTTTGTTTTGTATGTACAGTATAACATTTCATTTGTAGTTGCCAGAAAGTAATTATCCCAACGAACGAAGTTCTGTAGGGATATAGTGAAGCCGTCCGTCAGTCAGTCAGTCCGTCTGTCTGTCCGGAAGATAACTCGAATACTAGTCAACAGATTTTTTTCAGATTTTTTTCAAGATGGCCACCAGTTTAAAAATGGCGGGAATTTTTCGCAAAAATCTTATGTTTTTCATTTTAAACCAAAATAATAAATATTATTATTTGAAATTTTGGTAGTACATTAACAACATCTATCTATTTCACATATATCCCAGGTTTTTCACCCTGACCCCCAGGGGCCGTAAATGGGGATCTGGAAAACAGAAATTTGCATTAATTTTTAGATGTTTTTGAAGTATAGCTTTATTATATTCAAATGAAAGGCAATTTAGAGTAGATTGCAAATATTGTAAGTTGTAACGTTTTTCTGAGTCCTGCCCCAAAAAAATTCAAAATGGCCGCCTAATGCGGGATTTCGCAATTGTTTTCTGATCTCTTAAAAGTATGGCTATATCATACTCAAATTGAAGGAATTTCAGAGTAAATCACAATTATGGCATTGTTTTTCTGATTTGCGCCTCTGAAAATTCAAAATGGCTGACTAGAGCAGAAATTCGCCATTACTTAGAGTTATCTTGAAAGTATGGTTAGATGTAGCCTTGCCCAAGTCGGTCTCTTTTACTATCTTGATTTCTATTATGACCGCCTTGTACCAAAGAGAAAGCCACGTGCTCTACCGACTCAAAGTTTACGTCGGTAAAATTTGACCAATCAACGACGGCCCTGCAGCGTTAGCTCATTATTATGCACGGTCAAAAACAAGTACACTTTTTACTTTTCGCCGGGACTTTTCACGAACAAACTTGCATGAATTCATCATGAAAATACAAATATTTTATCAGATAAATATCAATCAGAGTTTAGTGGATGCCGGAGCATCGATCGGTAACCGGAGGTGAGAAAATTTCAACAATAAACGTTGAAACGATCGCTGTATTCAAATGAACATGTAGGCTGAGATTCAATCACTGATCGACTACATGACCCGCTACATTGGACTCGGTCTTGCATTTTCATCGCGAAATCAGTTTTAAATCTATTGCATGATTTAATTTATATTAATGACTCTTACATTCCCTATGTACATTTAATTACATAATATATTGTAACTCTAAAGAAACGATCGATCAGATCATCGGCATTGAATTTCAAATCGGGAAGATTGCTTTGCTTATGCAGGTCAACCTGATAACGTTTTTGATTGGTCAATCAGCCTGAAGTCACACGTCGTGTCCAGACTGTCCACGCGTATATCTGTTAATTAATAAGGTTTCGCAATACCCCCGATAGCGTAGGTATTATGGAAATCTCGAAACCGTTGAATAACTCTGCATAATATCAGCGCAGGTGTATTGGATTGTACAAGGCGGTAATAATTCAAGATCAGATAAGTAAAAAAAATACCGACTTGGGCAAGGCTAGGTTACATGATACTACAATGATTTAAAATATTTAGGTAAGAGTAGATGGTAAATATTCCATTGTGACTGTACAGATTGGTGATTATTATAGTGTTCGTTGGGATTTGCTACTCCGTGGAGTTGCCATTTTCTAGTTAATTGATTTTTTAAAAGCACATTTTCTAGATTAATTTACGTGTTTGCATATTTAAAACATTGACTGAATTTTTAATATTAAATGACTGAGATAAAGATTATTTCTACTCACGTTTTGTTTGGTTTTGAATAGATAAAAGCATGTGAATTCATTAAGCTATGCGTTTATGACTTGGTGATCTGTTTGTTAAGATGTTTTCTTTGATTATAGCAACAAGGATATAATCAACCGCCAACCCAAACACAACAACCAGGTTTTAACCAGCAACAGCCAGGTTTTAATCAGCAACCACCAGGTTTTAACCAGCAACAGCCAGGTTTTAATCAGCAACAACCAGGTTTTAATCAGCAACAGCCAGGTTTTAATCAGCAACAGCCTGGTTTTAATCAGCAACAGCCAGGTTTTAATCAGCAACAGCCAGGTTTTAATCAGGGGTTGCCCCCTGGGGCACAGTCGGGACCTGCTAGTGGGGTTATGAATGATGTGTTCTCTGGACAGAAAGCAGGCATGCCAAACAATGCATACCCTAACAGCACAGCTGGTGTCACACAAAATTTTGGCAACTTAAATTTGCAGGTTTGTACCATACCCTGAACACTATTTTGTTTATTTTCTATACGTTTCAAGCGTGTTATGAAAAAATGATGCACCATACACACACACACTGAAGCTACTTGTTGTTTTATGAACACTCAAAATCTCATAAACGTTAAAGACTGCTAGCTTGCTAACAATGAAGTTATATTCCCTGGGCATAAGATAAAAATATTCATTACATACCAATGTCAGTTAAACTTTATTCAGATGCTCCAAATAAAGCAATCTTTGAAAGCATTCAATCCTTTACACCCTCGTTAGTTAATGATATAATTGCTCTTTGTTTTTACAGTATAGTGACCCCAATCAGAGGTCAGTAAATTTGTTACAAGAGCGCCATCTACTGCCCTACGAGGGCATTGAGCCGCCCAAAGCAAAGTTAGAACATGACTTTAAGAAAGTAAATTGTAGTCCTGAGTAAGTAGTTCTTCCTCTAGTCTGCCTCTTATAATCAATTGCAATTCTTACTCTATATTCCTCAGAATGTGTTCTTGATGATATGGAAAATTATATTGATTACAATGTCTAATGTTTGACAAAAACGTGAAAATAAAACCATCTGTATTGAAATTCTGTTTGTAGTCTACATGTTGTACTTGTAAATGAAAATGACATTCAACTTTGCAGGATATTTCGTTGCACCCTTTCAACAATGCCCCAAACACAGAGTCTGCTCAACAAGTGCCGATTGCCACTAGGAATTCTCATACACCCTTTTAAAGATTTATCTGTAAGTTTGCTTATGAGAAATCCACATTTTGTAGAAAATAGTAAGATATTGTTTTACGATGTATTTAGAGAATAGAGATGTTCATCATTTAAATTTAATTATTCATTACAGCTTTCACGATGATGAACGATTTTTTCTGTCCCCTGCACACTTAATCTAACTTAGTATTGAAGGTTATAAACTTGTTATTTTGACAATTATAAAGTTAGCATAGAGAACTTGATTTATATTTTTTTTCAGCAATTACCTGTGATCCAATCTAGTGTAATAGTACGCTGTAAGTCATGTAGGACATATATCAACCCATTTGTGACATTTGTTGACCAAAGGAGATGGAAGTGCAATCTGTGTTATAGAGTTAATGATTGTAAGTTACAACTGCAGTTAAGTTACCAGTATAGTCAAATTACAAGTATAGTCAAATTACAAGTATAGTTAATTTACAAGTACAGTATTACATTTATACTCTTAATATTTGCTTCGGATTTAAATGGGATCAGTTCTATTTGTGTTGATTCACTTTAAGTAATCTTAAATCAATATAAATGCAGTTGTAATTAAGATGTTGTACACGTCCCTTTAGACAAGGACAGAAACAGATTAACAACACATTGGACACAAGCTGAAAGTAATTTATTTATATTTTATTGACAATTGCAATAGTTGTTGGAAGTTCTATGCTTGTTAAGATTATGTTTTATTGTTATGTATTTATTTTGAAATTAAAAAATAATTCCCATGTTGATCAGTAAATTTTTAGTCCTTGCTGTTGAAGACTGTCGCTTGGGCAGCATAGCAAGTATAACTATATACTTTATGATGTACTAATTCAACATTTTATCAAGAGTAAATCAGTAAATTCCTGAATCTTTGAAACATCAGCCATCTTGGTACAAGAAAGTCTGTCACTGTTGGTGTGGTTGCAAATTTTGACTTTGCTATAATTATACAGCTTTACATACATAAAGCACAATGCAGTATATCATCATGATTTTATTGGTTATTTCAGTACCCGAGGAGTTTAGTTTTGACCCAGTCAGTAAAACATATGGAGATCCTCAGAGAAGACCTGAGATTAAATCTGCTACAATAGAATTCATAGCACCTTCTGAATACATGGTAAGCATTTACATTTAGCTATCTCTGTAAACTCAGTGAATTATGTGATTTTGATGTTTGAAAAAGTTATATGTATGATTTACTTATATAATATGATTTGATTTGCGTGTAGTCTCTTGCACTCTACAGTGTTTTAAATCAATATTGAGAATATACCACTTATCCCTTTTCTTTTCCTCCCAGCAAAGTAGAATATTGAATTCAAACAATGTTCCCCTGGTATTGTTCATCTTTACTGTACGCATTTCTGGAGTATTGTTCATACAATCTCACCATTTCAGAGTTTCTGGGTAAGTGTTATTCTGCTGTACTTTTAGCGATTCCGGGTCAAAGGTCACAAGGTCAAATGTCCCTCGGACAAATGTTGCATAGTATGCTTTGTGAAGTGGAATAATATTGATATTATGTTTTGTGTTTCCTTTCATTTGTTGAGTTAAGTTAGTGTTGTTATCTATTAGTTATATTCAAATGTTTATTTAGAATATAATTTAATAATGGATTGTACTTTTCCTCACTCAATATGTTTCATCATACAAAATTATTTTTATTACTTAATCATTTATGTAACATAAACATAAAATTTACATGATTAAAAAGATGATGGGACACCGGGCAGGTGTCTCAGTTTCACAATTTCATGGGACATTTGGCTTGAGGCCCCCACCATTAGCTATCCATTTTACTAATTGTATCTGTAAAGAATAGTGTATGTTCTTCTCTGTATTTCCAGTTGAGGCCCCCACAGCCAGCAGTCTACCTTTATTTACTAGATGTATCCTTCAATGCAGTAGAAACAGGTGAGCTTATACTTTGGACATCTGGAATATGGTCATTGATTAACATATCACCCTGGTCATTCCCTGGATATCTTTAATATACATACTCATGCAATAGGATTTTTATTGTTTAAAAAGATCAATTTTATAGGAGAATCAACAATTATCTACACTATACTTTTTGTCATAAATCCTGAAATCTCGAGATCTTTGCATGAAGATTTACACTATGCCGTGAATTTATTTTCAGTAGCTTCAAGTCCATTAAATGTTTTGCACCTTGCCCAGCTGATTGAGTATTTTGTTCAAAACTGAATAAAGTTTTGAACAAAACACTCAATCGGCCAATTTTGAATCTTGCAAAATACTGAGATACGAAACTGAATCAAAGCAAATGTGACTCCTTCATCAATGCAAATCTTTGTATTTCAGGTTATTTACAAATATTTTGCCAAACATTGCTTGATGAAATAGACAGGATTCCTGGGGACTCGAGGACGCAAATAGGATTCATAACATATGACAGTTCTCTACATTACTACTACATAGCTGAAGATTTATCACAACCGAAGATGTTTGTGGTCTCTGATATAGATGGTGAGTCTCTCTCTACAATCCTTTGTCTATGGATTAAATTAAATTCTGGACAATTGTTGAAGACAATTTAATTTAAATGTAAATGCATGTGTAAAACAGTTCAGTCTTACCTACTGTCTCTGTATTAGGCTATTAGCCCATGGTGCTGTTATGAAAATACCCACATACATACTATCACTTTCTGCCTTTACAATGCTTACTGAACTTCAGTATTTATTAATGCACACATTTTCCTATCATGTTTTGAATTGTTTTCAATCTTGTGTAGCCCAAGAATTCTCTCTATCCAATGTAATCTACTTTTATTTTCAATTTCTTTCTTCCTCTCTTCCTTATCCAATCAACTTTTCTCTATTATTGGACTTACCACATAAAATTGTGTCAACGGGACTGATCAGTCGACATGTACATACAACCCCCCCCCCCAAGATTCTATCTCACTTTTATTGTTTAATGAAATTTTTAACTTATTCAGTGAGTCTCTATCTATGAGTCTTTAAACTATGTATACTTCTGTCCTTTTCCCTCAAGTCTTGATCTGTTCTATCTGTGTCTTTTCTGGATCCCTTGAGTTTTGACCTTTAATTACTTCTCTTACTGAAAACTTCAAATTGCTCATCCTTATGCTATCAATCCTACACATGTCTTAATGTTCTGCCATTTGTTTTAGATGTATTTCTGCCTAGTCCAGATGGCCTTTTATGTAACCTGACTGAGTGCAGGGATCTGGTGGTGGACCTGCTCACCAATCTTCCTACAATGTTTGAAGGCAACAAGGAGACTGGCAGTGCCCTGGGGGCAGCCCTCCTAGCTGCACATAAACTCACTGTAAGCATACTTCAACATACACTGATACACATTATGCATATAGGCTGATATGAAGATACAAAAGGGCAGTCTATATTTTCCAAATCCAGACTATTTGATATTTTATGATACTATCAATGTGCAATTAATTATGATTATATAATGAATATTTCATACAATCATATCAGGGCATTGAAGCTAAGCAACTCAGGAATTGTATTTCCCATGATCTTAAAATAACCGTAGTCTCTTTGATTTTTCAGAGCCCAACAGGGGGCAGAGTGTCTGTATTCCAGACGGTTCTACCAAGCGTGGGTCCAGGGGCTCTGAAGGCTCGTGAGGATCCCAACCAGCGAGCAGCTAAGGTGATTGTATAATCAATTAGAATCTTAACAGGGATTGATTCTTCAGATATTTAAAGAAGATTTCAAAAGATACTGGGAATAGCCTAAATATAATTTTCTATAGACAAAAATTGATAAAAGAATTAGTACATGTAAAGAGTGTGATATTTTTTGATTTTTGTAGAATGTACAACATATGGGTCCAGCCACTGATTTCTACAAGAAGCTATCTCTAGATTGTTCTGCTCAACAAACTGCTGTAGATGTGTTCTTTCTAAACAGCCAGTATATTGACATTGCAAGCATAGGTATGTCATCTCTCTCTATGTCATCTCTCCATATGTCATCTCTCTGTATTTCATCTCTCTTATCTCCATATATCATTGTAAAACTCTTACAATTCCAAAGAAATAACAAATGTCTATTTCTGTATACTGTGTTGTTGATTAACCTTTTGTCAGAGTTACAAGATTAGAAAGACTTTGAAAGCCAGAATTTTATTTGAACACTTTTCATCCAATTAACACAAAAATGGTTTTTAAAATGTCTGAAAATGATCTCTGCCGTCTTATTTTGCTAAAATGAGCATCACCTGTTGTATATGTATATGATTTTAGAACCCGGGATTCAAGAGGTTAAAATTGCCAACTATGATTTAGTTTTGTTATGCATAAATTGTGTTAGGCATAGTGCTATTAATTACAAAGTTTTAACTGTTATTCTGGTCATTATACTTTCAGCGTGCATTTCAAAATATTCTGGTGGCTGTATACAATATTACCCAGGATTCCACATAACTAGGAATGTAGCACAAATGGAAAGGTTTGAGAATGATCTTCGGCGATACTTCACACGCAAGATTGGTTTTGAGTCAGTTATGAGAATCAGGTGTACGAAAGGTAAGACCTGCCATTATTGTAACATTATTCATGACTTTTCCATCCATAATGGTATAATGTCATTATTCCATTGCAATATCATATCATATTTACATATGTTATATCTTATTTACATTGCAATATATTTTTTCAGGTCTCAGTATTCACACTTTCCATGGCAATTTCTTTGTGCGGTCGACTGACTTGCTTTCTCTGCCCAACATTAACCCAGATACAGGGTTTGGTATGCAGATGTCCATAGAGGAGCCCCTCACTGATCTGTCCACAGTCTGCTTCCAGGCAGCCCTGCTGTACACATCTAGCAAAGGTAGATAGATACACCTCATTCTCAGCATTGATCATGTTAATATTACTTGTTGATGTAAAATACAATAGACAAATAAAAGATTTAAAAGTCACCCTTCAACACTCTTTTTTTCTGGACCAATAAAAGGTTTGCAATTGTAGATTGGTGCAAGAGCGATACTCTGTGATATGTCACATTCTTCACAAATAATCTATTCTATTCTATGAATTAGACTTTTAATAATCATGAAATATGTTTAATGAATTGATCCAGAAGAATGCAATGTTGGATGTTTTGAAACATGTTCAGTGTATGTCTATGTATTTGCTCTCTTGCTTCAGGTGAGAGGAGGATAAGAGTGCACAAAATGTGCCTCCCTGTTAGCAACCAATGTATATGTTAATGTTCTCTTGCTTCAGGTGAGAGGAGGATAAGAGTGCACACAATGTGCCTTCCTGTTAGCAACCAATGTATATTTTAATGTTCTCTTGCTTCAGGTGAGAGGAGGATAAGAGTGCACACAATGTGCCTCCCTGTTAGCAACCAATGTATATGTTAATGTTCTCTTGCTTCAGGTGAGAGGAGGATAAGAGTGCACACAATGTGCCTTCCTGTTAGCAACCAATGTATATGTTAATGTTCTCTTGCTTCAGGTGAGAGGAGGATAAGAGTGCACACAATGTGCCTTCCTGTTAGCAACCAATGTATATTTTAATGTTCTCTTGCTTCAGGTGAGAGGAGGATAAGAGTGCACACAATGTGCCTCCCTGTTAGCAACCAATGTATATGTTAATAGTGTTGTCGCGATGTGCCATAATTGTACATCGATGCATCGGCAATATTCAGTAGTAAACATCGATGCACATCGCGATGTACATCGAGAAAAAGTCAGAGAAAAGTGCACTGAAATACCGAACGCTAATGCACTAAAATACCGAACATCCGGTACATCCGGGAACTTCTAGTAAGGGTGAAATGAAAGTAAAGTAATTTTTTTAGATTAATGGTTCATTTCGACTAGCTAAAGCAGTTTTAAAGTGAAATATTTATCAGAAAACATTGGAAAATGAAATAAGACATGAGAAAGGTAAGCGATTTGCGTCAAAATAAGATAAGAAAGGGTGATTTTTAGCAAATTAATTTTTTTCAAAAACATCGATGTTTTGTTTCAGACATCGATGCATCGCCAGAATCATCTTTGGCGATGTATATCGCGATGTATCGATTAATCGCGACAACACTATATGTTAATGTTCTCTTGCTTCAGGTGAGAGGAGGATAAGAGTGCACACAATGTGCCTCCCTGTTAGCAACCAATGTATATGTTAATGTTCTCTTGCTTCAGGTGAGAGGAGGATAAGAGTGCACACAATGTGCCTCCCTGTTAGCAA
The DNA here is from genome assembly GCA_903813345.2 of Owenia fusiformis. Taxonomy (NCBI): domain Eukaryota; kingdom Metazoa; phylum Annelida; class Polychaeta; order Sabellida; family Oweniidae; genus Owenia; species Owenia fusiformis. The sequence goes on along the minus strand of CAIIXF020000009.1, from coordinate 13,869,747 downwards.
CCAATGTATATGTTAATGTTCTCTTGCTTCAGGTGAGAGGAGGATAAGAGTGCACACAATGTGCCTTCCTGTTAGCAACCAATGTATATGTTAATGTTCTCTTGCTTCAGGTGAGAGGAGGATAAGAGTGCACACAATGTGCCTTCCTGTTAGCAACCAATGTATATTTTAATGTTCTCTTGCTTCAGGTGAGAGGAGGATAAGAGTGCACACAATGTGCCTCCCTGTTAGCAACCAATGTATATGTTAATAGTGTTGTCGCGATGTGCCATAATTGTACATCGATGCATCGGCAATATTCAGTAGTAAACATCGATGCACATCGCGATGTACATCGAGAAAAAGTCAGAGAAAAGTGCACTGAAATACCGAACGCTAATGCACTAAAATACCGAACATCCGGTACATCCGGGAACTTCTAGTAAGGGTGAAATGAAAGTAAAGTAATTTTTTTAGATTAATGGTTCATTTCGACTAGCTAAAGCAGTTTTAAAGTGAAATATTTATCAGAAAACATTGGAAAATGAAATAAGACATGAGAAAGGTAAGCGATTTGCGTCAAAATAAGATAAGAAAGGGTGATTTTTAGCAAATTAATTTTTTTCAAAAACATCGATGTTTTGTTTCAGACATCGATGCATCGCCAGAATCATCTTTGGCGATGTATATCGCGATGTATCGATTAATCGCGACAACACTATATGTTAATGTTCTCTTGCTTCAGGTGAGAGGAGGATAAGAGTGCACACAATGTGCCTCCCTGTTAGCAACCAATGTATATGTTAATGTTCTCTTGCTTCAGGTGAGAGGAGGATAAGAGTGCACACAATGTGCCTCCCTGTTAGCAACCAACAGACAGAAATCTACGCAGGCGCAGATCAGCAAGCTATCATTGGACTCCTGGCAAAAATGGGTATGCTTTTTTTTTTTTATTAATTTGGATAATTAAATGTTTCTGTTGTCTGTTTGACACAGTCAAGATTAAGTAATGCAACATGTCTGAAGTTTTTTAATTCAAATACATGTATACCTATGACTGTCTTGTTCTTCATTGTAAAGTGACAGTACTAGTCCCTTTCATATATATCTATGTCATGAAACATGTGCTGTTTGTTACAGGTGTTGACAGGTGTATTGGTTCCTCAATGCAGGATGCCAGGGAGGCCATGAAGAATGCTGCCATAGATCTCCTATCAGCTTTCTCAAACACTCTCCCTTCTGGCCAGAGAATGGGGGCGCTAAACTGTCCTTTCTCCCTCCGTCTCATGCCACTTTACATATCAGCATTACTGAAATACGTAAGCATTGCATTAACTGGGAGCTAATCTAATATATCACTGTTCTCATCCTACTATTTTAAGTTTTAAAAACATCCCAGGCTCTGGAGATTTGAATAAAGGATTCATACATACAACAGATTAGTAAGATTTCCCCAAGAAATTGATATTTTAAGTTCATTTTCACATGCTTACTCAATACTCATGTACTCATTCTCAAGATATAAATTCTGTGTTTTATTTTCAGAATGCTTTTAGAGTTGGTTCGAGTACTAAATTGGATGATCGAGTGTTTTCTATGGAGATGTGCAAGTCACAACCACTGGCTCAGTTCATGCTGACCCTCTACCCTAGTCTATACCCTGTACATGCATTGGATGATAGGGTAAGTTCACCCTGGCCCAGTTCATCTTATGTATATTACGATTGATACATATAACTCTTGATGGTATTGTTCAGTTTTCAGAGACATATTGTAAATTGCAATTATTAAATAAGATATTTGGTGCTAGTACATTATCTTCAACTGTGGTGATATCCTGTTTTTCTTTTATATCACTCAAAATAATCAATAGAAACTCAAGAGTGTCAGTTTGTCATCATTTAATATACAATGTTATACCTATTACTTTAGAATGCTGTGAGTAAAGGTGACCAGGTCGTGGCCCAGCCTCAGTTACTGCAGCTGTCATTTGCTAACATAGACAGGCATGGGGCGTACCTTTTGGATGCTGGGGACCACATGTACCTGTATGTGGGAGCAGCTATCAGTGACAAGTTCTGCTCTGAAGTACTAGATGCTCCAAACTTTCAGTCAGTGCCAGAAACAATGGTATGTACAATAAATAAAAAATGGCATATTTGTATAAAGCTCATATCATGTATCTTTAAATGATGTTGAGCGTTCAGACTCCAACGAGAAAAAGATATGTTACATATACTCAATGCATAATGTGTACCTTTTTGTATTTTTATGTCCTCTATTTCAGAATGACATCCCAGAGCTAGAGAATGAGACCTCAGAAAGGTTGCGGGTCTTCATCAATTATTTAATTGACCAGAGACCTTTCTATGCTCCACTGACAGTGATCAGGTAAATGGAAAAACCTAGCATACTTCACTATAAGAATTGTCTTATATACTGTATATGACAAGCATACAAGCAAAAATTTCAAATTTATTCTTGAGACTTGAGACTTTATGATGGCTTAAAATGTAGAATGGTTCTATGGTACTTTTATGTCACCACCACAAGTGATTATATTGTTATAGTCTCCAACTTTTTTGTGGATAGCTGTCAGTGTTTGGTGCCTGTAAAAGTGTTTCTGTGACAAAGGACAGGTGATGACATTTTGCATGTAATGCCTTGTTTTTTAATAAAATATTCTATATCCTTGAAATATGAGTTGAAAACGTATTGTCCCATATTTGAAAACAGTGAAAAATTGATTCATTTGTGTTTCAGGGATGACAGCCGAGCGCGTATGCAGTTTGTACAATACATGGTGGAGGATAGGACTGAGTCGTCATTATCTTACTATGAATTCTTACAGCATATTCAACCAAGTATAAAATAGTCAGACCTAGAGTTGCCTCAAGCCCCTGCCATATTAATGCCTTTCATTTCTGATAGTGCTATACATGGCACATGAGTGGCTAGGCTATGTACAGTGTATAAATTAGATAATGAAATGAATAAGCATGTAATTGGAGTATATATATATATAATAGAAATGACCTGGTGTAGAGGCAATAAAGAGGACATAGAGTGCAACATTACCAGCTTATTCTGAGAGGGCACCCACCAATTAACCTGCTTGGGCTGGCTGTGCAACTAGCCACATGTTAACCTTCGGACTGCAACTAGGAAACTTGCTGAATCTGAAATATAAATATTGAGTGCAAGTATGGAATATATAGGCATAGCTTGCTAACTCAGTGTTGTTGGGTGCCAATATTTATGAATTTATAAAATGACTTTAAGTGCTATTGTTTCAACCAATCTAGTTTGGAACATATGTTGTTTTATTTTACTTTCAAGTGTCAGAGTCTCATTAAAGAATGAATTCAAGGTGGTCAATGAATTTGAATGTTAGCTTTATTAAATGAGATGATGTGGTCATTTCCTTGACCCCTTTAATAGTGTGTTAGAGGTTGTTGCTTGTTTAAATTATTTCTGATAGTTTCTTTGTTGGTTAGTGCAAATTAATTGTTTCTTTGACACTTGACATAATTGACTCATCATTGAGTGTGATGGTGTGTGATTTAAGCTTTACATCTAAAATATGCATGTACATTGTCTCGTAATAGAAACTGCATTATTATTAAATTATTTATTATGATATCACATGCTCATACCTATAAAGAATTTGTTTTGGTATTGGATATGCTTTGTTGTTCATTAGTCTCACTTGTGATTACAGTTCATTGTTCTGTTTTAGACATGTTGTATAACTGTATATCTGTAACTGTACACATTTCTACTTGTCTGGTTTATATGTCAACTGATTTAGTGATTTTGTGATTGAATGCTGAGAGACGCATCATGTCTCTTCCCTGGAGAATAGACTGGGTATTGAAGCATTGTATATGTAATGACGGATACCACCAGATCATATATCAGTAATCACACATATATATTTGCAATATATTGCTCTAACATTTTAACAGCTGTTTTGTAATCAAAAGTTGTATCACAGTCCAAAACTGCACAGATTATAGCTTTCATGTCATGTTCTTGGGTGACTTGTGATCACTTTTTAGGACACTTGTGAAATCAACCGATACAATGTATACACTGACTGTAGTGCCTATCATTATATACAAAGAATGTAACGATTCAGCTTATATGGCGAATTGGGCTATTTAGCCCATTGGTTCCAGTCAAGACTTTATATTAATAATATATTTTAAATCCTCACAATAGATGGCTCTCACGTTGGAGCCTGCATTTTATAGCTTACCGCATAACATCGCATTTAACAATAAATGAGAGCCATCTGTTTAACAATTCAAATCAAAGCCTCTCAATTTGCCAACTTTGACACCCAAATAAATTCATTGTGTATTATTTATGATATACAGTATGGTTGGAGAGATATTTTGGTGAGCCAACACATGATATTTCAGTAATAGTAATAATCTTGTGACAATTTCACCAGACTGCAGGCCATGTGCCAGTTTTATATGAGTGCTAATATATTGACAAATAAAAGTGAATCAATTATACCATGACACTTTGGTCATTGACTACTGACTTTCTTATGCTGGATAACCATTGCCTCCAAATGGTACTGAAGAATAATTTGTTGTTAATTGTTATATATGCCACATGTCAAAATGACTCCAATGTAGTTCAATTCTAATGTAATTACTAATGTTATCTGTTTCGTCGTGTATGTAAATGTATCATCTTTAGTTGGTAATGAGCATGTCAGACTACAATTGATGTAATGTGCATCAAAAGAAACAATATACAAAAATTAATTTAAATAAAATGTCTTGTTTTGTAAATGATATTTAATAGGAAGCACCTTTATATTGACTTTTGACCTATTAGATGACTTTGGCCTCTCATAGATCCTTCAGGGACACTATAATTGTAAAATGTGAATCACACAAACATTGACTATTTGGGATGACTTAATTTCTTTTAGTGTTACGTTGTCAATAAGCCTGAGGGTCAGAGAGTAATTGTGTTCCTAAATCGCCCCAAAGCATTTGCAATTACATCTAGTAATAATTTGTAACTTGCAAAATCAAAATATGGATTGAAACTTTTTTCTTTAAATATTAAAGTTCATAATTGTTCATGTACAGTTCATGTGGCCAGTGAAATTACTTTGAAATTGATAAAGGCGTCAGCAGTGAAATTCCATTTGTCACGTTGCTTTCAAAGCAGCACCACATGGCACATACTACATGTACATAGCACTTGTTGATATTGTTGATTACAATTACAGATACAACTTAAATTTATACAGAAATCTCTATTCAATTGGCCAATTCATTTTGATTTTTATGTCAACACATTGTGGTGACATTGTTATATTCTCCATCTTTTTGTGGGTGATGTTTGGTAGTTTTTGGTCAGAGTCATTTTACATGTTAATGCCTTGTTAGAGTCCAGCTCTTATTTCTATCCTACTCCTATTGATAACAGAAAGACCACAGTGCTCCATCTACAAACAACTAACAATCATAATAACAATAAACTGTTATTGTAAACTGTTATTATAATGTAAAATCCAAGAGGGTTCAATAGCTCTAGTGGGTGTACAGATAATGATTGTGATCACATTATATTTTCACTCACAAAACTGCTGATTCACAACTGATTTCTTGAGAAAGCTCCCTGAAAATATTTTACTAAATGGATTAATCACAAAAACAATCCCTGGTAGATATAGTGTTTTGAAACTTTCAGAGGACATGACCAACTAATAACCCTTATTTTATAGTTTTAATAGCGTCTAATGTCTGAATGTACAAAATGTGACTGTTGAAATCATAAATTTCTTGAAAACTGAATGAACTTGGGGAATGGCAATGACAGGCAGATATTCGATTTGAATAGAAGTTCCAGGATTTCACAATTGATTTCATTAATTGCTGGAACGCACGCCCTTTGAACCAAAGAGACTGTAGAGGCACTATTATGAACAATGAAGATTTTTGATTGATTTAATTTGGCACAATTCAGATCTGTCAAATTAAGCAGACACAGAATTCAGAACAAACACAGAATTAAGAATTATGGTCTTCATAGCTTTTATTTTAATAATTCAACCAAACATCCAATGATATGTTAGTGTTAACAGACAACAGAAATCTGATCTAACTTGGGAAGTCATTGTAATGCAGCTGCAATACTCTCACCTCAGTCCTTTGGTATGTTGTAGCATAGGTGAAAACCCCAATTTTTGCATTCTTCTTTTTATCAAATTATGATTAGCTCAATATTGACCTAGCCTATATATATTTGAATATAACATCATTTTTGTTATCAACCGTTTGCAGTTCCATTTTAACAGGGCATTTTAGAAAATGACCGAGGAGTCCTTCAGTGTATCCTATTAAAAAGTACATTTTCCTTGCACTTATTGTCCTTGTAACTGTACCAGCTAGCACTATGATATTGTGACGCCTTTTTATGATTGTTTCTGATGCAAATAAATTGTGCCATGTTCCATAGATGAACTTTCTGATGAACATATCCTCTATTGCAGTCTCTGCAGCTCTGGGCTCATCACACAAACTTGCTGCAAATAAAAACAATGCTTTTGTAAATCATGTTTCACATTAAATCTGAGTTTATCAAGTGGATGGTTTGAAATATAATAGTGCCATGTTTCCTTAAACAATAAGTTAGTTTCATTAAAAATAAAGACTGCTGTTTTTATGTGGCTCATATTTTCTTATAATTTGAAGGGGCTGGGTCAATATAGTCAAAAAATTGAATTAGTTTTTTTAGGTCTTACACCCCCATCCCCCTTCTAACGAAATTCAAAATGTTGATTTGGGTGCAGAATACGAGTACAACCCCAGCATATAATATCTGCTACTGCAACAACATATCTCAAATTCTCTAAACATATCTGTTGAGTATATTTAATAATCATACCATCTGTCAACCCATAAATTGAAGAAGATGGAAACAAGGGTAAGTAAAAATCAATGTCTTGACCCAGCCCCTAACCTGCTAACTGCACTTTTTTACCAAACCAGCCCTTTGAATTTAGACAACATGAATTTATGAACATGTAAGAGGAAGGGAGATATGTATATATTCAAGGGAAAAAATGCTGAATGATGCTAGAGTTTAGAAATGAAAATGAAATATAATTACATGTATTCCAAGAATTCCATGCCTTCCTCTCGCCAATATGTTCCGGGTGGCACCATTCTTCATAGGTCAGAGGCTTTGATCTGTCAGGTGTTGTCTTTGGCACACCTGCTCTTATATTCTTGTAGTTACTAGCGGATGTACTTATGCAGCGACACTGTGCTAAACTTCTCACCTGCTGTAACATCTACAATGAGAAAATTCACATTCAGTTATAATTCACCAGAGGGAGGATTGTACCTGATATATATTAAGGTAATTCTGTATGTTCAGAAATTTTACTGGCTTCCTATTTGATGTTATTTTCAGGAACACATGATTCATTCCTTAATATAAGGTCTATATCTCAGTTTTGTACAGAGTATACAAATGTACCCAGATTATAAGTTGAGGGTAAATAATTTTCCACTTTGTATGCAATTTTTAAAAAATTCAATGAAATACTTTTTATAAGTACCAAAAATGTAGGTCATTGATTTTTCTCATTCATTCTTGATATGATTATTGAGAATATTAACAGAGAATGGAATGAGTCATGTATTCCTGAAAATAATGTTGTGGGAGACAATTGGGGTTTTCATCAAATTAGGAATATGAAATCTTACATTAGAAGTTTTCAAGTTTCTCAACAACACTCACGCGGTACTAACTCTCCGGGGCGTATCGAAACCAAAACGCCCCACAAAACCACGGGGTACCATCGAATAATTTTGGCAACGTACCGGAGAACGACATTTTACTAAGAAATGGCAATAATTTAGCACAATATATTTTTTAACTAGAGTTTTATTTTGATTTTGACAAAAGTAAGTATTCCATGCAATAACTATTTTTCATTCATGAGTTTGTAGGAATTCTGTTGGAACCCAGTTCTGATCAAGTACGAAGTTATTGAAATCGGCGCAGACGGACTTTACTCCGAAAGATGGTTTTTCGATTATAACTTTTCACAACATTTAAGTATAGACTTTTGGAAAAAGTACAGAATAGTCCTTATACTTTTGAATAATTCTGTTATTTCTGATTCACACGACTCTGATTTGTTTAATTAAAAAAAAAGTTTTAAAAATATTACTTAGGAACGTAACCGGAGCTGGGAACGTAACCGGAGCAGATCAGTTGAATTATTTAATCAAAAAAATTAAGATATATGATTTAAAGCACATATACTAATTTAAAAACGTACGGGATTGTTCGAATGCATATTTATTACATTTTATTTAAAGAAAAAAATGTATCCCACTGTGAAAAATTAAATTGGGTATTTACCATGCATAAGTGCACTTACCTTAGAAAGGCTATCAAACATAAAACAATCATTGTATGGAGAATGAAGTGATTAAATGTAGTAAGCAAATAATTCCATTTGATTTCACCCATTGTATTTGTTCAGCGAACTATTAGAACCCACTCTGTTATACTAATTTCGTATATACAGGGTGGTCCAAAAAATGGGACACTCATATTTCAAAAATAAATATTGATTTTCTTGATGAAAACATGTCATATTATATACCAGTGGATACGGAATTAATCTTTAATTTGGTATATCATAAGGTCAAATTTATTATAATGTCTGTCAACCAGCGTCCATAATATAAATGACGTCATTTTCGTTTCAAAACGGGTTTTTCAAAACTTGCAAAAACCAAGTTTTATTGTCAACTTGATTTACATAAACCAATATTCAATATTTCCACCATTTTGATCAATTGTAGCCCTCAATTTTGGCCTAAACTAGTCAATAGCATATATGCTGTTGAGACAATGAACTTCACTTATCAACAATTCTATCCTGAGTAAGGGCTGAGTAGATGTAAGGGGTTCATGATAAACCAATTTTGTTAGTTCTCCCCATTCGTGTTGGTCGCAGACGTTGGGTGATCTGGGGAGGCAGTGATTAAGGGGGAGGAATCTAGGCACATTTTCTTTTAAACATTTGACATTCTTGTGGGATCTATTGCTTTGAGCCCCATCTTGTTGGAAAATGTAATGATTCCAAAATGAGCTCATATCAGAATGGTCCAAAAACAACATAATTGGATCATCCGATATCAACGTCTGCGACAACCACATATTGTGAGAACTAACAGAATTGGTTTATCATGAACCCCTTACATCTACTCAGTCCCTTACTAAGGATAGAATTGTTGAGAAGTGAAATTCATTGTCTCAACAGCATATCAATGATGCTATTGACCAGTTTAGACCAAAACTGAGGGCTAAAATTGATCAAAATGGTGGATATATTGAACGTTGGTTTATGTAAATCAAGTTGACAATAAAACTTTTTTCAATGGAAATAAAAGTGTGCTCGACCAAATCGAATCAACATATGCTTTCTGAAATTCTTCACCTAACCCCCCCTCCATATAAACGTAAGATGTTTGAGTGAGTGCCCGTTTATTGTTTTATGCAAAACCAGTTGTTATCCATCTTTGTTTCGATAAACCTAGGCGTGGGTCATTAAGCAAGTAAGAAAGTGAATGATTTTTTCTAGTTAAACTACAGAACATTGCTTTTCAGTCGTTAATAGACAGTGTTCTATAATTCGATCACACCAAGTAAGCTGACATATGTGTTTGTAAATAATATATATGCTTTAAATCATATATTTTATCTTTTTAAATTATATAATTCAACTGATCTGCTCCGGTTACGTTCCTAAGTAATATTTTTAAAACTTTTTTTTAATTAAACAAATCAGAGTCGTGTGAATCAGAAATAACAGAATTATTCAAAAGTATAAGGACTATTCTGTACTTTTTTCAAAAGTCTATACTTAAATGTTGTAAAAAGTTATAATCGAAAAACCATCTTTCGGAGTAAAGTCTGTCTGCATCGATTTCAATAACTTCGTACTTGATCAGAACTGGGTTCCAACAGAATTCCTACAAACTCATGAATGAAATAGTTATTGCATGGAATACTTACTTTTGTCAAAATCAAAATAGAACTCTAGTTAAAAAATATATTGTGCTAAATTATTGCCATTTCTTAGTAAAATGTCGTTCTCCGGTACGTTGCCAAAATTATTCGATGGTACCCCGTGAAAACCGTTAATTTTAATTTCAAATCTACCCTGTCTTTGGAAAAATCGATGATTGCGAGTCTCACACTACACTGTTTTTCTTCAAACTTGTTCCATTAAAACCTTCACAGAAATACCTTTCAGTTGAGACATTGCCTTTGTTTACAAAGTCTCTCATTTTCGCGGCGTTTTGGTCCCCAGATGTGAGAAGATGCAAATCTTCAGAGATTTCAACCAACAGCCTCGATAAATCACCAGTTCTTTTATTATTCTCCCCTATATTTTGCACAAGGACTCCCATTACAATCCTCCATCGCTGCATCAACATATTTATTACATTAACACAGCAATTTAAAAAAGTCCTACGCAACTGTTCGAAACTGACCAAAACGCCCTGTTGTCTTCCAAAATGCCCTGCAGAGTCTATGACTACAAACGTGGAGAGATCATGGGAGACAGGTTACCTGAAAAGGAAGATAGATATCATATCTATCTTCCTTTTCAGGTAAAAGGAAGATAGATATCATAATCTCTTATCTAAACAAGTTTAGATAAGAGATAATGATATCTATCTTCCTTTTCAGGTAACCTGTCTCCTATGGGAGAGATAAGGTGTATAGATCCAACGGATTTTACCGATTTAGATATCTAGTACCATTTTTTGTAGAAAAACTGATTTTTGACTTCAAAAAGGCTATCTCTTTGACATATTTTCCATGTTTTTTATTCTCTCAGATTGAACAGGTTCAATGTTTTATGCTCTAAGCCAAAATTGCCTATACTGCACATACCTACCAAAATTATTTAGACTAGAGTGAACCCCCCGGGACACTAACCAAACCCGTCTGGCCCTGTTATTTACTCCCGAAGTCGAAGATCTACGACGTCAGGAGTAGATAACTGGGCCAGACAGGTTTGGTTACCGGGACCAGGGACCGAGACTAGAGTCCATTTCACTGCTTCATTTCGTCAGTAGAACGGCAAAAATAAGAAATTGGGAGACCATTGTGCAATAATATATGGAAAAGTATATTCATAATGTACATGAATGACATTTGTATATTTCAGATTTTTTAGTTTTTTGTGCAATAAGCCTGTACCGTCTTGTAATTTGAAGAATTTCAGCCATGTTAATCTTATTGAAAATAACATGGCAGAGAAACATCCAAATATAAGAGGCCACACACTTTATAAGCCAAACTAGAAGCAATCCAAGATATACAAATGTCATTCATGTACATTATGAATATACTTTTCCATATATTATTGCACAATGGTCTCCCAATTTCTTATTTTTGCCGTTCTACTGACGAAGTGAAGCAGTGAAATGTTACTTCCTGCGAAAGCTATTTGGATTTTGATATAATAGCTTTCCCACGGAGCATTTGGACAGCTCAATGATCGTGACCTTTGAAATCGAATTAAGTCGATCGGCGGCTTACTTTTGGTCTCTAACTGTGTCTTACATCAGTATCATCAATCCGTGTAAGTATTGGAGCGCTGGAGTACTTCTTTTTCGATCAAGACTTGTAATTGTTAGTCGAGTGAATCGTTTTACTGCCAAATTCCAATATGGCGGTTTCTGCTCGGACATTTTCGTAAATCTCCGGAGGTTGTCCGAACCTAACTAATTCTCAAAATTCATTTCGTTCGTTGCGTATCTCGCACCTAGCAAACTGCCATATTGGAAATAGGTCTGTAAAACTTTAACTCGATGAACAATTTACAAGTCTTGATCGAAAAAGAAGTACTCCAGCGCTCCAATACTTACACGGATTGATGATACTGATGTAAGACACAGTTAGAGACCAAAAGTAAGCCGCGGATCGACTTAATTCAATTTCAAAGGTCACTATTGATCAGCTGTTCACTTCTCCGTTTGAGAGCCATAAGTTTCAAAATCTAACATGGCTCTCGAAGTGAGTAAGTGAAATGGACTCTAACATAAAACAAGACAGGTGCCAAACAAACACATGCTATCTATTGCAAGACTTACGCCTGCCACAACCGTCACCATGTTAATCAGTGTTTTTTAAGTAGCGCAAGGATCCTGCCATGACCGTGGTAGTGTTATCGTGTAAGCCTGGTATAACCGTGACAGGCTGGTATAACCGTGACAATGCTGTATTCTATTGCAAGGCCTGTCATGACCCTGGAAGTGTTATCGTGGAAGCCTGGCGCGACCGTAGCCTTTATTGTGGTTTATAAGCGAATGTGAATATTAATGTATAGTAGTAATTTTGATATGATTAAGGTAGTTAAACACCATGATCATAGTATTAAACTGTTTAATTGTAATGAGGATCACTTAAAATTGTTAAGGATATTCCTGGCATTAATGTCATACATATTTACTAGTCATTGCAATACATTATAACGGTCATAGTAGACCTAAGCCTAAATCTCTACATTACCACCCTCATACCTGGCCTTGCAATACTATATTACATTGTCACGGTCATACCAGGCTTTGCGATCCCATAATACATTGTCATGGTCATGCCAGGTTTTCAAATACACATTGTCACGGTCAATTATAGCAATCATAAATTTCTACATTACCACTCTCATACCCGAACTTGGAATACTATATCACATTGCCATGGCGGTCATACCAAGCCTTGCAATACTATATTACATTGCCATGGACATGCCAGGCTTTGCAATACACATTGTCACGGTTATAGCAGTCCTAATCGTAAATTTCTACATTACCACTCTCATACCTGAACTTGCAATACTATATTACATTGTCACGGTCATGCCAGGCCTTGCAGTACTATATTACATTGTTACGGTCATACCAAGCCTTGCAGAACTATATTACATTGTCACGGTCATGGCAGGCATTGCAATATAATACAGCATTGTCGCGGTTATACCAGGCTTTCACGATAACATTACCACGGTCATGGCAGGATCCTTGCGCTACTTAAAAAACACTGAATAACATGGTGATGGTTAGGGCGAAGGGGTGTAACGTCGACACCATTTTGGGGTAACTTCGACATGTGGGGTAACTTCGACACCTTGTTGTTTATTTGCTCTAATTTCCGATCTATGGGGAAGCCATGTTTTTTTTCTCGCATGGATCGAGATCTCGCGAGATTTTAATTTCTCCAGAAATCAAACATGGTGGAAAACGGAAATTCTACTTCTAATACGTAAGTGTCGAAGTTACCCCGTCTATTATGTCGACATTACCCCACACGTCGACATTACACCCCTTTGCCCTACGGTTATCGCATCCTACGACCCCTTTAGATTGTGGTCGTACGCGCGTATAATTGGGCAGTCAATGTTTTTACAAAGTTTGAGAAAATACTACGCATTGCACACCTAAATGACCTACCTCGATACATTCCTTGGTATTTTAGAATTCTTTTTATGTTGTTAGATCGCCAATTGTATGGGTTTATCGGCAGAACGAAGAGATTTTAGTTTTTACATCGGAAATATATCAGCAATTTTCAAAATGTCGGAAGGGGAATTCCCCAGGGATTTCCCTTATGACTGGTGCATGCCGGGAACTGAATGGAGGAATTTGACGGTTGAAATAAGTTAAATATTACACGCAAATATTGCTATCAAAAACGAAAACCTCTTCGTTCTGCCGATAAACCCACACAATTGTGGATTCAACTACACGAAAAGAATGGTAAAATACCAAGGAATCTATTGAAATAGGTATCTTAAGTGTAAGAAGCGTAGAAAATTCTCCCATGTTGTAATCGTACAGACAAAAGAATAAGACGTTCGCAAGACTAGAACGTAGAGATAGTCTTGGAACGAGATAACCGGCGTTAGTCTTGCAACAGATAGGGTCTACAACAAATGCCAAGTTTTGATTGAATCATTGAAAATTAAAGAAGAAAAACAGTTGAAGGCTATTGTCCGGGTTAAATTAAAAATACGATCATCATTGTGAAGGGACTTCAAGAGAGATATAAAGGTAAAAATATGAAAAAAGTAAAAAATACTAACTTTTTTACACCCGGAAGCTGCCATTTTGCGCATGAGCGAAACGTATTCTACGTTTATATGTTACAGCTCATCTGATTGGTAGGCGTAAATTTTTAATCCAATGAAACATCGACTTTCAGATTTTACTGATGATGACGTAAGGAAATCGCCATTTTGCTTCGTGTACAGCGGAAACAATATTTTCTTCGTTTTCTTTACATTTGTAGCTGTAATAGCTGAGAATACGAATTTTTTTCATCAGGTATGTCATCTATCTATAAAATCACTTCAATACCATTCATAAATATCCGCATATGATTGAATGATAACTGTGAAATCAGTAATTTATGAAGAACTTCGCAATAATTTTTTTTTGACAAAAAATCAAATGAAAATCAGTCAGATAGCCTACAGACTGGATGTATTTGGGAGGTTTGTAGGTATTTATTTTACAATCTTTATGTGCCTCCAAATGTAAATCGTGGTAAAGCAAGTTTCCCAAGTCTTTCTGGGATATCCAGGCATTCACTCTAAAAGGCTAGGATGTGGGGACTCTAAATCTACACTCAAATTTTTTATTCTGGGAACCAGTTCATATGGTTAAATTAACGAAATGATGTGATGTAACCACGTATCTACTCACCAGTATGTTCTATGTCATCCATCGGACAAGGTTACTATTTTTTTCATGGCCTGAGTTCGTCGCTAACATGCTAAATATAAGAGTTAGCTGACGTTTGGGAGTCTGACTTACCTTCTAAAGGTTAGAACCCGAATCTTAATGAAACCATATCACCTTTGTTCCGTCAACCATGGAGCATTTGCCACAACATCCAAGAGGTAAATCATTGACCGTGAAAATGAATGATTTCCTTGTAAGTTCCGGAAGTTTCAATACAAAAAATTACCGAACATATGTGAAAACCGAATATTTGTTCGTTGTTTTCACGATTTACAGGTTCGTTTGTTCTCCAATGTTTTGGTCTAAATTATAAAGCATCACCAACAGGTCTTACTCGTATCGACTAATACAGCAGACGGCTCATATTTGTACGTAGCATTTTGTTCAGACCAATTGTGGGAGTGCAGATCACGCAGTTTCGTTCGTTGCGTACTTCACTTGAAATTGGTAATTTTAAATATTGGCTACTTCACTTAGCTTGGCGGATGTAGAACATTGCTTAATATTATTTTAATTTTCACACCAGACATGCTTGGTTGACACGTCAACAAAGTAAAGTTCAAGGGTCAATGCGTTATTTAGTGATAACTAGAACGCCTTCCCGGAAGTCAACATTGATGAAAAATGAAAAAGTCGGAAAAGCATTTACACTAATTTCTATCAAATGCTGTGTTTATGCATCATCATAGACGCAACAAAGGTGATATGGTTTCATTAAGATTTGGGTTCTAACCTTTAGAAGGTAAGTCAGACTGTACACTAATTTCTATCAAATGCTGTGTTTATGCATCATCATAGACGCAACAAAGGTGATATGGTTTCATTAAGATTTGGGTTCTAACCTTTAGAAGGTAAGTCAGACTCCTAAACGTCAGCTAACTCTTATATTTAGCATGTTAGCGACGAACTCAGGCCATGAAAAAAATAGTACATTGTGGAACTCAGCCGGGATAATTCCCATCCAGTCCCGAAATATTTTTGTCCCGTGACATCCCTAGTAATTATTATGTGCCTGGCTAGTACCACTTTGGAAATCTTATGTAAGGTTCTATTGAACTTGAAGGCTCCCAAGACCAAGTTGGAAGTTGAAACTAGATAAATTTGGGGATTTATGACGTTTTGTTTTTGCTTATGAAGATCTTGTAAGATTTTCATTTCACTAAAATAACACATTACAACATGTACAAGAGAAGCCACTAAATACATGTAAGAAATGGAAATAGATCTGTCCAATATCTTGTTTTAATCACAAATTCGGTTGATTTCAGCACACAATTTGATTTGCTACTATTTGTGATTTCTGAAAAGTTTACTTTCTCTGTATATTTGCAAATTAATCTCTTTAGATTTTGTGATACAACTCGGTTGATCTATGTTGATTTATGACGTTTTGTTTTTGCTTATGAAGATCTTGTAAGATTTTCATTTCACTAAAATAACACATTACAACATGTACAAGAGAAGCCACTAAATACATGTAAGAAATGGAAATAGATCTGTCCAATATCTTGTTTTAATCACAAATTCGGTTGATTTCAGCACACAATTTGATTTGCTACTATTTGTGATTTCTGAAAAGTTTACTTTCTCTGTATATTTGCAAATTAATCTCTTTAGATTTTGTGATACAACTCGGTTGATCTATGTTTACCTTCATCAGAAAATCATACATACATACAAACATGCATAGCATTCAATGTCACTATAAATTAGACCATTTTCACATAAAGTATGCTGTCATTTTCAAGGGTTTCACTAGAATATCTGACAGCAGGCTAAATAAATGAAAACAACTGGCAAAATTAATGGAAATCCAAAATTCCCTCAAAACAACATGCAATTTTGTGAAAACTGGTGAAAATCACCTGTCGCCTGCTGCTAATGAAACTCCTGCATTTTGCACATGATATGTTTTGACTCTGAAGACAGTATAAATTGAAATGACCTTTTAATGCAAGACTCCCAATCTAACCCAGAGACCACTGTTGATTTTATGACAACTTTAAGTTGGTAAAAATATTATATTTTTTCACTTTCAGTTGTCTTCCAAATACAAGCAGGATGTTTATCTGGGAATTTTTTACAGGAATGTTAAATTATTTAGGTGAGTTATCTATTATCATTTTGAATTACCATACAGACATCTGATTATGTTTTGACATTTGGCTGTCTAAAAGACTAGTGTTTTCTCTAGTACTTAACTTTAATCATCTTTGGTGTCCAAACGTCAAGAGTTGTCAAAAATGAAGTGTTATGGTATATTTAACCCCCATCTTTCATAAATAACTAAGATGACAATGGACACGATCCAATTCACGATTGAGGTCTTTAAACTTGGTAGAAATATAAAAGTAACTGTTGGCTCATTTAGAAACAAACTACAAAATGATTTTGATCTAAATATAATCTCTATGAAACAGAAAGTAGTAAACTATGTATCTACTTTAAATGGACTTATTAGCCTTTTGCAGATCATTGATGTAGATGTAGAATACAGTCAACATTTTTAGGTTTGGGAAAGCGCAATGGAAAAATTATATTTCTTGGTCTGGATAATGCTGGCAAGACGACATTGTTGAGTGTACTGAAGGAGGGCCATATGACTCAACCAGTACCTACTCTACACCCCAGTAAGTCAGAGAATCCCCTACAGAAGCTGAAGCAATGAATGGAATGTGCTTGTGATTTACAATGTCTGCAGCGACTAATATTTACGTTTTGTTGCTTTGTAGATGCACTGCAGTTATACTAATCATGTTTTGTTACGTTGTAGAGTAAACTTGGCTGAACAGTTTTATGAAATCACAAATCTTCATACATGTCACTGTGGTCTAGTTTTATTGGCCAATTTAGTGTTAAAAAGAGGCTCTTGAAATATTAAGAGGTAATTTTATAAGGGCAAACACATAAATAATATTGTGATTATCTGACTAATTTATTTCAGAATAATTTTGCTAGATCACAGTGACTACTAAACTAACCCAGTTGTCCCATTAACATGGTTGCATTGTTACATTGTTAACTGTTAGCATGATGTCTTATAGGTTTATATAAGAAATCTGGTAAGCTGGTGTTCTTAGGATTAGATAATGCTGGTAAGACAACACTACTACATATGCTCAAAGATGACCGTATGGCCCAACCTGTACCCACCCTACATCCAAGTAAGTATGGCCCACCTTGTGCATTGGCCCAGCATTCATCAAAGCTATTCATCAGCAGCCAAATGATAACACTGTACTAATTGCTGTTCTAAAGATTGATCACTTTTGATGTGGAACCAGAATAATTTAAAAATAATATGCATCCCATTTCGATAATACTGAAATTGAATATGTAAATAATACTAAATATATTAATATTATGAATTTGTATATATAACTATAATAAAGATCTATTTCATGAATTAATACCAATTTGATCTTAAACTCAGAAGAAATTCCAGTCCAATCAATAAAAGCCACATGGCCTATATGCTATATGTGAAATTACCTCCATCACCTGCATTCAATAATTTATAGCTATTTAGAGTTATTCATCATAACTTGCAGTAACACTATCTAGTAGATCCTGACCATGGTGGCAGGTGGCAAATCTTTGTATGTGTAATTCGTTATCTACTGTTATATAAATGCATGTATAGGTATTAACCAGCATTAATGTTATCTAATGTGTTTCTGATGGGGAGTATGTCTCAATTACTATTATTCAAATACCTAAACAGGATTAACCTAGTATTTTCTCAGCCATGAGATAATACATGTATATGTTAACATGATGTTAGCATTTGAGAACAAGTTAGGAATATCAGATTGCACTTCCAGTATACCTGCATACAGCTAATAGTGATATATTATTAAGATGTGGCTAATTATGTTGTAGCATCTGAAGAACTGTCCATGGGTGGTATGAAATTCACAACCTTTGACTTAGGAGGACATCAACAAGGTATAAACATTTAATCAGTGTCATTTTTACTATATAGGCCAAATTCTACACAAAATTTAATATCCAAAAGTGACCGCCACATTGTTTGGAAATGTTGAGCAGAAATCACCATTAGTATCTACTTACCCGATGATCTTTGCTAGTAGAGAAGATAAAAAGTTTTTTCAACTGGTCACTCGATGTAACTCATTATTAGTGCTTTTCATCTTTCATATTGGTGGGGATTTAGAATCCCTCATGGTTCATTTCTGTTTCATGTCATGAGTAAGTTAATGTTTAGACCCATTTAAGTCAATTATGTAGTGTAGCTACTAGCTATGGTAAATGATAATCCATTGATTGTTGTATGTTCCAGCACGCAGAGTGTGGAAAGATTACTTCCCAGCTGTAGATGGTATTGTATTCCTGGTAGATGCCTTAGATAGAGAAAGATTCACAGAAGCCAAAGCTGAACTAGATGTATGCTTTTTATGCATTTATTGCTGGTTTATTTATATATGAAGCAAATTTAGATAAAATGAAACTATATGCTTTATTCATAGAGCTCATTTCAAATAATATGATGAATTTTGATTTCATTTGTGGAAGTACATTTCAAATATATACTCATTGTTACTGTTATATTTGCCAAACTGACCACAATTAAGACTTAAAATACAATAACTCAATGGGTTGCCTGAAATCTAATCAAACTGGGCAGTTGTTTAACAACTACAATGTAGAAGATGAAATATTTCATTTCTTCAAAATAAATGAATTTGCACAAAATGAATACATGCAAAATGTAAATATTGTATTCATTTCCTCCTTGAAATAAGCAATAAATATATTCTTGTATATTTTTGTGATGATTGTAACTCAAAATATTGTGTAAACTTGCCTCTAGTGTATCATTAATTAATTTGGCAAAGTTTGTAATTATTTGATGATAGATTGATTGATTGATTGTGCATGTGTATTGCAGAGTTTATTAACAGATGAGCAGGTTGCCAGTGCCCCTGTGCTGATCTTAGGAAACAAGATAGATGCTGCTGGAGCAGCCAGTGAGGATGAACTGAGACACCACTTTGGTCTACATGGCCAGACCACAGGAAAGGTAAGGCACTCACATGGCATTTGATAGACAGTATCTCAACAGTGTCCATGATCAAAAGTGTTGTAAAAATGTGATTTACAATATCTTTCATTCAGATGATAATGATAGACCCTTCCTGGAGCCTCCTTATCAAATAATCAAAGCAATCTAAGTTTGTTTAAATGAGAATAAACTTTGAACATTATCATACTTAAACCATGTTTTGTCTGTATAGTACTACTGTTTGTGTAACAAACTTGTCTTTTTGTCTCGTCTCTTTCATTATAATATTTAGTATGTGAGTAGTTACTACAGGCAACTTCATTGCTATTGGCAGGAGTTAAATTCAAAGAGAAAATTAACCCTTGGCATGCTGCCCTATTTTGGCAAATTTATCTCATGCATCTGGCTTATTTTTTGAATAGTGGAAAAAATGATATACCCAGCCTGGACTAAATAATTAATATCTCAATAACTACTAGATAAATCTGGATAGAATTTTCACAAAAGTTAAGGAAAAAAGGAAGATACACTGGCTTAGCTCGTGAAAAATATCTGATGAAGTTTTTCCATAAATAAACACAACTGGGCATAAATACGAGGGTTGTCCCAGAAGTAATGCACTATATGCTCTAACTTTATCAATAATTGATATTTTTCCATGAAATGTTCAGTAAATGTTCCTTAGATACATTTTGATTATTCTACAAATTTTCATGTTGACTGATAAAACTATATTGATGTTATAATAAAATCAAGTTGGTGAGTTTGGGTAGGGCGGGGCAGGTTATACAGTCACGTCAAAAGGAATAAAAAATTGAAAATATGAAATAATTAATCAACAAATACCATTTTGTGTAGCTATAAGAAGTATGCTCAAAAATACATTTTAAGATACTAAATTACTATGAGAACATCCAAGATTTAATGGATGTATATTGCACAGTGTCCCATTTCACATTTTCTCAAAATATTGCCCTTTGCATATTATATACTTTTGATCCCTGTCAGGTCAAACACTCTCGGCAATTTCTTCCACTGTGACTTGTGGAGTTTTTGCCTCCCATGTTTGGAGTTGTCATACAGGGACAAATCGTCTCTTTTAAATCTCTTCTGCCACCCCATAATTTTAGTTCTATCTGGTATATACTCCTTATATACTTTCTTCATGGTAGCATTGTTTTGCGTGGCTGTGAGTCCAAGTGAAGTATGAAATTAGGCCACCAAACGCAAGGCCTTCTGTTATCAGGTGAGAATTGCAGCTATTTTTGCAATTTCTTGACTGTGACTGTATTTGAATTCGAGACTATTGAAATGTGGTATTATGACATCACAGTGCTAAATGTCATTATTCGTACTTGGTTAACATCGTGCTGAATAATTTTAACAATTTCCCAAACATTTTGACCATTTAAAGGAAAGAAATATTAATAAAATAACACTTTAGATCTTTTCATAATTAGAAAAATTGGTACCTGCCCCACCCACCCCTACCCCCATGTTGTTATAGCAACCATATTAAGACTTAATATTAATGTTGGATGCTTAAACTTCAGGATATAATAGATAAAACTTCAATTGTTATATACACAAAATTTCAGCTGAATTGAAGAATATTAAAGAAAGTTAGAGAATATAGTGCATTACTTCTGGGACAACCCTCGTATACCATGAATACTACTCCAGAATCCACCACTACGCCCCTTGGAAGACTCAACCTCTGGTCTGAATCCAAATCTGAATTTGCAACGATCTATTTTCAACTTTTCGCTTCAGAAAAAAAGATTAAAATTCAATTTCTGATCTCCATTATCTGCTTCCAAAAGCCTTGATAGCTTAAAATCCCAGTCCATATCCTCGAAGTTTTCATTAAGATAGTATCCATTAGAAACAATCAAAAGTGACTTAAATTAGAAAATTTTTGAAAAGTTTGCCATTTGTATTATAATGACGTCATTTAAATGGCCTCATGGGAAGTATTATGTGACGAGGAATCTGATTGGCCAGCAGCTTTACTGGCGGCAAAAAGTTAGTTTTTAAAAGTTCAATCTTGGCGACCGGGTAAATCGGCAGTTGTGGTGGACATATTAGCCTCGAATGGACATGTTCACCAGCAGCACGTTAAAGGTTAAACAGTATAGATATGAATGCTGAGTATTTATAAACTTGAAATGTCTATTTCCTGAACGTAATCAATTTAGTTTAAATCTCATATTTTCCAGGGCACAGTAGCAAAGAATGACCTACATGGCAGACCCATGGAACTGTTTATGTGTAGTGTGCTAAAACGACAGGGCTATGGAGAGGGATTCAGATGGCTTGCACAGTATATTAACTGACCGCAGTTACCTTAGACAAATGGGAGTATCAGTTTATGAAATTATTGCGTTGATGTAAAGGCATTGTCAACCTGTAGGGGAGAATAGAGCATAGACAGCAATACTAGAACAACCATTCTGCTGATAGAGTATAGGATCTGAGAACAAACTATAACAGTCCACCCCACTGTGACAAAACAAAGCAAACGCAATGCAATGATAATGGTTAATTTTGCCTTTACGTCAAATGATTAGGATCGAATTGGAAGTGCAAAACCTATTAACAGGATATTATACCTTCAAGCTGAATAATTAACAAAAACTTGATTCTGTGAATGTGACTTTATAATACACTTATGGAGACATTAGGGTATTGCCAAATATTCTCTTTGATGATCATGAAATTAAATATTTGTTTTAATTCTAAATTTATTATCATAAGTGAGTGGCACTGCTCTGATAGTGTAACCATGTGTTTAAGTACATAATATAATAAAGCCAGCAATATAACTTTATTGGGAATTTTTAGTCAATTCATCACATGGTGTACTGTCCAGCATATCATTATAGGAAATTGTACATGGAGTCAATTGTTTCAAAAATCGCAAAATTGATAGAGTATTTTTAAGGAAATGAAATTGTTCTGAAAAAGTTTTAGCATGTACAGATATAAGAAGTTATATTTAAACGACAATGTTTTTTTTTAAATTAAACAATTTTCTTAATAGGATGTGTACAAATAATGTAGGATAATGTAAATAAAAACCATCACATCATCACATCACTAATTAAAGTGTCATGTAATATATCTGGCTATTGAGTATTCACTTCAGAACTGTACAGCATACCCTCAACTGAATATCTTCTTGTTAGGAGCCATTTCAGTTGAGCCTATACTTGGCCAGCGCTTTATCCATTGCCTTTTGTGTAATTGTCCTCACACCTTTTATGTGGTAAAATATGAGTGATATTCACCAAGTTTGTACGATACATAACAAACTGCACTAAATTCACTGAAATTGTTATTGAAAATCCACCTTGGACAAAAAACTGACATTCTTTGTTTATTTTCAGTTGTTGTCAAGTAAAATTAATATATATTAATATGTATAGTTTGTTCTACTTGTGTTTTTGACTTGTTTCTCACGACATACCAGGACTATATTGGGGGTTCATAACAACCCATATACTGGTGCTAGCATGAATGAATAAATAATTTGTAAACTCCATGCAACTTAGTTCATGGCATTTTAACAAGCAAATATTAACTCCCTGTGATGTTGTGTTATACCTGTGTAAATCTGTGTAGCAATCGTGTTAAGATTAACTTATAGTGTTTCTAATCCTGAAACTATTAGGTCCCCACTTTTATGGGGCATATGTACAGATTAAAGCGTTCTTCAGTTCATTTAGGTCATTGATTCTAGTCGCTTCATTATCAATCTTTGTTGTGGTCATAGTAGTTCTGTACAATCTTCTGACTTTAACATTTAAATTACATTTCTTGCCTATTATGGTTTCTTTTCTCTTTAATCTGATAACAGGGCCATCATATGTTTTGTTATTCAGTTGTTCACTATTATTTGTCATTTTAATACATTATTAGCAGGAATTTAAGCAGGGTTATCATAATGATTTAAAACTTTAAAACGAAGTATTCTTTTCAGCAGTTTATGTGTTGTACTCTATCCGTAAGACATGTAATATGAGGTTAGTGTATGTCTAGAAAATGCATACTTCACTGCACACTTCTACATAAGTTTCTCCAATGTATAGCTAGTGCAAACAGAATTCAAAATAAATCAAGATTTCTTTTTGAGTCAAAATTAAATTTATTATAATTGAGCATATTCATATTGTTCAGCAATATTTTTCAACACAGTCCAGAATGATAATAGCTTATGTAGTGAGCTGCATAGTGCCAAATGCTGCTGTTGATGTTATTTTTATTCAATTTAGGATTCAAATTAAAAAAACGTCATTGAAAAGTATTGTTATTATTTTATTAGTATGATATGTTGAATCATTTAGGAGTGCATATTGTCATTCATGAAATATTTCATTCATTTGACCCTTCAATTTCATTGGATTGTAGTACTTGTACATTACAATCAACTGTCTATTATTATTACATTGAGATTGAATGTAAATGTATTTCAGTTTCTCATATTTAAACAGTAAAATAAACATTTGATACAAAAGTAACATATCAACTTGCATTTTATGTTGGGTTTAATGGATGGGTAGGTAAAACCAATGAACATTTCCAACACTGCCCTCTTTGGCCATAGTGAAGAAACCAAAATACATAGTGTATATTGAACCTGCTAGATTCATGATGTTAAAGGGGCAACAAGGACTGTAGAGAGAAAATTCGAAAATTTTCATTTTTTCTGAGCTATCAGGTCAATATTTGGCTTAACACCTTCTTTGACATACCTATTTTCATAAAATGTATGTATAAACTATAAATTTCAGCATTAAGAAGTGTAAATTCAGTTCAAAGCTTCTATAAAGGGAGTCTCACTCATAGATTTTTAAGATCCACCACGTTTCAATAGGAATATCAGCTGAAATAATGTTCAAATGAAAATATATGTTAGTCTTGATGAAATATCCAAACCTAAATTTGTTTTGACACTGGTCGATGATCGTTTAATGGCCCCCCTGCACTAATTGTTGTTGCACCTTTAAAGGCTGTTTTCATTCATGCTTAGGATTTAACTTTTGCTAATTTTGAAAAACATAGTTATGAGCTAGATCTACCTCCAACCTATCACATGTGTATCTACAATAAATCAATGTGGCTTTAATGCTGATCCTCAGCTTAATTTGTGTTTTCATTTCTGAGGTTTATACTACAGTTAAATTAGATACCTTTTTGTCCCGTGTAAGGGCTCTAAACTTTTCAGACTTCAAGATTTTCAGACTATTTTCCACTTTATGCTGCTAGTTATAACAGTTGGGTTGAGCCATATTTTTAGTGATAATTTGAGTATGTTGCTTTTGAATGTCTATTCCCCATGTAGGTTTGTTATTGATATTTTTTCTCCACATGTGGAAATTAATAAAGGTGGAAAAAATTCAGTTAAAAATAAAGAAATATTCAAGTTTATCCTTCTCAATATGTGCAAATGCCTGATTATAATTTAAGACCAATAACTCTACCCCAACAGCTCAAAGCCCTGTACCAGAGAAAAAATAGTTACCTTGGGGCTAGATAGTCAATTCTACATGTTTTGATGATAATAAGATCTTTATGAAAGAAAAGGATTATCAATCTTTAAGGGTAGTCTCACTTGAAATCTCTAGAACCTCCCCCCAGTTATAGTAGCTAGGTCATTTCAGTGGCAGTCTATGCATATTCATTTGTTTACTACTGTGGTTTAAATTTCTGCCCTTTATTAATAGTTTTATTCATCATCTTTAAAAAATAATGCTTCAATCATTTTGGAAGGTTAATCACAATAATCAGAAATGATATTGCACCACTTTTATCAATAAATGTACATTTTGAAAAAGTATATAATGTACGGATTACATAAGTTCAATCTATTTGGTACCTACCTATGTGCATGCAAGACTATTTTCGAACTGGAATGGAGGTAGGCCTGTATTTGTTTTGTTTCAGTTTCTAATGTAACAAGTTTGAACCATTTAGAAATAAATGGTAAAAAATAAATGTAAATATGCTGCAAAGTTGATTCTACCATCGTGGATTTATACCCATGAGTACATTGCAGGCTATTTGAATTGATGGTGCTGATTGTGGGTAATATATATGGAAAATATGCCCAATATCACATAAGTTGAACAAATGCTTGTAATTGTAAAGAGGAATGTAATTTTCAAAATGGCAAAGGAAGTGCCATCTTACAAATATATTTTGATTTAAAGGAAGTGCTACTGATTTGTTAATGTTATAAGCGTTCGTCTATTTTTAGAAACATTGCTGGGGGTCCCTATTTAAAGCCGCCATTGATTGAGAAGTTGGCAATAACTTGAATTGTATTCCATTAGTGAGGATACCGTGATACTGAAGCAAAATAAAATATTATAATATTACAAACTGAAGGATATAGCAAGAGCGAAGCCATGCAGGCCATCAAATGCGTAGTTGTCGGAGATGGGTACGTTTTTATTACATTTCCTAAAAAAGGAGTGAACTTTTTCAAGTTTTGGGTGAACTTTGCTCAACAAGTAGTTATTCGATTTATTGATACATATATATTATGATGATAAAACTTTTGTTTGTCCTGAGTAGGGGATCTAAATGTCCTTGTAGTCCCAAGAATGTGGATGAGAATCAAAGCAATGTATCACTTCCATTTCTTTGGCATAGAGGAACATGTTTCTACTTCCTGGTCATCAAGGTTATCTATAATCATGTCCATCTACTGTTGTTATTTAGTTAATGAGTTATCAACATACATAAACTGAACAATATTTTATCACTCCATTATGTACAAAAATCAGTCATGTCATTGCATATTCTGGTTTCCTGCGATATGCCAGATTTCCTGCTGTCTCTAGAATAGCGGCCAATGAATTTATTCACTCACTTTTTGTGTATTTGTCAGGTTTTTCCAGGTATGGTGAAATTAAGTTCAACATCACATTTTTAACCCGTTGGTAATATGCGAAACTATGCAGCATTTTACTTGTGACATATCCTCTCTAAATATCAATACAATTACATATCTCACACATATTTCTATAAGTATAAGTATTTAAAATGAGAAATTACTTGCAAGGAAACAGTTGCGAAGAATACAAGACAAACTCAAGAGTTTCTTGGCTAGAGGCACGGACCTCTGCCAGATTACCTCCTCTGTGTCTAGGCTCAATAAATATACTCAAGGACAAGACACGTGATCTTCGGAAAATTTATTTTTCCTTGATTTTTGAGTCAGTTTTTCAATAAATGTCACATGTCATACCTCAAACGATGCATACTGTTGTTAGCTTCAACTCCAATCACTAAAGCCACATATTCAAGAAAGCGTCTGTCTATAAAAGCATAAAATAAGCGAGCGTATATTTAATGGCTTAATCTCCGTTGTTCAAATGATTATTCCCGAAGTCAAGTGCCTTTTATGAGAATGTGACGCACTCCGGATGACGTCACATCAGAGATTACCGAGAAGTCCAATGACGTTTCTTTAAACTCCCGTAGAAACAATTACAACGGTTTGTTAGGCTACGCGATTCTTTACTTTCATTGGCTGCTCTCCATTATCTCTATGCTCTGAAAATTTGAAATAAATGTCCCGGGAAAAGTCGAATTACAGCGTCAATAATGGATATCATGCAACCATTCAAACTAATACATAAAGAATAGATTACAGGGTAAATATTGATCAATCAATGTCTAACAGATGGAAAAAATAAAGGTCAGTACGAGGGTCATATTTTTGGGTGATCATTTTTTTGATGTAGCATTTTTGGCTCGAGTCTCATCTTCCCATTAATCCTTTGAGCCTACTACCAATAGGGGCTGGATCTGGCTCCGGATCTGTGGCTAGAGGGCGAGATCAAGCCAAGAGATTCATTCATGTATATCTTTTTACATGCTCATCTCCCTCTACCTGGTTGTACTAAGTTAAGATTAGTAAATCTGGTAAAAAACACTGCTGCTCCATTTTCTTGCCTGTGGATATCACAATATGTTTGGATGGAGTGAAACTATTCATACTGAGATTGCCAAATACCTTTGCTTATTTTTACAAAGGAACATTAATCCCTGAAAGCAATTTACCAGACATTGTAGTCTGTAGACTGTTATCTTATTTTCAATGTGTGAACATAGAGAATGTTACTCTTTGCATTCATTTGAATTTAAGTCAGGCTCTTAAAAGCATGAAAGCTTTATCTGTGCTTTGAATTGTAGACTGAGTATGTGTGGAAGAAGGGTTTCCTAGCGACAGGTGTTCACTAGAGAGAGATGTTTACTTAGACAGGTTTTACTGTATCCATGCTGTCATCATTGGCCCTGAATTGACCATAATTGAAATGTTCATTATTTAACATATTTCTTTCTGCTCATTGATTGGTTGAGAAAATGTATCAGCATTTTGATGGCCACTGGCAATGGGAGTGAAGCTGCTAAACTGTCAAATTGTCCATCATACTCAGAGGATAGGTTAGAAGTAAACTTTGTATTTGTGGTAAGGGGATGTTAGATGTTTTTCTCATATGACTAACAAAGATACAGCCATCTTTACCCCATGCAAGATTTGCCATCTTTCATCCTAAAAAGTCACACGTGCAATATGAGATTTACTTATGACATCACTTGTTTATAAACATCATCATCATGACAACGGATACACTGTTGCTATGTGTTGCATGCTCATTCTACAAAAATTAGTTGTGACATCATAACAATCGGGCTTTGTTACCCCGTGTAGCAATGTATATTCTACAACATTGTCATGATGTCATAACAATTGAAAGATGAAGTTCCATTATTTTCACTCAGTTTTATCATAAAAAGGTGAAAATATGGCATAATTTATGGAGTCGTGAGAAAAACTTTCTTGTACTCGTACCTGTGAAAGATCGTCCAATTCTTGATTCGCTTTGATAATATTTCTTTATCTCGTCGAAAATATCAAAGCTCATCAAGAATAGACAATCGATCTTGCACAGGTACTCATACAAGAACCTCTATTTCTGTGCAAAAGGATTGAACTGTTGTTATTGTGAACCTAATTTGTGAAAGAAATTCAAAATGAATCTGAAATTTCAATCTACCATTTTGGACAATGGCAACTGCAGTTTCCGTAAAGGTGTCCCAGTGTAGTACACGCATTGTAATATTGGATCATGAATAGGGCCAGTTGTGTTAGCAATTTGTGGTTCATGAATCATTTCCATTGCTAACAATGAAGTTTCCTAATTAGTATCCACCTTATTATGATATTTTCATATTCTAAGATTTACATGTACTTTTCAAAAGTAACATTGACTTATATCTTTTAAACTGTCAATCGAGTATATATTTTATATACCCTAAATATAATTTACTTTATTCACATTGCCGGATGACCACTTAGAAATCTGTGTTAGTGTGCTAGATAAAACAAGGTTTTATGAGGTCACCATGTATTTGTTTTGTTTTATAAGGAAGTGAATAGAATTACCTGCATTTGTTATTATACTCATCAGGTGCGATAGTGGGCCTGAGGTATCTTGATATCTAATAGGCTTGACATGATTTAACCATCTTAAAGGAAGTATTTGAGTTTTGACAATCCTTTAAAAGTGTCACAATTTTACAATAATTTTTTCATGTCGCCTATTTTTAAAATTCTAAAAAAGTGTAAATGAATTCAGTTTTGCCAATATTAAATAGCTTTCTCATTTGAAATCATAATTTTTTTTATAATTTAGAATGTGCAAATGTTCAAATTCAACCAGTGCTCAATAATATAATTACACCCTACTATTACTATCCAAGTAGTCACTCCGTTAGGCCACAATTTCTTTTTACAAATACAAACATGTCATATTTCTTTGAATAATGCACAAAATTTGGGGAATTATAGAAAAACACATGTTTGGAAAAGGTGCTGTTTAACTTTGATTTTTCATCAGTCATCATTTGTACTATGCACATAAAGTGTGTGAGATGTCATGTAGCTAATCTATGTCATATTGTCCTTGACAACCCCTAATACAACAGAGAAATGTAAGAAGATTAAGATATCACAGTGTCTCTTGTTGGAAGAAAAGTGAAAAAGTAAACTTAATGTTCTAGACCACATTTTCCAGAATTTAATATTTTGAATCAGGCTTATTTATGTAGAAAAGAAAAAGAATGATTTGGGGTTAAATCTTGGTCTGGAAAGTTCTTACTCTACACATGTTCACTCACAGAGTATTGGAATAATGAGAATCAAAATACTGACTTCAAGTTGGTAAACTGTATACAGTTTCAAGCAAACTACCCTCAGTCTCGTGGTAACGTTTGAGCATGCAACTCCTCTTCCTATAAAAATTAGAGCCAATAGTAAAAAAATTTTTGATCGACCCTTGTTATCTTGCTTAAAAAACTAATAGAAAACTTGCTTGTAGGAAATATATTTTGAAATACCCAATATTGAGAAAATGTAAGCTGTTTAAGAAAGATATTGCATTAGAATCATATATGGAGTTAGATTAGAAAAAAATAGATTACCAATAAGTAGATTTAGGTTAAGTTCACATCAGTTAATCAGGAAGACACATAAAACCATAATCCAAATGAAAGGTCATGTAACACAATTTTATATGTGGAGGGTGAATTTCACTTATTTTAGTTGAAGTGTACAAAGCAAAATGTTCGATCTGAACTGACATGGTTTATTTGAACTTATAATTTCAAGTGATAATATTATTCTACAAATTGATATCCTGGTAAAGAAGGGGAGTTGTTTGTAGAATGAATCATTTAATTTAAATCATTTTATTGACTATGAGATACCATATAATCCCCAAAAATATTTCTCATTTTTAAGGATTATCCATGGATTAACACCTAGGTATTTCATTTATGTTCATACGATTGGGGATCCGATTCACTTTTGAATAATATAAATGCTAAATCACTTAAGTTCATTAACTTCAGAGAATGAAACATGACGTCATAAGATGTCATGGTTTGGCGGATATACAGGAATATATAGCCGACCTTCAGCTCCATTGACTTCATGTGTAGTAACTCTTCAGGTACTTCATATCTGTTTTTGATGTTTTTCAGTGCGGTTGGTAAAACCTGTTTGCTGATCAGTTATACAACAAATGCCTTCCCTGGAGAGTACATCCCCACAGTGTAAGTAGACCCTGCTACAATAACGTGTCTTTTATAAACATTTCATAAGAATACATATAGGCTCATCAAGGTAAAATTGAAAACCGACACCCTGCAATATTGTCGATTGATTTTTTCAAATGCAAAATCAATCTAATTCGAGTTAAATTTCATGGCCATCATTTAGATTTGTTATAATTAATTGTAATAATTTATGTAATCATAAATTTTACCTGGTCAAAATTATAGTTTTATGTTACCTAAAGTACTGAATCCAATGTTAAAATTACAGTATTTCATTCAGAATAAGTTTGTTCAGAAGAGAAACTTTATGAAATTGAACATATCTGAGGAAATGGCTGTATGAATACACATTCTCAGTGTTGATTCACTTAGCAGCTAACCGCAAGTTTCTTCTCCGTTATATGTGTCATAATATCCTAACTATGCATTGTTGATTTCTCTAAAATTTCAGGTTTGATAACTATTCTGCCAATGTAATGGTAGATGGCAAACCTATCAATCTGGGCTTATGGGATACAGCTGGTCAGGAGGATTACGATAGGCTACGTCCCTTGTCATACCCTCAAACAGTAAGTGATCCACTTAGTTGTAAACTTTTGCTCATTTTGATATGTTTCAAGAATGGAGACTAAGACATGGTAACATTAGTAGATCTTTAGGTAAAATCACCTTGATGAAGTCAATTGCTCTTCGTGATGCCATGGAATTTTTATGGAGCAAGTGAAAGGAAAGAATTAAATTTTGAAAAATTCCACGAAAGATCAACTTACTGAATAAAGTGAATTTTAACTATTATCAGCATGACATTGAACCCTGATGAACAAGGAAGTATCAGTCATTATGTATACAGGTACACATGCTTTATTTAAACACAATTGCAGAACATGTCAGGTTTTGTTAAAGTAACTTCCTTGCTGGCTATTGTTATGTTTTAGTTTTTACTTTTTCAAGTTGAATGTTAGCCATATTTTCCCATTCAGTCATATTATTAAATGCAGTTCAATTCTAATATGAAATGTTTTCTTAATAACTACCAACTTTAATGTTAGTGATGTTGGACTATAATGTAATCACTTTGTATTTATTATTACAGGACGTGTTTCTCATCTGTTTCTCTCTCATCAGCCCTGCATCCTTTGAGAATGTCAGAGCAAAGGTATGTAGATACATCTAATCACGAGTATGAAAGGGAAAGGACCAAAATACTCTAGATATTCTTCAAATTAATATAATGTGTTTTCCTTCTACAAATTTAAATATATAGTCTTTCCTGGATTTAGCCTTTATAGTTTATTTACTTACCATTGGTATTGAGCTGTTTTTTTGTTTTAAGTAAATAAAATGAGATAGCATTAATTCACCATTGTCAAAAATAATGTTTAATGATCTTCAAAGAATGATTTTCAGCTATTCATTTGAGTGCAATTGGCGAAAATTTAATTTGGCCAATTCAGTATTTTATTTAGAATTTAACACATAAATAATCAACAAAATCCCTCTACTGCTTTTCCAGTTATAGCAAAAAAACATAAAATGACATACATAAAAATACCTGCCATAAGACAGTGAAATATGATTTTAAATATTCACATATAACATTTCTACAAAATGGCCTCCATCACTTTTAACAGGATTTTTGTCTGAAAATTGGTGAAGTCATGAATTAGCGAAATTTTCCAATCGCCAAATTGAATTAAGTAGAGCTATAGAAGTTATTACAATGTTTCGATAAAGAATTCTGAGAAAACATGTGGCTACTAAGTTGTTAAAACAAGACATGTACTTTCCATAAGAAGCCATCTCAGTTTTACTGCCTCATATTTGTATTGCTATTGTATTTGTGCTATAAATGTTGTTTTGATGTGTTTCAGTGGTACCCTGAGGTGTCCCACCATTGCCCGAACACCCCCATCATCCTGGTGGGCACCAAGCTTGATTTAAGGGAAGACAAAGAAACCATAGAGAAACTTAAAGAAAAAAAATTGTCTCCCATCACATATCCACAGGGTTTGGCAATGGCGAAAGAAATCAATTCAGTGAAATATCTTGAATGTTCAGCTCTTACTCAAAAGGGACTTAAAACTGTTTTCGATGAGGCTATTAGAGCAGTATTATGCCCTAAGCCAAAGGCTAAAAAGAAGGGGTGTCTAGTTTTATAATACTTTAGGAAAGCTATGGATTCGAAATTGAACAAATAATTTGGAGTTATTGTAGTGTACAATGGGGCCTGATTGTATATGCTATTATTCCTACACTTGAAGCTGATATGGTGAACTCTGGAGCAATCATAGTGCAGTAAATGTGTGCCAGTGCTGTGAATAGATCAAACTCTGCATAGACTATTTTTCCTTGGGTTTTATTCAAACTAAAAACGTTGATAGAAGTCAAGGGCCCATTTCTCTGATGACATCTGGTCCAGTGAGTAATATAATATGTGATACATTTTCATTGTATGTTATTCCCATTCCTGATACAATGGAGAAATGGCCCAAGATCAGTTTTTATTTACACAAATCTTTGGAGGTTGGGTTAGTATTCAATTAGAAGTTATATTGTACACAGCTAGCCCAGTGACATGATTCAGCAATCAGAGCATCATAACATGCATTCAACTGAAGTAGTTGTGTCTTGTGACAGTTAATTTAGGTATTTCATTTTAGTAGCCAGGCCAGCACATGTGAATTATGAGACACTTGGTACAGAGGTTCTGTAATATATATATACACTGCTTTTGACTAAATATCAACTATGGGTACACTTGGAGTATAATAATTGCAATATAATAACACTGTACAGAAATATGTGACGTCCTGCTAGAAATATACTAGCTTTTGATGAATAGTAGTAGTAGGCGGGTCAGAGTGAGTAAAAGTGAAAATCTAGAAACTATGCTTCCAGGCTTGATTCCCCTCTAGACTTGTTATTTGCAAAATTGATAAATAATCATTATTTCCTATGGATTTAGAAGTTTTGAAGCGTGCCAGTATATCGCTATTTAAATGTTAGGAATATTTTGTCAGATGTCTATTAATAAGCTTGTATCAATTTTTTGACTTATGTAAATCTGGACATCATTCGGAATTCAGAAACGTAACTTGTATATACTTAATGGTACCTATTACACAGCAGGGTTATTTTGACAACAAGCTTTGGAGCAAAGGATTTTGTGCTTGTGTGACACATCAGAGAGCTTTTTTGTCAAAATGCTTCAGCAATTATCCCTGCTGTGGAACTAACCATATTGTGTACACTCCTAATTTGTATATAACGTGTAAGATATCAGTTCTACACATGTACTATATATTTCAATATAAACAACTTGCATATAAAGGAAAAACACTATTTGTGTGGGAGACAATATTAATGTGCATGAGCTTGCATTATAGTTTAATTAATTGTGAATGTGAATGAAATTCGCTGTAGTTTTTCTAAATGAACAATCAATGAATTACAATACATAAACACAAGGATTTTGTTAGCACCAGGGTTGTCTGTTTGAGTTACAAATGTTAGCAAAGGGTGCCCAGGTTGAACAATAGATGTCACTGTGCTAAATAATTTGGATGTTAAAATGTCACTTATGTTCCGGATAACCCTGTCTGAAACACCATTGAACTTTGTAACTCTTACAGCGATCAATGTGTGATGAATACATTTATTTTATTTTCGTATAAAATCATCAACTTTATAAACTCTTGATATGTATAGAATTACTAAAAAAGCAAATATAATTTCTATGTAAACTATTGGATCTTGTTATGTGCAGTGTTGCAGGGAGCAGATTCCATTACAGTCTCTCTTTATTATGAACCGATTAAACCTAAAAATGAACAGGGACCACAGAGCAATGTTGTATGGAAAAATACATTCGTATTTTAAAAACAAAATGTTTGTATATTTTGGATTGTTTGTGGTCATCATTGCTTATTTTTCAGACTTGATTGGCTCACACAAAGTAGAGCGTTTTGGCTAGCTTTTGCATGTTAAGTCCTATACAGATGGTATGATATTCTTAGATTAATTCCAACAAACATTTTATTGTTCTGCCCTTGAAAGATGTTACCAAAATACAATTGATCTTATTAAGTGATTTTGCCTTGAGGATGTGTGAAAAGATGAACATTTGAGAAAGTCCCCCTCTGTAGAAAAGATTGAAATAGACTGAGTAATGCATTAATAAATATTCTATTGAAAGGTGACCACATAATCAGTCAGGTCTAGGGTCTTTTCAGTTCAAACAAAAGTTTATTTCTGTTTTTATCAAATTAAAGATGGATTACACCCTTTTCAATAGTTTAATTTTCTTCAAAAGATAGCTTCATCTGCACTCCACGAATCAGAACTAATCCCTTGATCAAGCCTTGCCTAATGTGGCATCCAATGTATTTTATGTTCTCATAAGTACCTGATATTTATTATTTATATAGGAATTCTCATTAAAGGACATAACATTACTTTTGGAGTAACATTCAATGCTAATGATGTTATGGGGAAGGTTTTTTCCATGTAGGCCAGCCAGAAAATTATGATTTCTAGATGCAAAGGGCCATCCAATCAAAACAATTACCCATAACTGTGTTTGACCAATCACAAATGACATCTCAAGTTAGTGTGAGGAAACAAGGAGTAGCATGTGGCAATAGGCAAAACATTTAAAAAGTACCCAACATCCACTAACCTGCCATCCTTATAATACCAAGCAGTCGACAGATGACTTGCTAAATAGATTGATAAATAGATGGCATTAGTGGCTTTGGTTGGATCTAATAAAGAGAAAATTGACAAAAGCCACTCGACGTTTTTAAATGTCCCAACAAACAAAGTTCAAGGTCTATGTACATGACATAGGAACTTAATTTACTTAACAAGACTACTGATGTTTAATGTAAGATATTTTATTAATATTCAGTACTAAAATGATATCACCCTGTGATACATGCAGGTATTACCCCATTTAATATTTAGATTTACAAATATTTGTTCCAGACAAAGTACTCATGAATTATGCATCTGAGTTTTCATTTATGAAGATATATTTGTACTTATGATTATATGGAAGCATTTAGTAAATTCATCGTATCTAGTACTTCTTGGTATTCACAATGGAAGTAAAAGAAGAGAAATAAGGAATTAACCAAAATTAGCAGTGTTTACTGGACACTTAGCCAAAGCTATGTTACATGGTCTCCAAGACTCCCAAAGATGCATTGTATTAACATAACTTACAAAATTTTGTATAAAAATCTCAGGCACATGGTTTCCTCAACTTCTTACATAACCATAAATCGGAAGCTTCCAAGGCTGAGAGGCAGAACTACAATTGAGGTCTAATAACAAAAGCGCCTAATATCATTCTCAATTTTCAACATACAACAAACTTGGGAAAATAATTCCTTCATTTGAATTCTGACAATTTTCGGTTAAAGTGTGACATAACAATTATTTACAAAGGATATGAATGCTATACATTTTCTTCTGTGATTAAAAAGAAAACATCTGACTGTATATCGAATTGTGAGCAAGAAACTGTCACAAGCATCAAATTGTTAATTTAAAATATTGAGATTCCTGAATTACATACATGGATATATCAATCATAATTCAGTACTTTACTTGACTACGGAAGGTTTCCACAACTTGTCATCTACAATGTGAATTAAATGGTTCTACTGGTGCATATTAAAATCAAATCAACATGTTGATCAGAACTTTTCCAGACTAGTTTCTAGAGAAAAGCCTATTTAATTCAAACAGAATTTATCTTTTTGTGTTCTTAGTCCCTTTTTGTATATTAAAGCTACTCAGGCTTTATGCTTGAGATGTGGCATTATTGCACTGTGTCAGAATCAATGGAGACACTAAGT
Source organism: Owenia fusiformis (assembly GCA_903813345.2). Lineage (NCBI taxonomy): Eukaryota > Metazoa > Annelida > Polychaeta > Sabellida > Oweniidae > Owenia > Owenia fusiformis. The sequence continues at coordinate 13,832,926 of CAIIXF020000009.1, read as the reverse complement.
TATGTGTCATGGGTTAGCAAAGAATCACAAGAATCATCAAGAAATTAAATCTTTAGTACTGACCCCTGGAATACAACAATATATGACTGCTATATTCCTAAATACATGTACAGTATATCTAAAACATGCCTAGTTTTAGACAGATATATGATATGGTATGATATGATAAGAATGGATATGATAAGCTGATATGATTCTAGAATTCTCTAAAATTGCACTTATTTTTACGATATATTTGACATCCCAAAAGTATATTTTCATGTGACATGTGTCCAATAAAGAGAATAGATAATATATGAGGCTTTGCCTCTTTGTTTATTAAAGATGGCAGCATCACCAACTACAAACCTCAATGACACCATGAAGTCTCCATTTTATTGGTCGCTTCTTTCGATTTTATCATAGTCGCCCATAGAGAGAAAGAGGGACTACATACACATCTAAGTTAGATAGCTGGTGTTGGAATGTTGACTGGAATGATCGAGAGACCACTAACCTCCCCCTGACAATCGTTTATTTAAAATTTTACTGAATAGCAGCCATTTTAATGTCAACCTTACACATAGATGGCAGGACTAATGAGCAAGAGATAAAGAGAACATGTAAGCAGATATAAAGATATGGCAAAGTAAGAAAATATGTTTACAGATGAAGTTGCACTGAAATATGGAGTAAATAGAATATAAATAAATCAAGACTCAATTATATAAGGAGTCCCATTTTAATGTTAAATGTCTTGAAACCCCTTCACAATCTTATGTCCTTTCCAATCTAACCCTCCTTCCCATCCCAAATAACCATCCATCCTAAAATGACATGACTTGAATACCCTCTACATTCTATCTTCTATGACTTGTGTGCTCAACACTTCCCATTTATGCATATCTGTTTAAGAGGTTTTACTGACAATATAAAACCAAATTATTTCTAAAAGGCCACTTTTTGCTTTCACTTCATCACAAACCAAGACACGAACCTAACAACACTTATTAACAACATAGTATTGTCAGGTTCCTTTAATCACTGATCCATTCTTTCAATTATTAATCCATATTGTCCTACATTCAACTTATGGACTGCACAGATAAATAAATAATTTGAATGTCTTAGTTCTTCTTATCTACTCCCAGTGTTAACCACTGCTACAACTAGTATGAGCATTTTGTGACTAGGCCTTTATAACATAGAGGTATCATGACAACATTCATCACCGCTCTGGAAGTGCTGTTGTTTCATTATTGTTGTCTCTATCTGGATTTCTATTGGTTAATAATTGTTGGGTTTCTATTGTATCTGACTGTACAAAATCATTGTCCCATTCAAGGTCATTGGATGTGGGGCTCTCAGCCTCTGTTTGCTTGTTTTTATGAGTTAGTTTGGCAAGTTCTTCCTCAGTCCGAGATCTTGGTTGCTTGGGTAAACTGGGATCAACTCCTGCAAATGTATCATCTCTAATTAAAACAAGAACACAACTTCTGTTCTGAATCAGAGCACTCTATCCTCTCAGACAATAGTATTATCCACTTCTTTTAATCTTGAGTTGATTTGCTTGTTTTTAAATGTGACGATTTTAAATTACATTCTATTCAAATTCTATCACTGTTTAATAATACATATATCTGCTTTAAATGGGCTTATTAGCCTTCTGCAGATTATTGACATAGACATAGACATGAATGAACAATGTTAATTTGAAAAATAAACTGTTAACATTAGTGTGATAAAAATAGCATTTACAAGGTTATCCAATGTTTAATGTGATAGGAGGATGGGGAACGATACAATGAAAATTTATTTAAGCATTTTCTAAAAAAGTTTTTGATCAAATGGAGACTACCATTTCATATTTTTAGTTGCCAAAAATTGAAGTGAAAAATTGTATTGTACATATAGACTATATTTTCAAATTGAAAACATAACTTTTTGGCATATTGCTGATGGATAAAAACCTTAATTCGAGGCAATGTTTCATATGACCAAAATCCAACAAAATGATTGGTCAATATTTAGTTTCGACAAGTATATATTTAACCATCTATATCGAGAGAGTTAAGTCTATGAAATGCTCCAACAAGAAAGACAATGTGCTAAACAGGATAAACGTATATTACTCCAATTCAAATAAGGATTAACATGCAAAATGTCACCACCTACCATTTGTTACCAAAACTGACCGCTGAATGCCAACTGGTGAACATGGTCCATAATAAAGTTAGAGAATATAAAAGTATGTCTCATTTCTGGTGGTAACATAGAAATGGCAATTAGGACAATGTGTTTTCTGATATGGTGTACCGGTGTTACAATGTACCTTGTTCATGTTCCCACTCTAGCTCTATACTAGAGGCCTCCTTGGTATTTGAGCTACTGCAGTTGCTAGTGGAATCTATAACATGCACAGAACATGCATCATATTTATACATGTATCATATTGGTGTTGTATATTAGCTTGTTAATTTGTTAGACATGTTATTTGGTATTATTATATGCATATGAAACAGATTTAGAGATGTGTTAGTAAATTAGCAGTCAGTAGTATTATGATGCATTTGGTATTTGTGATAAAGATGGCAGCACTGCACTGACCTTGAGTTCCCTCATTCTGTAGCTGTTGACGGCGTGTGTTAATGGAGCGTGCTCTGACACTCTCAAGGAACATTTCAAAGTCATCCTCGCCTCCAGCCCTGCAATTATAAATGTTTATATGCAAATAAACTTCAATGCAGAAGAATAGATGTCTCTCACAATTATTACTGATATCCTACTCCTATGCAAAGGGGATTGGCTCCAAAAATGCAATCTCGATATTTTCCAACAGTGAAAATGTCATAATGTTGTTATTGTCTGACATTAAACTGGTTAGAAATTAATAATCAGCAATCCAAAATATTCGAGCTAATATCTTGATCACTTCTTGCCTGTTTTGAATTTTTTTGTTAGGTAATAAGACCAAAACTCACGATTCAAAATTTGAAGTGAAAATCATGATATTCTTCAAGATCGAATTCATTGTTGGAAAATATTGTGATTGCATTCTGGGAACCAATCCTACATGACTCTTATGTGAATATAGTACGAATTACCACTCTTCATGAACATTCTTCCTATCACCAGAAGCCTATAAATATTACACCATTGTAGTATTAATGCTGCTTTTTACTAATAATGAAACATTAACATGACGATATGTCACCACCTTTCAAAGGTCATTGGAGGTCAACCAAAGGTTAAATTTGAACTTCTGAGAATGTGTAGATGATTTTGCAAACATTGGTTATTTAGAAACAAGTTGAAAAAGTACCTTTTTGACCTTGAGAAGGTTTTTGAAAAGTCAGATTTGAAACTTCTGAGAACTCGAAGATGATTTAGAAAAAATGGTTATTTTGAAGCAAGTTGAAAGAATATCTTTATGACCTTGAAAAGGTCATTGAAGGTGAAATCTCATAACTAAAGTCAGATTTGAACTTCTGAGAACTGAAAAAATTGAAGTCAGTCTAAACAGTACTTTTTAAGTTATTGGAAGTTGTAAGAATTTTTCACAGATGTGATGTAAAGAATATTTTTTAGATTTTCAAGAACATTAGCCAGTATAGTAATTTCTTTATTTTCTTTGAAACAAAACAATAACAGCGGAGTCCTTTTTATTCTCAGTCTGCAGCCTTATATTAGTTCCCTGCCAGGATATCATTTCACAGTCCACCTATGTAGAGGTCAATAATAAATATTGTTAGTACCTCAGTTGAAATACTCGATTTTGATTGGTCAACGAGCGGTGAATAATTTTAACTGTACATCGCGCAATGCATTGCCGGTGAATAATATTCCCAGCATTCCACTAAAATGCTGCATTATCAGACGATAAAATGGCCGCTGCTAGCACTAGCCGTTTCAAAAATGTTGAAGATGAGGATATTATTAGTCTCTTAGAGAGTAAAGACAGTCAAAATACGAAGAAAAATCTAAAACTTTGTACAAAGCTTTTAGTGGACTTCGCCCAGGAGAGTAATTTGACTCCATTGAGTGAACTTACTGCCGTGGCAGATGTAGATAATTTTTTGAAAAAGTTTTACGTTGGTATTAGGTTATCTGAGTTGAGTATGGGTACAGAAACTGGGTTTTCACTTGTATCTACTTCGCTTTCACTAAGAACAATGGGAAAAATGTGAAATAATCACAAAATAGCATATTGTGTTTGAAATACAACATGAACGTCTCAAGGGTCTGGATCCAACTTCAAGTCAACTTCAAGGGTCAGAAAAATCTAAGATATTCTTCGGACTAACAAAACAATTATAGACCTCTCCATTCGGTTTACTGTCAAAATTATATCCCGAGACTGTAGGTCTCGGTTTACAGTCTCCGAATGGAGAGGTCAATAATTGTATACTGTATACTTACACTTCCCATTCTTCCTCCTGATCACCAAGCCAAGAGTTGGACTGGTTCTGTAGATTATTTGCATTGATTTTATTTTCCTCATCACGTCTTATTTTAGCAATTCTTGATGCTTCACGTTTAGCTTCATAGTAAGCCTCTTCCTCATAACGGATGGCCTCCTCCTGCTCATTTAGCTACAACACAAAATATAATTTGAAGATTACACACGTTTAGCTTCATAGTAAGCCTCTTCCTCATTACGGATGGCCTCCTCCTGCTCATTTAGCTACAACACAAAATATAATTTGAAGATTACACACGTTTAGCTTCATAGTAAGCCTCTTCCTCATAACGGATGGCCTCCTCCTGCTCATTTAGCTAAAACACAAAATATAATTATAAGATTACACACGTTTAGCTTCATAGTAAGCCTCTTCTTCATAACGGATGGCCTCCTCCTGCTCATTTAGCTAAAACACAAAATATATTATAAGATTACACACGTTTAGCTTCATAGTAAGCCTCTTCCTCATAACGGATGGCCTCCTCCTGCTCATTTAGCTAAAACACAAAATATATTATAAGATTACACACGTTTAGCTTCATAGTAAGCCTCTTCCTCATAACGGATGGCCTCCTCCTGCTCATTTAGCTAAAACACAAAATATATTATAAGATTACACACGTTTAGCTTCATAGTAAGCCTCTTCCTCATAACGGATGGCCTCCTCCTGCTCATTTAGCTACAACACAAAATATAATTATAAGATTACACACGTTTAGCTTCATAGTAAGCCTCTTCCTCATAACGGATGGCCTCCTCCTGCTCATTTAGCTACAACATAAAATATAATTATAAGATTACACACGTTTAGCTTCATAGTAAGCCTCTTCCTCATAACGGATGGCCTCCTCCTGCTCATTTAGCTACAACACAAAATATATTATAAGATTACACACGTTTAGCTTCATAGTAAGCCTCTTCCTCATAACGGATGGCCTCCTCCTGCTCATTTAGCTAAAACACAAAATATAATTATAAGATTACACACGTTTAGCTTCATAGTAAGCCTCTTCCTCATAACGGATGGCCTCCTCCTGCTCATTTAGCTAAAACACAAAATATAATTATAAGATTACACACGTTTAGCTTCATAGTAAGCCTCTTCCTCATAACGAATGGCCTCCTCCTGCTCATTTAGCTAAAACACAAAATATAATCATAAGATTACACTCCGGAAATGATCTGATTTCTGATTCAATTTCACAAAATTTACATAGGCATTACCAATATATAAACTTGTTTCATTATTGTATGACGCAATTAAAATAAATTACATTGGAGCTCAGTAATGTAACAATACTTGTAATTCAACATTATATGTGATATAAATAATATAACATTGAAGCAATATAAATATATTATCGTATGATCTGTAAAATGAAGCCCTTTGATTGGTCAGTTCTTGTGCTGTACCAATCTGTATTGCTACTGAGATAGTCCGCGTTGATCATCTCCGTCGCAATACAGAAAATATTGGTACGGAGGAGACAATCTCAGTAGCAATATAGAGGATAACACGATAAAAACGTTATTGAATGATTTGAAGTGCAATACAGGATATATTCTGTCTCGATATTCTGTATTGGCACTCGACTTCGTCTCGTTCCAATACGGAATTTCTCGAACAGAATATATCCTGTATTGCACTTCAAATCATTCAATAACTTATATTACAATCCAATGAGTGTAGTGATATGGGTTTATACTTTTAATTAAACAAATAAATAGATTTCACATAGCATTGTTTAACAAATTTTCAAGAATTATTTGATTAATAGTAATTATCTAAACTAATGCATTTACACAAACATTTCAAAAAGGTCCATTTCTATTATTTCTTACTATAGTTACTTAGTACTTGAAACAAATCAGCACATTTCTAAAAAATGTGACATTTTCACACTACTTAATGGTATCTAATATCCAATATCAATTCATTTGAGAGCTTTTGAGTTCATCTAAAAGTAGGATTTGACACTATTTCATGGAACAATTCTGCCAAAGGATACTTGAAAACAATTTGGAACATGGTAAGGTGATACAGTATTTACATGGCCCATGGTTTTAATGTCTTTGTGAAGTATTTTATTAGGATAACTGTTATCTTGAATTTAACAATGAAGCTAATTTCAAAATCATTACAGAATGAAGTATACATGTACATATTATAATAAGGAGGTTAAACTGCACATTTTTAACAAAAACTTATAAATGAACATGTGAAATTATGGTCCTCTATGTATTAGTATTCTCCTTCATATATAGAGTATCTATTTGCCCGATTAAAGCTTTCCCTGGAAAAAACAGATAAAAACCCATAATATTAGTCATAATATTACACACTCAATAACTAAACTATAAATAAATTAAAAGTCACATGTACTTTATATGTAAATTACAGAATCCTGATGTATTCTATTTTCTATGCTTGCTTTATACATTGATCCATCTTCTACATCAACATTCTACATCCAGTCATGCATAAATGGTATAAAAAATATTTCCCAAATGGTAATCGTCCTTTAGGGAGTCATAGAGAAGCAACTGAAATAGATTGATGGGATGCTGTTGGGCTGTCTCACCTCTCAATAGCTGATTAACTTATATCTCCTGAACACGGCAATGAATTGATTCTGAATCAATAACATTTCATTATGAGATGAAACTTCTACTGCTAATGGATTCCTTCCAAAATATGTGCAAATTGTGAATCGCTAATTCATTTTGTTAACAACATTTTATCTCCTGACATTCCTTACATAAATAGGCTGGAATAACAGAACAGACACTGAAAGAATAAAAATGAATGAATTTTTATGAGACAATTTTGCACTTTTTAATGCTAGTGCTATTAGATACTGAAGGGAAGGGTTCATATATTGAAACGAAGTCATAATTTCTAGCTAAATAAATTATATATTTCGTATCTAAGAAACAGCATATCAGAAATATGGATTCCTTTGACAATTTGCTGCGAAATTAAACAAGAAAACATTTTTGAAGACAAAAATAATTTACACGTAGTTTACATCTATCAGATATCATTTCTGTTCAATTTACATAAGATGATGTCAAAAATGTATATCGTCCACAGTTAAATAAAATTTTTGTGCTACATAACTTGCTGAGGTCTAAAGTGGTAATTTCTGAATGTTCTACAAAATGTAATGACTTTATATGGCATATTTGTCTAATCCACCCCTCCCTGGTGACCTCACTTCATTTATTACCTACAGCACTTTACAAAGAAAACCAATCAACAATTATAATGACTTTGGTTGTGGCTAATGCTTTGTAATCCCAGTAGAAGAAAAATATGAGGAATAAGCTGATAACTAAATACTACACTACTGATACAATATCAAGAAATCAATAGCTACTAAGAAATTAATCTCAACTTATCATCAACAATGTGAGAACGAGTCCCCTCGGAGAAGTCTGAACTTCTACAACAACTTCTCAAGATTAATGTTTTCGTAAAACTTTCACTGAATGTAATGACATGTTACTTTCGAGCAAAGTTTCATATTACATTTTTGATTATTGCACTTCCTATTTTCAGTGGACAAGTGACAAATTAAATGGCTATGAAACCCTCCCAGGTGTAGCATCATTTCCTTTTCTGAAACTAGTACAACAGCTACCCGAGGGTTGCGAATTTCACCATTCCAAACATTTTTTTATAGGCATTGACATGCAAAATGTCACCACCTGCCATTTGATACAGATGCCAACCGCTGAGCATCAACCATTGTCTTCAAAAAGTTGGAGACAATATGTCACCAAATGACATAAAATCACTCATCATTTCCAATAGAAATAACAAGGAAGCCAGAATTGTCCCAAGTAGGTGTCATGTGTCCATATGATATCAGCCCATTAAATTTGGACAAAATCTAATAACTTGTATTTGAGTTATCAGAAATTAAATTTCTTCTGATAAATGTTGGTTATGTTGAATACCTGTCATAAATATTCTTTTTTGAACAGAGTTGTACTAATAGCTGGTATTTGAGTATTTGGTTGCATTTTTGAGAAAAAGTAAAGGCCATTTGGAATTGAGTTCCATACCATATTTGAAATTCTTGAGCAGAGGCCCTATTACCATGAGCCATAAAGGACATCAGTCTAATAAATTTGAACCAAACCAATCAACTGGTGTTTTAGCTATCACCCTGACAGACAAACAAATAGATGAAAGGACTGATTGTGATTTCTCAATACTCCTCCCCAAACTTTGTTGGACCACTGATATCATGGACATTCTTTTTAACTAAATATGCAATTCTTAAAATCGCGGATTCGGTAGTATTGAATCTCTAATAAAGATGGCGCGAAAGTTTTTCCTTATAAGGTCAAAATATTTCCCATGATGCAGTTCGCGGGGGAACAAAATTTTTCTACCTTGTTTTTCCCCGTTGGTTTAACATGGGGATTTTCATACCCATTTTTCAAGCGATATTTTCGATCGAAACTCCATGCGATCGGAGAAAACAAACTATCAGAAACAATTAGTCTTTTAATAATCTTTATATAACATATATTTTTTTTCATTTTATTGGCTCCTAACGGGGTGAAAACAATGATTGAAAATGGGAGTATATTCCGGAAGAGAAGAAGTCACGTGACTAGTCGCCATATTGGAAAAAGCAATTCCATTCGACTTTCAACACGTTCATGCCAATATTACCGCACTACAAACTGTAACATCGATGCAACAACTGAATAAAAGTACTCATCTTCATATTACATTATAGAGTTACGTTGAAAACCCACAAACAACTGAGCATTTGACCAAAGAAGACACGTCGCTATTATCTAGGTCAAGTTTAGTGGTTCGAAAGCAAATCTTACATACTCGTTTCCGAATTTTGTTGTTAATTGTATAATCTTTTATTGATTAAATCTGGTATACTGACTATTAATTCAATGACAAAGAAGAAGAATTCCGATGGTGTCATTTTTTTATTTAGCTTGCGGGTGTAAAAACAAAATTGCGTAATTAATTTGATTTAGAACTTTCGGGTCTCACAAATAGCTACACGAAATGCATCGTTGAAAAATATTGACCAATCAAATTTTGTCCTTTTTGAGTACATATATGCACCATATATGCGAACGTTCTGATTCAAAGAGCGAACAGCGAAATGGAGAATTAGTTAGAAATATATGAAAATCCAAGTGTCACAATTACTGACTTTGATTTGCTTCATATAGTCTGAATCAGATTTAAGAGTTTAACGTAAACATGTTGGAGTGATGGCACATTGATAGACAAAGGACTTATTGTACTGTACTTCTACTTTGTTCCAAGGGAAATGAACAATTTTGATGGCAGACTGTCTGGCTCAAAAATAGTTAAGAGAGTTGTTGAACCCAGTCATACTGTGACTCAACAATCTGTTAAACACTTTCTCTTTGTTGCAGTATCGGGTCATTCTCCATGCAGTCGTACAAATTATACAGACACGAATAGCAAATGACGCATGCGTGGAGATTAAAGAATATCGAGTTGGAACCCTGGCTTCCAATCCTCCTTGAGTTCATATTATATAAACGCATGCGCAATAACTACACATATATTTTTAGATAGATGTCACTTGCGTTCATTATTTCACAGCAGTCCCTTCCCATGATGCACCTAATATTGCGGAAATATTTTCCTTTAGTGATAAAACAAATAACTCTCATCTTCGAAATACGTTTTCCATTCCTTGGCAATAATCTTTCATTTGGTATCTAAGTATAACCGAACCAACCGCCGAAAAGTAATTCGAATCCTTCTGAATTGTGGGAATGAAGTACTTTCATTTTTGCGCATGCGCATAGAACACGGGAAAGTCGCCATTTTTCAACTTTCAGTTTCGAAACTTAATTTCATGCATCTTTTTGCGTATAGCAGTCGTTATAGGCTGCCCTTCGTTAAAAATAACATACGGGAATGAACCTAAGGAAACAAAGAACTCTAGGAACTTCCAATTTTTAACAGTGGACGTGTCTTGGGGAAGAAATCGACTCTGGAGGTAATAATTTGGCTGCAAAAAAATTCGGTACTTGCAGTGTAATCACTTCTTAACAAATTATTCAGATTTCTCAGCAACAAGTGGATGGATTGCTACCATTTTAGGTAAGTTTACTCTTTAGTGTTGTTTGAATCAGCGTGTCGATTATTGAAAGGATTCCATATATTTTTACTTGATATATCTAACAATCATTTTCTACAAATTTCAGGTAGCATCAAAACCGACCACCCTTAATACTATTAATAAGCAGTAGACTCATCGGAGGGCTTGCCCGACGCCTCGAGACAAGCCCCTGTGCTACACTCATGCATACCTTTTGTTCAATTTCAGCATCAATCCTTAACTGTTCATGCACGATGGTATCATATTGACGCTCACTTAGCAACAGTCGTTCTCGCTCATTGACAGGTCTAAGAAGTAAAAATAAAACCAATCATAGCAAAATGAAGAAAACTATAATAACAATACATAGCTACAACACAGTTACACACAACAAGCTTGATGAGATGTACGCATCATTTGGATGGTTTACAACAATTGTGTCATTCAAATAGGAAGTATCATGCAAATGTGTGAAACAAATATAAATATACATGTAGTGTATCAACACAACTTGAGATTTCAAATTCATGCCAAGCATTCATCAGTCAGCAGTAAGCATGGTTAATTGAACATAAAAAGTATTCTTGGTAAACTGAGAATAAAGCAATGGCTTCATGAACCAAAATAAAGAAGGGTTTCCTTGGTAAACCTAATCTATAAGAGACTAATACCAAGTGGCAGAGGAAGTTGCTTAATTAACCAACTGCTACCAATTATATTGCTTATCCATAACTTTAAACTCCTGTGATCACCTGAATAATATTTTTCAGTTTGCTTAATAGAACTTCCTCTAGGATTACTTCTTTCATGTTAGCTTTTTGTTTGTCAAGATGGGGTTTTTGTCAACATACGCTTTAAGTTAATTGTAACTATGCTTACGCCTGATGAGGCAAAGCACACAGGGTGTGAATGAAATGTTTTTAAAATGGAATAAGTCAACAAGATAATCGAGTTTAACTCACTGGAAGGATACAAAATCAAATGATCTAAAGTTGGGACATCAGTGTATATCGGGCCATGCTGACATTACTAATATCATGGGCTTTCAAGAGACATGTCAGATGGCTGTTCATCATTTGTCAAAATCCCCATATTAGGAAAGGGTGACTTTAATTGTGAAGGTTAAATGGCCAAGGTCAAGGTCACATAGACAAAATCCGAGCTCTGATGTAGATGTAGACAGAGCTTGCACACATTTTTTTTCCATAATATAAAAAAGGATTAATTTAGCACTAGTTCAAAAACTATCTAATATTGTGGCAGCTGTTGGTTTAATAATGATGTTGATCGAATAGATAGAAGCAACTCATCATGCAGTGATCAAGGTCATTTTAATATCAGAAAGCAAATGTATTGCCTCCAAATCCCAGTATAACAAAAGACTATTCAACAGCCATGCAACATGAACATTCAACACATAGATGTCTCCACCTTACCCAGTGAGCATAGGCGGACACGGTGAATGGGCCACCAATCTGCATCTCTAGCTGGCTAGCATACCAAGAGAAACATTCAGGCATACATTTAAGCAATTAGGAAAATGTGCAAAGAATATGGGGTCAACATTTGCACTATTTGTACACTTTTTACACAATCGCCCATTGTATCAATTCTTCCAAAAACACAATGCATATAGAAGGAGTGAACCATTTACCATTCTTCAAGAAAGATACAATATGTATTTGTGACAATTCCAGTCTTAATATAACTGAGAACTTGGAACATTGAAAATAGGCTAACACCAACCTGTGAACCATTTTCATTATGAGTGGGTACAAAATTATGTGGAGAATATTGAACAGAATCTAGGTAGAATCATAATAAGGCCATGTATAATTTAGTCAATGCAAGACACAATTAAATTAGTAACTCCCTTCTGTGGACTATGAGATTGAACATATGGAATCTATTGTGTAATTATTGGTGGGTTTACTCTAATCAATCTTACCTCGGGTTCTCGTCTTGTGGGCCACCCTCCTGGAAAATACAGACATTACACACTTAAACACTGAATGCACTATATTATCATTAACTATAAATTGCACAAAACCAATTAGGTAAAAAACTCTCAAGTTTAATTAAAATGAACAAAATAAATTCTACGCAATAATTACAACCTACAGAAGCTGATAGAAATACATACTGTAAATGTAATAGAAAATCTACTAACCTCATCCATAAGATTTTCAAACTGAAAAAATAAAGAAAACCAATTAATGATATCTTGACTCAAGAATGTAGCCTGTAAGGGATAGTGTCCAAAGAAAACAGTTAATTTTGTGTGGGAGGGTGTAAATGACAGTTTTGCTAAAACATTGATCTTTGCTCCTGGAATTATAAGAAAACAACATTTTAAATTTCCATTAAGAGGGGAGTGGAAATCAACTTTGTTTATCTACAACAATTGCATTTTGAACACCATTCCCAATGAAAGTGCACTCAAACACATACATCAATAGGTGAAGTTATATGGTGATATTATGAAACAGTTTGAGAATTGCAATAAAGTCAGCAGTTGATCAGACTTTATGCACATAGAGATCTACTAATTCCATTAATTGACAAATATGTCACAATGGTAAGTAGTAACTGTGTACTTAAGAATATTAATTAAATCAAACCCCCAGTTTTAGATTAAACTGTCAGGCTTGATATGGATTCTTTTGTTTAATCATTGAGCCTGAGATCAAACCGACTTAAGGGGAAACAGACGATGGGTCCCTTGCTTTAAAGGAAACTACATGTATGCTGAACTTGCCGAATAATTTTTATGTTACATCCACTCATCCACCCATTTTCTAATGATTTCATTGATTTGAATGGAACCTTTGGTTTTGTAATTATTGAAATCATTAAAATACAATGTAGGTCGCTACAATCATACTTAGTAACAAGATATACCAAGACCAAAACAGAGCTGGTGAAAGTTTCAAATCCATCTTGTCAAGTCCATCTGAACAAACATCAATAAATTCAGACGGTTAAAAGAAATGGTGAATAATTTCCTGCACTTGCAATGTTAATAGAGTTGTAGAGAGAGTCATGGTAAACATTCATTTATCCACTAATGTGAAAGCATTTACCAAATCACAGTATACTAACAGCAATATTATAATCTTTAACAAATTCAGTTTATGGCACATATTCTGGCACTATAAGAGGCATCAAAATAATAGAACAATTTTACTGGAGATATTTAATTGAGTATTTGTGACTATACTTTTCAATAGTTTGACTTTGCTCGATTCTGACACGTAGGTACATATACGATTCCTAACTGATCGATGAATTCCAAATCAAAATGGCTTCTCAAGTTTGTTTATTATCATATCAGAATCGCAAGACAGACCTCAATTCTATGTATGATTTGTGGTTTATATTATGAGGTTATATAATGGTTGATTCTGTATATCGTGTTTATACTCAAGTGAGTACTGTATATGATATATTCATGAGTGACCGAAGGGAGATTCAAAAATATTATATCATTTTGAGTGGTATCACCTTAATCAACAACTTAATATTTGATATCTACGAGGTGATAAAATGATAGCACGAGTAATGATCTGATATATGGGGTTTATCTCATGATTATAATAATAAAAAATTCCAAAATTCAAATTCATTTTATAATATTTTTTTTCATTTTTTATTTATCACAGATATGGGGGTGATAAGTGTTTTTCAAGAAATATCACACAGATCTCCATAATATTATTGTACAGATAACATAATAATTGTGGGATAAATACATGCTATGATACATACGTGTATGAATCTTTCAAAGGAATGTGTTTATGTTTTACAGTACATGTATACTGTATAAGTAGAAATTAGCATTAAATAAATAGCAATAAAATAAATTATTTGTGGTTCTAAAGCAATTCATTTTTCAGACATTTTTTATGTCCACTGTAGAGCAACCTCGGAGAGAGGAGTAAATGGATTCCTTGAGATGGTATTAGGGAGTTTAAGCTTGCAATGTTTTTCTTAACCTAAACGTGAACGGAAAATATTCAAGCGATGTACTGTATTTGTATGGGCGATTGGTCATTCGTATGGGTCTGGCGTTTCGATTTTATATGCAAGATTAAACTCCCTATTCTCAGTACTATACTGTTGATGCTAGCGATAATAATTTCTCTAACTAATTGCTGATCTTAACGTAATTATATATCTTGTATGCCACCAGTGATATATGAAAATAGGCAGCTAGGGCTGTAGTGAAGTAAAGAACATTAGACATACCTCTATAGAGAGAGTTCGCTCCACATTATACCTTGTTCGCAAGTACTTCCTGTAATTATACACAATAAACATCAATCAGCTGAGAATAAAAGGGAATGGCAAAAATGAAATATGAGATGACAGCTATTAAAATTGCTATGGGATATCAGAGCAAGATATGACACACTGGGATAAAGCATAGTTTCGTCTCTGACTTACATAAAAATTTGATATTAAGATGGTGTAACCTACTAAGCATTAAATCTTGCATCAGTCAGGGTGTACTTTTATCATAGTTTTCCAAAATCAAGTGTTTTATGTGCAAATCAAAACAGTATTTCTTGACTTTTGCCTTCTAAATGGTATTTTGTGAAAGAAAATTTTTCTAAAAAAGCATTATAAATTTCTAGGAAATTCTTGGACAAACTACTAGATAATATTGCCAACAAGATAACAGCAACAGGTAATCAGCAACAAACATCTCATGAGTGTCAGAAAACACAAAAGTCATAAAATGACACAACTAAAAATGCCCTCCACTTTTCAAATTGGCCACTTACTAGCCAAATTGTCATTATATGGTCTCTACCTGCCCATCCACCACAGCACAAAATGATAACAATAGAGCATTTTTTCAAAGTGCAATAAAAAGCACTAATGAGCCCTGTGCACACAGAGTGAATTTTTGCATCAAAATTGCACTTTTCTTAAAAAGGAAGAACCTGGGAAATGACTATCCTGAGTCAAACAGATAATGTTGATCAGGCCCATAGCCAGGATTTGCCAAGGGGCAGATCCAGAAGGCTCACTATGTAATTCAAACACAAAAATGGACATCATCGTGTGTTATATCTAAAATTGCCCTTGATCGCTGTTTAGTTATCTTAGTTATCTTATTGCTTGAGCATTCATTTCAAACATGGGTTTAATAAAGGTAAATTGCAATATTATTACTCATACCATCATAACTCTCAAAATGAAGTTCAGAATATAATATTAAAATCCACTTTATGTGGCATTTCTCAATCAATAATGATGATAGTTGTCACAAGTACAAAGAAGATATTTCTAAAGGTGCACTTCATATTGTAAATGACAAAATAAAAGCACAGCTCCACAGAGTATATATAATTCATTGCCATCTTGCTCTGTTTCTAAAATTCCCCTCTTGTATCTGGAGATGCAATGCAACTTGACTTGTCTGTTTTTCACCCCGGGCTTGGATAAATCAATGTAATATTAATGGTACAGTTCCCTTAGCAATGTTAACTACATGTACAGATTTTTATATTCTTCATGTATTATCCAATATAATAGTATGCAAGAAAGCTGAATGCCTGAGGTTAAAATAACTCAGAGACTATCCTCTACATGTATAGATGAATCAAGACTGGTGATTTATGGCACAAAGTACTCTGCTTGAAATTAGTATCAGTGTCTCAAGTAACATTTGAATTTTGTGACTTTTATCTTGATCTTTAATGTATATATATAAAAAAATATGTTCCTAGACTTGAGAATTAGTATGCACTGTCACTGAAATTTGGAACTTTTGATTGGGTTTGAAGATGAAGTCTGGCGAGTTGCCTGGATATGACAGAGCAAAAGCCTAGATTCATGCGTCTTTTCTTGAAGAATCTCGATATAGAAACTGCCAGTCCTCATATAACTCCCCCATTTTAGCCAATTAAGGGCAGTGTCAATCCCTTGATTGTTAAGTATAAACTCCATATATTATTCAAAAGTTGGACTACTGTAGCTTCTAGTACTTTTCTTTATGTAAAATTGCTTTTGTGAGGAATGTTATCATAGATAAGAACTGCACTCAGCCAGGCCTTTCATTTGACATATAGCTCTTTATATCATAACTAATCAAATAAAATATACAAATATATATCATTGGAAAGGAGGGAGAACTAGAAAAACAGCAACTCCATGGAGTAGCAAATCCCACCGAACAAAACATGTTTTGATAAAAAAATTGAGCCAAATACATCCACTGGTATTTGAATTATCAAAGAGTATGACTTTATGGTTGCCATTTTGAAATTCAGCTGTCATCTTTAGATTTCTTCTTTAGCAGAGAATGTCCGTCCAATGGTATCTGGGTTATCAAAGATTACCTTTTTAATGAAAAACGGCAGCCATTTTGAAATTCAGCTATCGCCTTTGAAATTTCTTCTGAAGCAGATTTCCTTTTTCCCTAAACATCAGCATATAAAATTGGAACCAAATCCATCCACTAGTATTTGATTTATCATTAATTACGTTTTTTTACAAAAAATGGCAGCCATTTTGAAATTCAGTGGTCATCTTAAAAATTTATTTTTGAGCAGATCTTCTTTGTCTCTAGGCATCAGCATATAGAATTTGAACCAAATCCGTCAACTGGTATTTGAGTTATCAAAGGTTACGTTCTTTTATGAAAAATGGCGGCCATTTTGAAATTTAGCTACCACCTTGAAAATCCCTTCTCAAGCAGAGCTCCTATGTCCCTAGGCATCATCATGTAAAATTTGAACCAAATCCATTCAATGGTAATTGAGTTATCAAAGATAATGTTTTTTTATGAAAAATGGCCGCCATTTTGAAATTTAGCTGCCATCTTGAAAATCCTTTCTTGAGCAGAGCTCGTATGTCCCTAGGCATCAGCGTATAAAATTTAAACCAAATCCATTCAATGGTATTTGAGTTATCAAAGATAATGTTTTTTTACGAAAAATGGCCGCCATTTTGAAATTTAGCTGCCATCTTGAAAATCCTTTCTCAAACAGAGCTCCTATGTCCCTAGGCATCAGCATCTAAAATTTGAACCAAATCCATTCAATGGTCTTTGAGTTATCAAAGATAACGTTTTTTTACGAAAAATGGCCGCCATTTTGAAATTTGGTGGCCATCTTGAAAATGTCTTCTTGAGCAAGGCTCCTTTGTACCAAGGCAACAGCATATAAAATTTGAACCAAATCCATCAACTAGTATTTGAGTTATTAAAGATTACATTTTTTCCGAAAAATGGCCGC
Source organism: Owenia fusiformis (assembly GCA_903813345.2). NCBI lineage: Eukaryota > Metazoa > Annelida > Polychaeta > Sabellida > Oweniidae > Owenia > Owenia fusiformis. Next base: position 13,815,113 of record CAIIXF020000009.1, on the reverse strand, counting down.
CATTTTGAATTAAGCGGCCATATTGAAAATTCCTTCTCGAGCAGAGGTTCTACAACTATAAGGCATAAGCCCATAAAATTTGAATTAAATCCGTCATCCGGTATTTGAGTTATTGCCCGGACACACGAATGGACGGACGAACGGACGGAAGAACGGACGGACGAACGGACGGACGGACGGACGGACGGCTTCTCTATATCCCCCTCAAACCTCGTTCGGTGGGATAAAAACTAGTACAATTATTGGCTTTGAAATATTTGATAGGTCACCTAAACTAAATGACATTTATGGGGTTTCATTATTGTCACTATAACCTTATCCTATGCTATGACCCCACTTTGTGGTCTTAAGCGCGAACCATTGGTCAGTCAATGTTTCTACAACGTTGGAGAAAATACTATGCATTGGATACTTAGACCTCGTTATATTCCTGAGTATTTAAGGATTATTTCAATGCAGTTGAATCACCAATTGTATCGGTTAATTGGCAGAAGAGTTTTTTGTTTTACATTGGGAATATTTCAGCACTTTTCAACTGATGCCGATCAACCTATACGATTGTAGATTTAACTGCATAAAAAGAATTCTAATACTCAATTATTATGTTTAATGTAGTCGAATCCCTAATTGTAAGGGTTAATCGGTAGAAAGAGGAAATTTTCGTTTTTAATCGCAAAATTCCTCCATCTAGACTCAAGGAGGATTGGCTCCCAGAATGCCATAGGTATCTTAGGGGATCCCCCTTCCGACATCTTGATAAGTGCTGAAATATTTCCCGATGTAAAACGAAAATCTCTTCGATCTGCCAAGTACATAAAAAGAATTCTAGAATACTAAGGAATGTATTAAGGTAGGTAGTTTTGGTGAAGGAGACGTGGATTATTCTCCCATGTTGTAGAAACACTGCCTGAACTATCATTTGAGTGCAGGACTATAAGGCCTGGAATTGGGTAAACTGTAACCATCTTGCAAAAAGGGCTCATAGTTATGGAAAACTTGGAAATTATTGTAATATTCAACATTGCACTGATATTCAATGAACAGAGTATGTCAGACAATGAGTATGAGACTCATATTACACTTTGGACAGAATAATATGACAGGCTTATGTGAAACCAATTGAGCAACTTCTGGGACTTAAACTCAAGATTCCCAAACTTTTTTCAAAAAATCTACACAGCTTATTGTTGATACCTTTTCGTGCCTGTGACAATACTGCATTTACCAAGACTTGAAAAGGGACTTGGGCCTCAGTTCTATTACTGAATTTGGCTGAACTAAGTGTGAAACAGCATTAGATACAGAAAATATAATTAAATATCTGTTCTGAATTCTAGATATGTACAGCTGTCAATTATTATTAATCCATGTTTTATAACATTGACATGTATTTATTTTAAGCATCCCCATTTAAGGCCAGGGTGCATGTTCGGAATTTTGCTGCATTCCTCAATTGAGTCATATGTTATTTTTCAAACTCTTAAATTTTCACTGAATTTTCTTGTTTTCTATACATTTTATCAAAACATACTCCTCTACATTCTTTTCTAGGTACATTAGTGCACTTGCTGTGCAAAAGTGGGAGATGAAGACATTGTCGGGAATGTGTAATTCAAATTCGAAAAATAACATGTGTTGTGATTTAAAATCCAGAGGCACAAGATAAAAACTCCTTTTGAATCACACATGTAAAAATGATGTTTTCATTGAACATCCTTTGAAGAACTTCAAAGCCAGATTCTAAATTATTTTGAACGAGTGATTCGGTACCTTGCCTTGATCAGTAAAATTATTTTCTTTGTGAATTCCTGATAAGAGACCTATTGCTCAAGGGACATGTTACATGTCCCTAGTGTGGTATGTGGTTATATTGCTCAACATTTTGTATAATATGTTCATCCTTTCTACAATAACTTTATATTGTACATGGGGAGTAGTAGGAACACGGTCAGCTTTATCCCGTTCCCGGACTATAGTCCTGCACTGAGCGCATTCATCCCTAATTGTAAGGGTTAATCGGTAGAAAGAGGAAATTTTCGTTTTTAATCACAAAATTCCTCCATCTAGACTCAAGGAGGATTGGCTCTCAGAATGCCATAGGTATCTTAGGGGATCCCCCTTCCGACATCTTGATAAGTGCTGAAATATTTCCCGATGTAAAACGAAAATCTCTTCGATCTGCCAAGTACATAAAAAGAATTCTAGAATACTAAGGAATGTATTAAGGTAGGTAGTTTTGGTGAAGGAGGCGTGTATTATTCTCCCATGTTGTAGAAACACTGCCTGAACAATCATTTGAGTGCAGGACTATAAGGCCTGGAATTGGGTAAACTGTAACCATCTTGCAAAAAGGGCTCATAGTTATGGAAAACTTGGAAATTATTATAATATTCAACATTGCACTGATATTCAATGAACAGAGTATGTCAGACAATGAGTATGAGACTCATATTACACTTAGGACAGAATAATATGACAGGCTTATGTGAAACCAATTGAGCAACTTCTGGGACTTAAACTCAAGATTCCCAAACTTTTTTCAAAAAATCTACACAGCTTATTGTTGATACCTTTTCGTGCCTGTGACAATACTGCATTTACCAAGACTTGAAAAGGGACTTGGGCCTCAGTTCTATTACTGAATTTGGCTGAACTAAGTGTGAAACAGCATTAGATACAGAAAATATAATTAAATATCTGTTCTGAATTCTAGATATGTACAGCTGTCAATTATTATTAATCCATGTTTTATAACATTGACATGTATTTATTTTAAGCATCCCCATTTAAGGCCAGGGTGCATGTTCGGAATTTTGCTGCATTCCTCAATTGAGTCATATGTTATTTTTCAAACTCTTAAATTTTCACTGAATTTTCTTGTTTTCTATACATTTTATCAAAACATACTCCTCTACATTCTTTTCTAGGTACATTAGTGCACTTGCTGTGCAAAAGTGGGAGATGAAGACATTGTCGGGAATGTGTAATTCAAATTCGAAAAATAACATGTGTTGTGATTTAAAATCCAGAGGCACAAGATAAAAACTCCTTTTGAATCACACATGTAAAAATGATGTTTTCATTGAACATCCTTTGAAGAACTTCAAAGCCAGATTCTAAATTATTTTGAACGAGTGATTCGGTACCTTGCCTTGATCAGTAAAATTATTTTCTTTGTGAATTCCTGATAAGAGACCTATTGCTCAAGGGACATGTTACATGTCCCTAGTGTGGTATGTGGTTATATTGCTCAACATTTTGTATAATATGTTCATCCTTTCTACAATAACTTTATATTGTACATGGGGAGTAGTAGGAACACGGTCAGCTTTATCCCGTTCCCGGACTATAGTCCTGCACTGAGCGCATTCATTTGCCTGTACGATTACAACTTGGGAGAATTATCTACGCCCCTTACACTTAAGATACCTACCTCAATGCATTATAGAACTCAAGATGTAACTTCTAATATATTGGAACCGCCGATTGTCTGGGTATATCGGCAGAACGGGAACATTTCTCTTTTTCATCGAGAGAGATTCCATCACTTTTCAAAATGGCAGTTGGATTTAAAAGGGGAATCCCCCCTTTGGCTGTCCCGGATGTAGCCCGGAAGTACCAATATGGAGGAATTTGACGGTTGAAATAAGTTAAATGTTACACGCAAATATTGCGATCAAAAACGAAAATGTCTTCGTTCTGCCGATAAACCCAGACAATTGTGGATTCAACTACACGAAAAGAATGCTAAATTACCAAGGAATCTATTGAAGTAGGTATCTAAAGTGTAAGATCAGTAAAAAATTCTCCCATGTTGTAATCGCACAGGCAAAAGATTGAGATGTTCACAGGACCATAGTCCGGGAACGGGATAAGGTCAGCTGACTTTGACTGAGTCAGTGAAATTGAAAATGAAATTGTATTCTAAAAAATTGTTTTATCACCTGTTGAAATACAACTTACGAATATAGCCTAACGATGGCATGAAACTACGAAATGTAAACTTACCTTTTATCTAGTTTCCCAAGGCATTTGGCACAGCAATTACCCATTATTCCACTCCAACATTGAAATAATCGATCTTATTTCATTTTTTGAGGAACAGGAAGTTATAATTGGTTGCATTAAATTTACGAACGATTCATTATCACAACCGATTTTGAGTTCGTCTTTTTCATACCTAACTAAATTTTCACTTTTCACAATGAATTAGATTACATTACGGATATCTTTTTGAAATCCAGAAATATTCAACCAAGACCATTGTCATTGGACATCTCGTCGATTAAAATACCACACTATAGGAACAAATGTAGAATAATTTGTCACTTATTAAAATTGGTCATTAATACTGTAAGCTTGAAAAGATGGCAGCACATTACAGAGCCTTAAGGCTTGCTAAAACTGTGGTTCGGTCTAAGCACCTGTACACACTAATAGGTCTTTTTTTCCAGATGTTTCATCAGAAGACTGATTCTAGATTTTCAATGGTAGCCAGATTTCACCACACAGGGAACAGGTATCACTTGTGACCAAATGATGTTCTTTTTATCATGCTATATTGTAGAATGCATGGATTTATAAGGTCTTAAAAGTTAACATTTCCCATGATGGATACTAACATTTTCACAACTAAATAGTTTTCAATCTAAAACAAAACAAGGATTTCATTGAGTTTTTATTATTTATTTGGAAATAAAATATTTACCTGAAGTACATGCATGATTAATCCTAGAAATACATGTAATTGTGCATATTGTTGTCTCATAAACTGAACATAATTCAACTGAACATAACATATTTCAACTCCTTATAACTACAATGGTTTAATCATAAACTGAACAAAATTCAACTGAACATAATTCACTGCTATCAGCCTTTGAATTAAAAAGCAAATAGTAATAATAATAATCATTTTTGCCAATAGAAATTACAAAATATATATATGCTTCATTTGCTGCTTATAAAGTCATTAGATAACAGCACACCATTTGCAATTTTCTGTTAACAGAAATGTATGATATTGATAGTTTATTAGTATTAGCTAACTGAGGAAATGATAGCATACAGACATGCAAATCTGACAGAAACAAACCTCATTTAAAAGACAAAGTCACAAATTCAAATTTATTTTGACATTTATTGAGTCATTCAGAGTATTGCTTTATCCCCTTGTAGCTTAATGTGCAATTATCTAATGACAAAATATATCCTAGCTTAACTCAGCAGTATGTCTATATCTCTCTTCTGATTTTACATTTTATATACAGTTTCGCAAATATATACACAATAATCTATATACTATATACATCAGACAACCAAGCCTTGCTCAGTCTATAAATCCTCCATCCAATGCAGAGGATCGGGTGGTTTTGCAAAGCCTCATAGCAGGGTTGATTAACTTCATTATGAAGCAATTTGACAAAACGTTTTGTTACGAATGATTACATATCTGTGTAACTCCTCAAAAATCCTTGGTTTCCTTTTGTTAAAATGCTTCCTAACAAAGCCATTAAACCTGCTGTGTGATAACCATAGTTTACTTTGACACATGCGTGTAGTTCATTAATTGCAAGAAAAATTGAAATTAATGTCACTTATCAAAATTGCACTTAAATGGAACAAAATGTGTGCAATTTTAAATGTACATACATGTAATACGTATTTGTTCCATGTCTACAAGTCATTGTTTATCTATTACTTATGTATCTTGTAAGTTGCACTTGTAAAATAATGTACCGTACTGTATTATCGCGAGACAGTCAAATACAAAAACACTTCAAAAAAATCTTTACAAAAAAGTCCCAGACATAAATGTCCACAGCAGATTACAATGTATAAACAGTAAACACACAGTGTTATTCTTCACTGAAATATTCTAATGCATAGATGCATCTGTAAGTATACAGTGATTTCACAAATAAGTGAATTGCACCTTACACAAAATAAAAAGAGCACAATTTAAGCATGTAATTATGAATTGCTTGGCCCTACTATTAAACTTAAACTCTCAGTCAGCTGTATAAAAATTTGTTCTTTGCCACTATAAGCTTTGTATGCTATGAACTGGCCTTAACCTTGTAGAATGAAATGAAAAAAATGATAATGAATCATATCAGCATATATCGCATCAACAATTGCATCCATTATATGAGAGGGTGTTTCACAGAACCCAATCCTTTTGCGAAAAACATTTAAAGATGAAGGGTGCTAAAATGTTGATTATACTCCCACATCAAGAGTTCACAAAATTATTACATTTAATCACAATATGATTACATTAAATCACACAAAGATATCATTTTCAATTGCGTATCTAACCCTACAGTGCTAATCTGTATATCTATACATCCAGTTACCACGGAAATATGGAATGGTAGTGTATAGTACTGGACAGAAACCTCCAGCTGACCACAAGGACTTAATCATTCTCCTAGAGAACAAAGCTACTAACATTATATGAAATATAGCCTTTCTATATCATGGCCAATAAATGTATATTGTATGTTTATTTACACTTGATGTTGTTCGTTAGCTACTCCACTGTATACGTTCTTCACACTGCACTTAACATCAGCAAATCAGACAAGTGAACACCTTAAGGTGGATTTTGCTAATCACGGCAAATTCTGTTTTACATTCACATGTTTCACTTTTAGTTCAAGTGTTTTTCATGCTAGGCATGGATCTATGGATCTAATCCAAATGTTTATGTTGTTCACTGTAATTGTTATATTTGCAATGGCTTTCAATGAATTGTTTGGCACTTCCTTTTCAAGAACATGCAAATATTGCTCCAATATTTTAAGATACATTGCAATAAGCAGCCTAAAACCCGTCTATGAATAATAGTGTTCTACAGGGCGAAGGTTTCAATATCAAATTGTTCTTCGTAGTATCAATGCAATATATGTAAGATGACTTTGAAACAATATTTAATTGTAATTGAATATAGCGTCTAACACAGTTCAATGCTATACAGTCACGGAGGCCATTTTATTGAGATCAGATTTTGCCAACAAGTGACGTCTTGGTCCCTATAATGAGTAATAAGGCCACTTTGAGCCATCTCCATCGGTTACAGCCAATACTTAATTGGAACAATGAGAAACAAGAGATTTACATAAAGCTATGTCAATCATCATTGAGGCCCAAAGGTCATCTCCATAGAGCTTTAGAAAGACAGTTTGAAGACTACTGTACATCTCAATTCTTCCAATGGTTCTGCTTGGCTCATATGCCTCAATGATGTGGTCACCTGTTGACCACTTGTTCAGAGTGTTTGGTTGAGCTATATCTGGCACAGTCCTTGAGGTAGGGGAACAGATGGCAATGGATAGACCAGAACCTGAAACATGTAAACAAGCAATGTCAGCAATCATCTTCAAAATACTATATCAGGCATCTTATTTTGAAAGTACATGTATATGCATAAGTGATACAATGGAGAAATGTTCAGTAAAATGTGGCACAAACAGTTGTTGATAACTATCAACATACAAAGAGAAAAAGATTTCATTCAATCCTCTGCAATACTCATTTTATGAATATCACCAAAATTTATTTAAGGAAATACATAGATTGTTGCTGTTTACTTATGTTTTTATCCCACTAAAAGCCACTTACCTGGTTGGGTCTCTGTTCTCATCAAACCCTGACACACTAACAAGATTCTGCTTCTGGTTGGCAAATGAGGAATAACTGAATGTCAGCTGGAAAACACAAGGACATGATTCAACTACTAGATATTAAAAAATAAAGTCCTTTAAACAAATTCTTCAGAGAGAACCACTAGTTTTCTCAAATGGGCAATTGTCCCATAGTGAATCTGGATCTATCGTCACTTGTGTTGTTGGGGAAGGGTGATTTGATTCATATATATATTTACTGTCATGATTCCTCAACAAATTGATTGATATGGATCACTATGATTTCAGACTTAACATCAAATATTTACAAAGCATAGTGTACTTCTATTCCAGTATGACATCAAGTAATACAATGTTCTCACCTGATCTTCAAGGTCCCTCACTCTCCAGAGACCTTCTAGATGGGAATGGAAACTGCTTACGACTGTCAACTTTTTCTGCAACTGGGTATCTGAAAGGAATGATGAAAATTATTCCATGCCATTAAAAAGATGGCAGCAAAATAAGTCACCATGTGAAATGTATCATATGACTTTCTATTGTGAAATTGGATCTGTATTTTTTGAATATAATACTGTTATAAACATCAAACTAACAGCGTTGTTTATAATACACAATAGCATGTGATTTATCATCTGGATAGAGGACTTTGAAACTGTGTAGACTACTTCTACTTACATATAATGTATCCTATAGTACAGTCATCTGGCAAGCGGATATTGTTGCATACAGATTTAAACTTGCCTCCTCTGCAAGAAGAATTATAAGAACCTTCTAGAATTTCTCCCAGGGTATACCACATGCAGAATTATTGGGATGTCTTTCATCACAAATAGTATTTATGTATTCATTCGTAAACCATTATTCATATAAGTTTTTAAGTTTAAATATATTGGTATGGTAGAAGTATTACAAATGAGTTTATGGTCTTACATAGGCTATGCAGGATCTGTTGCATTGTGATTTTAATAAATTCACAGTAGGCACTGTAGTGCACACATATTTTTTCATTAATCTATGCCCCTATGTAGATATACATACCCTGCATGTGAGACCATCTTCAATGCTAGAGATCTACTAAGGCAGAAGCCAGCACCACCAGTTGCAAACCAGAATGCTTCTTTTTGCTGAAAGTACAAAGATATATTGTTATTAAAACAAATCATAATTTACTGGCAAATAGATTACAGTGTTTTTCTGATCTTATAATATTTTAATACTGTACTACATTCTCATACACAGAAGCTTATAAACTGCTCATGGACCCTTTCAAATACTGATTTAGTTGAGTCTTTAATGATTTGATTTAGCTGACCCAAGAGCATGTTAATTCCTTTAATAAATAGCTGAATCAAGAAAATGATAATCTCTTTAATGTTAATCTCTTTAATGACTAGCTCTGACTCGGGGACATGTTAATACAGAACATATTTGGAAGATAGCATCATTCTCAAGATTTATTCTGAATATAGCATGTAAACAGCATCAGAGATTATGGCTATTTCCTCTCTGACCACCAACCAGGAGATGATGTTTGCAAGAGTAGTACTATAAGTAGTATATGTAGAAACTGTTATGGTTCTCAGTAAAGAGAGGCAGTCATCAATCTTAGAAAACATACCCATGTGGAGAGATAGTAAATCAGGAGTGATCCTAATCTAAATATTAGCTACCTGAAGAATCTTACTTATGTCCAGTTTATAATTTGTGGTTTCTCACTGCACCATGTAGCTATTGGTGAAATTGATGAATGTCAAGTTGGGGAATCTACTTACAAGTATATTGGACATGAGAGCAATCAAAATACAAATGAAAACTTAGAACTATTGATATATTTACATGCAAGAATATGTGATCAATTGTATCCTAATCAATAATAATAATCCAACAATACGACATTGCACAGACGGGTCTATCGGGTCTATCGAGACGAGATCAATGCTCCAGCGTGTACACAGACCAATCCAGGCAAACCACAATATACCACAGAGAGACCTTCCAGCTCTACTGACATATGGACCAAAGCTGGCAAAACATCACAGAATCAGATTTCAATAATTAGTGCAGATGCAATGTTGAAAATAACAGAAGGTGTTTGTAGGCTATCTACAGTTGTTGACTGACCAAACAAAGCCAAAGAGCTGACACAATGTACTCTTCCTGCTAAAATCTCCATAACAACAGGAGAATGACACATCCCTGATAACAGTTGAAATATTTCCTGTTTTCATTCAAATTGTCTTTTTATAGAGATGTTCAACAAGATTGATACACGCATGAATGTTTGTTAGAAGTCAACATTGAGAGAAAGGTTGCTGAATTCTGGCAAGCCTGAAGTCATGAACACAATACTCCAGAGTAACTTAATCCCAATTTGAACATTCTAACATGATGTAAGGTGGATGCTAGCCCTTGCAATAATATAGCTTATCAGATTCACTTTTATAATAAAAGAGATAGCTGGTAGGTCATACTCATCCTAGATTATCTAATAAAAATACTGTAGTATATCCCATAATCAAGCACATCTAGACACATATAAACTATATGGTGAACTTGCATGAGAATGGTGAAACTACCTTGGCAATTGGAATGTTTTGGTCTGTTTATTGGAAGAGAGTCTTGTAAGCAAGAAGATCAAAGATTTTTACAAGGTGTGGAACCAATTATCCTTCCATTAATAATCATGATAATTCTTGGATCACATCTTGAAATGATTCCACACACTATGAGAAAATCTAGTAGGCATTCATTTTTTAAAAGAAAATCAGCTTTACTTTAGTTTACAAGGAGGAATAAAGTATGCAGTACGGGGCAGGTTGAAGTAAAATCTTGAGTCTGATAACGAATACCACATTCCTCTTCATATTACACAATTACATTGTTATCAAGTAATATAATTAATCAGAGGTTGAAATTACTCTATAAAAACAAACACATGGTTGAAATCACAAATATTAATGACAAGTTGAGAAATTCATGATTATTAGAAACCTAGTAAGGTTGAGGCGCTCCTTTGTGTAACTAATATTTTGGATGCCTTACTTTTCATTACGCCTTTCTCTGCTTTTCTTATCTATATTAGGCCTTCATTTCTATTTAGAATTGTTATTAGAAATTGATTCAAGATCTAGAGATTATCATATTTTTTTTATCAATTTAGTCTTTCTATTTGCTTTACCTGCTAACAAGTAACAAATTGAGAATAAGATAATCAATAAAGTCAATGTTAAGTTGAAAACAAGTTACCCATATACCATATATGGTGTGTGTTGTATGTTACCATGAACATATTGAACTGTTTGGGAAATGGGATTATCTCATTTTACAGTTTTACTTAAGTTTACATTTTTCTATTTCTACATTTATGCCACTGACAAAGTTCCCCACTTCTATTTTGTCTACCTACTTAATAAAAACTTGACATCAACACATTTCTATTTCAATGTTCCAAGACCCAGCGAGAGAACAGCCATAGAGTACATTAACAAGCACTAAAATTGTTTCCTTTGTACAAATGTTACAAACAATTCTATAAACGATTCAGATGATTTGAGAGTAAAAATATTTGAACAGTAGAAGATAAGAATTCTCATATAAGTGCGACCACTACATTAAACGGACACCTTCTACATCTATTTTCAATGATTTCATCATTTCCTCAGAGGAGTGAAGTGTTTCATGGGAAAACTGCCTGATAAAAATGTCAGCTAATTCAAATATAAGTGCAGGTTGCAGAGTTTCAAGGACATTTGTAAAAAACTAATTGCCTAATGGTGAATTGATGATGGTGATCCTTGAGTTGAAGTGGCAATTAGTAATCTCAAATTATGTTACACATAATGAAAGCTTTAGAAATAGTCGCTCAAGCACCTGTAAATTATCTCCTAACTTTCTCATAATCCTTTCTAGAATTCCATCTGTCAATTCAACCAAAAATGTAACAGTCATCAAGAATATACTTCATGTTGTAATTAATTCAACCTCTTAGACTGCTTAAATGACACAAACTGTCCCTTTATACCTTCAAGTATTATAATGCACCAATTTACTAAAAATCAAAATGAAGATGACCTTTTAAAAAGCTTATATGTTAAATTGTCCCTATGAAATATTATATGAAATCAAGTTTTTAATGGAACGAACAACTTTAATGGAGTTATAATAACACTGTTTGAGACACCGAATAGGGAAAGAAGTATGATTGTTTTGCAAATCTAAGAAAACTGCTATGTTCTATACATCCATATGCCCGAATAAATGTAGGCCCTGAATGGCCTGCAGCAAATAAAACATCCTAACTATGCCTAGTGTATCATTAAAATAGTGAAAACCTTGTTCACACCTGCAGACTTTGACAAGATAACCATTAAAATCATAATAAATATATTCAAGAAAACAAACCTTTATTCAAGAAAATCAGTACAAGCAAACAAATCTATTCACAGCAGAAAATGCTAAAATAACCGCCAAAAAATAGTGATTTTTTTAGAGATATTATATCTCATCCACGTTTCAATTAATATATCCTTTAAAACACATACACAATTATTCACAAATCACTGCATTATAAGTATTTTATGTTTGTATGCACACATCAAAATTTATGAACCAACCAAATTCACTGAATGAGATCGCTGGAGATGTAACTTACATTGGTAGCCATATTCCTGGCTTCTATGGGATGTGTGAGACTTGGCTTGCCCAGGTACCAGTCTTCATGACTGTCGTACTGACGTAGCAGCCGCAGGAGTGCAGGTACATTGACATATGTGTCATCATCCACATGGCACCACCATCTGAAGGTAACAAGGATATACTATGTATATGTACAAGCACAGAGCACAAACACAGGCAATAATATGAGCTTATATAATGGTTGATTCTGTTTTTCGTGTTATTACATGAGATAAGTAATAAAACACAAGTAATAAAACACATTTTCACAAAGAATGAATACTGAATATACCAGAATTTATTCTAGAAATGTTCATTCAAAATACATTTTGTTGCAAAAAATGGAACTGTATGATGAATGACACAAACTTGTCACAAATAATTTAGTTCATATTATTTTTATTTTTATCATGTATTCAAACAATTTCTAAATCCAATTTACCATGGAGAGTCTCGTATCAACTATGGAGATGAAGTTTTGTTTCATAAAAGGAAAATCAAACGCTTGGAAAGGGTGAGCTCATATATATAAAAAAACAGCAGTTAAACGAGACACCAGTTTGTATACATTAACGATAGGAGGTTAAAGCTAAATAAAGTGATTGTCTGATAGAAGTGCTGGCTTGAGAACTTTTTAACTTTTTATTTCATTAAATGATGCCAGCTCAGGTGTTCTGACTTGGTTAAGCATATTATATGCATAATATTAAAACGATATTACATTCAACTACTTAATCTTGGAACTGATGGGCAATCACAAACTGACATTTATCCAGTTATCCCTATGTCATAGTTATTTTCCTTGCTATCCAAATATGAAGTGGTTTGAACTAACATATATTAAAGTGCGAATATCAGGCAAATTTGAAAGTACACCACTCAGTGAAATCGTGATATACATCACTCCTAGCATTTCCTCTCTGAATGATTCACTTGAAATTGTCAGCATGAGACTTCAAAAATGTCTGTCAAAGACCGAAAGGCTATCTTTGTATATTACATTACGGCAGTCATTAGAGTGAAGTACTTCCTCAACTGATAACACGAGGATGATACAAAAAATATATATGAAAGTAATTCATGGAAAAAAGCATTTCAAAACCATTTATTATTGGAATTGAAAAGCATTTCCAAAGAGTACATACCTTAAACTATTAACATTTTATTTTTTACTTGGAACAATTAATCAAATTAAATTAGATTTTACTTCATATATATCAAACCATAATAGTTCAATACTTGACCCCTCTAATCAATGTTTATACCCAACAAAAATTCCCACACTCAGCCAGGAGGATTTTTTCTTTAACAAGGCCTTTGACCCCAAAGGTTGTATTTCTTCCCTTTCCATTTTATAAGAATTCCCCATGGCAATGTTGTTTAAAATACAGAGATATAGATAAAGCTACACTCTTTTAATTTGGACCATATTCTTTTTATGTTATATAAGCATCTTTTTAGCTAAATTCTAATATGCTAATGCATTACTTTCTCCATTTTGGCTCAGCTTGGCTGTTCTATCTCTGAGGATTTATCCTGGGATCAACCAAGTTCTCATGCATAAGGGAAAGATTGTGAGAAAGTTGGCCCAATCTTCTCTCCTGGTGTCAATGTTGTGTATCATATATACAGGGTCACTGTACACCTGTGCAAGTCAAGTCTACCAGGACTATCTAGTACTAACACACTGTATTACCAAAACCCCTGACAACAACTGTATGTCATACATCATAGCACACCATGGAAGACAAGCATTTAACATACCTTTCCAAAACAAAAAAAATGAAAGACATTCATTTCAGAATCAAAAACTTTTTTGTCTTAACTAAGAAATACTTATCTTTCAAAAATACAAGTGTTCTTTCATAATGAGAATCATGTCTCAGGATATCATATTTTAAAAGCAAACATACACAAAACACAAATCTAATGAAAAGCGTATTTCACAGAGTTAGAACCAGCAGAAGTGATGAGGATTTAGACAGGCATGTCTCAAGCTATGATAAATGAGCCACCAGTGATTTTAATTCTTTCAACCTGTTTTTGCAGGCATATATGAACAATGCCAGGAATTAGGATTGACAAGAGAGGCATTTGAAACTGTTACCATGTTGATCTCAGAGACTACCTGTTGAAAAAAGGAAAAATACAATAGTGTATGGTCTGACTTGCTTCCCAAATGACCAATTTTATTAGCTTATTTGAAAACTTAACTTTTGACATTGGTATTTGCTTTGTTTGGACATCAGCGTTAAATCAAACAATTCGTGTTTAAATTCTTCCGTAGTATTTACTACTCTTGGCCCATATTTCAAGGTGCAATACAAGTGTTGATATATCCAATGGTGAATATGGGTAGAAGAAAGTACTATAAACACATCTGGAAAATCTCTAAATGTTTATATGGTAGGAGTACGTTCCTCTCTGCAGAGTGTGGATGTGGTGAACTCTAAAGCAAATGTACTGTATGTTTCTTTGTTTCTACAATGATGAAAAGGGAGGGGGTACATTGAGTTGAAGGTAGTAATCGACTACCTACTGAAGATGCTTTATTTACAAGATGGTATAATTCTAGTAATCTAAATGATCCATGTTACTACATTGTATACTATTCACAGATAGATTATGCCTTGTGCAGGAGAATATTTATTTTCTATAATATGTTGAATGTAGCATTGAATCATCTTGATCCATCAAGGTATTTGATATGACTGAAGGAATATACTGGTTTAACATTATGCCACTGAATAGCTTATATGATTAATAAAAGCTTTTAAACATCATGCATGAACATACTTATTTTTCTTATATGCCTTATGAAAGTATAGAGCTATTTTACAAAATTCAATCTTTTTTCAATATACAATTTATTATCTCCTGATCATTGCAGAACAGTAGAACAATTCATGATAGAACAATATACAGTAGAAAGCTTAATCTTCTCACATTAACACTATGGCTTCATTCCTCCCTATAGAACTATAACCAACATTAATGAGGCCATTTCACATGAACCAAGAAAATTCCAGCATTTTTTACTATCAGGTGTTGATAAAGTCAGGAACTTTTAAAGTGCTCAGTTTGAACTGTTGAGTAGAGAACAACAGTCTGAGAGAGTTTATTTTACTACTCTGACTGTATATACATGTTCAGGCCCACTTAACAATACATTGTTCTGAGGAAATGTATAACAATTCTTGGCATGGGATGCCATTGGCAAGCACTGCAAAAAACAAATATTGTCTCTCCCAAAAATCCACAATGTATCTATTAATAATAAAAAATAGGCCCTTAACAAGTTAACAGTAGCTCTTTAAGCATTTTCATTGGAGACCAAAAGGT
Organism: Owenia fusiformis; assembly: GCA_903813345.2. Classification (NCBI taxonomy): domain Eukaryota; kingdom Metazoa; phylum Annelida; class Polychaeta; order Sabellida; family Oweniidae; genus Owenia; species Owenia fusiformis. Next base: position 13,799,445 of record CAIIXF020000009.1, on the reverse strand, counting down.
TTCTTTTGTAGCCACTGTAAGTGAATCAATGAAAACTTATAATGATAAGTTGATAACCACTGCTCTCAGATAGCTCTATAATCTTCAAGAGAACTCAAGGTTCCTTTACAAATAAACCAAGTACCAAGTCAAATTGAAGAGGACATTGAAATTCTGACCAGATCAATTAGACACAAGATAAGATGGTTCATTTCACATTCCCATTTATAGTCACTAAGCCATGACAAATCCAGTTAAGCGTGACACACCCCAAATATCTGTGTGACATCATGAGACACTGCTCTAATCAAAAGTGACACTAATCTACCATAAAACTGCTAGGCATGTATTTCTTGCAGTATCCAGCTTGGGAAAACAAGTCAGTTGCTCTATAGAATGAAAACAAAAAGTGGTCCTAATGTGCAAAAATGTAAACAAGTCAAAGTAGAATGGTGAATTGTAAACCTAACACTACAGATATGTTCCACCTGGTCAAACCACTTTAAAGACCTTGGACATTCTACCTTATACCATGCCCTTAGATTAATCCTTGAATTTGGATATTGGACACCTCTTCAAATGATTCCATGCTTTACAGAATGATATGACAGTACAAAACAATCATGACTTCACTCCTGTATGGCTATGTAGCTCCAGGGGGAACCTTACTAGGATCTTCAGGGGGCCAATGCTTTGTATACATTCCTTACATACAGACTATACCATTACCATACTCTTCTATCACAATACCAATTTATAAAATGAACAGTCCTCTGTATATAAGAATACTCCAGGAAGCATGAAACAACTGAAACGTTTCCCATATTCTTGGATAGTAAATGGTAGAGGTGTCAAGTATTAACCGGTTAACCGCCGATAATGCCTTGACCGGTCTGTGTTTTTATGGGCGGTTAGTTGACCGTGTATAATTCTGTTATTTCCCGCGCTTATTTTGCATGCTAATCCGTTTGGTTTTATGGTGTCAGTTTCACGTAAGCTACTCATACATGTCATAAGTCCCATAACTCCTTACAAACATCATATCAGCAACTTTAATCCCTGCCACATTGCTTTCCCGCGCTTACTTTGCATTTTAATCTGTTTGTTTTTCAAGCGTCAGTTTCATGTGAGCTACTCATACATGTGGTAGGTCCGATAATTCCTTACAAACATCCAATCAGCAACTTTAATCCCTGCCACATTGCTTTCCCGCGCTTACTTACATAGAATAGAGTAAAGCTTGACGAACGTAAAAAATAAACGCCGATATATCATTTTTCCAATTTTTTTCAACTTTCAAGATCGAAGATGAAGATTTCATTTGAAATTATCAGTTCAAATTTCCCGCTGGTTAACCGACTTTAACCGGTAAAAACCTTCGGTTAACCGGTTAATGCTCAAGCGGTTAATTGACACCACTAGTAAATGGGATGAGCTCATAGGATGTTGAATAAACACGGAGATAGCCACTCCTGTTCCTGACAGTAACAGTGACAAGTTGAACAAAAACAACAATTCTCACTGACATTGAAGGGAGATAAAATTAAACTGTTTACAAAAGCTTGAACAGCTTTAGAACCTTTCAATTAACTAAAGATAGGACAAACCCTAAATGCAATCACTGCGAAAATATATTGCACATTGCCAATGAATGTCTAATCTGAAAACCCCTGGGAGTGGTCAAAAGTGTTGGATTTGCAGGTGCTTATATTTCAAGGTTTTATAAACATGTTAGTCAATGGAAGGTAACAAATATGGAACCCAGAAAAAGTGTTCACATTGAGGGGTGTTCGGATTAGAGAGGTATTCAGATATACAGGTTCCACTGTCCATGTTCATACACAATGAAAGAATTAATTTGTTTGAGTTTTACTGGATTTAACAGATGGGCTTATGTTATAACCTTAAATTAAAACATTACCTCAAATTCTATTAGATTATATATCAGGTGCAATCAACCTATCATATACCTAATTAGACATCAATTGTCCACTATATTCATTAATAACAGTTTCAAGTTCACGCACTTCATAGCCTAGACTAGATGTTACATGCAAACAACTGTCACCACTCACCATGTGTGCTTTCAAACACCACCTAATATGTCAGTTATATAATTATCATTTTGAAAGGTGAGAAATTTTTGGTATTTTTCATTTTTAGGCGAAGACATAGTCATGTGCAAGTTAACACATCAAACAAAATAACTGAAGTAAAAGCCTACTGATTTTTTAATATAAAATGTGCTATCTACAAGTATTATCATATATTTCAAACATATTATGCATGTATATAAGTATAAAGCATGTACTATCCAGCCAGCCTACACTACTGCACCTAAATCATTTTTTCCCTTTTCTGAGCTAAGTGTGCTAGTCATGTTCAGAATAATGTGAACTTTCTACTTTAACAGCATAAACTATTGATTCACTTGATAAGTCACAGTCCCTAGGGTTCACTTTTTCCCTATTACTACAACATATTTGTCAAATAAAAATTGTCCCAATGTCAAATACTGACTATAATTGAATTTCAAGATAAATTGCTGTTCGAATGATGCATCTATTCTAGCTTGCTATTTGACTTATAATTTGCGTCTTGTTGGAGAGCAATTCTCTCAAATGTAATAGGATGTTTATCAAGCACATCTCAAAAACTGTTCCAAACATGATAAATGTGTGAATCAATTCTTTTGCTATCAAAGCCCACATTGAGATAATTTCTATATGGGTCCACGTGCCAGACTTCCCCACATCAGAGTATAGAGGAAATAAAGTTCAATGGCATTGCACTACAAAGCAAAAAGCTCAAACTTCACAAGTGAATATCTCACATTTGTATATTTCCATTGATTACATAAATTATTGATATGATTTGACACCTACCTAGACAAAGCAAAAGTGCTTGTTTATTTTATGCAAAGGTATGAGAGAAACATTATTCCAGAGTCTTCTTTTCACAAAAAAGCTACTTAAAAGCAGCAGTGTCTCAAAATGGATATTCACATGATTCATGAAGTTCAACAGGTCATGTTGTCCGCTGTAGAGAGAACTTATGAATACTTTAAATGTTAAACAAAGCAGAATATCACTTATAATCATATTTCAGGAATATCTGAACATCTATGGTTTAGAGCTCATATTTCCCTAGAATAATCATTGGTCACTTTCATTCTGATAAGCAAATCCTACTTAATGGATATAGATAGAAATCAGTAAGTTAAGCTGGTATTATAACAGAGTCTAAATAGAACTAAGGTTATATCTAAAATGCTTTTTATTCCATTAGAATGACATTTGTGAAATGTTAAGATCTGAATAGGCCATTGTTGCGATGTGACCCTTGACTTCCATAGTTCTACCAGGAATGTCTCCCCTTACATAGAACCAGAGTAATACAAGATGACACTTTGGGTGACCTCAAAGCACCTGATGATTCAAAACAGCTTATAAAGTTACAATGTCATACTAGACTATATGTAACAAATCCCGCGATTCAAAGGAACTAGAATTTATTGTAAAAATGCTATTCGATGTTTGCCTGAGTTTTACATGGAGTTTGTGGTCATCATAGGGTCAACCATTTATGGAGAAATCACACAATGAGACCATTAAAGAGGTTTGGTCTACTAAAACACAATATTTCTGAGCACTCCATGTTTGAGCTAACTGATATTTTTCTTTAATTAAGTTCCCTTTCTATGGACTCAACCCCAACAGTTCAAGCCGTTTATATCTTATACCTCAACCAATCATTTCAATTCCATAAGGAAATGATTATTGAAAAGTTCAGAGATTCTGTTTTATGATGTATCCAACAAGGTGACAAAGTAAAAACATTTCAACAAGATCATATTTTTCATGACAATTTTACGTGACTTTACCTGGCATACTATGGACTTGTGGGGGACACAATAGAAATAAGCTAATCCATATAGATCATTACAGGATGGATAAATAATTTATTGAAGCAAATCAAACATAAAAGACACAAACTGAACACTTTTGAAAGTAAAATAAATGTAATCCTACCTTTTATTAGCTGCAATGAATGTGTCAAACTCCACTGACATCTTACAACACAGAGCAGACCTGCAATACAGTAAAACACATCATTAGAGGAACACACATATTCATAAAGTACATTTGCTTTCTTCATTAACATGCATACATGACATGAACATGCATCTTGAACACATGTGCAACACACATGCCATCAACAGGCACAAGGGGCAACACAAATACCATCAACAGGCACAAGGGGAACATACATTCCATCAACAGGCACAAGGGGCAACATACATTCCATCAACAGGCACAAGGGGGAATACACATACCATCAACAGGCACAAGGGAAACATACATTCCATCAACAGGCACAAGGGGCAACATACATTCCATCAACAGGCACAAGGGGGAATAATACCATCAACAGGCACAAGGGGAACATACATTCCATCAACAGGCACAAGGGGCAACATACATTCCATCAACAGGCACAAGGGGGAATACACATACCATCAACAGGCACAAGGGGAACATACATTCCATCAACAGACACAAGGGCAACACATTGTTCATGTAACTCTTAGAGCACATCATGGAATAAGCTTATAATAAACAGTTTTCACAGTTAGTTAGAGTAATTAGAGAGTAATTATTTCAATATCGAAAAAAGACAAGTGGTTTTTCACACGCACATTCTGATCTCCCCAACCTGACCATCTGTCAATCAATATAGTAATTAGTATTGATTTAATCATCTGTTGCTTAAGTCAAGAAAACCTGTTGGATGATCCCAACTTCCAAACTGAATCCTCTCTCTCAGAAAATAAATATAACGAACTACACTCAACATATCTCATGTCACTAGAAAGCAAACTGCTGCCAAAGGAGACGCTCTCTTTTGAGAAGTGAAGTCGAACGAATGCAAAGGGTACTGCCTTTATATTACAACTATTAAATATCATTTCATTAGAGTGATCATTTCCAAATGCTGAGAGATATTTTGTATTCATATTTTATGCTACAAACAAATGAACAAAGTAAGTTCCCATGGCAACCCTTTGATTGCAATTGACATGTCAACAACTTCTCATCTTTTCTTTGGAATCATTTCTTTATTTCTGCCCAATCACAAAGTCTACTTCTTACATTTACTTGTAGGAAGTGAGAAAGCTTTGACAGCAAAACAAACCAGAACAACGGCAACGCCAAAGCGTAGCGAATCCCATCGAACAGAAATGGCTGGCATTTTTACAAACTAAATATATAGCAAATATCATAAAATAACACACATAAGAAAGGCCACCATTTTCAAAACTGATGCTCACTGGCCAAGTTGTCATCAGAAGAAGTAATATGCTTTTTCTTTATAGTATTCACATACCAAATATGAACAAAATCGCTCCACCACTTTTTGAGTTATAGTAAAATACGTTAAAATGGCGGCCATTTTTCAAAATCGCCAATTTCTACCAAAAGTGTCATTAGACAGTGTGCCGTGCTTATGTCATTCACATAGCAAATATGAACAAAATCTCTCCACTACTTTTCGAGTTATAGTAAAATACATTAAAATGGCGACCATGTTTCAAAATGGCCGCCTTCTACCAAAAGTGTCATTAGACAGTGTACCATGCTTATAGTATTCACAAACCAAATATGAACAAAATCGCTCTACTACTTTTTGAGTTATAGTAAAATATGTTAAAATGGCGGCCATTTTTCAAAATGGTCGCCTCCTACCAAAAGTGTCATTTGACAGTGAGCCATGCTTATAGTATTCACATACTAAATATGAACAAAATCGCTCCACTACTTCTTGAGTTACAGCAAAAATCGTAAAATAACGAGTAAAGGCTGCCATTTTTCAAGATGGCTGCCATGTGCTTCTTTAATATCTATATTTTTAGCTTATCAATGTCCTATATAATTTTTTTACATTTAAAACATATTGCTATTACAGTTTTACATATTGCACCTAAATTACTGTAAAATCGGCACTAAAATGGCCGCCATCTTTAAATGAGCGGCCATTTTGAAAATCGGCTTTTGAGCAGAATTTCTACCCCCATAGGGTATATGTGTACAAAATATGAACAAAATCGGGCCAACGGTATTTGAGTTATTGCCCGGACGGACGGACGGACAGACAGACGGACGGACGGACGGACGGACGGACGGACGGACGGACGGACGAACGTACAGACGTACGTACTGACGGACGGACGGACGGAGGCGTTCCCTATATCCCTCCGAACTTCGTTCGATGGGATAATAAGCATTAGTAGAAAGTCAGTCTTGAAACAGCAAGGAGCTGAATGTAAATAAGTACTTAGTGTCTGAAATATGTGGCATTTAGCAAGTTACATGAATTGATTTATTTACATTAACAAGTACTTAATCTCAGTATAAGCTGATACATAACCATCCAGGCTCCAGTTCATACTGACATCTACTAGAGAGCCAAACAGCACTTGGAGCAGGAGACAGCAGGAGGGAGGAGCACCAAGAAGCACCAATACAACAAAACAAAAATCTAAAATCAAAATCATGATGAAGGATGTCCAATCAACAATTTCTTTGGACACATGAAAAACAAACTCAAAATACATTCTCTCAACCAACATTCAACAAAGTAAACCTGAACCCAAACTTTGTTGTTTTTGAACCAAATCTTATCTGATTTGAAGGCTATCATTATACAACATTTATTCCAACAAGTCCTGAAATGTTACTCCAGTTTCAGCAAACATCGCCTCATATGACCACATAGAGAGGTATGTATGAGAAATGCGACACCAATACAAGCTCCCAGTCATCTAGGCCTTGTTCTGTGCAAGCTGAAAGTCGGCCGACACAAGGGAGAACACAGTAACATCTAAAGTACTTTTCCATTTCTCACCAACCCTTCTTCTCACCAGCCTTCTATATGCAATACTCTCTTAGCTTTGCTTCCACTCATCTTCATTCTTTTCTCCACAATCCACCCCATATTCACTCTCCCCTCTTTCCAATATCCATAAGTCTCCCATCCTTGATCTGTCATTCTCCTAATTAAAACCTACTTTAACCCTATAACCACTCTATAACTCAGGCATGCCATAAACACCATGTGCTCTGGGAGACTGGGGAACATCAAACTGTCAAACATGATGAAGGTGTTAAAGCAGCAAATACCTGGTCTCATTCATCACCAACCAACCAACAATGTCATCCTGATCACTATCTCATATCTAAATGCTCTAAAGGATAGTTGCACTTATTGTAAAACATGCATGAGAAACATTTTTAACATTTTGGTATGTGTACAGCATTTACTCCATTGGATTATCCCTGAAAATATGGTAAACTGTTCCCAGTGGTAACTTCCCAGATACCAAAAGGGGCATCTCATTTCAGAAGAAACATCTTAACTAGTGATTAACTCTCTTGTTAATCTTGTTTCTCATCTTCTTGTCACAAAAGCTTTACAGTTGTAGCCCAGGCTGCTCCAGTGGAACAAAGCAAAACTATTTTAAGGTAGACTTTCCAGGTTCACTTGAATCCCAATAGGGAGGTTCTATCTGAGATGGGATGTATCTATTTCAAAGCATGAAGGAATATGATGATATTGATGAGATGATAATGTATCATGATGTGAAAGATAACACTTGTGAGATAAATTGTGAACAACCATTGTGTGGATCTATTTTCCTTAATTTTTCTGGAATTCACTGATTTACAAGCACATTGAAAATGCCTTTGACTTAATATATTGTTTTTTTCTGTTACTTTCATGTTCAGTAAAAATGCTCCCAATGGATTAAATAAGATTAGAAAAACAATAGATCATATTTGCCATTCCTTAAAATAAAGCCATAAATCTTCAATCCAAGTATTTACCCAGGGATTCATAAGAGACAGCTTTCTCCACAGCTGCCCTTTGAGCTATCCTTCTATGTACTAATGAGGACAAATTACTGTTTTTGCCAAATACGACAAAAACCACTTTCTGCCAAAAGGTTCAGTAAGACATAAGTTTACAAGTTAATAATAACCGAAGTCTCATTTTACCAGAACACATGGAATATCTATAATAATAGAGAAAGTGCCTTTCTCATGAATGATTCTTATGGGCAAACATTTCAGCAACATTAATAGACATAGTATAAAAGATTTAATAGAGAATTTTGTTTTTCACACTTACCTACTATGTCCCTTTGAGCAATTTGTGTTGATCATATGATGATCTGGAAATAAAAGATAATTAGAATGAATATACATGTACATGCAAGTGTATCCTTCCTACTAAGAGTGATGGTGTCAAAATCAGACAACTATGACACTAAACAACAAAATATGAAAACATGTAAATCCCCGAAATTTGACTAAATGAAATAATATTTAATCATCTGATCACTGCCAGGATACCATATCAGAGACTAGTACAAGAAGTAAATTCAAACTATTCAAAAGGGTATTGTCATGACAATACAATGTGGTTATTAATCATAGATGTATTGTAATTATCCTTCTTTGTGGGAACCCAGTTCAACCAACTTCACAATGGTATGTCAAAGTTGACCAGGACGGAAGCTATAATTAACCCATTGAAATCAGTCATGTGATATATGACATGCCTTTCGGGAAGATTTTTCATTGAAATATCTTTTTAGTAGAAATAATTTTCTAATTTTCCCTTCTTTCACTCTCAAAGATAAATCATATATTAAGAAAAATAACCTATATTAAATTGATGCATTACATATTTCAATTAATACACTGCATAAGTACTTGCATATTATCATATACAACCAGCATTTGACAGAAATATGTCATTCGTTGGGACTTAAATGATCAAGAAAAACTAAAATGGTCTAAATGCAATTGCAAACTAATAGACTAAAGTACTGTTAAGCCGAGATAAAAACATTGCTATTGATTCAGCAACTTATTTGACTTATAAATCGTCGCAAATTGATGCTTCGGGACACCAAATATGGCAATAAAGTAGAAATTACCGCCAAGTCAATCATCATGGGAACTTCAAGGAAAATTAGGGACATTACAGGAAGTGACAAATAAGTAAATTATACAAGAGGATATTGATTCTAGACAATCTATAAGTCTCACTTCTAAAAGGTTCATAGTCATGATGAAAACGAACAGCATGGCACTTGCAAAATGGGACTTTTTCATGTACTTGAAATAATGTGGCCTTTCCAAATTATACAAAGTGAATTGTTAACACAGTTTCTCAATCCAAATACTTGCTCGTAATATTCATCAAAGAGTGGTCAAGAGTTTTGATCTTGTAAAACAACATTACATTAAGGTCATCCCAAATTATGATGAGAAATCAATATATGATGAGATAATGTGAATCAGAGTGAAAGTTGATTGAATATGACACCACAAAATGTTATTCAGTTCATGGGAGTAAGTTAGCCTTATAAGTTTTTCTTTGGACTAACAAAATAATTTTAGACCTCTCTATTCAGTTGACTTAAAATCATACAGTCAAACTGTATATAAGTCATTAATTTGGCAGTGACTTCAATAACCCAGATGCCAGTACGTAGTTACCAGTTTCACCACCAGGTGGCCAACTCGGTTCAAATGACAGATACATTAGAAAGTTCCCTTATATTAAACTTGAATATTCATCAGTTCTGTTGGATTTTTCATATTACCTTATGTATTTTATATTTATATGAGAATAAGCATAATATATATATAATCTGTCTAATAAAAGAAGATATTTCACTTTTGTGATATTTTAACCCGGAGTCTATGTTTAAAAAACAACAACAACACCATGGGGTTTTTGGGGATCTCCCCAACCCACATTTTCAAAGAAAATTAATTTTTCAAAGTTGATAAACAGTTTTTGAAACCACTTTTCTACCTGTTATTTTACATGTAGATTTCAAATATGATGTCATATTTAATGATGTAAATCAAGATTATTCCTACTCATATCTAGTCTATTACTGATTCTGACCTCAACAATGACATTATGAAATGCAATAGGCCTTAATGACTTTTTGATGAAAACAAAGGACATGCAAGCGATGTATGTTACTAGATGTTGATGTTATCATCTGACATATTGAGTCTATCACGCTTCATTGATCCAGAGGCAATATGACACAGACAAGCAGGGCACAACATCTCAGGGGCGTCATTATATACCAGAATATCAAAACTTCCCGATAAAACAATATTTAAGTAGGAAATGAAATATTGTCAAGGAGATGTTTCAAAATCAATTGCCACTGAGTCTGTCAATGGCGACTGCACTTTGATAATAAACTTCTGTTTTGTTTTTGGTTGGACCTTGAGCGATGCTGGAAACAACCACGCTTATACTAAAAATACGTAGACTTAGAATAACAAAGCTTTTCATGTTCAGTGTTCTTTTTGTTCATTCCTCATTAACTGATCAACAAAATTATTAACCAAATGTTTGTTCTAGTGATAATTAAGAAATAATTAAAGAAAAGAAAACAATCTGAGTCATCATGCTCAATAAATTTTTAGTCATGTTTTCCTGTTAATAATTAATGAAAGTAATGACATAAATAATTAAACAACTTTCTTTCAATATATTTGAATGCATGCTTTTTTTATATATTATTAATTACTTTACATTAAACGTGACTTCTTTTAGCATTTGCCTATACTGCTTATACTCAATACATGAAATGTTAAATATGAACATGTATCTACAGTATGCAGAGTTCATGATACGATAAATGAGGATTTTTAAATACTTTTTAATTATTCATTCCAATGATTTATAATTTGGATATTTAAAAAAATCTGTTTCAATTACAGTCTTGATTTCTTCAATTCAACTGGGGAGTATTTACTTATAACCCAGAGCACACATTTTCTTTGTTTAGCAGCCGCCAAAAGTATAACAAAGGCGCTTACTTGTTTTCTTGGTATACTCTTCGTCATCTGTATCCGTGAATATAAACGTCTGAAATAAAAGAAAAAATATATTAAATGGGCACTTCATTTGGTTAGTGGGTTTACACAACTGTCATGCAACAATGCCACAAAGGCCGCCAGCAGCTGTCATTTGTTGACCCATAGTGGATTTTACACCTGATGATCTATGTAAATGTTCACCACTTTCTGGCTTATGTATGAACAGAACCCAGAGTCATCCAGGGTAGGGTATATTCAACAAGTCATGTCTGGCAAATAAAAGTAATCCTCAAGAGGATGATTTGAGGTAAACATTCTATTTTATCTAAACTGTGTAATAATATTAAATCTTCTTTAAATTACCCATAATGCCTCCCACCAAGAGGTTTTTACTAAACACCGTAACCATGCATGTTTTTGAAGAAATCTCTGGTAAATCTCAATGTTTTATGTTGACAACTTCAAGAGTATCTTTTTACCTTGAGAATCTTACGTCTAATACAGATCATTGGGCAACATGTATTTTGAATGTTAAATCCATAATTAAATCACCCAAAAGAGTTATTTGATGAAAATTGTGATGGTTTCACTAAAAAAATTGAGGTTAAGATATGAAATAATTAAATATTTACAGCAACCACTCATTAACAGTAATTAAACATTATTTATGATCATTCATAGATTTCTTTATTGTATTGTGATTTTTATTAACTCCTATTTAACACTTGCTATAATTGTGCATTATGTGGAATACAATAACAATTAAAGCCAATAACGGTAGCAAATTACTTGACAGAAAAAACATAAAAGACAAAGTTATAGAACAACAACTGGCAGCTGCACAGTTCACATCTTGACAATTCTCAAAATACAAAATATGATCCAAAACAAACAGTTCAAAATACCACAATACTATTGTATTTTACTGCAGGATTTTAATGCAATAGAAACCTGTTGAATGAAAAGAATTAAAATTTAAAAAAGTATTTTCTTGAATTTTGATGTTCAACTGATCTCCAAACATCTGTAACTTGTTAGATATTTAATTTCAAGAATTTCTAGACTTTGATATGTTATTTCTAGGATTTTGCTCAAGATTTATGAATGAGTTTACAGTTGAGTTGTTCATATAAGCTGTTGCATGTAGCCAGTTAATTGTTTAAATCACATCATATTCATTTTAGCAGATGTTAGATCTTCAATCTGTGTGTAAAATATGTCATAGGTTTATAATTGATTGACTTTACAAAATACTTGCTCAATACCTTTTCATCTTTACTGACATTTATGTAATGTTGCAGCTTTCAGATAACTTTCAATATTATCAAAACGTAAAGTGCATAACAATAAGAACAGCTAACCCATGCTACATCTATAAAATTTCAAATATCAATTTCTTCCAACCCCACCCCTATACAGATTCTCTAGAAACCCATCCATTCGTGTTACATAATTTTACAAAACATATACAGTGTAATGTCAAATTCAACCAACTGGAATGTTAGCTATCTGACAGCATTTACATCATTAAACAGGACAGTTATGACAGTTAGATTCACACAGTTAGATAGTTACTTCATTAGACAGTTATATTGGTCTGCAGTCACAATACGTTATACAATGACACTTTCCTTGATGCCATCAAGAGATTCACTATAATGCATCATGTCAGACTTTTGTGCTTGGGAGATCTCATTCAAGTTGGCTTAAAATAGTTTTATCTTATATAAGCCCCCAAGGGACACCCCCTGTACATACAGACATGATAACAGAAATGTTAGCCAATTTCACTAAGAGCCTATCTACTAGAGAGATAAGGGGCACTGCTTTGCCAATCTTGGTTCACTTATCAAATACATTACAAGAATTGTATTTTGGGAGATGTTACAGAAGGCAGCAAAACTGTTTTAGAGATATCTCATGTTTTCCTCAAAGTCCCTCATCTACACATATATTGTTGGGTAATAGAGTTGGAAGACATAGTGAGTTTGATATAATTCTAGAAAAATGATGATCTGCATTTGCTACTAATAAATTACTCAAAAATATTAAGTAGGAGACAAGGTCAATATTATTTATGTTGTTCTATACCATTATAATTAATCACGTTTTACATTGATCCCTCCCTCCCCCACAAAAATTTAATTGAAGTTTTATTTATTTTTTCTAATCAAAAGTCAATATCAAAGATATCGATATCATGGCCCTCTCACTCAAACTACCCTTTTAAGTGTATAGCTCTGCCATTCACTTAAATGATCGATGGTTTATCATTTCAAAGTTCGAAAAACAAAGATTTCGGATTTTCTATACCATCCAAAAATATACTTAAATTTGCTGACCAGCTATGGCAATATAGATCACTTTGCCCTTATTAAAATAACTGAAATCTTAAATCATTATCTTACAGTGGTGCAGAATATAGTAATAGGTTATACAATATATAATTACACATAATATGATAAGATGTACTCAAGTAAGTCCATGATGTACTCTGGCCCTGAATATTAAATAAACTGTTTTGATGATGGATTACATAATTTCAAAGAATGGACAAGTCAGGAGTTAAGTCTTCATTGATATTGGGTCTATTTATTCAAGTTTGTGTCTACATGTACTTCAAAATTTGCCATGGATCGAATGCAGCAGTTATTTTCCCAGGATATTTCATTTCTGATTGCATGCAGATGGAATTAGTGACTGGTATTAGGCAATCATGCAGAGATAAGTGAATGACAAACTGAGATAAACAACCACAAAGCTACACTGACAACCACTCAGGGCTTGCATTAACGGCGTCCCTTACATGTAAGTGACGCAAAAAAAAATTGTAGGACGGAAAAATAAAAAATATTTCCGTTTTTGGGACGGAAAAAAAATTGAGTCAAAACTTTGAACATTTTTGAAAATCTTGAAAATCTCAATAGTTGATCATGTTTGACTTCTTTGAGGTGTATATTAAGATCAAAATATGTGAGATTTACAACTTTATTTTGAGTAAAAAAGAAAAAGAATGCAGAAAAACGAACTATTGTAATGGGCGATAATAGGTTATCACTTTTCTCACTGTAAAGCTGATATAAAACCTTCAAAATGAGTTCAATTGTACAAATGATGCATACTTACCTAGGTGAAGTAGTCTATTTGTGATTATATAACGTCAAAATGGTCTTATTTATGATATAAATCAGAGGATTCTGATCATGTAGAAAATGTAGTGATACACTAAATTACTGAGCGTCAGACAAATTCATACTAAAAAATGTTCTTATTTTGTCAAGCAGTTGTTCAGGGCAAACTGCAAACAGCAAGTATAAAGATAATCACAGTATAATAGTACTTACTATAACAGGCTGGAGGTTACATAACATAAGTGAATTGAATATAAAGAACATGTTTAAATCACAGGGCACGAATGGCAACATTTTGAAAACACATAAGACATGTAAGATCCAGTCATGCACATTCCAAAATAGCCCATTATAGCTAATTTAGCTTATATATCGGAGGACACACTTTTTTCAGTCGGGACTCACTTTTTAAATTTTTTTCCTTCATTGGGACTCACATTTTTCAGAGCCTAATGCAAGCGCTGACCACTATATATAAGATATATATAATTGGTGATATATTATATTGACATCAATACAACAGGTAGTCTTGAATCAAGAACTGTACTCCCCCACTCTCTTAGAGGGAGGGGTATAGGATTTCAATGCAAGGCTAGCAAAGAAGTATATCTCTAAAGGATTTTCCTGAACAGAGTGCAAGGTTTTAATTTTTCCTTATTCCAACCAGGAAATGCCTTAAATTGAAAGTGATTTCCCATTATTCTCAATTTTAGCAAAGATAATTAAGCATTATAATCAGATGATTGTTCCATCTATTTGTTTTATTCTGTGTAGCGGTTAAATGGAAACAGAAATTGATTTATGACACATAATCATGAAATTTCTGTCATCCTAAAAATATATCACAAAGCATATATAAGCTGCAACTACGCTTAATTTTATTCATGATTCAATAGCCAAAAAATATAAATACACCAACTGTATGCATATGTGTTCAGGTCTAATTCACACAAAATCTTATGAATACCTTGAAGAAGTATGCTTGGTTTTGAGATGTAAAAATGTTTATATCATATTGAAGCTGCTTTGAAACTTTAATAAATGAATACCACTTTAACATATCAAACAGGTTCAATGAAGGTAAATCACTATTAGTGTTGCAATTACACCAAAACTGGGTGAAATTATCACCGAGTAATACTTCAGCAAAATCTTATAAAGATTTATCTATTATCCATTATAGTGTTCTTTCGTATACTTATAGATCTATGGATCATTTTGTTAAACACTAGCTTGCAAATACAATAAGAACGTATTGATTATAGAACAAAGATCGAAAAATACCTTGTTCTATTCGACATAACAGTTTTAACGTATATTGTATTTTTGTATTTCAAACAGAATTACAGTTGCATTTATCTTAGATGTTCAATGTTACCAAGACAACAACTAAGAAATGTGAATATAACCACAAAAGAAATCTATTTCTTATAGATCTTTCGACTATGTGGTTTTTTGGGCAACGTATCCAACATCACCAACATCTGGCATTCACTAAGAATCAGTTAAACCATTTTTTATTTCAGTTTCAATTACAAATACAGGTATAAAATTCTAGTACTTTTTCTCTTTATAAAAAAGTCTTCATCATTACTCATCCAATTATAGTAATAAGAATCCATGATAATTTTGAGCTTTAGTAATAAATATTTAATTTTGACCATTAGTAACTGAATACTACTTTTTGGGGATTTACTTATATAACTATTAAATCCTTCCCATTGATTCTCCACCCTCCTGAATTCATTAGTTAAATAAAATCAAAGATTTTCATTATCAGGCAATATTTAATTACAAGCCCAGTCTGTATTAATTAACTTAATTAAATGTGTCTGTCTATTGCATTACAGTTAAAGTGATAAGATCTGCAATTCTTGTTTGTTGATGTATACTAATAAAGCTAGGATACACAGGTTCATCATATCTTCACATATTATCAGTTCATACTATCTTACTTATTCAGACATGGATATATCATTCCATTTACTATACTCAACCACTAGACAATCAAGAATGCATGATGTTGCCACAACACAACAGGTTGAAACTGACAAGACTGTGAATGAACACAGGGTTGTAAATTCCACTTTATATTCATAAAGTATATTTTCTCTTCAGTTTTAAGAACTGAAGAACATATGACGAGATTACTGCTATAACTCATGGTACCGCATGGCTTTATAAAAAAAATTGGGTACAGAAGCCACATTTTCTTTGGCTTCTTTGACATTTCCATTTTCTTGCAAGAATTCCTAATTGAAACAATTCCCAGCATTGGCCTGTCTGGGATCTAGACTACAGCTTTAACAAAAAAATTATAACCGTGGGAAAATGTTTGCATACATACCTGATCTCTTGCCATTACAATCCATGTCTGTAAAAGTAACTCCAATCTAGTTTTATGAAACTTTTCTGTAGTTTTTATGGAGATGTACAAGTCCTGTAGCTCAATTTCATGCTCATCTTCTTTGGTATTATTGTCAGTATTTTTGAGTTGTCTGATTGTTTTACTTTGTCGTCTATTGTAGACTTCACGTTTTGATCTGTGATGAATTTGATTTTCTAATGACCTTTTCTTCAGGGGTGCTTGAGGTCCTTTCACTAAAGCACTGTCGCCATCTTGGGACAAATGTCTCAAACTTTGGTCACTTTCAAACCCATCAAAATTCTCTCCGTTTTTTAAGTACAAAATGTTCATAAATGTCAAAAATGTAAAGCAGGCTAGTGCCTGGAGAAACTTACGAAGATACAGCCTCATCCTGTCTAGTTTTACTGCCGAAAGCAGCGTTAGAAAGAAGCGATTCGTTTTTTCTTGTTCATCTTATCCCGCTTGAGTTCTTGTGAACTTTCTGATAACAACAACTGGGTCAAAGTTGAAAGCACTTGTTGAAGTTCATCGCGCATGCGCATGGAAAGTCTCTTGTGATATCCGGTTCTTGAAAATCTGAAAATGTCTTCGGATTCGTGGTAAGTTTTACATTCCTTAGGCTTATGAGAGAATATAACGAGACTGGATATCAGTTGTTAAACTATGTTAGTATAAATAAATAACTTTCTACAAGTTGTACTTTAGTCATGGTGATGAATACGTCTTTATTTTCATGATGATTTAATTTTTATCATTTTTCTTGCTTGACTCATTTTTTAAGCCAAGATGTATGATATGATTTTGACTCATTTTTTAATTTGATCAACACTCTTAAGCCTAGGTCTATTCTAGTATCTATAAGTAACTTTGTTAAGGTTCGATATAGCTACAGATCCAGGAGTTTGTGTAAGAGCAGCCCTTGATAATGACTGAGTGAAGCTAAACACGTCGAGTGAGTGCAGCGAACAAGCATGAGACTGAGAGTATGAGTGTCTATTCAAAAAATTGAACATTATTTGGTGCATTCTGAGTTGTTCAGAGCACAGTATATTGCATTTAAAAACATACTTAGACTTCTGTAAACTTGGGGAAATATAGAAAGTCTCTTGAATTTTTGGTGATTTTGAAGTCATGTCTGCACTTTACAGTTCAAAATCAACTTCTGTAGTAATTTGACACCACACTCAAGTGCTGTAGCAAGTCAGAAATACGAACACGTATTATTATTAAATACATGATGAATAAAAGTATGACACTGAATAATACCCTTTCCCTAGATTATTAGTCATATAAATCCGACCATCGTATGCTTTGTCATTATTTTTTGATAATTTGGATATTTATTTTTTGTTATTTTCTTGCATACTAGGGTCGTACACACTTCCCGGTTGTAAATTGAGGGAAATGCTTTCCTGGCCTGTTTAGGCAACCAAAATCACACAAATTATGTATTAGAATATGCTCTTCATCGATAATGTATTTAATCCTACCTTACACACGTCAAACGCTTGATAATTGAAGAAGTATAAGAATTTTTCTGGAAACAATTTTTTCCCCATGTGTAGATGCATTCTGGGTAATGATTGTGTAAAAGTAAAACTCTAGGTGAAGCGAAAAACGAAATTACAATAAATAACAGCAGCCATATTGAGATCGAGATTTCAACTCGAAAGTTTATCATCGTCTTATGACAATTGAATCGCCTTCCCAGACACCAAGGAGGGTGAAGAAACCGAAAACAGATATGTTGGTAATAAATAATTACGATTTCGTTTTGGTTGCATGGTTTCACATTTAGACTGTATTCAGTGACCTTGAGTGACCTTGAGAACCATATTGGAAATTGGTTCAAACATATATGAAAATGATTACATTTCTTCAATTATTAAGTATTTCCTGTGTTTAAGGTAAGAGTTAATACATTCTAGTTGAAGCATTGGATCCATTATCTTATCTGTGTAACTTTTGTTGAGCATAGAGGGCAGAAAAGCATTTACCGCAATATACTGGGCTTGATATCCTCGACGCAAATGTTGAAAACAAAAATAAAAAACAAATATCCAAATCGTCAAAAAGAAACGTGAAACAACAACATTAAGTCGAGTTCACTTGACTACTAGATTATAAACTTGAGCTGTTGAGGGAAATCGCGTCATATTTCATATTTCAAAGCTCTGAAATAACTTATTTCACATCTTATAAGTTGGAAATTTTAAAATATTGTTGGGCATCCTTTGTGCTTCAGATCTCATCCACCACTGGTTGCAGGCAAGGGTGGATCTGGGAACCAAAAAGGGGGGTTGGGGCCAAATTTCAGGTCAGAGAAAAAACTTGCGCCCCCAAAAATTTGGGTTCATTTTCTTCAAAATTTGGCTTAAAATTAAAAAATAAGGCCTTAAAAGTCCCAGTAATGAATAAAAAGGCCCACTTTTTGGGGCCTTAAGACGTTTTTTGGCCCAAATTTTTTTCTGAGCCCACCCAAGGAGGGGGGGGGCAGGCCCTTGTAGTCCAAGTTGTTTCCTCAAACATGACTGATAACATATTCAAGACAAAAGAACTCATCAACGTGAAAATATAATTCTTGTAGCAGTTTCATTCTGTGTGGTCATTTTTTCTCCTGGATAATTTTCTGCTCTGTTTGATATATTTGATCTACGTCAAAAGAATTGCAGTTTTGTGAATAAAATGAACAAAATATCATCTACCATGATTTAAATTCCTGAATAAACACTCAATTAACAACATTTTGGTTTCCAACTTTTTGTGACAGATTTCGGCGGTTGGTGGTCAGGATTGGGCATCTGCAATAACAATTTGCAATAACTTATGACATTTTGTCATATTAATGCCTCTTTGAATTCCAGGATTTGAATAAAACAGTACATGCATATTACTATGTGTCCTTTCAGGCTTTCTGACTACAACTATTGCTTAAGGAATGGCCAAGATATTATGGAGAAGATCAGTGAGCGCAATAAACAGTCGAAGAATAGCTCAACTTTTGCTCGTGTAAGTATCATTCAATGAAATCTCATGGTTTTCAATTTAGCTTAGATCTTCCTTTGGTCAAGAGTCACCAAAATAACATTTGTGATTTTGGTCTCTCTTAAATTGGATCAAACAAATAAATGTCTCTTATTATAAACTTAAATATGCCATTATGAGGACCGTGTACTGTACTTTAAACCCCTGAGCTAGACACAATGTGTAGTCATATTTTAATTAAAATTAATCTCAAGATCTTATCTTTTTTATCTGGTATGCTCTTGATGACAAAGGGAATAAAGCCATTTTTTCGGAGAATAAGTCTTATTAAACTTTTTTTTGTGCATTTTAGGTCTAATTTGGTGGTTTAAAGTACAGTTTCTGGTCACCCTGTCGAAATAGAAGTACAGTATGTATTGTTGGGGTTTCATGCAGAGATTTGCCCAAAGGCTTACCAGGCCTAGCCTTGGTGGCTATAGTTCCCTCAGTGGAGTAGGAGGGTTCTCTCTTAGTAACAGTAGACCTTATATTGCAACAACTCATCACTGCCAAATGATAGTGCCAAATATCAACAAGTCACAGAATTCCATTATGTTGTCACTGAATGTTAACATGATGTCAGAGAATGTTAACATGATGTCAAAGAATGTTAACATGATTTCACAGACTAATCGAATGCTAATGATTCATTCCAATGAGACTAATGTTAAGAGAGAATCCAAGAAACCACTATGGGAGAAAGCAATGCAGGAACTACGTCTTGAAAAGGACCATCTGAAGTCAGTTGATGACTGGGAGGATTTTAAGAGTTCAATGGTTGACCAAGTAGATAATGAACGACAGAGAGAGCGACTAGAGAACACTTGGTATGTTAGTGTTATGAGAGCTCTAGGGAGATATGGAAAGTATCAACTTGCTCAAAGTCTCGTTAAATATGTTAGACATAAAGACTTGAATGAATCTATATTATTCATGACATCATTCATGCTCGCATGCACCAGTAGCAAAAGCCCAGATGCTGAACAGCAGGTTTTGAATATATACAACAAAATACTAGAGAAGACTGAGCACTTTGATAATAGCACTGGTGCTGATGTAGTACATGCTCTTTGTAAGACATCTCTGTGGGAGAATAGCTTCAGTATTATAGAGAAACTGGACACACATGGCCCAACACATCAAAAACTATATAGCCATGTCCTGTCTGCTGCATTATGTAACAAAAATGCCAAAAGGACCAGTGAAGTTCTTGATAATTTTACTAAATTCAACAGCCAACCATATGACTTTGTCTACACTGATGTGATACGAGGACTGGATACAGAGGACGGGAAAAGGGCCATTTATACTCTTCTAAATAAAAGTCGACAGAATAGCTGGGTGCTCTCTATGAATGCAGCCATGAAGCTGAAAGACTTTTTTGAAGGTTTGCAAGATGAGAAATGGAGTGGCAGCCTGACTACAGTCAATGTAAAGGGAGAGTGTACAAGATGCCACAAGATCATGGACCAGTTAGAGCTTGCCCCAGACTACTTTAACACACTGCACAAAGCATTTGTAGAATCATCACTCATTGAAAATGTTTTCCTAAAGACAACCCCTGAAGAAATGACAGTATTTAAGAAGTTTGTTGAGAAAAATGGTCCTTTTGACATAGTGATCGATGGATTAAACATTCTGCACCAGACAATCAAAAGCAAGCACACAAACAAAAAGTTCCTCAAAGAACAACAACAGAAAGCTTTTGATTTCTTGGAAGATGTAATTGAAAAGTTGAATGATGATGGAAGGAAAAAGGTGCTTGTGATAACCAGGAAGCATGTTAAACATTGGAACATACAGAGAGTTAGGTCTATAAACAAAATTGTGGATATGTTCTTCACGCAAGACCTATCTGAAGATGATTGTTTTATGTTGTATGCTGCATTGTACAGTGGGCCTAACTGCCGACTCTGCTCCAATGATGAACTGACTGATCACAAGTTTGTGATGCCAGAGGAGCTACGAGAGGCATTCATGTTGTGGCAGAGATCCCATCAAGTTATGGTCACAGTGGGTAAGGGTAGGGGTCAACCACTAATCAATGACCTACAGAAGTATGACATTAGAGTTACAATGGATGAACACAAGGGAAGGGTGGTCTCTATACATGTACCTTATGATGACTTGCAGGACAGGGTGTCCTATAAACGTCCCAACTCTTGGCTTTGTCTCTCTTCAATGAGCTAAAGGTCTAAAGAGTTGTAAATGAAAACATAAACTTCATTAAAATGCAATAAAAATACATGCAATAGCATGGAACAAATGAATTGTGGTTTTATGGAAACAAGGTACACATTATGATGTATGCTCTATATACTCTACCACAAACATCTCTGCCATCTTTTGACAAAGTTCATGTTGATTTCATCAATAGAATTAAGATAGAGGGTCTAGAAAACCAATGGTTTAGTACTTTGTAAAATATCATGTACATTTACAACTGGTGTATGTGTGGGTATTCACATACATAGATACTTATACAAATCAATGTTAAAATCTCCATATTTCCATTAATAACATGAAAAGATCTTGAATTAGACACAATTTTGGAAAAGCTCCCCCTTATCTCTAAATCTACATTTAATCCTATAATGGACATTTCTGACTATAATTGAAAACAAAGATGTTATGTGATACAAACATATCTTCCTATGGTATAATAGGAAGTTGTATATCTGTTGTGGTATAAAGCAATCATGCCTTCCCTCTGCAACTGGAAGTCACATTTGGACAGCCCTGTAATAGCACTAAACCTTCATGGAACAGGAATATCTGTTAGAAAACGCAACTGCCAATTGTCTCAGTTGTGATAACATTCCAAATATTTAATTCCGTCTGTTATCATTTTGTACCTTCCAATAATGCCAATAAATATATGCCAATGATTACATTCTGCAAAGAAATCAAATCAAGTAGCTCCAAAATGACTACTAGTGTTAACTCAGATAAAAGATTTGAACCAAGCCACAGTGTGATCCAGGGTGATCTAACCAGTAACTCTACCTATACTTATCCCAAACCTTGGTATACACTCAGACAAGACCCTGGTTATGCTTCAAACCACCTCATATTCAATTGATCTATACAACCCTTGCATATGGTACTGGATTTGTATACATTACTATGGAATATTACTGATCATTTCTGTTAGGTTGTGACAAACTCTGGTATCTATGACATCTCCAGTTGACTACAATCTGACACTCCAATAACATTCATTGCCCTCTCACATAAAAAAACGATCATTTGAATCATAGGTGTAGCCAGGCGACAATCGCACCCCCCCTGATTGAAAGCTAGCTACACCCCTGTGAATGCAGTTAGAAATATTGCTTGAGTTGAGACCTGGAGAATTTATTTGAAGGAATATTATACACCATTCTGATTTTAAGAAATCATGCAAGATTTTTATTTTGCTCAAAAATGCCAGTGCCCGTTAATGGTTTTACCCTAAACCTCCTGAATGATCCATACAAACATGTTTATGTTCAAAGTTGGTGTTATTCCAGCTTCAGGCACAGACGAGAGCATCTATGAAACAGTTCTCAGGAGAAATAATCAGGTTGAAGAATAGCCTTATCCGAGCCTCATCCTCATATCATATGTAAGTACATGTACCTTGATACAAGAAAATCTTGCAAATAATCATCTTATTCATCAGTAAGGAATTGGCTATTCTGTGTATATATTATACAAATATTTAATTCTATTAAATTCTATTGAAGTGAATACCTGTGCATCTTTCACAAGAAGCCTGAAAATAGAATTAAATATTTGTTTTATTATTCACTGTTATATTCCCCACTCACATTAATGGAATAACAAACTAAACTAAATTGATGTTTAATTAATCATAATCTTGAAAGCCCATGCCTGGGGCTACATAAAATTGAAATTACACGGGACTAAGTCGTGACTGAGGAATATCATTTGATATTTAACGGAAGTCACATGAGTAGTTATTTCAATACCAGAACTAAACATAATGTGCACATTTTTAAAAGTTTGGGAAACTATTGTATAGATTGATGTATAGAGTGATGTATTGTTTAAAGGTAACCATTGTCTACATGTGTTGTATTATTTAAAGTTAACCATTGTATACATGACATGATATATTAACCATTATACCACTCTAAGTCCGATTACAGTTGTATAACATGGGTCTATAACAACGATATACAGTGGAGAGTGGTATATCGTCATCGGATACAACTCCTCCGTATACACTCCAGCGTATACCACTGTAGAAGTGCATTCTGGGAACTAATGAATATTGACCGAAGAACGAGGCGTATGTTTTGTTACACATGATTTCCTAGAATCAGGTGACGTCATAAATGGTTCCCACATGATTTGCTAGAATCAAGTGACGTCATAAATGGATCGAGATCAACATCGGCATTACTGACAGTAGGAGGACACATTGAAAAAACCCATTGTTGTTTACCAAACTTTATATCAAAGTGGTGTAGCGATATATGACGTCATCGCACTTCTTGTTTCTGGTCCGTTGGCTACCATCTTTATGAGGTCCAATGAAACGGGAAACATTTAAACATTTGAAAATGAAAGTGACGGATAGAATTCTACTGATCTCTTCTTTCCAACTATCTCATTTTAATGTTAGAAAAATGCACATAAATGGGAGTAAAATGCAATCAAACACGTGAGACTTTCACTCATTTTGCACCCTATATTCGTGCGAAATTAACATTGATTAAATATAATTTTTTTAAATGTCTGAATCGCTAAAAAGTTAAAGTAAATACGATATTCTATAAGTACCAAATATCAATCAGTTCCGATAAAATGCCTTCATTTGTTACATTTTCTACGAAAACGGCTGGGCATAATTTCGGTAGAAATGTGTATTTTACGACGTTATATGCATGGTTGAATCCAAAAAGTAGCGTGATTCAGGAAATTATCATGTGTGCGTAAAATCATGTGGATATATCATTTTGAGTAACTGAATTATCAAATTGACATATATATTGTCTTTGGAACATCACCTTTACACAGAATTATTTTCATAATGATTGCTCGATTTGTTCCATGATGAAATGCAATTTTAGACCTGGAGCTGACTCGTATCAAAAAGTATTAAGCAATGAGTTCAGGCTCACTGATTTTAAAGATAGATAAAATGAACGAAAGGGAAAAGCTTATGTGTGCCCAAAAGCATGTGGATATTTAACTTTCAATAAATGAATTACAGTTTTGATGTTTATATAATCTGAAGAACATCACCTTTACACATAATTATTTTTATGATAATTTTCGGATTTCTGTCATCATAAACTGCAATTTTAGACCTGACATGTATTAAAGAAGTATCGGACAATGTATTTAGGCCAACTGATCTTTAGGATAAATAAAATGAGCAAAAGAAGAAAAGGTGTGCGTAAAAGCGTGTCAGTATTTGGATTTGAAGAAATGAATTAAAGTTTTGACATTAATATTATTTGTGAAGCATCACCTTAACATAGAATTATTTTTATAATTTTTGCTTGATTCCTTCCATGAGAAAATGCAATTATAGACCTGGTGCGCGTATCAAAGAAGTATTTGGCAATTGCTTCCAGTCTCATTGGTTTTCAAGGTAAATGAAATAAGCAAATCTGGAAAAGGTCATGTGTGCGTAAATGCGTGTTAGTATTTAATTTTGAAGAATTGAATTAATTTTTTGACATTAGTATTATTTGTGAAGCATCACCTTAACATAGAATTATTTTTATAATTTTTGCTTGATTCCTTCCATGAGAAAATGCAATTATAGACCTGGCACGCGTATCAAAGAAGTATTTGGCAATTGCGTCCAGTCTCATTGGTTTTCAAGGTAGATGAAATAAGCAAAACTGGAAAAGGTCATGTGTGCGTGAATGCGTGTCAGTATTTAATTTTGAAGAAATGAATTAAATTTTTGACATTAATATTATTTGTGAAGCATCACCTTGACATAGAATTATTTTTATAATTTTTGCTTGATTCCTTCCATGAGAAAATGCAATTATAGACCTGGCACGCGCATCAAAGAAGTATTTGGCAATTGCGTCCAGTCTCATTGGTTTTCAAGGTAAATGAAATATGCAAAACTGGAAAAGGTCATGTGTGCGTAAATGCGTGTCAGTATTTAATTTTGAAGAAATGAATTAATTTTTTGACATTAATATTATTTGTGAAGCATCACCTCTACGCAGAATTATTTTTATAATTTTTGCTTGGTTCCTTCCATGAGAAAATGCAATTATAGACCTGGTACACGTATCAAGGTTGTATTTAGAAATTGCGTTCAGTCTCCTTGGTTTTCAAGGTAAATTAAATGAGCAGAACCACTGGAAAAGGTCATGTGTGCTTAAAAGCGTGTGTGAGTATTTAATTTTTGATAAAATTTTGACATTTATTATATCTATGGGGAATCATCTTTACACAGAATTATTTTTTGATTCAAATTTAGTTCCTTCTATTGCTCGGAAAGGCATGGCTAAGATTGGTTCTTATGTACAACTGTAATGAGATTTTTATGTTTGAATCGCACAAAAAGAGATAATGTCACATGTGCATGAATGCAAGTCAATATCTTATTTTAAAAACTGAATTATGATTTTGACATTTTCATAAGCTTTAAACCATTGCCTTTCCACATATTTATTCATTTTAACATGAGAACTTTAAACACGTTCATAACTGAACGGTCAATGTGAGTTGAATTAAAATAAAAAAATATCAATTATCTGCGCATTTTCGTTATATTACGTCATACGGGATTTCGTGCTTTAAGTGGGCTGAAAGTGGAAATGGCACGTGTGCGAAAACGTTTGTTATCAATTCATCTTTCAAAACACATTTTCATTTTTTACATATCTATGATCTATGCTATATAACCTATGTACAGAATTATTTTCAAATTAATTGCTAGGTTAATTCAATAAGCAATTCTGAGGTATATTTGAACTTTAATTCCATAGCAGATGTAATTCGGACAAACGTTTTAAAATTCAAGAAGAGATTAAATTAATCAAAATAAATCTTATAATTCAAACAAGTCGACAATACTTGGTTCAGTTCTTTAATTTTCAATCATACCACGGTCATAGATTAACATAAGTGACCGTTTGAAATCATACCATTTTTTTAGAAAATGAAAGAAAATCGCGTTATAACGTGTATCGAGTAATTGTCAAGTTCACGTCTTAAGTTTGATGTGGTAAAAAGCATTCTTCATTAGTCACACATTTAAGTTAAGGGAAGCCAAGATCATTTTAAAAATGAAACATTTGAATAGATATTTTTAACATTGAAATACTTTTAGAAAGTAAGCTTATACTATATAATAGATTTGCTAGAACTAGCTGTTTGGAATTCATCAACTTTTCTCCACAGGATCATTTCGTAGTACAAATGCAGGTCATTCAAAGAAAATATAGGTTTCAACATCCCCGTCTATGAATATTGATCTTTTTCAGACAGCAAAGGTAAGTTTAAAACAGAAATACTTCTTACGAATCCAAATTACATTTTAAACTTAAAATTGTGATCTACGATCTTATGGGTATGTCACAAATTTGATTAGATACATTCACTCAGCAGGCCGTTAAACATGTAATTAACTTTACAAGCGTAACTATAGGTAACTTCGATTTTAGTATGTTCAAGTTCAAGTTCTGTTGTCTCGAGAGTCAAACGATTATCATAGTTTATTTGGCTTGCTTTTAGAATTGGGAAAACAAAGGCAATGTTTATGTTTTATGAACATTCCGATTTGATAGCAAACTTTATTTGTGAGTGTATTAAATCAAATAAAGCTTATTGCGTCGGGACCTGTACCTTCGCCCAATTAAAGGCAAATGTGCCGTCAATTAAAGAAACATGCACAGTGGTACACCGTTTTTGGAAAACATAACACCGATAATAAAAATTCATCAATTGTTATGAAATTTGCACCATCATTAAAAAGAATCTCGAGTTTCATGATGACAAAATATCCGATTCATATGTCAAGAAATAAAAATTTGTTACATTTTTTCCCAAAAAGTTGTAAAATAAAAATAAACTAAAAAAATAATATTTTCACGACAAAAAATAAATAGTTCAACTGTATTGATTATACATGACGTTTTCAAAGAGTAGAAAGCTAGATTCAAAGCACCGTTCCTGCAAGTTTCAAATGAAAATATTAAAAAACGCGCGCGTATGAGAACCGCAACTTTCTATGTCTGCACTGACAAAAACTTGAAATCCCCGCTGTAAAGATATAGTCCCATGCGGATGTGCACGTCATAAAACTGATGGGTTAAGGCAATGTGTCGTCCTACTGTGAGTTGGCTATGGGATATTTTTATGGTTTTTATAATTGTTATGATTGTGTTTGAATCAACTGTAATTAAACTTAGAGTGGCATAATAAGATTATATAATGGTTCATTCTGTATATCGTGCATTTTATACTCTCGTTAGAATATAATGTATTCACTCGTTCGCTACGCTCACTTGTGAATATATTATATACTCACTCGAGTATAAACACGATATACAGAATGAACCATTATATAACCTCATATTATGTATATGTGATGTTTTCAGCACTCAGCGTGAGCTGGAGAGAAGGCAAGTGATGATTGATGAGCTGATCACTAAAGAGAAGCAGATTGAACAAGCACATAGAAATGAGGGCCCAGAGGGAGGAAGGTATTGTTATCTAGACTTGCTGATATATGCTTCTACTCATCAATTGATATATGTGTGCTTCACATGTAGGATATTACTTATATGTAGGATATAACTTATAGTTATACTTAAAAGATATGTTTTACATTATGTGTTTTTCCTGAAATTATAATATAGCTCAATGTTTTTATTGATGAAATCTTTTTTTTACACAAGTTTTGTGGTAAACATCACTACTTCTATATTTTGAATATCAATATATTTGTTTGGCTGGATTTGCCATGCTATGCCATGCACTTGTTGATTTTCAAGTTAAATCATAAAGTTTATTTTTGTTTCAGGTCAGCATTGTTTGGTGCTGGGGCAGGACTTGGTCATGACCCCTGGGGCGTGAAAGAGGAAGATGAGACGACAAGGAACCTCTCTATTGGTGACATACGTCAGCAACAGTCTCACGCAATAAAGGGTAATAAAACAATAACAATATTCCGTTTTTTCCAAAACAACCATTTTTTCCAAAACTAACCAAAGTACACCTTGAATGCTTCTTTACTGATATGTTATCATGTCAACGCCAGAAGTGGTGACATATCATCAGTCTCCTTTCCTTTTTTGTCGAAGAAGTTTGGCGTTTGACATTTGGCATCTTATGCCTTGTTTTAAAAATAATACTGTTGAATAATGTTGACAATCTCTGAATTATACTGTATAACTTTTAATAACATGAACCTTCCAAAATGGCAGTCATGATATTTTTGATTAGAAATTGAATGCTTCTTTTCCAAATATGGTCATATTTGAATAAATGATGCTTTATAACGACACTTGAATATGACTTGCCCAATTTGTGTTTTTTTTTTGATGTTCCCCATCGTACATGTGTCACTTGTATTTTTGCCAAAAATTTCCAAGGTGACTGGGAAACTGCCATTAATGTAATTAATACTTGTTACTTTCAGAACAAGACCAGGGCCTAGAAGTGTTGTCTAGTGTTATTTCTCGTCAGAAACAGATGGCACATGACATTGGAGATGAAGTAGATTATCAAAATGGTAGGTTTATTAATGTAATAACTACAGTAAGTGAAACCTGTATATCAGAACACATATTATCTAATCTGAACATGTGAACACTTTCTGAGTCCAAAAATTATTTTCTCTCATTGACTTACTTGTTTATAAAACCTTGAAATGTGAACACCTAGTCCCAGATGCATTTGGATTAGATAAGTTTTACTGCATATGTATTTTAAAGTCGCTAATTTTGTATTATATTATCATAAGCTTAAGAGAGGAAGCATTTTATGTTAATGTAAGTGTATATATTTTAGAGCTTCTAGATGATATACACGACCATGTGGACAGGACAGACCAACGCCTCATCAAGGAAACGAGACATGTTCAACATATAGACAGAAAATCTGGAGCATGTGGTAAGTATGAATAAGGAGACATCTATTACTCCCAACCTGTTATTATCAACATAAGAGTCTTGGAGACATTTCACCACCTATTAAAGTGTAGTAAACTTAGATGTAAGATATAGGAAACTTAAATATATAAATACAAAGTATAGTAAACTTATATTATGAAATATATTAAACTTTATATTTATATAAATAGAGTAAACCTTAAATTTAAAATATAGTTAAACAAAGTTGAGGAAAGTGTTGTAAACCTGAGCAAAGTGAAATAAATAAAGTACTGGTACTGGCGACATTCTTTACCATTGCCTCTTTCCTAATTTCCCATTGGTCCCCTCAAAGGTTTTTGGGTAGGGATGTGTTTTGAATTTGGAATAGGTACATGTTTTATTAGTTTGTCTAATGGGAGGATGCATTTTTTAAGGCTGAATTAAATGCACATTGGGAAATGAAGCACGATTTTTGAGGACCTTCCATTCTCTGCTTTATTTCAGTGAACTTTATACTATAAACATTCAAAAGCCATCTGTATGAATAATGTTAGAGCATCGTGGAATTCTTGGTACTCTTCAAATAACTTACTAGTATTCTGAGTAATATTCTCATTGCACATCAAACTTGGGAGCAATTTCTTCCTTTCATGTTTGCTTATTGAAATTGCGTAGCACCAGGAGTGCTAATACAGTGATAGCAATAACTTGTAAGTCTAATCATGATAAATTGCTCATTTTGATTCAATTGAATCTTCAGTCCTGTGCCATAAATTAACATCAAGCAACCATTTTGCTCTTCAAAGCGTGATATTTATCATTTCGTGTCTTGCTGAAACATACAGCGGGTGAAACATCTACAGGAAATAGTCTGGAGTGAAATATCCAGAGGGTGAAACACCCGAGAAATGAATTTACTAAGAAATAGTGAAATGTCTAGTTCCTCAATTTAGTACTACTTTATTGGTCTTTGTCTTATTCTTCACAAATTGGATACATTTTGCACATAGGATATGTTTTAGTGCAAGTATATGATTATGATTGTATACATCTTTTGTAGTATGATCCTTTACAGATGGATTCTTACATAGAGATGTAACGCATCCTTTTGGCTAATATGGCAAGTGTGGCAGCCAATTTGAAAAATAGCTTGTGACATTAAGTGTTCCTATAATTTGAAAAACAAGGGAGCAATATGAATCTGCTTCTTGCCTTGATGTTCAGTTATGATTGATTTGCAATTTGTCTGTATTGCTGTTACTTGTTTTATGTAAATTGCTTGATTTTCCATTCCCATATATTATTAAAAGATGGCACTGTAAATGCCAAAAAGGTTTTATTCTTGTGAAATAGAGGTCAGCTATATAAGATCATCTTGTGTGTTCATTAGATGCCTTGTATTGATGCCTTGAAACTACTCAAAGTTAATATCTTTTACAAGGATCTGTATTTGTTTTAGTTAAATCCAGTCGTGAAAACATATAACCAAGTTATTTTGAGTTACTCAATTTAAGTCTTGGCTGTGTTTAGTTCCATTTACATACAGAGTGAATATTCCTCATTCCACATTGTATTCTACATGAATTGTGCATTTTTAACTTTGATATGTTTGAAAATCTGCAGTTTACGATTTTCTGTCAAAATTGTCCAGAATTAAAAAAATGTATATTTGGCCAATCGGATCTCTATTAGCAGACAGTTGAATTGCAAGACCAGATGAGCTACTGATAAGACTCTCACTTTATTGAATTGCAAGAATATCAAATCACCACAGATATTTACACTCCACACATCTAATTCAATCTCCTTTTCCCATTCCCTTTCACTGCACTCTGTTTATTGCTCACCAATTGTATGTTGTTAAAATTGGCTAGATTTAATGCAGCATATTTTGTGAGGGAGGTTCAATGAAGGGGTAAGCCGCTGCATCTAAATGAGCAGCTTCAAGTTCTCTCCTGTCTCTAAAAGACTATTAATGAACAATTTCATGAGTTTCAACACTGCTTTTATCTGATTTATTGCAATTTAATGACATTAGGGAAGAGATTTATGCTATTGCCAATGAGATCTTAGAATAATAAGCGTATCTAGTAGAAAATGATCACCTAATTTTCTAGTTCTCCATTTATCATTAAGTGATGAAGGTTTAACTCTGTCACTCTCAGTCTGTTATCTGAACTACTGACTCTCTTCATGCCCGAGTTTACTTTTGCAAGGAATAAGACACATGCAGTACCTCAGAAAATATACAATGTTATATTACATCTCTGAAATATGTGAATTTTTCGAGCAATTTTACTGCGGTACCCTATGTTAAAGGTATTTAATTCACTACATTTCAGGATACTGTGTTGTAATTGTGTCACAGTGGCTCGCTATAAAAAATCCAGGGCGCTGGGTCATCTGTCCCCTCAGTTTTATGCATAAGAAATTCGCTATTAAATGAATTATGCAATGGAACTTTTAAAAGTTTTAAGTTGAATTACTTGATCGAAAATAGAAATGAACTATGTGATGAATCTTATTTTGATTGAAAACAAACCTATTATATTGTTCATAGCTATTATAATACGAGGGTTGATCCAAAAGTTCCGAACCGTTTGCTCTAAAAATCTTAATATTTTATGAATATTGTTCATATTTGGCCACGACCACCCCATATATAGTAGTTTCATTTTGTGTAAAAATAAATAATAAATCTGACCAGCAACATAGGTGTCTGGTTACCATAGCAACATGACAACAGGGTAGATGGAGCTGGAAGAAATGAAACTTTATTCCGAATTACAGCAATTGAAGAGCTATTTCAGATCATTTTAATTCTTGGAGTTTCACTCCCATAAAATCTCATACAATATAGTTTATAAGTTCATTCGCCTTCCAAAGAGTCACCACAATGTGCTACATAGTTCTTACAGCGTTTCAACAAGTCCTGAAATACATGGTGAAGTTTAACTTTAGCTGTAGCATAAACGCGATTAGTAGATGCCTGGATAAGGTCAGCTTCTCCATCGAAATGGATACCACGCAGTGGTTTCCTGGCCTCAGGAAACATATGAAAGTCACATGGTGCCATATCAGGAGAATATGGCGGACAGGGCTTTAGTTGGGCCTGCCAGCACTTGTGTATTGCCTCTATTGTAACATTGGCTTTGTGGGCTTGGGCATTATCATGGTGAAAGTAAAAGTTCCCAAGGAGATCTGTTCGTTTTCCTCATAGCATCTTTAAGATCTTTCTTCAGCACCTTTTAAACTGAGTAAGTGTCATACCTAATTGATGGACTCAAAATAGATCAACATATCTCATAAAAGTAATCTAGTTTACAACTTTAAAATGAGTGATACGGTTTTGTAACTGACCTTTGAATAACAAGGTCCATTGGCGGTGAACCAGGATAACTGTGTCGTACTCTTGCTCCACCTACCCTGTTGTCATGTTGCTATGGTAACCAGGCACCTATGTCACTGGTCAAATTTATTGCTTATTTTTACACAAAATCGTACGACTATATATGCGGTGGTTGTGGCCAAATATGAACAATATTCATAAAGTATTAAGATTTTTAGAGCAAACGGTTCGGAACTTTTGGATCAACCCTCGTATAACTTGATCAACAACATGGATTGAATAACTGCAGTGAGATCAACTGCACTATCTGGATCATTGTCCGCAAAATACAATTGATTCATCATGGAGCCATCCTCCTAAGCAGGTGTCAAGAATCCGTACCTCCTTCTTCCCCCTACTATAACCAATTTGGAAGCGCCCGATTTAACTGAATCACGTGATCTAATTATGTGCAATGACTTGATTCTGTCGCAGTGTTGCGACAGCCAATCAGATTGCGAGTTATTAATCAGGAAATGGTAACTGCTTATCGCAAATATATTCTGGATTTTGAAGCCCTGTGATCAGAGAATGTCATGGAGCATGCACAGAACAAATATGAATGTAAAATTATTACATTTTTATCTCATATTTTTGATGAAATACTACTTCCAGTGAAACAAAATAACTTAGATTAATTTTGAAATCTCTAAATTAATGGTCCAAAAGGCATTTATTGCCTTTTTGCAACTTTATGCGCGTGTGTATAGATTATGCGGGCCAATGTAAATTATGCGGAATTATGTTGTGGGCACATAAACGCATTAAACTGAGTGGTCAAAATTGTCCAGCTCCTTAGTAAAATTTGGTGTACTGCATTGTAATTGCGCTGCTCTTCTACATTTCAGGGTATTGGGTCGTGATTGTACTGCTACTGATCACTATCGTAGTTGTCGTCGCCGTGCCTTATAATGGCAAGCCATGATGCATAACGGGTGTATCTAGTGCCTTATAAGAATTCCAAGGTAACTTATTTATTTACCGGTTAACAATGTAACTCCCTCCTTGGTTTTTGCATGGGCTTTCAGTAGATCTATTGAATGCCCATGGTTATTGGTGGCTCTCATTGGTACATATCTTAGAGGGGCTTTTCTCCCATAGTTAGTGTTGCTCTATGGATACTCTAGGATGAACATATTTCACACTTAAGGATACGAAAATGAATATTTTTACATTTTCTTCAATGCTCAGATAGCTACTAAATATGGGATAAATGTAGTGGACAGTTTTGGATCGAGAGGATGGCCCGTAGCCAGGATTTGCCAAGGGGGTTCACTTTTTGAAAAATTCCAGGGGGGGTTCACGTGTGACAATTTGGGTCCAAAATTGGGCAAAATCACTTAAAAAGTGCTCAGAATGGTGAAAAACTGCATGATTTTGAAAGATTTTTTGGCCAGAATTCATTTTCGCTCTAACCCATCGAACTCCGCCCCCCTGGTTACGGACCTGATGAGGTAAATGTCTTCCAATGGATTCAAACTGACCATCTTTATGTTACTTTTGTGAAATGTGTTAACAAAATGCATGTGTTAACTTCCTTGCTGTGAAATATGTATATCAACTTGTTTATTGCAAAGTAACTGGTTTGTATGTATTGCTTGCTTGTGGAATACATGTGTTTGCTTGCTTTTTGTGAAATGCATTTGTAAACTTGCTTATATTTGATAACTTCTTCTTCTTCTTGTATTACACACTACTTAATAATGGCTTTAGCTTTACCATTGAATGGGATAATAATGTTTTTTCCTCTGGTAATAAGTTGGCATTTACCCTTATACCTTTACTTGTTTGTACGATGTACAGTAAAACCTGTATATCCGAACACCTCCCCAATCTGAACACCTCTCAATGTGAACAGATTACCATTGTTGAAAAACCTCAGAATGTGAAAACCTGCCAATTCAACCATTTTTAGGAGGATTAGACAGGTTTTACTTGGGGGTTTACCGCACACTCATATTCTCATTTCTCACGAAGACCACTATTGTCTTAATATAGTGCCATCTGTTCCCCCATGAAACGTGTCCATTGACCAATATACTTTCAACCTTTAAACCACAAATATACTTTGGAAGTATCAATCTATATTATATTGTGACAATAAAAATAGATAACTGATGGCTATAATCACTTTTGCAAGTAGGCATACTTTATAAGGATTAGAATTCTGCCACTAATGTGCGATGTTTGTGTGTAAATAGTCATTTATAAAGCAGAAAATCACATTCGCCTGAATCAAAGTAAATCTTTGTTTAATGCTACATTAAGTAAAAGGATAAGTCTAATTGATTTGAACTAGGACATGACTTCTGTAAAAGAACTTCTTGAGTCGATGTTGATTTTTTATGTTCAATTAAAGAATGGGGTGTAAATCTGAAGTCATTATATGTAACAGTATCATTCACCTGGAAGTGATTCAGCTTAGCATTCTACAAGTATCTATTCCACACTGAATATGTGGTAGATTTATAGCAAATCAATTTCAATTTTCCATTTAATCATAATTATTATCCCACCGAACGAAGTTCGAGAGGGATATAGGAAAGCCGTCCGTCCGTCCGTCCGTCCGTTCGTCTGTCCGTCCGTCCGTCTGTTTGTCCGGGCGATAACTCAAATACCGTTTCACGGATTTGATTCAAATTTTATAGGCTTATGCCTTATGGGTGTAGGACCTCTGCTCGAGAAGGAATTTTCAATATGGCCACTGAATTCAAAATGGCCGCCATTTTTAGTAAAAAATGTAATCTTTAATAACTCAAATACTAGTTTGCAGATTTGGTTCAAATTTTATATGCTGATGCCTAGAGACACAGTAGATATGTTCGAGTAAAAATTTTCAAGATGGCGGCTAGATTTCAAAATGGCGGCCATTTTTCGTAAAAAAACTTAATCTTTGATAACTCAAATACCAGTGAACGGATTTGGTTCAAATTGTATATAATGATGCCAAGGGACACAGTAGATCTGTTCGAGTTACAATTTTCAAGATGGCCGCTGAATTTCAAAATGGCGGCCATTTTTCATAAAAAACGTAATCTCTGGTAACTCAAATACCAGTGAACGGATTTGGTTCAAATTTTATATGATGATGCCTAGGGACAAAGGAGCTTCGCTCAAGATGGGATTTTCAAGATGGCCACTGATTGTCGAAATGGCGGCCATTTTTCGTAAAAAAACGTAATCTTTGATAACTCAAATACCAGTGAACGGATTTGGCTCAAATTTTATATGATAATGCCTAGGGACACAATAGATCTGTTCAAGAAAGAATTTTCAAGATGGCGGCTTGATATTCAAAATGGCGGCCATTTTTCGTAAAAAAGGTAATCTTTGGTAACTCAAATACCAGTGAACGGATTTGGCTCAGATTTTATATGATGATGCCTAGGGACAAAGGAGATCTGTTTGATAAAGAATTTTCAAGATGGCGGCTGAATTTCAAAATGGACGTCATTTTTCGTAAAAAACGTAATTTTTGATAACTCAAATACCAGTGAACAGATTTGGCTCATTTTTTATGATGATTCCTAGGGACACAGTAGATCTGTTCGAGAAATTTTTTTCAAGATGGTGGCTGAATTTCAAAATGGTAGCCATTTTTCATAAGAAAAAACGTAATCTTTGATAAGTCAAATACCAGTGAACAGATTTGGTTCAAATTTTATATGCTGATGCCTAGAAACACAGTGGCTCTGTTCGAGAAAAAAAATTTAAGATGGCGGCTGATCTTCAGAATGGCTGCCATTTTTCATTTTCATTTTCGTAATCTTTGCTCAACTGCCGTTCGGTGGGATTTGCTACTCCGTGGAGTTGCTGTTTTTCTAGTTGAAAATAGCAATAAAAAGAGATAAATCTACTTTTGCCCATGATTGAAGGAGCCTACATTAGCAGATAAATTATTAATTATCTTATATAAGCTGTAGTGACAATAGCGATAATAATGCTAATACCATTTATCAGTTTCTGATGAAGTTAGACTTATTTTATTGATGTAAAGTTCTTTTTACATACAACAGCGCCACCTTTTGTAACATTAGTATGGCTTATAGGCTAGCCCTATTTATAATATTATTTTTAGGCTATAAGACTTTCTAAACGTAGCAAACCTTTGTAGAGGGGTGATATCCTGCATCTTGAAATTTTACCAAGCTTAGGTGTTATACTTGTGGTCTATTGTGGGTCAACAATGTTTAGGGTATTTTTTTTTTTTTTTTATTTATTGGAAACGCTTTTATTACAGCGGAACACAAATGGTTCTTCCAGACATTGGCAAAACATTTAAAAGCATATATCAGTTTACAGGCATTATATATAAGAAACTAAAACATGTTATTGGGTCTGGGGTTTATATACACATTTTAAAAGACCCTTTACACATTTATCGAACTTAAAAGCTTCTTCTTGTCCCCACAATGTAAAAATGTCCTCACCTAAGGCCCAACATGTTTTAATTTGCACACTGGCTGATAGAAGACCCGACGATAGTGCTGGATTACATTTTTCAATAACATTTTTATAAAAAGTATTTCTATCATTACCAAAGAAAGGGCAAACAAAAAGTCTATGTTGGATGGTGTCTTTTACATTTTTATCACATAACGTACATATTCCATTTCCCTGTCCCTATTTTTCGTATTCTGTTTTTAAGCCAAAACACCCTGATCTAGCTTTGAACTTTAATTTTTGCCCATAGAAGTCAAAATCTGTGGTCAGGTAGTTTTTTAAGAAGGGATGGGGATTTAGACATCGATACAGTGAGAGTGAAGATTTTTCATTCAATGCAGATTTAAAATTATTAAGCCTTTGTTGATCTGATATTTTGATAAGGGCCTGATACCAGTCAATATCATCTCTGTAGATAACATCATCCAGTCCATATTTTGTTAGGATGGATTTTATGTTTGAAAAGTAAGGGAATGCTTTGCTTTCATCATTAGCACAGAAGCCATCATACATAGAATTAAATATCTTTTTGTGTAATGACCCTTCTTTGATATTACATTTTAGATATATAAAGTAATCTATTTGCCTTTTTTCAATGACATCAACAAGAGGTCTCCAGCCTAAATCACCTAAAAGTGCTTCTCTGGCTGGGCAACACCTAATTTGGAGAATTGATCTCCCAATATTATATTGCATTGATTTCATTTTATCCGTGTTAGTTTTGTTTAATGTGAATATAGGACAGCCATGAAGAATGGCAGGGACAAACATTGAGTTGTACATTTTCTCCCCAAATTTGAGACGCATGACATTACAGTGTTTTGTCAAAGTGGAGACTATCATAC
Organism: Owenia fusiformis; assembly: GCA_903813345.2. Taxonomy (NCBI): domain Eukaryota; kingdom Metazoa; phylum Annelida; class Polychaeta; order Sabellida; family Oweniidae; genus Owenia; species Owenia fusiformis. The sequence goes on along the minus strand of CAIIXF020000009.1, from coordinate 13,761,260 downwards.
CTTGAATTTGTTTATTTACTAACTGGGCTATTAACTCATAAGTGTGGGTCAAATAAATATAATTTCTACTGCATTTAACATAATTCCTATCCTTTTTTGTATTTTTGCACATTTTGCATTTTTTTACCAATCACTAGTAACTAAACCCCAAAAATCAAGTCATATACTAGTAACACTATAATCTTAATATGTCATATAAAGCCTTAACCCCATCATTACATAACCCCATAGTTCCATAACCCCATCATTGCGTTACACCCATAGTTCCATGACCCCAATATTGCATCAGCCTATAATTCCATAAGCCTATAATTCCATAAGCCAATCATTCCATAACCCCGTCATTGCATTAGCCCATAATTCCAAAACCCCATCATTACATAACCCCATAGTTCCATACCCCATTATTGCGTTACACTCATAGTTCCATGACCCCATCATTGCATTAGCCCATAATTCCATAAGCCTATAATTCCATAAGCCAATCATTCCATAACCCCATCATTACATTAGCCCATAAACCCATAATTCCATAACCCCATCATTGCATTAGCCCATAATTCCAAAACCCCATCATTACATAACCCCATAGTTCCATACCCCATTATTGCGTTACACTCATAGTTCCATGACCCCATCATTGCATCAGCCTATAATTCCATAAGCCTATAATTCCATAAGCCAATCATTCCATGACCCCATCATTGCACGAGCCCATCATTCCATAACCCCATCATTGCATTACCTTATCATTCCATAACCCCAGAGTCCCATCATTTTATTACTCCATAGCAAATGCATCTTGGTGTTGGTTTATCAATGATCATAATCACATATCATTAAATTACAGAATTGTCTTACCGGTAGTTATTTGTACATGTTAAATATTTGATTTTAAATGATATCATTTATTTATTGAAAAGCAACTTTTAATTGTTAACAATAAATAAAGTTATTGATATTATCAGTTAGTTTAAAAAATGAATTAGGGTATTTTATATGTCAGCCAGTTCAGTTTTGATAGCTCTCTGAATTAATTGCAATTTCCTCTTAATCCTTTGCAGCAATATATTGTGGCAGAGCATCATGGTTATGACCAACATTATCACTCACAAAACCAGTGTTATAGCAGCTTTACATTGTATGATTTCAGATGTACAAGGAGATATGTACCATGTTATAAGACTGATACCACATATGTGGCATAAAAGAGACTTTTTATACCAAAGTGCAATTTTAAAATCTGTGTATAGTATAAATATATTTTTTGTAAAAAGCATCACAATTGGAAAGGAATGATGAACTGTATATAATGAATATATTGAATGTAAATACAGAACAAAATAAATAATGTAAATACTATATTATTCATATAAATATGTGTTTAGTTTTAAGAAGTACAAATACAGGCTTTTATGTGGCTCTTCCAGCTCTTTTAGAGTTAATCCCAAAGTCTCAGTAATATAGAATTTCCATCAGTAATATTCAACTGGGTGAATATACATTTGAAAAACCTGAAATCATGATAAAGATCCATATATACAAATAAATAAACCAATCTTTTTTGTAACCTCTGTGAGCTGTTAAAAAATAAATCTTCAATAAGATTCTTAATTTGATCAGAAACATTTTCACATTTTTGATAATATTATTAATACTAGCATTTTAAGCTCTCTTGATCTTGTTGCCACTTAAATATAAGTGTTATAGCATATTGCCCAATCTTTCCAATGGTACATAAAACCTGTCACGTGCATTTTGTTTTGAAAATACGCTATAATTATGAACAGATCACAGTTTATTCACAAAATTGACTACTTTTTAAGTATAGTGCCAGAAACTATTAAAATGACCATAATTGGTATATGATACGTACTGGTATACAAAAAATGAACAATGGTTAAACTATTTGCTAAACAGTGCATTTTTGTGAAACAAGATAAGTGACTTTCTCACTGGCTGCTCTCACTTACTTTAGTTGTCTGTAAGAAATAGAGGATGAAAGTTATATTCTTGTCACGTAATCTTGCAATATATTACTCTTCACCAGGAAACAATCCACCGTGAGATATATGTTATTTCTTTCTAAGTGTTTTATCTCTTCTTCACACATTGAGTTTGTCTGGCAATCCAGGTTTATATTGTAATTTTATACATCACTGGAAATTTGATTGGTTATTTATGGGGAAGTGCATTCAAAGGATGATTAAAGGACTTTCAGATAAGTCATTTCTTTTTGGGATTTAATTGAGAGATGTTTTAAAGTTGTTGATGTTGACATGTTCATGCTTCCCTGTGTTATTACTTGGTTGTTCATTCAATTTTACATACTGTACTCCCACGTGGTTTTGAAAAGAGTTTATCAACTTTGAAAATTTAATTTTCTTTGAAAATGTGACTTCTAGGTCGGGGAGATTCCCCATAGACCCCATGTTGTAAAACCACAAAAAGTGAAATATCTTCTTGTATTAGGCAGATAATATTTTCTTTTACGGGACATATTTAAATTTGTATAACTATCACATACATAAGGGTAATATGAAAAGTGAACCACTAAAATTGATGCATATTCAAGTTTAAGGGAATTTTGTAATACCCTGCCATGTTATTTCCCCCGAATCAGCCACCTGGTGGCGAAAATGGTAACTATCTACTCGCATCTGAGTAATTTTGCGGCTATTATATTTCGTGAATTTTCCAAAACTCGCGAAAAGCGCAAAATATAGTAGCGCGCAAAAATTACCGGGAGTACAGTATTTTCCTTTTAGAACTCTTGGGCTGTCGGTCATATATTGCGCCATGAATCATAAAATCTTGGTCTTTATTCCTTAAAGTCCCCGTCTAAAGTTTGAAAATATTTTTTTATCGTTCATTTACTATTTGTCATGACTTAAAAAGTTATTTTAGAGATTTTTGAAAAAAATAATTTTTTGAAAAAAAAGTTGTGAGCATTTCATTTCTCAAATATTCAAATTTCCTGCCATTTTTTAATAAAAGTTTTTAATCATCAAATATTTCTTAATGCATTCCAAAAAAGATTATCCTTTTAACACCAATGCAAAGATTGAACAAAGGACACACTATTTCAATAATAAAATGCCATATTTAATGAGCCACTTCAATGTTTTAGCATATCAAAAATATTTTGAAACATTAGTGATGTCACAAAGGTACCAAAAACTTTTTGAAAAAAATTGAAATTTTTTTCTCGATGTCTATCTTTTCTCAATATGCTAAACTTCAATAATCAATCAATGTTGATTGTCTAATTAGGTTAAAAGGAAAAATATATTATGTTTTAGATATCATTGTACCATTGGTTTCTATGAGAACTAAAATTTTGAAATGCATTTTTCTCGGAACCATCTTCTTGCACTGATAAGTTCATTTCTCGCTTATTTATGAACCGATTTTCTTAATTTTTTCGGCAAAAAACATGCGAGGATGAATGCTATGCATTGGTATGAATTGTGGCTAATTAAAAGATATATGTGACCTCTAAAAGTTAGTTTTAAATAAATTCACAAATTTTGGAACAAAAAGTCTATCAAAAACCACTTTTTGAAATTAAAAAAAAAAGTTTCACATATCACACTTTGATAACATTGGGTAAGACTACAATATAAGCCAAAGTGGTTTAAACTTTACATGGGGACTTTAAATGTTGAGAGTAAATCTAATGAAAAAATGTGAACTTTTTAGAAAATATATGTACTCTTAACTCATCTCTTGTTTTTTTGCATCTTTGATAAAGACCTATTTTTAATCCCCCTTAATTTATTTTATTTATACTTGTGAGAGTGCTCCCTGAAATAAATATGTACACCCAGAAAGGAAGGCATCCTTGCTTTACTCAAGCATTTGTGGAATGGGTTGGTTCAATAGGTCACAAAACTCAGTTTTTTTAGAGTCAGCATTGTCACTTTTCCTCATCCAAAGAGACAAACTTACTAACCATACTAGTTCCTGTTATCACTGGAGATCCACTCGATTACGCTGGTTACTGAAACGGTTCGTTGGTTCATTTCGGTAACAAAATGTCGGAATGTCGAAGGTACGATTTTTCTTTTTCCTTATTTTACACGTCGTAGGTTGAATTCCCACGACATTTTTATCACAAACGTATATCAGTATCATATGTTTAAGAAAATGTACATATTTGCGAACAAATAGTTCAGAAGACAACAGAATTATCGATTTAATTCCTCACTTAAGTTACAGAAATGGTATTTCGAAAAACAGTTAAGATCTGCACTTTTAACCCATACTGTTTCTGTAACTTAAGTGAGGAATTAAATCGACGATTCTGTTGTCTTCTGAGCTATTTTTTCGCAAACATGTACATTTTCTAAAACATATGATACTGATGTTTGTGTGAAAAAATGTCGTGGGGATTCTGCCTACAACGCGTGAAATAAGGAAAAAAGAAAAATCGTACCTTTGATGTTCCAACCAGCTTAATTAATCGAGTGGATCACCAGTGTGTTATGGAGGTCACAATAGCTGGGCCAACAATGGTCCCTTCAATCTATACAGAATATGATATGAGCTAGACTAGTCTAGAAGTATGAATTGGTATCATTTCAAAAATAGACTCTAAGTAGGAAGTTGATGTGAGGTATAACATTTGGAAGATATCCACCTTAATTATAGCAATATTACACCAGTATGGGGCTCCCCAATTAGTCTTCTAGATCTATGAGAACCAAATTATCAATAAAGATGCTGACAAAATAAACACACATCTTCTAGGAGTAAACACTGTGTTATATTGCCTCTCACAAAATGTTTGGCTTAGAAAGGTGGTAAGGATTTGCTCCTATTAGAAATCTGTCTTTTTCCAAGTTGATTGCTTTTAAGGATTTAGTAGATGGAGGTCTAAATATGTTGAAAGTGAGAAAGTACAATTGTTCAGTGGCTCATGTATGTTCAGCCTCTAATCAATCTGTAGAAAGACCACCAATCAATATGCTTTTTCCAAAATTGTGATCAAAAAGCAATGGTAATTGGTGAAAAGCTTTGAGGAACTTTTGTCTTCAGCCTAGACTATGTTATTAAAAATCATGAAACTTTATGATATAATTAATGATATAATGATAGAGTTTAAATATACATGACTAAGTATCAACCACACTAAGCACAATTTGAACTCTTCAAACTCTTGTCGAAAATTGTCCAAAAAGTTCTTATTTTTAGCTTCTTTTCAAACGTCTGTCAACATCAAAAAAATTTATGATGCAGGAAAATTTGGAACGTGGAAACAAGATTTTTGATTGACAAAGTCTAGAATTTTTGAGGATACCCCAATAAAGTTTCTACATGTTCTATGTCACCACCAAAAAGTGGTGACATATTATTCTGGTCTCCATTTTTTGTGATGGCGGTTGGTGGTTGGCAGTTGGCGTCTGTAACAAATGGTGGTGACATTTTGCATGTTTATGCCTTGTTCAACCTTGCATTTGAAGGATGTAATGATAACATTTTGGAACCTTACCTTTGGAGGAAACTTTCATTTGGAGGCTGTCCTGGTAAACTCAGTTGGAGAGCATATGGTGTGATTGTCAATGAGCAAACGCATATTGTTGTTTTACATATAGTTTATTTTGTACAGTAAAAGACTATCCATAGTAATAAATTATACATATGTAATAACATGTGACATACATTTCTCTACAGATTAAAACATGAAAACATCTGCACACATATGTCATGGTGGCTTGAGTATTCGGTGAAGACTGGACGTCTTCTGAACACACATTACAATTATTTCAGAGAATCTATTAAATCATGAAGATTAAAACTATTAACAGATCAATAAGTTATATGCTAACATAACATAACTCTGATGTTGCCATGACAGCATAACATTACTCTGATATTGCCATGGCAACATAACATAACTCTAATATTCATGACATTACTTGGACAGATATTATCATAACCTTATGTCTTGAAGACTTCACATTACTTTCTACAATACATGTATTTTAATTATTTCACATTTTGGAAAATGTGATTTTAGAATGATTGTGTTTTCTTCATTATGAGGGATGACAAATAGTATAACCCACCTATAATATTATAATGTTTATGGCAAATATCTCCATGTGGCGTATGGCCTGACCTTGCGAGGACAATACTGGCTTGATGAAAGAGTGCAGATTTGGCACAAAATTATGTTTACCAGCAATATGATGTCATGAGAATCATAAAATCAAAAAATTCACAAGTGAGTGGGCACTGACTTTTCATATTTAGGATTACACTAGGTCTGTAGGTATCATTCATTGAAAATGGTCATGTTCAGTTTTAGGCATTCATTTCTATTATAGGCTTGGTGTTATTCTTTATTGTTTCAGATCTATAGCATTTGCCATCCCCTTTAATAAAACACAAGCCATCTTTTGTTATTTAGATACATTTTAGTTTAAGTTTTATTTTATTTACAAATAGTTGAAACAAATCCATAAGTTAGTGAAATATACTGTATAAGAAGTAATTTTACTTAAGAAGAAATTTTACTTATAATTTCCAAATGGTATCAGGAGGTTAAATAACATTTTGGCAAGATTAGTGTTCTTGTGTTAAATAAAAGGCTAATTCAATGATTTAGATAAGATTTATTCTTGCGAACTTGAATCTTGCTCAAAAGCAGGAAAATTTCCATTTTGGCAAAATTACCATTTATACAGTTTATGTTTTACTTGCTTACTGTTGTGATCCAGAATATCTGGACATACAAGCAAGTATAGTGTCATCATATACAGCTGCTTTAATAAGCATTATGTATTTTAAATGATTCTTTTTTTGTAAAAAATCAAAATCGGGATCTTTTATTTAATCTCTGTAAAACCAATGCTATTTATTTACATTTTATGTGACCTTATGACATATTTTTTTATTAAAATATGATAGTTATGTTTGGATATTAAATCCATGTGGATGTTACATGTACAATCAACATGGAATATATAAGGAACTACATGTATACTTCATTAATTAACATGTTAGTTAAAGTGACATGTACACCATTGAATCTAGGAATGAACCTATTTTTACATTAACTTCATTTTGCTGCATACAATGTTGAAATTACTTATACTCATGCCTTAATTTGAAACCTGGTCACAAAATCCTATTGAATTTAGGCTTATTGTCTTCCCTTTTTAGCATTTTGTAAAAATGTCAGATTGTTTCCTACTCAGATCATGCCTAGTATTGGATTATCCCTGTAGTATATTTTATGTATTACATGTGTAATACATGACCACTCTGCCAGTGTTTCTACATGATTTTGACATTTATATATTATATTTACATGTATATCATTTTAAGACAATAACATCCAATGTTGATGTCCCACTTTAATTTTGACATTTATTTATACAGAAGATACTGCCGGTGATTTTGTTGCCATGGCAACTATGGTTGCTATACCAGTTTTCTGTTACCATATCTCATTGCATTTTTATGTTCCAGAGAAATCTACCTCAATGACCAGGCCAATAAGTTGATTAATAGCATTAACTTTTACTCCATCCTAATTTTATCCTATTGGCTCCCATATTTCAAAACCTTGATTGAATTGAAGTTGAAGAAAGGGTTTGAAAATGACCATCCATGTTAATTGGAAGGGGTATTTTGTGTTTTTCTGATATTTTTTCACTGTTTTTTCTGATTAATAAATTATTTTGAAAAACTGATGCATGTTAATCATGAATACTTTTAATCCTTTCATTAAGATTTAGAAACTAGATTAAATTCAAGTTATATTTAGCATGTACCATCTATAAAGTAAATATAAATGCTTCATAGTTTATCATTGAGTATATACAATTATGAATAATCAGTAATTTTAATAAATGTAAATAAATCAAACATTTGATTGAAGAGTTTGATAATCAAATTCAGAACATCTAGCAATATTAGATAGAAGCAGATTTCATATTAGATTTTATGTCACCACCATGAGGTAGTGGCATATCATCATAGCCAGTGTTTTTGTGTCTGTAACAATTGTAATTGTATCAAGGTGGTGACATTTTGTCATGGTAACACCTTGTTATTTATTATGTTCTGTTGTAATTGAGTTAAATGCAAAATAAATAGTGTGATGTCTATTAAATGTTTCTAATTAATATAAAAACATGTTGCATTTTCTATGCACGAGTATTTGAAGAAACCTGCAGTTTCTATCATATGTGAGTATTTAAAGCAGCTTTTGTGCAAATTGTTGCATTGCACCCTTACATTTTGGTTGCAACAATTGTATTGTTAAATGTTTTTGAAAAATATGATAATAGGCAAACTTCTGAAACTGAGATTCTACCAAGAGATTCATTAAACCTGTCGTCGTGGGATACAAGATGAAAATCATGGTTCATTTTCATTAAATCCTTGAAACATTTCATGGACATTTTTAAACATATATGCATCGATTCTTTAACCAATATTGGTATAACTAAGATGTAAATTTTATTGTTTTTATCAACTTGAGTGAACAATTTGAGGAGACAAAGAGATAAGAAAAATTGTTAGAATATAAAAATTAAAAAATTATTTGAGGAGATGGCCCCAACATTCATTAAATATTCTTAGTAAGTTGACATTCAATTTTCCAATTGGTCATTTTTATCACCTTTTTAATTTAACATCTTTTGCTGATCTTGCACTTTTCTACATGCGCTTCTTTTCTTTAATAAACCATTCACCCATGAAGGCATATGTTTAAGATCAATGAAAAACTGTCAAATCATAACCATACAAATACCTCAGGCAAGTGCAAAGGTGAAATACATGTACAGCTTCATAAATATGGCAGATCAATTGGACCATGTATAAAATGAACCAATATATGTGAACTGCATGTTGCAACCACTGCAGGGCAGAATACTAGCATTCAAAACTACTAGTTAATGCCATTGTGATTGTATGTTCAACTCCATGATCTCCATTTTACCATTAAGAAGTAACCATTTCGTACTTCCAATAATAAATGATTAAAATGAATCTGTAGATTATTTATATTCCAATGTTCATCTTGAAAGAAGGTATAGGCACATCTGTATCTTCTTTGATTGGCTGCTACCTTATTTCAAGATGATTGGAGCATCTGCCATGTCGCTCTGTACACTTTGAGATTCTGTATCCATCTGCGCCAGACTCCAAATAACACAGTGAGAAACCAGCTAGGTTAGAACTTCGATAAATATCTCTATACTTACAATAACCTTATACAAAACATACATCTTCAGTTTCTCATCATGTTATATGGTGTCTGCGTGCTAGAACACAACATTATTATACAATTTTTTTCAGTGCTTATCACAGTTTTCTACAGATAATATTCATCAGTCAATAACACCATATTAGTTGGTCATGGCAGAGTATGAATTTTAAAATGTTTCTCAGTTGCATTTTCCCTTTCTTTCATATTTCTGGTACTTTTTTAACCTTCTTGCCCAGTCATCTTTCCATTGAATTACTATGCTTCTGCGGTCCAAGGTCAAGCCACTCCTCCTTTGCTCCGTATTATCTTGTGATAAAATCAAATATCGTCGTCCAAGACGAATCTTGGGACATTTGCATGCTAAGTCATGTTGTGGTACCCATAATGCAAGCTCTCCACGCTTAATACGTTGTTGTCCACGTTTGTATGATTTGTAGACACTGATTATGTTAACTGTGAATTTTGCCCAATCATCTACCATTTCACGATGAATAACATGTGCTTGGAAAGCTAAAACATAGCAAGTATTGGACCTTTCAATCATAAGGAAATATCATTGCAATGTGAAAATAGAACAGTAAGGAATAGAGAATTAAAGGATATAGGCGAGTGTTTCATAGTTAAGATGTACAGTTTTGTGAAAGCATAAATCATAAGTTTTAATTTTCTTTTAAATTATTGGTGGTGTTTGTCCTAGTGATATTTGTTTCATAAAGGTCAAAGCATTGGATTTTGATCTAGTCATTATTATTTTAATTCAATCAACCAACTTTGCGATGGGAATATCAATTAGATATAAAATAGTGTTTGTCCTGCCGACATTTGACATTTGTTTTTATAAAGGTCAGAATTTTTAATCTATATAGTATGCTCATTGATCTTGATTAAATTTAGTCATTATTATTTTAATTCAATTAACCAACTATTTGCAATGAACCTTCTCAAGTTTGTATTTTCCAAGGATGACAGAAGGATCAGTTTTATACATTGTATGATATTTGCCATTATATTGATGGTTGTGTTGCATATATTAGGGAGACATACCAACCCCAGACAGGACAATTATCAAAGTCGCTATATTGATGAGGACTATGATGAGGGAATAAAGAAACGGTTCCCAGGGATGTTGATAATTGGTGTTCAAAAGTGTGGCACACAGGCACTGGCTATGTTTTTACAATTGCATCCTAAGCTGAAGCGAGCAGGAAATGGGGAAATTCATTTCTTTGATAGACCAGAAAAATTTAACAAAGGATTGGATTTCTATAAAAGCCTCATGCCTGAAACTGATTATACAGAAATCGCATTTGAAAAGACACCTGCTTATTTTGATATGGCAGATCCAAGGGAGATTCACAAGATGAACAAAAATGTTAAAATAGTTATAATTTTTTGTGATCCTGTCAAGCGTTCTGTCTCTGCCTTTGATCACAGGAGAGACCATGGAGTATTTCCAGAAAATAGTTCTTTTATAGATCTTGCATTGGATGGTGACAAAGTGAACACTTCTTGTGATATCATATACAGAGGAATCTACATTGAAGCATTACAAAAATACCACAACTATTTCAATGAAGACCAGTTTCTCTACATTGACCAGGAATCATTCAAAACTGACCCTGTGAAAATTTTGAGGAATGTAGAACAGTTTCTTAACATAACACCATTCTTCAAAAACAGTCAGTTCTATTTTAATGAAACTGTTGGACAATTTTGTATTGAACCAACATATATCTATACATCCCCGAGATTGGATCAGCAGTCAGGTTGCATGTTTAGTAACAAATATCGGAAACACCTTCCCTTGGAACCGCATGTGGAGAAGAAATTAATTGACTTTTATAACCCACTTAATAAGAAATTATATCAATTCACTGGGATAAAATACTCATGGATGTAGCTTCTAGATTAAGTAAATCCTGTTCTGTCTTGGAAATGGAAAAAGTAATTTAAGATGATTGAATATAATTAATTAAATGTTTCATGAATTACGGTTGATTTGGACATCAACTTTATTTGCATCGAGAGTATAACCTGTGCGCATTACTGAAACAACAACATGACTTAGGACGCGAATATACAAAGATTCTTTTGGGCAACATAGTTAATTTAATTTTATACAAATAAAAAACACATAGATATGCATCAAGCCTATAATATTAAGATAAGATTAAAACAAATCAGTACATTTATCAATTGAAATACAAACAGTTCTAAATGATTGATGTTTTTTTTAAATGGCATGCACTATAATTATCATATCAAAAACTTTAAAAATGATAAAATTCTCATGCATAATTGTAAAAAGTAAAGTCTCGTTGATAATGAGAAATCTTAGGTTGTTCATGCAGAGAACACATTAATGAATGAACTGGGAGGGACAATTATATTTTTATACAGTTAAGAATAAAGTTTATTACAGTGGTTCCATTACATGCAAACTGAAATGTATATTATTTTTAAAGAAAAACAATCTCAGGTAACCATTATAGTTGTACTCCAAATGTAAAGAAACACAAAGAGAATGTATTCATGCATTGCCATGCTGTTGTTGTTTATTTTGTCTATTTTTGTTTATTTTTGTTATGTTTTTTATCATGGGTGGGTTAGGGACTTAGCATCTGATTATTCTCACTCTGTCAAATGGACCAAATCAGTATTATTCATATCTGAGTTTATAAAGTTCAAGAAAGGAATGGATAGATAGATAGAAACAGAAAGGGGGAGAGAAGGAGAGAGACAAAGGGAGAGTAAAAGATGAAATAGTGAATAGATGATGTATCAAGAATAATTCATTATCAGTCTAATATACATACAGTCTAATACGTATACAGTCTAATATGTATACCGTCTTATATGTATACAGTCTTCTATGCATCAATTAGTAAAAAATCTGATGATTTGTTAGTGTTGTAAGTACAAATTCATTTACTTTAAGACTAAAACTACATTCTAACAATACATTGAACTATAGAACATATTCAAGTTGATCCGCACATCCTGTAGTGTACTTACCATAGTCTCTTCTACAGTATTTCTTCTTGTTCACTCGTCTGCTGTTTGATTTACAGTTTCCACATTTTTCAGGGGGGTCTGAAGAATAGGAATATTATAAATAGTACCTTGCAATTATGAAAATTCTGTTTTATTATTTGAAAGATGGCATTATTAAGGAAATGCAAATATATAATATTTACTATATGGGCAGGACTGAAAGTAATTAGGTTCATCAGATGTTACAATTGTGTTTCTACAAAATTCAATTAAACCAATGAATTAACAAATAAACTCAATCTTTGCTGAGGGTCAAAAGGTCTTCAAATTATTGATTCTATTTTGAATACTATTTCAAATTAATTCTTCAAATTTCAACCAATTTTGTTTTTATGCGAAGGGGAAATCCCTGAGTTTTATAATAGAGCCTGCTGATTGTAAAGGATCTCTCATAAGGCCGTTTGAATTATGTACAAATATTTGAATGTTACTGTGTTACTTAGTACCACGCTTTACTTTATTAATAAGACCAAACTGCATCTGAAAAATACTTCTTGATTGTTCAGTAGCTGGCAACATGTATCATTCAAGTGTCTATGCACTGAAATTTCAATATTTTGGGTCTTTATATTTAATAAGATCTATTTTGAGAACATAATTCCTAAGGTCTCATATTGTACAGTAAGGTATGTGTCGCAATCTTTAAGATCATAACCTTTTTTAAAGAATCAATTTTGAAAGCCCAAGTAAGCAATATATTTGCTCTGTTGTCTACATTTGTTGTATCAATCACTTCTTGATAAATATCAATACGTTTGAAACATATTTTGTATCATAATATAAGTTTCAATGATAGTATGCTTGAAGCCATGTTACTATTTGCCTTAGCGGTGTTTTGTTGAAAAGCTTTTTGAAATATCTCAATATTGGTGACACATAAATTGAAATAACTTTCACACTGCTTTTGTGGCTCCCCTCTTATCTTGTTTTTATTCTCTAGGTAAACAGTAGAAAAACAAGTTAACTGTTATATTTTTTGAATAGATGGTTAACATTTTACATTCCTTTGCGTAGGGGAACAACAAGTGCGGTATGAATCAAGAACCAAAGAGTGAGAGGGAATTTGATGTGTAAATATCATCAGTTCAATGACTACAAATGCAGCTAAAATGATAGGGCATACAAAATGTAAATCCACCGTCTATTTCACTTGTTCAGTTAAAATTGTTCACCATTCTAGGTTTCCATGTCAGATGTGCAACAACAAAACGGTTCTTTCATTCAATATTGGTAACTTTCAAACATAATACATCATTCAAACATACAGTAACTTTAAAATGCCCTTATATGGATCGGTTTGAGGTAATGATACTACAATTAATGATAGTACAATTAGTTTATAATAGACTAGATGTGAGTAGATATAATCTTGATTTACGTCATAAAGTATTCAAAATTTAGTCAAAGTGATATCATATTTGAAATCTACATGTAAAAGTACGTCTAGAAATATGGTTTTGAAAATTGTTTATCAACTTTGAAAATTTAATTTTTTTTGAAAATGTGACTTCTAGTTCGGGTTGATTCCCCATAGACCCATCACAAAAAGTGGAATATCTTTTCTTGTATTGGACAGATAACATTTTCTTTTACTGGACATATTTTAATTTACATAACAATTAGATACATAAGGGTTATATGAAAATTGAACCACTAAAACAGATGTAATTTAAGTTAAAGGGAACTTTCTACTATACCCGCCATGCTATCTGACCCGAACGAAGTTCAAAAGTTAGACAGAAAGAGTTAGATAGTTGTGTATTTTGTACCTGTAGATGGTCCTGTCTTGGTTGGCACTTCTAAAAAACAAAACAGAAGTATTTTTATATATTACAGTTGAAAGAGCATACTGACATACACATATACATGTAAAATGCAGGATACAAATACACCTTCACAAACTAAAGAATGGGGCCAGGCTCATAGAACAATTTATACCTTACAATTTTTTAGAAATAGAATTCCTTTGTCGCTTATGTGCAAACTTATGTTACAACTTTTGCATAAGATAAAAAATCACATCTCACATGACTACAGAATAAAACCCGGTAAGTTAAAAATGGGACTTTGATTTGTAAATATGTAATGAATATATATTATTGACTCTGTATTAGACCAGTGGCTGCTGTTTACTCTCATGGAACTGCTTATGTTTTCCATTCGTATGTTATCCAGGGTAAAATTGTAAAAGCCATTATTTTTATGACCAGCGTTCGTTGTTGAGCATTAGCCTCTGTAACACTCTGTTACACTTTCCCACCTGTAACAAGGGGGTAAGATATCACCATGGAAATACCTTGTATGTCTTTAATATTGTTTCCATTTGGTTTCAGCTAATATCTATGGAAGTTTTAGTTATTGGTATCAAAAATATATAGAATGGTTTTGCTCTTTGTCATGTCTGTCAGTAGGTCAGCAGGTCAGCAGGTCATAGTGAGAAGATGTGAAGTCATGGCAACTGTCTTCTCATTTAATCCAGTGCAAACACATATGAAATTGATGTATCTCGATCATTATCATAATGTAAAATAAAGTTTTATTGGTTTAAGAAATTGCTACAATATCTGCGGTCCTCATCTAGATCTAACTTGTTTGTCTATTTACTTAATTGAAATTGAGCTCCGTTTGCAGGGCATGTGAATTCTACTACTTTTTGGCATTAAGCAATTGTTTATTAAACCAGAGTAACAAAGGCCAAGATAACATGTTGGCCACCTACATATATGCACTTCTAGTCTCAATCACAGTTAGTCAATATATGCATGAATTGTAATTATTTCACCAAAAGACACTTGGGTTTTAGCCTTTTAGGTGCCCTCTGCCTTTACTTGTAAAGGAATAAACATAGACATGAATGGCCTCCATTTTGATATCTTCTATGGTGTGGTATATATTTATTTTAATACAGATGTTTATCATTTATTATTAACTATTCTAGGTCATTTCTTGACAAAAATGGAAAAGTTGAAAATGTATAAATGTATCTACCTTACACATTGTATGAAAAAGCTGTGATTTAAATAATTGCTGAATTAAGGTGTCTCATAACTGTTCTTTACAAGGCATAGCAGTGTGATAAGTGACTTAATAATGAAGATTTAGCATTGTAGAATATGCACCTTAATGATAGAATATTATTATCTCTTTTTGCAAGATTTATTGACCATTTGGATTAGTTATTTATTCCTGGTTCATGTCTTGCTTTCAAATGGCATTAATTATAATTAACCAAATGTGATCTGAATAAAAACTTGATTCTCAAAGTATAACATGATAAATTTGGATTAAGCTTTATACATAAATATTTAGAACTAACAATATTATTATTGAATAAACTCATTCTAATACTGCAGTTTTTCATTCACTTTTGACATCAGATACTGGGTTATTTAAGACCATACACTGAACTAATTGAGATCACATAGTGAATATTAGATCATTTGAACTATCTAAGATCAGATACTGAGTTATTTAAGACCATATACTGAACTATTTGAGATCACATAGTTAATATTAGATCATTTGAACTATCTGAGATCAGATACTGAGTTATTTAAGACCATACACTGAACTAATTGAGATCACATAGTGAATATTAGATCATTTGAACTATCTAAGATCAGATACTGAGTTATTTGAGACCATATACTGAACTATTTGAGATCACATAGTGAATATTAGATCATTTGAACTATATGAGATCATATATTGAACTAATTTGAATGGTTATATTGCAGTATCCAACTTTTACTATGTCTTTGTCTCTGTTCATCCTTGCCTCTATGTACTTGTCACTATTTGTCCTTGTCACTATATGTCCTTGTCACTATTTGTCCTTTTCTCTATATGTATCTTGACTCTGTACATCCTTGTCTCTATGTCCTTGTCACTATACATCCTTGTCACTATATGTCCTTGTCACTATTTGTCCTTGTCTCTATATGTATCCTGACTCTGTATATCCTTGTCTCTAGTCCTTGTCTCTATATGTTCATTGGGTGCTGTATAAAGTGATCAGAACCCTTCATGTTTCCCCTCATGTTTTCTCATTAACACTTTTGAGATACCAAATTGTATATTGTCGTTTGAGAAGGTGAAATGGCTATACAGTTTAAAGTGGCTCAACCCCTCATTCTGATCTTAATATACCCTAATATTAAAAAAGCATAACAATTTGCACCATTGATAGGCTTTGATACAAACTTACTTCTCTTAGAATATTGAAACTTGAAAATATGGCCCACTTTGTAAATGAACTGCTAACTTTTAAAAATTGTCTTCTGCTGTGTATAAGTACTATTTTCATTGAACATTGCTAATGCTAGGGTGTTCTATAGAGGTTGGGCCACTTAAAGAATACTGGAATGACATTCCTACAATTCAACTTAGAAATTTAGAATAAATTAAAACAAGAATAACTCGAACGACCTGTTAACCAACCAAATTGTAATGTTGGCTGACAGGTAGTTTTAGTTGTAGCAATGGGGTTACACCAAGGTCTCCAAAAGTGTCATTGTCTCAACTTTGGGAACCTTGAGACTATGTGTAACCCCCTTCAAAATGAAATAAGATAGAATAAAGAATTAACTAACTTGCTACAATAAATACATTGCCATGTATAGGAGTTGAACTGCCTTTATCCCCTGCAAGATGATTACTCACAATTATCAAGTTAAGAATCATTATTGTTAATTTGACCTTGACCTTTATTCAAGATAAGGTCAATCTATGCATTTCAACTCATGCATTTCCCCATTTTAAGTTTAACCTGGTACCAGATTTGGTGAAATACTCCTGTTTCATCAAATAAAAAAGAATTTTGAAATAAATGTAACTGTGAAGTTTAAAAAAGATGTGTACAAAAACAATCAACTTAAAAGTGGGAAACCTGTTATAACATTCGTTCCGCATGCACTACAACTTCATGCAAATAATTAGATAACCTATTAATAGTAGTACTAATTTCAGAATAAATCATCTCTCATTCTTGGTCTGGTTTAATAATTATTGAAATGACTTAGATTACTTGTTGATGTTGATTTGATTTCAACATGTCATTGAAATTGAGAGAATGCTGAGTTTCTTCTGAGAGACCAGACTGACAGACTGTGAGAGGAGGGAGAATAAAACCGCCACTTTAACACAGGGTCAGATATAGTCTTACAACAACCAGCAAATGTAATAGCTCACACAATAAAATTAATTGAAATGGGCATGCCATTGTAGAATTGGAAATCTTCATGTGGTGTCTCAATAATCAAGCAGCTTGGGTGGGAAAAGATAGCATGGCGATTAGGTGCAAAGGAACTAATTGAAAACTGTGCAGGTGGGGGATATGCGGCAAAAATATCAGCATTTTGGTTTATAATTATTTGGTAGATATAGATAAGTAAACAATAAATATTTCAGAGTAAAACTAATAAGATATGTTTGAGATTTTAGATTTTGTAATTATAAATATCATTTACTAATATCCTTACATCTATGTAATTATCTAACATTAATGAGAGTAATTAATTAGATTTATTTATTAGATTTATTTACTTGAGTCTAAATATATACATTTCCAATGTGTTAGTTGGTTAAAGCAGCATGTCCTGTTACATACATGCACGTATTGACAAGATGCAGATTTAGATATGGCACAACTATAGATAAGCTCCTTAAATCAATAGCCAATGATTTATAAATTACTCATCATTCAAGATGCATTTAGAGATTTGAACCAGATCTCTCTCATTTACTAGATTTTGTATTACATAACTGTTAGGTGTGAGTAAGTAGTTGTAATTCCTCTGCTAAGTGAGACAGCCAATTGCCCAATTTCTAAATTAAATTCTTGTTGATTTAAGGCTGTTTGGTGATTTATTCTGCCTTGCAGAAATAGTTGCTGCCCATCAGGGGGAAGGGGAATCTTTTACATATTTATTGTATTTGGCTGTATTACCCCATCATGAAACCATAGCTGTGTAACATGGATGATAAAATCAGATTTAATCGTAATCTTACAAGACCACTCACAATCAATGGTAACCTTCCTAATAGACCAGGCTGGCAACTCAAATAAACAAATTGAAAAACAAATGGAAAATTTCCTAATATATATGAGACTGTATTCCCCAAGATGTTTTTTTCGTTACTTGACTAATTTAATGAAAATTAGTGCCTTCATTGCTTCTTGTATTAACATTGAAAATATTTATGAAAGACACATTTTGGACTTCCAAGTTCAAGAATGTTGAGGACCTGAACCAAAATATATGTCAATACATCAATTTGGGTCAATATAAGCAATGTGGGTCAAATTATAGGTCATCGGAAAAAATGGGTCAACTTTCCACTATAATATTCCTTACTTAGTTCATATTAATGTTTTTTGTTGCAAGTTGCTTTATATTTTTACTGGAAAGTTGACCCCATGAAGACTGCTTATACACAGGAGATAAGATGGAGCAGGGGTATAAAGCTATTGTTCACACTGGAAATGTCTCAACTGTTAATTCTTTCGATTTAGATAATAATAGAGATGATGTAGATTGTATAGTATATTACATTAAGTGTTGCTGGTGAAATTGCAGTGCACCAATGCAACAGACCATGCAGTTCAATGATTATAAACTTTTTAGACTATTCAACCAAATATTTCCTAAATTTTCAAAATCTGTTTAATTGATTAACCAGCTGAGACATTGTAAGCAAGTTCATAGCAAAGTACAGTCATGGCAATGTATAGAGTATAGCACATCATATTTTACATCAGCACCCAACCTAAAAACCGGTTTCAAGGATGCAGCCAAATGTAAATAAATGATGGTAAAGAGAAACTAAAGAGGCCTTTAGTTTCTTATGTTGAGATGATGATAAGGTTAGCTTGTTTGATATGTCAGTGTTAAACTGGCTGGTTTCATCTCCCTGTAGACATGCAGTTAAATAGAGGGCACCACTTACTGACACATGGAGCTATGGGTGACCGACTTTGTGAATATCCCTTTGCACATCTGTTGCATGTAAGCCCTGTAACTCCATCCTTGCAGAGACACTGTCCAGTGGTTTGGTTGCATGCCAGTTTCCCTAATGCCCCAACTGGATGACATTCACATGCTGCAAACAAACAAGTACATTCACTATTTGCTTTACAAAATGAAACTTTCCCTGGAGAAAATGAGTAAACATGAAGATTCCTGAAATCGTTCAAGGATTTTCAGTTTATTTTGGAGCAGACCGATTTCTCAGATGATTATTTACTGCTTTGATATTGAGATGGCAGAGATAAATTGTATTTCTTGAATTGAAATAATTCATTGATCTATCTCATATAAAAGTGATACATTTCAATATGTTCTATTCTATGGAATTGTGTCTTTCATCTATCATAGCCATTCAGTAGTTTATTATTGGTAATGTCTTTGAGGCATGATTCTGCATACACATCCCGGCTTAACCACCCTTAATAGCCTCATTTTGGGATTTCACATGCAGATGTTTTGGACATAAAATCATAGAAGAGTAGCGAAATAACGGAAGTTGTTCTTACTTTATTGGATCTTTAACCATTTATGATGATATGTTCACCTATTTGCAAAAGATTATTATTACAGAGCTAAAATTGACATATAATCATTTTACATATTTCATAAGAAGGATTATATATTGTATCCACGATACTGATTTGTATTTTTATCTTCAATCCAAAGACAATTTTATTTCAGATTTTTAAAAATGTTAAGTAAATGTAGTAATCAATGACTTTATCAAAATAAAAGTATAATTTAAGATTTAGAGCAACTCTTTTAAAAGTGCTTCAATTTCAAAATTCAACTACCAAAGTACCATGGCCACTCCATGTTCTGCTTAAGTCTCACCTAAAAATCAAACCATGTGGGAAATATGTTCATTTTATATATTTCAACTATTCCATAAGATATCATCACTGTTTTGAGAGTAAATGAATTTTTTAAAATTTTTATTTAATTTTTTTCACTTTGATGGATTAATTACAAATTGTCGTCTCATGTTTGGCAAATTCTAACTTTAAGTCATTATCATTAGAAAACTTCTTGTACATATTAAAGGCTACATGTGTGTCCAATCTAATAAATAACTTTTATGTGTATTCCAATTGTGTCAAACAACTCACACACAAGACTTATGAATCATTTGAAGAAGTCATTTTATTTTTACAAATTAGTGACATTTAAGGCAAAAAGCATGCATGCCCTCTCTGTGTTTGCTTTAGATGGACCATACCTATGTATGTTTACACCCCCTGCCAAAATAGACAAATACTTTTATTCCCCTTCTTCATAAACATTTTTGATTTTTAAACACAATATTTATTGATTGTGTATAATGAATGAGAGAGATATTTTTATGCGGGTTTTTTGCTCAGACTGATATTCAAAGTAAATTCGGACAGTATAATTATGGCGCCATGCTAGAATTGGGAGAATTTTCCTCTTTTGTTTAGTCATGTTCTCAGAATGCAGGTACATGCGTTTGGTGTGAACAAGTCTTACTCTTGATGAGTTCTTCAATAGGAACTTAGGCCAATCAAAGATTCCGCATTTAACAGAGCTTGTCAGCCATATTGAAATTGTGAATTCTTGGGTGTCCCAGTACCTTTGGGGTCCACTTGAATGTTCATTCAGCTTCAGAAAAACCTCTTAATATCCTGTTGGAATTAACAAAATAGACTTTTCAGCATAAGCAAATTCAAAAACAACATATTCACATTGAAAGGGCATTTCAAATAAGACCATAAGGCAACATCTCCATTATTTAGAAGTACTTCTCTAATACTAAAAAAGCTTCAAAAACAAAATTTCATGTGTAATTTTAATTTTTTGTGAACGGGTATTGTTAATGCATGTTCAAACTGAAAACTAAAGCCCACATTCCCAGTGTATTAGTTGTGAACTTGTGTATTTGCTCCCGTCATTATAGAGATTTACTCTACCAACACTACCATATCCTCGCTTGTTAGTTGGGTGGGTTAGTTCCAAAAATACAAGTTAATATTGAACTTAAATACATTTCTGTTTCAGTGAAAATAATCACCGTATTTTCTAGTTAAATATCTATAGGTGCAACATAATTGATTATTCTGCAGATCTGACTATTTAATGGCAGGTGATATAACTCAGTTGTTTCTGAAAGTAACAAATCTCCCCATTCTTCTCAGCACTTTCAAATGAATAAACATTGAGACGTAACATCTCTGTCGGAAGGTGAGATATTGTGCAGTAGTGTTAAGAACCTGATAAACTCTTTATCTAAATAAAGAAATTCTCCGTCTGATTTCTATAGTTAATGTTTCTCGAAACAATAAAACACATCAATATTTGCATGCACCATTTCAGTCCATTGAACAGTTTGAATGAAGATTTACCGAAAATCAATGAACATTAGAGTCTAATGTGTTAGGATGACCATAAATTATTGACTTTATTAGGCTTGGTGGAAATGGGAGGTGATTTTTATAGGTTTAAATAGCTAAGGTTGTCTGTTCACTAATGGTTTATCATCCTCGATGTGCAAATTTGCATTAAGATTGATATTTTTAATTGAAAAATAAAATGCTACTGTAAAAGTCTTTTATATTCCTTGAACCCAAATTCCAGCTAGTAAGATGTTTTAATATCCTTGAATTTGTAACCATTGAAATAGTTATAATCTAAGTGTTAACTCGGCAAACCAAAGTTCAAAGACATTTTTAGCAACATATACCACACACTAGATACATTGTCTGAAGCTTAATACAAAGTCTGACATTGAAGAAGTTTATGAAAAGGTTCGGCTCTCAGCATCATATCATATCGTTCCCAGTTTACTCATTTCCGTGGATTTAACAAAATACCCCACTTGAGGTACAAAGGAGTAAATAGATGTATTAAAGAAAGAGTAGTATAGCTAGAATTGAGGGGGTTTCAAGCAATTGTAATGCATGGCCTAAAGTGGGCCCTTTGTGTCTATGGGGAGCCATTGTGTACCTTGGGTTTTGTAGTTGAGGCGCCACAGATTCAACAATGTCAGTTGAATAGCTATTACTTGCAACAACTAACACAGAATGAAACCGATCAAGCCTTTTCTTCTTACTCCAGCCTTGCTTGATATGTGTCTCAAAGTTTATATACATATAATAATATAATAGTTTCTGAAGGTTTGCTATGTTTTAGGCAAATAGAGTCTACACAGAAAACGCATTGATACATATTTTCCACATACAAGCAATTGTGAAAAATGTGTATCATAAAGGTTTCCCACATTAAGAACAATCAAAACAAAGAGTTAATATTATGTAGCCTTTTTGGTGAGCCATGCACACAAAACACTTGTAACATATACCATGTTTGGTTATCCAAACATAAAAAGCTTTGTTAACATATACCCCTTGAATTTACAGGGGTGGATCTGAAAAATTTCAAGGGACCAACATTTAAATTCTGACAAAGATAGGGTAGAAAAATTGGGCTCAAATTTAAAAAAATTTCTTGACAATTTGGCTTAAATTAAAAAATAAGGCCTAGTAATGCCCAAAAAGTTCCAACTTGGGAGGAATTTCTTTTGATCTAAATTTTTTTTCCGAGCCCATCCTTGGGGGTGGGCTCTGGATCTGGGGTGGGATCTGGATCCCCTAGTGATTTACACTCACATACAAAACGTTGGAACATAAACCGCTTGAATTTTCCCTTGCATACAAAACATTGGAACATTATACCCCTTGAATTTTCCCCCATATACAAATCATTGGAACATGTACCCCTTGAATAAACCCTCACATACAAAATATTGCTACCATATTGCAGGTTTTCTCGCCACACACAAATACTGGAAATATTTTACCTAACAGGGTCTGTCATTGACATACAAATACTGGTTACATATTACCTTTACAAGTTTTGCGATGGTTGATTGGTTTTGTGTGGTCACGATAGTATCCCTCCTTGCAGTAATGGCAATGTCTTCCTGCCGTATTGTGGCGACATTTAAGACACACCCCACCGCTCTCACGGCCAGAGAGTAAATACAGCTCCTTATTGAATCGACACCTTTGGGCATGAAGGTTGCAATTACACGCTGAAAAATGAAGGGAATGGGATATAGAAATTGTGCCTACCTTTACATGCCTTGCGATGTGTGATAGGCTTTGCTGGGTCTCGGAAAAATCCATCTTTGCAATAGTGGCACATTCGGCCAGCAGTATTGTGGCGACAGTTAACACATACACCACCACTTTCTCGGCCTGAGAGCTTAAATAGTTCCATGTTAAAGCGACATTTTCTAGCATGAAGATTACAGTTGCACGCTGGAAGTAGAGAGAGAGAGGACAGAGTTAAAGCTGGTTAAAAAAGCAGAGCAACAACAGTGATACAACAGTGATATACCAACACAGCAATGACAGTGATATACTAACACAGCAATGACAGTAATATACTAACACAGTGATTCTCTAACACAGCAATGACAGTGATATACTAACACAGCAATGACAGTAATATACTAACACAGCAATGACAGTAATATACTAACACAGTGATTTTCTAACATAGCAATGACAGTAATATACTAGCACAGTGATGGAAGTGATATTCTAACACAGCAATAACAGTAATATACTAACACAATGATAACAGTGATATTCTAACACAGCAATGGCAGTGATATACTAGCACAGTGATAACAGTGATATTCTAATACAGCAATGGCAGTGATATACTAGCACAGTGATATTCTAATACAGCAATGGCAGTGATATACTAGCACAATGATAACAGTGATATTCTAACACAGCAATGGCAGTGATATACTAGCACAGTGATAACAGTGATATTCTAATACAGCAATGGCAGTGATATACTAACACAGTGATTGAAGTGATATTCTAACACAGCAATAACAGTAATATACTAACACAATGATAACAGTGATATTCTAACACAGCAATGGCAGTGATATACTAGCACAGTGATAACAGTGATATTCTAATACAGCAATGACAGTGATATACTAACACAACATTGACAGTAATATACTAGCACAGTAATGAGAGTGATATACTAGCACAGCAATGACAGTGATATACTAACACAGCAATGACTGATATTGTAATCCAGTAATGACAGTGATATAGTAACAGAACTTGACAGTGATATACTAACACAGCAACGACAGTGATATACTAACACAGCAATCACAGTGATATACTAACACAGCAATGACTGATATTGTAATCCAGTAATGACAGTGATATACGAACACAGCGTTGACAGTGATATACTAACACAGCAATGACAGTGATATACTAACACAGCAATGACAGTGATATACTAACACAGCAATGACAGTGATATACTAACAGCACTAACAATTATGTACTGATACAGCAATAAGAGTGATGAATTAACACAGCAATAACAGCAATATACTAACAAGGCAATAACATTAATATATTGACACAGCAATAACAGCGATACATTGACACAGCAATAACAGGTATTTTACATTATACAACAAGGATATTTTAACACAGCAATAACAGTCATATTCTAACAAAGCCGTGGGAAGTTATACACTAATGCAGGAATAACTTATATTCTAACACAGCAATGGACGTGATACACTGACGCAGCACTAACAGTGAAATTCTAACACAGCAATGACAGTGATATTCTTACACAGCAATAACTGATAAGCTAACATAACAATAACAGTGATATAAGAACAGCAAAAATAGTGATACATTAATCCAGCAATAAGAAGTGAACACCTCAGAATGCTATACTATCACACTAGCAATAAACAAAGATTTACCATTGACTACCGTTTTGTAAAAATGTGTATGACAGAAATGTAAGATTTGCAATTGTCACTGATTTTGTGAAACTTTTCATGATAGAAGTACATGATTAACAATTCACTCCAACATTTTGTGAAAATGTATATGACAGAAGTGCAATGTTTAGATTTGGCTCTACCATTTTTGAAATTGTACATGATAGTAGTGCCTGACTCCACCAATAGACTCTGTGCCAATATGTATGGTAGAAGTGCAATATTAACAAGTGACCATTTATATGTTGTTGTGCATGATAGACGTGCAAGGAAAACAATCGACCCATTATTTGTGATTGTGTATGATACAAGTACAAGAATAAAAAGTGACTCCACCATCTCATGTGATTGTGCCTGATAGAAGTGCATGATAAAGAATTGACTCCACCAATATGTGAAATGGTGCATGATAGAAGTATAAGATTAACATTGGAATCTACCATTTGTGTAGATGTACAAGATAGAAGTGCATGATAAAGAATTGACTCTACCAATATGTGAAATGGTGCATGATAGAAGTATAAGATTAACATTGGAATCTACCATTTGTGTAGAATGATGTACAAGATAGAAGTGCATGATAGAGAATTGACTTTACCAATATGTGAAATGGTGCATGATGGAAATCCAAAATCAATGATTGACTATACCATTGTGTGAGATTATGCATTGCAGAACTACAAGATTAACTTCATGACTTCCAATATGTGAGATGTCTGACAGTTAAGTGCAAGATTAACCATTGAACCCAATTACACAAATGCATGTGATTGTTCAAAATAAAAATACAGTGCATGAATGATTAAATGCAATATTTGTAACTAAATGCTAAAAGTAATGTCAGAAAAATAAAAATGTTAAAGAGTAAATACTAAAGTAACTATGCTTACAAATGAGCAAACATGGCATTGTTAGAGTGCTCAGAGATGGCCAAAGGTACAAGGATAAAGGAAAAGACCACCACCAATAATAAGAATAAGAGTGTAACATGCAGTTTCTGAAGTTTCTTCATTAAAAAGTTGCTCTGTATATTTCATGTACAATCATAATATACAATGGCTGTCATTGTACAGTCATAATACACAATGTCTGTCATTGTATAGTCATAATACACAATGGCTGTCATTGTATAGTCATAATACACAATGGCTGTCATTATACAGTCATAATACAATTTGGCTGTCATTGTATAGTCCTAATACACAATGTCTGTCTGTCATTGTAAAGACATAATACACACTATGGCTGTCATTGTATAGTCATAATACACAATGGCTGTCATTGTATAGTCATAATACACAATGGCTGTCATTGTACAGTCATAATACACAATGGCTGTCATAGTACAGCCATAATACACCGTGTCTGTCATTGTACAGTCATAATACACAATGTCTGTCATTGTACAGTCTTAATTCACAAAGTATGTCATTGTACAGTCATAATACACTATATCTGTCATTATACAGTCATAATACACAATGTCTGTCATTGTACAGTCTTAATTCACAAAGTATGTCATTGTACAGTCATAATACACTATATCTGTCATTATACAGTCATAATACACAATATCTGTCATTATAGTCATACAGTGTGTTTCATTATGCAGTCATAATAGAAAGTGTACAGAAATAAAGTCAAATAAATTAGTTGGATATAGTTTTTACATATATCATTTACTCAACATACAATTCCTAAAATACAAACGAGTGTCAAAATATATCAATATCCTGTTAATAAAAAAAAACATGTAAAATCAGACAATATCATAAATTGTAGCATATCTCCATGGATACACATACCTGCAACGGTTATTAGGCTGGTAATATATACTATCTGGTTCTAATTACTTACATTTATTTTCAAATTCAGGAACGGGTGTTGCTTTTAATTGTGCACTATTATTTTCAAAAACAATACTGAAGCATGAGAAATTTCTTTAAAATTTTCATCTTTAATAGTTGTTTTTCACAGGATTTTCTCATGAAACAAAAATCATGTTACAATTCTGTATTAGTTGATGTTTTAGAAATTGTGTAACTTTCTGAGGTCTGAAGAAGCAAAAAAGTATTCATTGTAAATTTGGATGTGGTGTCATGTTATTTTTTGGTAAAAAGTGCAGAACTTATATACATGTGCAGAATCAGAATCAGATAATAACCATATCCTTGCCTTTATGTTAAAACAATAGGATGACAATATACTACAAATATATAAATACCATATAAATTATATTTTCAACAACAACATACCATCCAAAGTTAGTTTAAAACATCATTATATTTTAATGTTATCATAATACAATAAACCAAGGTATGATAATATAAGAAATACTGCAATTCTTTTTTCCAAGAACTTCAGAAATCATTTTAAAAATCATTGATTATATTAAGTATCCATGCGAAATAACAATTTTCGTTGTTTTTATCTGGGATGTAGAAGCCCTACATAATTGCTGCACTAAGGTACATCTTTTCTTAGTCTACTTTTATGTTGCTTTGTTGGTGGCGATTCCAGGAAAACACAGCATGAGTAACAGTTGAGTCATTCCAACTTCGAACTATCACCATTGCAACACATTTATTTTGTTTTTTATTTACATTGTAAAATCTGGTGAGATTGTAGCTTAGTTGTATACCTATATTTTTAGCTGATATAGCACCTAATAGTGTTGTTTCATTTGGTCTCTATTATCATTCATTCTAGGCTGTTCTGGCATAAGACACCTGTCTACATCTCTCTTCATAATCATACGGAAACCTTTCCTCATCTTTTGTGATAGACATTTGATGGTGTTCATTGTCATTTTCAAATGGTGATGATATCTAAGATGAAGATGCAGGAATGTGTAAATTCAACAAAATGATATTTGGTGCCTCAAAGTTTTGTGAAACCTCCATTTTCCACCTTTTCTGTGATATGATGATGTCTTCAAAGTTGGTTGTAATGAAACAATCTACGATGTCTGACAACAGTCGTAATTCGATTAAATCTGCTGATACTAGCTTTATAGATAGAGGCATTTAGAAAGTGAGAGAGCTTGTAAGGTGCAGATTTGTTAACAGGCTACAAAATGGGACAAGATAAGATATTCCAGAAGCTTTCTGTGCTGCCAAAATCTTTTTCTATTTACTATAAAATACTTTTCATGATTTATCAGGCGCTGAAAGTGTCATAGTAAATGAGAATATTCCAGTTCCCATGGCTTTGTTATCATGTGATATATTTGGCCTGTTGCTTTTTCCTAACTTGTTACATTAGTCATTCTTTTCTGGAGAATGCATGGCATTATCACTGTTTTTGATACGTCCTAATGTATATTTGTGATATAATGTGAACAGAGTGAGTGTATACATTTTCTTCAAGGTAACACATTACTATCAAATAGTCATTTGCCCCTAATTGGTGTGAAAAATAGTCATTTGCCCCTCATTGGTGTGAAAAATAGTCATTTCCCCCTCATTGGTGTGAAAAATAGCCATTTGTACAATAAAGATGACAAATAGTCATTTGTACCACAATAACAAATAGTCATTTGTACCACAATGCTATAATGTTGCCATTTGCTGTATAATGCTGTCAAATTGCTGTTTGCCAAATTGTGCTGTCAAATAGTCATTTCCAAAATTGTTCCATTATATTGTCATTTGCCCCACTAACCAATTGGTATCTCAATTGGTTGCCTTATTAGTAATTAGTCAACTACTATCTCTGGTAAATGAGAATTGAATATATTTGGAGATCATAGATGATAGAAAATACACCATTATGCTATTCTTCAGGTGTTTGGTTGGAATGCTAAGAAAATAAATAGTTTCGCACTATGTTGAGTTAGAAGATATATTATGCTACATATCATAACTACATGCTGACTTTTAAACAGGATTATCCAAGGGAGGTAGAGATATGGAAGAAATTGAGCTAATTTCACCTCAAAGCACTATTAGTTTCATATCTATCACTGGTAAAATTTAGGAAGACTTCATAATATTCAAGCTTTTTCTGTTTATAGGAAAATTGTCAGACGTTTAAAGAATTCACAATTAGTTTTCTGTAGGGACTCGTCCTTATATTGAATGAGTTGCATTGGTTTCCATGGTGTTGCCCAGCTAGCATGCTGTTCTTACATCATGAGATCTGCCAGCCAGATGTTACCATCATCATAGCTAGAATTTGTTAATATGCATATACTGTAAGACCTGAATATCCAAACACCTCCCTAATGTGAACACCTCAGAATGTGAACACCTCCCTAATGCGAACACCTCCCTAATGTGAACACCTCAGAATGTGAACTCTTTTTTAGTCCCATTTTTAATTAATCTTAGACTTCCATGTTGAAAAACCTTCAAATGGGAACACCCATCCTCCGAACACAGGCCTCTAGAACTCATATCTCCTTCTTCCAGAAGAAGAAAGAAGGAACTTAGTGGATGATGTCTGGAACCCTGCATTCGGAGGATGGGGAGCACCTGCCAATTTGAATACTTTGGCTGGTCTCAATGACTTTCGGATTAGACAGTTTTTATTGTATCTACTAATACTGATAATGTGAGCTTATTTGTTGCTGGACCATGCAATTTGATATGGAGAAAGATATCACAAATTATATACTTTAATTCTATTATTAAATTTTAAATTTCTATTTTTTAATTCTATTTTTAAATTAGATATTTACTAGAATGCATCAATCTCTATATTTGTGTACCATGCACCTCCTTCCACCCAAAATGAACCAAATACCTGTAATTTTTTATTTAATTTTTTTAAAGATTATATCTAATAATAATTTGTAAAGCTCTTCAAAGTATCTCACACTGACATTGAAATGTGTGGTCCTGTGTCCAAAGATGAATTATTACTGCATAGTCATTGAGTTTATCTAGAGCCCCAAACAGGTGTGATATTTTCTAGACAATGAGCTATGGGGTAGTTGTTTCTTGTTGTCATTCTTACATTTGACATGTCCATATGTTATACACCAAACCATTAAAAACCAGTTAGAAACTGTATGCTAGAAACCATATGATGCAAAATGGTATCAACTTGACATATGCTTTTAATAAGAGATAATATTGATATACTGAGCATCATTTAAATATAAATTGAAACATTGCAAATTTTAAAAAGGTCTGTCGATGAATGTTGAAAGTCTAAAAAGATTGTATGGTTTTAGCAATAAAAGTCTTCCTGCTCTGTGGGGCACCACAACATTAACAAATTTCTACAAGTGTCATACATAACTCATTTAGAATGTAGCAATATGCGGAGAAATGCAATACTTCCATTATCATTCACTTCCTTTGTAAAGATCTTTTCGCCTTCTCACATCTTTCTCCTGGGGTGTTAAAGCGTATAACTGTTCTATTGAAAATTAAAAAGCGTTTAACATCTGAAAGGAATCCTGTGGTGACGACTGCAATTGACAAATGTGACAAAATGTTAAGACGAAGCATGCCAAGATTATAATGTTAGTTGGTGGTCGCTGATTCTAATCATACATCATTATCTTTACTCTAACATTTTTGTGTTACTTTTTATATAAATGAAAAATGTTTTAATTTTCTAGCCCCCTTGTTGCTACATGCATGATAATGTGAAAGTAAAGTTTCTCACTAGTCATTCATGTGCATACATAATACTATACTGTATAGGTTTGTGAATGAATCTAAAACCAGTACTATATTTCAGATTCATAACATATACTCCAATTAACACTTCAACCTTAGATTTGTTTTGTAAATCTTTCCTTAACTTCAAAATGAATTTTGACAATATTCAATGATCAACTACACTGATCAAATTAGTAAATTGTGTCATTTAAGTTCCAGAAATTATTTCATTTCCAGCTATCAATGATATATTCTGTATTGAATATTCGCTTGATTTGACATTTTGTTTTTAGTATGGCTATCATATAGTATAGTTATTTTATAGTAATCATACATAATCATCTAAACAATCATTAAAGAATATAGTATTGTTTCAATTTTACAAGTGTGTTGTTTAAAATGACGTTTGTTGTTGTTGTTATTGTTTATTTGTTACTTTATTCGTTTGTCACGTTATATTTGGAACTGTTGATTTATTCTTAAGTCCTGAAAAGTTTGACATTAATGATTACTATTGGCCAGTATTGTGCCACTGCCTACAGCCTTTAAACAATACCTTGAATACCATTGATGACATTTGTGAGACAGATTTGAAATCCATTATTTATTTTCTTCATTTTACTTTGCAAGTATATTATGTTAGATGACCTGAATAGTGTATATGGACAAACAATTTCACATAGATATTACTAAACAGATCAACATTGACAGTTCATATTCAAAAACTGAAATGTTAACAAAATAATGCACTTACTGATAGATAATTTAAATAATATATTCATGTAGCTGCAAATCAACAAACTGTTCACGTTCATCTCAAATCACTTTCTTCTTGCAATTTTAATGCTTGGACAATGTGCCATCATTAATAAACCCTGCTAATATCATAAGTGACAGTTCTATACGAAAGTTGGGTGACTTTTTATCATTAAAATGTAAAATATACTTGGTATGGAGATATTTATATTGCTTGGCACTAATATTCCCCAGGGGTCTCCGTGAGATATATTGATGGGGATGTAGCTAATGTCTTGGGACTAACAATTGGCATTAGTTGATTTACAACTTAAAGCATGAATGATTGGATCTGAAAGCAATCATTAATGTGAAATATTTGTCCAGTAATAGGAAACTGTTTAATCTATCCAGTTCTTTTACATGGGGTAGTGCCAAAATGATCATTTTGCGAGATGTAAAGGGCATTTGGTGATCACCTATTCCCAGTCACCCAGTACATATATTTGTGGAGCTTTGGTGGTAAGATAATCACCAACAACATTTGCATTGGATTATCTAAACATAGTTTTGATTTTTGAGAAACCTATTCTTAAGTTCCCTCTGTAGTACTAACAATGAGTTTTTTGACTCACTTATATATTATTGTTCTTTTCTTCTACTTGCAGGCTACACGGCTGGGACATATGTGGCTGTGGATACAGTGTCGGAGCATTTGTGAATGTGTTAGCCAGAAGTCAGACGTGACAATATCCCACAACATCTTGACACTGATCAGGGATATTTGATGCTGTATATCATACCTTGAGACAGTGTTGCATTGAAACAGAACTGAACAATGGAGAACATTGTAGTTTTTTCAAAACCAGTTGTCAGTTGGTGAAGTAATGCTTATTTGCCAAGTTTAATTATTTAATTAATTTGATTATTATGTTATCATATTACATTGGCAAATATGCCCTTGTTTATCATATTACATTGGCATATATGCCCTTGTTTATCATATTACGTTGGCGTATATGCCCTTGTTTATCATATTACATTGGCATATACGCCCTTGTTTATCATATTACATTGGCATATATGCCCTTGTTTATAATATTACATTGGTCTATATGCCAGGACAGTGACATTCAGGTAGCTAGCTACCAATGATTTATTTCCAGAACTAAGCAGTTAGTGTATGTGCTAATTAAAACTGACTTCCTCTTTAACATGGACTTTAATCTGTTGAAGAACTGTAAACCTAAACATATTCACATTTTAAATATGATTTTACACTGCAATGGAATAGATAATCTAAAATTTGCATTTGTTTGCAACTGTTCTATTTTAGATGATTAGCTTAAAAGTTAAAAGGGAAAAATATACTCATTTGAGAAATAATGAATTTTACCATGAAATAAATAGATTTAATTAATTCAAAATCTTTCAAAAATAAAATGGTTGCACAATCTTCTAAACTCCAAACAATTTTCAGCTTAATTGACAGAGACTAAAATGGAGTTATCAATTTCAAATTTTATCATTCTTAATTAATATCATTGTCAACAAAGCAGATAGGTATTAAAAATGAAATGTGCTTTTTAAAATAAAGTATTCAATTTTTTCAATCATTTGGTTTCATGAGGCAATTTCAGTTTTTTTCTATTAATTTGAGAGATGTTAGTATTCATATAAAACTTAAAGGCAATGATAAAATTAAAACATTTCAGGCGGTTTTCTGCCTTAAATTATAATTTTCAAACTAAACAGAACACATAGAATTATAATAGTTTGTTTCCTCATTGGTAAAGTAATCCAAATGATTGTGAACTTCTTGTGTAATGGAATGGTTTGTATTATTTTGCTTTTAAATGATAGTTTCCAATGATAAGAAGCAATTGTTATGACGAAAGAATGGTGTATACATGTATATACATAACCAGATAACAGAGACTACTGGCTCCAAAGGTACATGGTGAAACTAACAAATTGCTTGTAAATGGCTCACCAAAGTACCAGGTCTCAATTACATGTTGAAATCAATGTTCATTCTCATAGGGTGTTTTTGGCCTAGGTTAATTTTCATGGTAATTTTTCACAAGTTTTCTGCCAGTTTTTACAGCATACACTAATGATTCTGAAGAGATTTGTTTGTTCGGGTGTTGAGTATAAATAAAGGCCTACAGTACTTCCTTAAAACATAAATGGCAGCCGCCATTGTCTGGCAGAGCTTTAGTCTGAGATATTCCACTATCTTTCAGTTAAGATTATATCAAGTATTAATTTGACAGTGGCTAAACAATCCATCAGGCAGAAGTGAACAATATTTTTCACAGAAAATAAGTCAATTAATTTTTTAAATAATTCTCTTCACAATAATTGTCAATTCAGATTCAATAAAATGTGTCCTTTTCAATTATCCATACTTCATTTTTTAGTTGAAATAAATATAAATACAAATATGTTTACCAATACAGTTTACTTATTTCAAAAATAGCCATGTCAACAAATAATAAAACAAAAAGCAAGGAATAAAGAAAAATCATATAGTTTAAGCCAGATGATAAATTTGAGTTTTTCTGAACAATGAAGCTGATAAAAATAATCTTTTCAATTATTTGTTTCTTTAATGTGAAATAAAAAACTCTGAATATATCAAAAATCAATTAATTAGACCTAGGGATACACCAATGTTCTAGATTGTACCGACTGTTCCATTTCAAATGTTTATTTCATAACAAAGATTGTGAACTTTAAGCTGCCTGATTAAAGCCAGATCGCTCTTTTAAAATGTAGTAAAATCTACAAGGATCATTTAGCAGAGCCTTTCTCAAATGACAGTGTTCCCAGGCCTAATATCAAAACAGGGAAACTCTGTAAATTTGGCTCTCCTTGCCATAGCACTATATTTCCCAAATGCTAAACTGGAACATTTAACGTTATATGTTTGTTTATGCTAGGATTTGATTGAGTAGAATGAGAAATCTAAAAACACAATCAATTGATTGAGTAGAGTGAGAAATATAAAAACACGTGTTTGTAGAT
This sequence comes from Owenia fusiformis, assembly GCA_903813345.2. Taxonomy (NCBI): domain Eukaryota; kingdom Metazoa; phylum Annelida; class Polychaeta; order Sabellida; family Oweniidae; genus Owenia; species Owenia fusiformis. The sequence continues at coordinate 13,726,766 of CAIIXF020000009.1, read as the reverse complement.
TTCTCATTCAACCCACTCAGTCAATTGATCAATTTCTTATATCAAGGCATAGATTGTAATAATCTCAAGGGGATGCTTACTTTTATAAGGTCATTTCAGTCCCTTAAAATATATAAATCATGGTTTTGTGATCATTGCTATACTCTTTTACTCTGTCCATATGGACAAATCCTAGACAGAAATATGGAAAATGTCCATCCTCCTTTGAGTAGATCTGGGAAATATACTTTTAATCTCCAAAAAGAGCTACATCCAAGTACTTACATTCAACATGTTCAATATGTAACACAATTGAAATTATAAATATATATGATTGTAATAATGAATTCAACATCTCTTTTGAAGATTTCTCTGTGCTATTTCTCAGAGAAAAGATGATAGTGTGAATAGTTTGAAGTGAGTTAAGGGTTAAACTGTTTAGGCACACAGTGATGATGCTCATTGACAGATAATGTGTGAAGCTGATGATGTGTAAACTCAAAGCTGTCAGCCCGATCCTACACACTACCATTCCTAGCCCCTACAATCAAATACAAGCTTATTTACCATTACTCTGGCCAATAATGGAACAAATAGGAAATACAATGCATCATAATGTACCCCAACCATATAATAGTAAAACCATATGATCATATAACCAATTACATGGTGCCATTGATAGAAGGGAGTTATAAAATCCCTCATGAGAAGGGCAGATTTTGGTTGGTTGTAGCAGGAAGCTAGCCAGAAACAATGAGATACTGCCTTACTCATAAATAACCTTTAACACTGCAGCCTATAGTAACACATCAACATCAGTTGCACATTTTAATTAGTGTTGATATTTTTACTTTGTTTTTCCAGATACATATTATTCATTTTACTCCTTTGTAATTTATATTCTACCCAGGTAATTTATGGACAATGAAGAAATATATCATTATTATAAAGTAGGTCTATGGTTCATAAGTATGTCTATCATTTTCCTGTAGATGATTTTTAGGTTAATATTGTCTTCATAGAATATGTATTATTTTTAACTGATAATCTCTTCCTTCCAAAGAGTTAGAAAAACAATACTTTGAAATCCAATAAATTTGAAAAAGACGTGAAACAGTTGGAATTGTTTAGTTAATTCTACCAATTTGCTTTGAAAATATTTTCCTGTACTATTTTTGCTTCCAACTCTTTTCTGAGGTAGGGTAGCCTAAATAGTGATATATCATATTACAAGGCTTACTGTATCGGTGCTGTGAACTAGCTAATCCCCAACAAAAAATCCCAGTCTTATTATAAAAATACAGCTGCAAACAGTTTAATTAACAATGAATATCTTGAACATGTTACAGTTAATTTAATGAACCACAGCCATTCATTAAAGAATTACTTTGAAACATATATTCTTGAAATAAATTAGAAAGATTCTTAACATAAACTATTTTGTTCTGGCAAAACTTGAAATCAGATATAATACCTTTCAACAGATAGCACATTCATGATGGAATTTGCTAAATATATTTGTCAATGTTTAGAAAAATACTTGATATTCTTGTGTTGGTACAGTTACCTTTGATTATAAGGTACCTTGTTTCTTAGGTTGTCTCAGACTTCATCATGCAGCCAAAAGATCTTCCCAATTACTATGTACAAATTGAAGCCAGAAAGCCTTTGTAGTGGTGTGGATAAGTTAAGTATGGCTCTTGAGGCAGAGGAACAGAGAGATAAATCTTCATCCTGAAACCTCTCCAACTTGTTGAATGTTTATGTTAAGTTCATTTTTAAGATCTGATTTTGTAACTAATGACAAACATTTATGTTGTATCTCCAGAGGCTCCAGAAATGTTGAGAGTTTTGACAAGAAGTTTGATCAGTTTAACAATACTGATAGAGCCTAAACGTTGTTCAGTGTTTCTGAAGTTATATTCAATGGGTAAATATGGATATTAATCTGTTTCTAACATTTCCATTGGTCAGTTATATGGTCAATGTTACATTAAAGGTCACATGGCAAGGAATGTTGATTTACAAACTATGAAATATTTTGTAAGGAGTAGGCCTTAATTTGTGGCTTACTTTTATTTGATAAGGACAAATAGGTTGAATTTCATGTCAGAATGAAGATCTTGGCAATTGAAATTGAAACTATTGACAACTTTTACTATTCAAATACATTTCCTTGCATTTTCAATGTTGTCGAAGTTTGTAATAGAAATACCTGCTTGTTTGCGGTCTCTGTCTTGTATGGCAAAATAACATGAAAAATATTGAGTAGTAAGTCTGTCAATAGGTTCTATGATAAATATAACCAATAATGTCTGTTCACATGATTATCTTGGTACAGTCGCTATTGATATTCTTTTGCTAGATTTTCAGCTTTTATCATTGACACAATTCAGAAGGCTGTTATTATGAAACATAAACATTACTAGATGGTTGACTCATTGAGGCTTATTCATTTTCTTCCTCAACTGTCTGAGAGCTGAAAGTTGAACAGAGTGTATTATTTTATTGGAGATTAATCAAGAGTCTTTTAGATATTTCGCAGCTCATATATTACACACGAGTCCCTTGTGTATTGGATCACTGAGTTTTTTCATCATTTTTGTGAATGTTGCTCACCAATTCAACATAATGACATATCAATATCCAATAAATCCCAAATCACAATAAATCACTGACTTCCAATTTAAATCTACTATTTGATTGTGATCTAGAAAATTAGCTGAATATAAAGTGTTGATATGTTACCCAGTGATAAGTCATGTTGCCCCCTATTCATAATGAAATTGTTGCCACGTGTTAAGTCATGTTGCCCTTGATATAGTTGCCACATGTGTTTCCCCTTGATATTGTTGCCAATATGTGTTAAGTTTTGTTGCCTCTTGATATTGTTGCCACATGTGTTTCCCCTTGATATTGTTGCCAATATGTGTTAAGTTTTGTTGCCCTTGATATAGTTGCCACACATGTTTCCCCTTGATATTGTTGCCATGTGTTAAGTTTTGTTGCCTCTTGATATTGTTGCTATGTGTGTTTTTCCTTGATATTGTTGCCTAGCGTTAAGTTTTGTTGCCCTTGATATAGTTGCCACATGTGTTTCCCCTTGATATTGTTGCCAATATGTGTTAAGTTTTGTTGCCTCTTGATATTGTTGCCACATGTGTTTCCCTTGATATTGTTGTCAATATGTGTTAAGTTTTGTTGCCTCTTGATATTGTTGCCACATGTGTTTCCCCTTGATATTGTTGCCACATGTTAAGTTATGTTGCCTCTTGATGTTGTTGCAATGTGTGTTTCTCCTTGATATTGTTGCCACATGTTTAGGCATGTTGCCTCTTGAAATCGTGTTGCCATGTGTTAAATGATGTTGCCTCTTATTCCCCATAATATTATTGCCCTACATATTGAGATGTCCCACTAGCCCTCTGTTCAGTAACTGTTGGAAACATTGCATGTACAGTGGGCAGATGATATTTACAATGCTACATGCATTCCATGATTAATTGAAACTTAAAATAACTTCAAGTGTTAAAATATTACAATTAGCTCTATGTGCTGTGATGACAAAATTATGTGTCATATAGTATTTGTAACTGATTGTTTCTTAAGTGTTTCACGGTGGGCCTCCACACCTACTGATTGGCCTGGCTGAGCTCTGAAAGTTGAAGACACATACAACAGAGCATGTCTATCTCTCCATGAACCACTCCATTGTTCTTCTTTATTAGGCACAAGTGTGACTTGTGTTAATTTTTACACCGGGCTCTATTGCTGGTTCGTTAATTTGAAGTTGGGATGAAAGCTAATTTGAAGTTATGTGAAATATCTTTAGAAATAAGAGAGATAGAAGGTATGGAATGAAAAGGATGTCTTGAAAGATTGGAAAAGTCTGAAAACTAATTTGATAATGGTTACATACTAAAAATGTACCTGGTCCAGTGTTTGTTTAGTAAAACTGTCCAATTTGTAACGATCTATAATTACATAATTATACAGTTACAATGTGGTTGAAGGGCACTCAGTATCTCACCAGGCTCACGAATTGCATGCTGACAATTTAAACTATTTTTTAGTCAATTTAACTTAACTAAATGTAAACAGCATGTGCATTTTATAGAAGGTGACAAACAAGCTGTAAATATCATTTATTGTCAAAGTTTTGGACACTTAAGCCAAGTGAAATGTGAAAGGTCTGACACATAAGATGGTTAATTGTATGAATGAAGGAGGGCACAAACATACTGATAGAACTGTGTGTTTCAAGCCACTGACCAAAACAAAATTTCAAATTAATGAATGATGAAATATGGCATTTTGCAATATTTCTTCTGCTCATTCAAGTCTACTTAATCAGATTTTTAGAGTCAGGCTTTTATTTTTCATCATAACTGAATTTTAATTGTCTAATCTGTCATTATGTGTGAGTTTTTTTTAGTGATTTTACTGTAGTTTGCAATTTATGTGAATTTGTGTCTTTGGACATGAACATCCAGCAGAAAATTGAAAAGAAAATATTATTTCAGTTCCACATAAGAGCTTCCCTGCTGATTTTCAATGCAGCATCGCGTTTTTACTTATATTAAGACCACCTTGAAATTGATATAGTCATTACTAAATATCTTTCAATTCAGAGAGAATTTTTCTGAATTTTTTACAAGAGAATGGAAATAACTAAGACATATGGGTTCAAATTATGATTTACCCTTTGTAAAATTTGTAAAATAGGTATTCCTCTTGAAAATATATTTTAGCCCATGTTTTAGAATTATTTCAGTGAACTAGTAGTAGGTGTTCCTGTTGTCATAGACCACACACAAGTCATCAGTTTCAACCTCAACCATAATTATAAAATAATACATCTGCACCTGTTTTCATTATTACATTCTTTATATGTTTTAATCTGTTTTGAAATGATAGTCTCACTTGACGGAAATGAGTGTACATTCTGATGGGGAAGAGGTGGTATTGTGTTTGTGTTTAGTTACCATGGGGATGGGTCAGTTGTGTCTTCACCATACCAGCTGCTCACACCTGGGAACCTCCAACTCATTACTTGATGATCACCCCAAACTCTGCTCTCATCAGTTATTTAGTTGATTAGTATTTAACTGATCCATTTTCTTCATCTTCAACTAGATCTGCACATTCAGTATTCAGCTTTTAATTTAGTGAACATTTAGCATTAAAGAACCATATATCCACAAAATATCTAAATGATTATATCTTTCCATTTTATACCTGATAAATGATACAAATGTTGCAGTGATATAAATCTCATTTTATATCCAAGATATGTTGTGTTTAGCCATAATTCAGCAGCACAACCAAAGAGCACAATTATTTACAAAATAAATAATTTAAATTAAAGAGTGCTTGTTCAACATACATCATTGATGTTTTTTATATTTATTGATTTTCTCTTCCACAGTCATGATTTGTTCATATTTGTTTTCTGGGGCACCGCAAGTACTACTTCACACATTATCAACTTCAGACCAAATATACTTTAGGGGTATTGCCAAGTTGGAATGAAATTGATATACCTTGTTTATATTTACCCCCTCTCCTCCAAAATAAGCTCTTTATTTGTGATTTGTACTAATCCATAGTACATATGTGCGAGACATTGCCATATAAAACAGATCATCATAAGGATAAAGGTATCATCAGAGAACACTGGCTTCATATTAATAGAGATTAATGGAGTGAAGATAAAGATAGACAAGGTTCAGTTGTTCATAAATGTTAACAATTAGAAACATAATCAAAAGAAAACTGAAATATTGATGAACAGGAAACTCTTGTTTATGGGAATGAAGTTGAACCTATGTGGTCTGAAACCCTGAATGAGCTGAAGAATTCTATTTATTTCTTCTTTCTGAATTCCATTGTATACTGTTAATACCAATTTCACAAGTGTATAATGCAAACCTTACATCTAAGTGATATTTGCATTGTAACATGAGTATTTATTTTCCTCAAATACCTATTCAAGTGAAAGGATGAAAAGTTTCAATAAGAACTTCTGTTTAGAAGCATATATGAATGGAGGTGCTAGCTTTGAGAATATTAAAAACAACAAGATTCCAAAGGACAATTACCACCGCGTAGTCATTCTTGCAATATTTGATTTCTACACCTAGTTGAATAACATATCCCTTAGTAGGAAATCAGAAAATTCCATATTAATGGATTTGAAGATTTTCATGTATTAAACTACAGAAGACTTGTTTTAAGAAATTTGAGATTAACACCGAAGTGAGTGACACTTTCAACTGAGGGATTAATAAAGACTTGGCAAGTTATTAAAATAAAGATTAATGTGTTGAAGTTTGTAATATTATTATTGAAACTGTGAGAATGTGTTGACAAGTAGAATAGAGAAAGGATTAATATCTAAGTATGACGGCAAAACTATTTACAACTTAGCCATCTTGAATTTATGCTATCTGAACATTGTAGTAGCATTTGCCTTTTATCCCACAATATTGAATTTGGTTGATCTGAGTATGTTTAAATGTTCAATCATCCATACATAACACATGTTCTCCTATTCACCGGAGTGGAATCATATTATGAAATACTTTTGCACAACAAGGTCCTATTTAATACCAAACGGGAAATGGTCATGTTTAAAATTGATTTTAAAAGTTAATGTTTTCCTATTTAAAAAGTCATCAATACTTTTTGGATTCAGAAATAAACTTTCAGAAGAAATAAGCAAAGAATTTAATTTGAACAAAATTTAAGTGAACTAAGATGACTGGACAATATTCTTAATTTATTATATTCAAAATATACCCACAAAAATTAATTGAACTAAAAAGCAATTTTTAAGTTATTTATCCACTGATATCCAATGAGATATACAGAACCTTTTAGATTTAGTACTCTCTATGATTTCCAATTCCTACATTTAAATCTCTCCAGGATGTTCAACCTAATAATAATAGAGGTCCTAGCCAAATAAATACATGAAACAGACATAAATTTTCAATAAAGTAGATCAAGCACTCTAACCAAATCAAACATTTAGGAAGTACAACCAATTTAGACACAAATCTAGAGGTACAACCCAGGTTACAACTAATTCATTCATAAATCTCTAAACAAATAGAGGTTTCAATTAACGTAGATATATATTTTCAATTCATTTATACAGGTATACCACCATCAGCCATGACACTGAATGGAGATATTCCTATATATGCCCGTGAGACGGATATTCGTCATCGTGAGATATCACAGCCTTCTCTCAGTTTCCTTCTAGATTCTTGTGCATAGCAGAGATGGTCTGAGTATCAGAATGGATATTCGTACTAATAACAGTTGAGATGGTCACGATGACGTCGTCCACTGGTGGTGCGGTGGTAGAGGCGCTGGCTGACCAGATTCTGCTACAGACAGATCCACAGCTGTACGTATGAGGCATCTCTCCCAGTGATTGTTTCTATTGTTTATTTGTTCAGGGGAAATTGAGCAGCAAACAGACATGTTGATGTATAAAGATGAGAAACAGCTAGAGCACATTTCAACAGCTCAACCACACATTTATTGTTGAGCGAGAAATTGCCGCTTATTCTACTTTTTACGGCAACTTTGTGGAACATGAAACGTCTCAAAGTTTGGTCGTTGTTTATCTATTCAATTATAGGACAGTATGCCTAATATTCACCCGAGCTTTACTTCATGAATGGGCTTTAAGGAAGATAACTACGGGAGATATATTTATTTCCTGCTAACTCTGCGGGATCTAAATCGATCTCCTATTGGTTTTTTGACGAATGCATTTCGTTCACTCGCTGTTAACATTCGCGATTTCGCGTCATTCCCGGAATGGCTGAATGTATCATCCGAGACATACATCTCCCAGTCATGATATTCAACTCTTGAAATCCCCTATAGTAAACACGTGAGAAAACAATTTTTATCCTTTGACCTCTATATATTTTGAACTGTTAATTAAAATACTTGCTCCCAAATTAATCACTTACTTACATGTAGTTTTTATCAATTTGGGATTATTTGAATATTCAGATTTGAAAAGGAATTTACTTTAGATGATGTACTCTATTTCCATGTCTTAGAGTTTAACAAATAATACAGTTCTATTTTCATAGAAAGGCAAACCACCCTTCGTTCAAACGTCTAGTGAACAGTCTTCCACAGTGTAGTCTTTTTTCAGGTCTGCAAAAACCATTTGCTGAATTCAAAGTGCAGCAGCTGCAGCGACATTTCAAAGTGAACTATTTTATCGCGTCCTAAGTGTGAAGAAATTTGTAAAACTGTAATAAATTTGACAGATCGGCTCTATGGGAGTAAGAAGTGTGACGGTATGTGCCTTGAGTGATGATATGGCCTTTAATAGAGGAACCATTATCTAGTCATCTAATAGTCTAATTGCACCTCTCGTATAGAGTTGCTACTACTCTCGGGACTCTTGAATAGACGTGATTTATTTTATTTTATTTACCGTTAAATTGTTTCTTTTCAAGAAGATATAAATTTTGTCAAATAAGATCTAAACGTTATGAACAATTAATTATGTTGTTCAGAATAAGGGCGACCTTTTCTTCTGATGCTCTAACATAACGTCTCAGAGCGTTCTTAGGTTAAAATAAATGAAACGACAATATTGTTTTGAAGCGTTTGATATTCATCATTATTATACAAAGTGACTATAATGACAATCTGGTGGCTCTCAATAACTCCGTCAAGAAATGTCATGCGATGTTTCCTAACGTGACTGTGCCAATTATTCAGACGATTATTAATTGATGTTTAGATGATGTATCAAATCATTCCTCGAATTATTGCCTGGATTTCGATAATTCTTTATAAAAACACAATTAACCAAATTAAGAGGGATCGTGAATGCTGGTTTATAAAGTTTATTAGGTTGTGAAATCGACCATGTTTTCACCAATGTGTTTTCACAGTTCTCGCAGCCACTTTCCAACATTTGTGCTACTGCATTATTTTACTCAGAAATACCACCTGTTAAAGCAAGCGCCCATTTGATATGATTGGTGACACGAAAACACGATCTTTCGAATCGATCTTTCGAATCGATCTAAAACCTCGCTCTAAAAACTGAGAACGCGAACTTTCATTGACGTTGTTACGTGAACAACCTTTGCCTACAAAATATTATACTAATTGCCTATCGCCTCTATTTTTTTTCATTTCAAATATATGTAAAAACAAAAAATCTGAAGTTTTCATGTTTTAAAACGTGTATAGCATTTCATTGAACGCCCTCAAGTAGATGGCAAATAAATGATATATTGAAATTTGTTGACATACATATCATCAGCAGTTCGACAAGCGAATTCATTTTTTGAGTATTCCATGGAACCATTTTCATTTTCTTGAGCTTTATCAAGACCAGTTTCAGGTCATCTAAAGTTTGTATAAAATACTAGATAAAATACATTAAGTTAGGGGTTCTTTCAGCACATTTCATTACAAACTTGTAAACTTCCGAACTTATTCCACTTTGATGTTTTCGTCATTAAAACCATGGATTCATCTTTGAAAATGTGGAACGCATGCTGCGCTTGAAGCTAATGCGTTTGTCCATACGGTATCAGGAAATTATTCAATATTTGGCAGTATGTTTCTTTTCAATAATCCGCTACATAAACACCATATCCATGGTATTGTTCTAGGAGATTATCATACCTTGGTTTATATGCATGTTTAATTGTTTTATTTAAATATTAATTAATCATAAATGTGAATATTGAAATGGACATACCTATGCACTCATTAGCCTCTCTTAAAGTAGCTCTGGCCCAGGGACGGTCAAAGTGGAATGGCTTGCAGCGTTCGCAATCGTAGCCGGCGGTATTGTGCTTACAGTCACAGACGAGGCGGTTGTCCCTGTCGTTCTTGATGCATCTGGAGGCATGACCATTGCATCTACATCGTCCCCCAACTGCAAAGTCAGAAAGTGCGTAATAGTAACTATCCAGCACTTCTTTTGACTTGTCGGCAGAGTTCTCATCCGTGTGTAGTCGGTTGAAGACAATCATTACATCAGTGGCTGTCACCCAGTCCTGGAGCACGGGGCTGTTGTCAAACTCACTGGCCGAAGGCCGTCCTTCAAGAGTGCTGTAGGCCACTCTGCCTTGACTGTGGGGGTCAATGTTACTGTAGCTGTCCGTACACAAAGCTTCTTGCTCGTTGGCTTTCGTGATCTTCCCCTGGGGGTTGCGGTGGTACATCTTTTTACAATTACTGGAATAGAACTGGAACGGAATCCATGTTTTTCCATAGTCTATGCTTTTGTAGATCGCCATAGAGTCAGGTCGTGCTGAACAAAATTGCAAGCTGACATAAGTCAACTCATATTTCTTTCCAAGAGACAATTTTAGGGTGACGTTTTCGGGCGATGCAGTAAATGGCTCCGACATCCAGCACGTTAGATTGCTAGGATTGTTCAAGTCGGTGAGATATGAAGGGGGATGGCGTCTCTTCGGATGGTTGGCATCACAGACGTAACAACTACGTACAACATCTCCACCTTTGTCGTTGGTGGCTTTTAGTTTACAGTAACGACTTGGAGGGGATCCACACGTACTGGACGCGACTACCTCCTTGGTAAATGCCGCATTTTCGAAATCTGGCGTACATCTTCGCGGCTCCCCAATTTCGTCGTAGCATGGGTCCGGGGGGCTTTGTTGAGAAGAAAAAGCGTTCAAAAATGGACTTTCAAATCCATCAATTGAGATAACACAAATACAGTAAGTTAGAATTATAGTCAAAAACGGCATGTTCCATTTTCTTTGACCCATATCGGCAGTGTCTGTATAGGCCTATATATTTTACCAGACGTTTTTAATTATTAACCCCTCATTAACACCGAGTAAATGTATTGATTGAGTCAAATACAGAACTTTACTTATCTGTCCATTCGCGTCTTCAATTTTAATCCAGAATAAGTTATAGTTTATATCCTACTAATTTAAGTATCCCAAATTCGTGTTCTTTAAATTATTTTTCTTTATCTTTACATCGTGTTAATTGTGCTCGCCTCTGAGAGTCTGCTCTGTTATCTTGCCGGGGTTTACAGCTCCTACTAATTGCTGTCCTATTCGATGTTGTTTCACATGTGTTAAGTTAGTAACCAATATGCCTGAAGCTAAGCTGTAACTTACGAACTATTTTGCCTTCTCATTTACCGACCACCAAGTATCTGGAAGGCGGAGCTAAAGCTATACGTCATCACCTTTCTCCAATGGATCCCTACCGATGAAAATAAAGTGCTTTCCACCTACTGACTATTCGTTGAATTTTTGTTAATTTGGCAAACAGATATAATGACCTATGGAACCTGTAATTTGTCAAAAAGCATGAAATCTCTGCTGTTATTAAATCAGGTAATCTGAAAGCTTTAAATGGACTTTTTGTTAAATCGAATATATCAATGACGCTTTTCTATTCCTTTCAACGTTCTCATATTATCCCCGCCCATCATTCAGTCAATCACGGAGGAAATCAATTTGTAACACTCATTGACAATAATATGATTTGATGTATAAATTATGATTTGCCGTGATTAATGCCATATTTATTGCACATAGATCTTTTTCATATTGTCATATTTTAGCACAATCTGTAACCTATTTCAGACGACCAAGTTTACCATACCTATATTTTAATGAATTATCATGAATTAACTTTTAAACCTGTGATCACTATCTCTCATTCAATGTGGATCACCGTGGGTGCTGATCACTCACCCGGGGAAGTATTGGTCGAAACAGACATTTCAGAGAAAATTTATGCGCAGACACGTCTTGCCCACATTCTCACTTCGTTGACGGGCATTTTGCTTATAAATGGAAACTTTGAATAAGAACACTAAAATCTTTACAAAAATTCGACTCTACTTCAAATTCAATATGAATGGTCGTTTGTACCGTTCGCACACAATCTGTACACCGTATAGTTTCTCGAGTAGTTTCTGAATTCGACTACAATTTCAAATGTCAACTTGGACACGGATTATAATTTTTTTTAAAACACATTGCTTCATACGAAGATAAGATAAAAGCCTATCAGAGTCAGGACATCATCCGAACTCAGGGTTACAAGGACAAAACTATATTAACCTCTCCCTAAATGAGATTCAGGACCAATATACATGCATAATGGGGCGAATGTTAAAATATTACCAAATAGCAATCTTATTTGTAAAATCGGAATCCTTAGGGGCCTTAAGGGCGGGTGCCCGATTAAGATATGTATATTATGGAATATGCACGTTTCTTACACAATTTATTTTCAAAAATCTAAATATTGCTAATTAACACGTGTTTGCCATGAATATTTCAATTCCAAGAAGTAAACACTCAATAGTACGAGGAATGACATTATTCTAAATTTTGGACCACGTTTTTTTCTTGGGTACTAGTATAATGAACATTTTTTAAAAAATCAGGTTTCAAGAATAAAGTAAACTGACTCAACGTCAACAATATTATTTGGAGGCGACCAAAGCGGGGGCCAAAGAGTTGGGCTGAATCGTTCATGGAGTCCAAAAAGTTCATGTTTTTGCCTCTTAGGCCTATCTCTCGATTTCCAGATTCGCAATCTGATAAATGCACTGGTGGATCTGGGGGCTCAAAAAGGTTAAGGTCCAAAAACAGTTAGGGTCCAAAATCTGCTTCTCCCTAAATTGGGCAATTTAGGTACAAAAATCTCCATTTGTATCACCTATATTCCATACCACTAACTGCCATCTTTCTTTTGACCTAGTCTCTACCCAAATCATATTTGTTGTTAATATTCAAATCAAACGGAAGTCACCCCCTCTCTTAATATACCTGGTAAAATAGTGGAAATTGGAGGTGACTTACTCCCCGCGTCTGTGAGGAATCGAGTAATTATAAAGCCTGTCATCCACCAGTCTGGCCAGGGCATCAACCAATCTTGTTCGTCTGTTTCAGCTGATATTCCTGCCGAAAAGCTTTGTTTCCTGGAATTGATAATTACTTATCAATGAGGAATAATTAATAATTAATGTACCACTCATTCCATGTCAAGTTCAAAATTGTGTCAGCTCTTGTAGATTCTCCGCGTATACAATACGTGAGAAGGTATGAAAAGATGGCTGGCCATTTGGACCAGTGCATCGTCATACTGACGTAAAATTTGACGTGATTTAACGCCGTAAAATCTACTTTGAACGACGTCAAAAACGATTTTACGGCGTCAAAGGGATTTTAAACAGCGTCAAAACGAGTTTGAGATGCGTTAAAAACGATTTTGAACGGCGTCAAGAATTGAATGTGGCACGTAAATTACGTCTTAGCTGGCATCCAATCGTTTTTACGTCGTAAAACAGTTTGGCGCCGCTCAAAATGATTTTTGACGGCGTTCAAAATGATTTTTAACGGCGTACAAAATCGTTTTTAGTAGCGTACAAAGTTATTCTTAACAGCGTACAAAATTTTTTTGACGGGATTAAAACGGCGTTAAAAGCAAATTTTACGGCTTTAAAACTGTGACGATACATTTGTCTAGATGGCCAGCCATTATGAGACTATACAAATGTTTTGTATGGGTTTCCACCATACATGTACGCTCTTTTTATAAAGTATCAATTTATTTTCCAAAGCATTGCTACCATAGAAGAGTCATTTTGGAGAAATGATCGGAAATGTTTAGACCAATGCAGCGCATGGCCACTATTTGGTTGCGAGTTATGTTCCAAGATCAAGTTCCATTCAATGAAATGTTCAGAAGTTATGAAAGAAGTTGATTTGAGAGTGTGGGTTGAGTGGATTCCTCATATGGTGATTTGTGATGCATCAGACTCCTCGTTATACCCCATTGTTGGATCCACAGTCTGTATTAAACCTTGGAATACACAAGCTTTGGATAAAGATAGACTCTGATAATGCGACCACAAAGCCTCAATGAAACACGAACTCTATAAAAGAGATGAGGGTTTTGCTTACATTGAATACAAAGCTTTTATTTTTCCATCGATGTTAACATATTTATTTGATTCGGGAATCCATTTGTAATGTCGTCCCTTTACTACTATAAGTACCCTTTGCATTCGTTCTCCGTGCACAGGGTATACTATAAGGTTCTAACTACCAATTAATCTTGGTCAATTTCATGTAAGATCAGATTTCCCCTAAATTCACCTGATTTCAAAAATGAATGTTTAAAATCTTTATCTTCAAGAGAAATAGGAGATTTCAAAAACAATACGGCTCTATGTGCTTCATTTTATGAAAATAATTACTGCAATATGATTCTTTCTCGTATTCCATGCTTGAGATAGAACTTTTTAACATTCAATGTCTCAATTCAAATTGGAGATAAAACTTTTTTACATTTAACAACATAGTATCAGTATATACAGAGTATATACAGTGAGACACACAAAATGCCACCCACCCACATAATGTTGCATAACTTTTTTGTCTGCATTATGTCCGACTTGTCATTTTGCATTGTAAAAATATACTCCATGGAGCAGCTCCACAGGAAGTTTCACATTATTAGCTGAATTAGATGCATCTTTATGAGCATTACAAGATGTATTCCTTTTTGTAACATAATTTTGTAAAACTGTTATGATAATTTATCATATTTAATCTGGATAGATAAAAGATTATCATTCGCAATACTGTGGCTTGCTTCTTAAAATATAGCTTCATCTGATTGACTAGACTATATTTCAGGGTATAAAACAACTGAACTCATTTTTGTTGTGTTGCAGACGCAAAAGTGTTAGATTGGAAAATATTTGAGCAATTTTGTAAGAAATATGTGATATTTGGTGATAAGTGCAGATTAGGCGGGTTAATTTTTCGAATATGACTGTTCACTATTCGAATTTGGAGTTTTATATTTTTTAATATGGGAATCAATGGGAAACAATGGGATCGAAAAAGTGTTCCTTTTGGAGGGTGTTCGGGTACACAGGTTTCACTGTATTTGTATAATATTTCCCCAAAACACCGGCACATTTGGTGGGCAGGTGGGTTAATGTAGTATGTTTTTATTTATAGTATTTTCAAAATATATTGGCATTTACTGAATCGGTCTCTTTGGGATTTTTATTTTCAGAAATATTTTTCAATTTACGTTTTCTGTTTCGTATCTTATTTCACGACTCCTGACTCGTTCCCCTTGTATTGTAAATCCAAGCCCTGGGTCAAAGAAGACGATGTGTTGAATATAATTTGACGAATAGCATAGCAACTTGAAGCATTCATTCATGTTTCTACTAATTCCATATGTTACTCAATATTTGAATATGATAGATCTTAGGAAACATTGTTGGTTTGAAACATATCAGAAGTATTAGAAGTGGCCTAGCACCCCCCCCCCTCCTTTTGATAGGCCCAAAATGTTGAGGTTCAAAATATTTTTAGGGCCCAAACTCTGCTTCTCCTCACATATTGGGCAGTTTAAGCAATAAACTGGCATAACTGGGCACTCCTCTTGATCTTCAGATCCACCACATGTTTATTAACAGTTGCTGCAGTTGCGGAGATAGAAGAGACTAACATATCTCGTGCAAATCAGTTGATTGTGGGTTGATTGCTGGTTCAGACTGTCTCATGTACACCAGTTGATTGTGCTGGCTTAGATTGACACTGCGTTCACTGATTGATTGTGTCACGTCATGCTGGAATCTCAATTACACCATATTATTGTACTTGGGAGACGGAATCATGTACCTGATTGATTGTACAAGATCAGACCGACATGATATCAATCCGATAAAACAAATGCGAGCCGATTGTGCTGTATTTAATCTGTACTGTACTGTCATATTAACTAGACTAGACGTCGAATGTTCTATTTTAAAACGTAAGTATTTCGAATTCACAAGTTGATCAGGAATTATCATTAAAATATAAATATTTCTCTCTCTAATTCCCTCAAAGGTTAAAACAAAGTAAATCAAAATTGAAACGGTACCAAAAAATTAACCGTGCTCCAGGTGAGGCTCGAACTCACAACCTCCGCATTTCCTAGCACTATGTAGCACTGGAGGCCTGCTCACTGTCTATAAGTACGGCGCGCTAACCGATTGCGCCACTGGAGCTCGGATAAGAAGGGCGGGTACTTTGTAACATTATAATATATCTTTTGCAAAATATGTCGTACTATGATAAGTTCCATAGATATAATGACGAGTCGTTACATTATAATTTATATTTACGCAAAGAGTTTTAACAACCACTTTGTCTATCAGTTTACTCAGGTGCATAACACGGTTTTTTATACGAAACAAGACCAATATGAGATGACGTCACATATTCAAGATGGAGGTTGCCGAATATTTTCTTTCCGAAAAACAGTATAAAATCAGTTATATATAGAAGTTATGATTACTTTACGCTGATTTGAAACATTCACTATCACAAACATCATTTCTGCAAAATATTTAGGTAAGAATCTTTAGAGTTATATGATCTGGTCAATCAGAAATCAACATTTGCGCTATCAAAAATTTCTAAAATTGAGTCGACGTCACCAGTCGAAAAACAAAAAATATTTTTTATATGTCTATGTCAATAATCTGCAAAAGGCTAATAAGCCCATATTAAAGCAGATATGTTTTACACAGATCCGGACCCAGGTCCAATCCGCATACAGTTAGTATGCTCAATGAATAAATGAGAAGATTGGACAGAAACCAAAAATGGTACATCCAAAGGCAAAAATGACCACCCAAATATAAGACCCTCGTACTGACATTTACTAATCTCTCAAGCATTGAGTGATCAATATTTCGTGATTTTTTATTTGTTTTCCCTTTGATTTGACCTGTGATTGGAAAACTCATGTGATCAATTTTCACATGATTTGGCCCGTGGAAATGGAATGGTAATACTTTGAAAGTTTAGTGTTTTACTTGAGAGATTTTGATGTAAACATACTTGTAAATGTGGTATTAGAAAATAGATAAATTTTGAAACAGACCTTACGAGTTACAGTTTTGATGTGTGGATGATTTTCATTTGTCAGTTTACGTCACATCACAACTAACAGCTAATGAAAGCAAATGATCACATCTAAACAAGCAATGGTACACTTTCTATGGGATAGTCAAGAAACTTCATGGTGTTTCTTGGTAATCTCTGGTGTGACATCACCTGGAGTGATGTCACATTCTCAGAATAGACATAAAACTCTTCGGAAAACACATCATGAACAACGGAAATTGTCGAAAATGGACATTATCTTTCTGCTTAGCTATTTTGTGCTTTTATCAACAGACACTTACAAATGTATGGTTTAATTGATTGATGATAAAGCTGCCAACAGTATTAGACCTATGTGTATCATTTGAGGTATGACATGTCATATTCATCAACAAACTGACTCCAGAATCAAGGAAATAATAATTTTCCAAAGATTTCAGATCTGAACATGTGAGTGCAAATGGATTTTCAGATGGGTGCAAGCCTATTTTTAAAATCTCGGGTGGGGACTGGCTATATTTGTTGAGCCTTGAGACCAATAGGAGGAATCTGGCAGAAGTCGGATATTTTTAACCAAATCAAAGCTATGACTCTTGTATAAACATCTATTAAGATGAATTACAGATGGAAGCCAACTGGATGGAAATGACCAAACATTGCATTTTCTTTAGTTTTTGAAAATAATGAGAAAGATATACTCTACTGTTTGGACCATAAATAAATGAGTAAAAAGCCCATATTTTACATTATTATGCACCTCATTAAAATACTCAAATCTGATTGGTTCTTAGTTGCTTGTAATTTGGCAATACTCTGCTCTTTTCTGAAAACTGCCGGATATTTTTTTAATATCTGACCCTTTCGAGAAAAAGGGTCGGATATTTTTTTCAATGTTTTTGCAACATTCCCACTTCAGAGTTTTATTTCTTAATAACTGGAGTACTACTTAAAGCTTACATCTGAAACTGGCGGAAAATAGAAGAAAAAATGCACTTAATCAATCACAATTACCCTTATCATTCAAAAGTTACATATAATTCTGCAAGAACGTCTCGAATAAATAAAAATTAAATTCCCGGTTCAAATATTTTTGTCCAGTGTAGCGAATAAACTGGCCGGAAGTCCGGTCTGAGTTTTGAAAGAAAAAATAAATAAATGTCAAAATAATGTCAACTAAACTGTAAGTACTCCACTTTCATTGGGAGGTGCATAATAAAACAAATACTGGATGATCCGGAGCTGGATATGGCCAGAATACCTATCCTCGAAAAAATATTTGGCTCGGCTGCCGCCTCGCCCAATATTTTTTCTCGAATAGGTATTCTGCCATATCCAGCTCCTGATCATCCAGTATTTGTTTAATATTGTCCAGATACATATCCCCTAAATTTTTTTATATTTTACATTTTGTACTTTCATCCACTGATGTATGGCCTCTTGAAAATTCTCTTACCATGGGGAATCCTCACTTCAGTAAATCCTTGACTCATTTATTTATGGTCCAAACTGTAGATCTGTTTGTAATAATATTACACTCCAGAGGGCTCCTCACAATTTCCTTGGCTGTTTAAGCCACGAAAAATTATGAATTTATATGATATTCACCTTGTGTCTACTTACCAGTATATCGATAGGTCCATTCTCAGGAGGGGACATCAAATCTAAAAACTTTTCACAAAAGAATCTTGATCTTATTCTTACAACTGGAACACTGAACATAAATATACATATATATGTACAGTACATAGAAATAGACAAAAAGATAAAAACAAAACACCTTGAAGTAAAAATGTATTTGTCAAATTTCCGATATGAATATAATAGAGTATAAAAAGCATGTGTTTGGAGCAGTAGCATTTATTATTACACATGATTACATTGTACACAACATTACGTATGATTACATTTGCACAATATGTGTCACTTTAAAAAGAAAAACAAGGAAAACTATTTTTTTCTACTTTTCCCACTACTTATACAGAAGCTATGACATGTACTGCAAATTAATTCTTTCAAGAATTTAAAATGTCTTCCCATGTGAGCCAAATGCCCCCCATGTGAGCCTTTTACCCATGGTATTATACTTGTTCATGTACTTTCTAGGTCTAAGATGAGTTGGTGGGACACATCAGGGATTCAGAAACTTGCCAATCAGGCACTGCAGCAGGCGCAATCCAAGATAGACAAGGTATTAGACATTCAAAATGAAGGGGAGTCGGCTACAAGTGGAGTATCTACAGGTATTAATTTCTAAATCCTTTATGTATGTAAACAAAGCAGTGTAATTACATTTAAGTGTTCACTATCATTCAGATAGTTATCTAAAGTGTAAAAAGTTGCCCCTCAAATATTTTATTTGTTATGTCTTTCAGAAGGGGATCCCTTTATGTCCAGTGTTCCAGTTGAATCCAAATCTCAAAGTAAGGAAGACAAGAAAGCTGAAGGAGACTTCTGGGGATCATGGGGGGTGGAGACAAGCGGCAATCAAGAAACTGACAGCGTTGCTTCATCTTGGTCAAAATTCACATCAAAAAAGAAAGAAACACAGAATGCAAGGTTGTCAAAAGCAACAATAAAGACAGCTTCAGTTTCTTCCTCAGAAAGAGCTACTGCTAGTAAAAATCTACCTAGATTGAATATAGCAAAACATGGACATATTGAAAAAGATACTTCTTCAATTGATAAAGATGTTGGTTTGACATCCACCATTGTGAAGCCATCTTCAGCTGGAGAACCTTCAAAAACAGAGCCATCCATTCCATCAAGTTCACCTACTAAGAAAACTGGACCCTTGAAACTTGGCAAAAAATTAAGCAAAACAAAATCAACAGAAAGGTTGTCTCAAAGGAAACCCGAAATAGTTTCACCAAGAAATGATCCTGATATTGACCAAACACCTTTGGTTAAAGCAAGTGATGGAGGCCATGACGCATTGAGCAAGGCTAAAGTGGACAATGCTGCAGTACCAGTAGTAGCAACAGTTAAAGAGATGTGCCAGGAAACTTCTCCAGACAGTATTATAAATGATGATCAAAAATCAGATTTTTCAGAAGAAAAAGGAGTTACAAAAATTCTATCAAAAACTGACAGCAGTTCAAATGAGACTGGTTCCTCCAATGTGACTTCAAAAATCCCTGATGAGTCAACTGGTCCATCATCTCATGAGGAAGGTCTGAATGAACCAGCTGTTGATGTTAATAGAGCTACTGCAGATGTTCCTGAAGAAAGTAAGGGAGATAGTCAGTTGGTTGGACAAAAGACAGAGGAATCGCCAGAGGAAGATAGTATAAAGGAAGAACCCTGTGATAGTAACATTATACACATAAGCAGCACATCTGAAAAAACCATGGTGCATAATAAGTTTAATTCGGGTGCAATTGAAAATCAAGATGGTGAGTTACATTTACATCATGATTCAGGAAGTCTTCCAAGCAACATTAATGATAATGACAATGAAAAGACTATCACAAAAGAAGAACTTGATAAAAATCTTCTTGAAAGTAATGAATTGTGCAACAAGGATGTTGAAGTAGATGTAGATGAAAATTTAGAAGCATGTGAACCTAATGTAGACAATCTAGAATATGATGTAGAAAAATACAACACTAATGTCAGTGTATGTGATCCTAATGAAGATATAGGAGAAAGAAATATTGATGTAGAAGGAAAAAGAAATATTGATGTACAAGACATTATGATTCAAGATGATGAAAACCCTGCAGTAAAGAAAAGTGAAACTGATATTGAAGTACACAACACGAGTATAGACTTAGTTGAAAGTCTCCTTGTTGAACCAGACAATTCCCAGTTAGCAAGTAGTTCATCTGAAAGTGCTATGAGTGACCAAGCCAGTGATACAAAAACTATATCAGATGAAAAAGACAATGAAAGTGATTCAAAAACTGAAACTGATACTAGTACAATCACTATAGAAGGTGACACAGGTGGAAGTGATTCCCTTGAGACATCAAAGGATCATATTAATGTTTCTCCATGTGATGACACAATAGCTGACATTCCTGAGCAGTCTAAACCGATGCATGAACAACTAAATGTTGAAATACCCCAGCAAAGACATGGTCCAGATACTAGTGGGCACAAGTCCGATGAGTCTGATTCCCCAACACCTCATTCTGAACATACAAGTAGTGACTCTGAGGCCAAACAGCGCAAGAGGGCAGATAGTCTCACATCAACATCAAGTAGTGGAAGTTCATTTGTGCGCTGTGAAATAGCTGAGGCCATGACTGAGAGTGCTGCTACTCAACAAGGGGAGGATGTTCAGTCTGGGCACTCCAGTGGAAGTGAAAAGTCTGACCTTGTGAAGATAGGTGGCTCTGAGGTGACTAGTGGGCACACCTCTGGTGATGAGGTGGACACAACCACCAGCTCTGATATAGAGATTATCTCAACTCCAACTTCTAATGGAGAATATCGGATGGAAAGGTATGTAATTTTGTAAGGAATGTCAAAAATCAACAAGATAAAATCCTCAATCTCTTCATACAAGTCGATTAAGATCAGAGAAAGACAAAGGCTTGAATTGATGCAGGACTGAAATTATCCAGTTTTATCTAAGATAATATGTTTGAATACATGTGCCTATACCCTATGCAATTTGTTCCATTACGATACTTATCCTTACAGACCATTTGACTTGTCTCCCCTGAGACATGCATTCAGTCAGCACAGTGGACGGGGCAGAGAACTTGGCCACAATAGATCTGACAGTAACTCCAGTGCACAGAGCCGTAAGAGTGAACAGGGGAGTCCTGAGCCCCCCAAGCTGGATGCAAGGCAGTCCCTCAGGGAGGGAGAGCAACTCGCCTCTAAGCTTATCAAACCTGAAGGTAAACAAAATTTAGCATTTATTTGTTACTTAGTATATTGTGACTTCTCGTGTGACATCTGGAAAAACATTGTTTTTAATATTAAAAAAAGATTAGTACATACTGGAAAGTTTTACTTCAAGTGATAACTTTTTGTTTAAGTACATGCATTCATTGTCAGTATTAGAACTTTGAAGCAGACAATTTGGCTTCCAATCAATATCAGTGTTGCTTTAAAAAGACTTTTTAAATAATGCCTGGGTCACATATGCTCCGATCCATCGGCCGGCGCCCGGCCGATTGATTGAGTGTTTTGTTCAATATTGTATTCAATTTTGAACAAAATACTCAATCGGCCAGGCGCCGTAGTGAAAATCGGAGCAAATGTGACCAAGGCATAAAAGAGTTTGTCACGGTTTAAGTTATATAAACGTTTCATTTATTATTTCAGTTAAAGACACAAGGGAGGATACTAATCCTCTTCAGACAGAGAAGTTGCTAAAGGTAAGCTCACATATCCCAGCATACCTTTATGTCTCTTGATCATGTGACTATTCACAGATCAATTCACACTTGAAGCATGATTTTCGTCATTATAAAAAACTACACAAATGCTGTATAATTCTCTCATAGTACATATAAGATCATTTATGGAAGGCATTCATGAAAAAAATAAAAAATGAATAGCTTATGATCACATCATCTGAAAGTAATGATGCAAAATGTAGTACATGGGTGTAGCCAGGGGGGGTGGTGTGATGGGTGATTGCTGGCTATGCCCCTGTAGTATATTTGTTTTGTTGATCATTAGATGTATTTGTTATTACTTGCACCACTATTAGAATTTTTCCTTGACTTCACATCTTATCACTTGGGATATACAATTTGTAGATAAATTATATAATACAAAAGCGTTATAAAGTATATTTGATTAATAAATGATGCGCATTTAGCTGTAATTCTGCATGCTGCTTTGTACATACCGTACATGTTTATTTGTGTCACACTCACAACACGCTGTCATCCAGAGTTAAAGATTTTAAAAGGTCTCATATATTATTAAGATCTTATGAAACTTCATTACAACATTAACACTGTTACACAGCTGGATGACTCTCACTGTAGTTAGTATCATGGCAGACAAAAGTCTTTCATTTTCGATAAACCTCCGATTTCAGCTAAACTAAGTTGAATCTCGGTTCCAAATGTTTCCTTGTAAACTGAACAATCACAAACAAATGGTCAAACACCCGTTATTCATATGTCATCATCAGCTTCAGTTAGAGTCATTCTAAGTGAGGCAGTTTTCTTTAAAATTCTTCAATATTGCAAGGAATGTCACCTTCATTGACTTATTGATTTTATTAGTTTGCATTCTATATAATGTTTGATGATAACTCATTTGACATGTTGAACAAAAGGGTATTTCTGTGACTCATGTACTTTATGTGTTGAACCAAAAGGTGTGTTTTGAGTTGACGTGGATTTTGTTAAACACTTTGAACTGATGAGTGTGTGTTATTTAACATGGCGAATAAATGGGTGTGTTTATGACTTATTTAGGTGTGTATTTGACTTGTATGTTGTACAGTATGTTTAAGAGAAGGTTATGTAAGCAACTTGTATGTTATTTAGTATTGTCTCATATTCATAAATGCATTTTTGATTGTTCCATTGTCCTCATCTAGCTCAAGTCAAGAGAAGCAAAGATTTATTTAAAATCAACAGTACAATATGGTTGCATTGCCAGTGGGAATGTTCCTCTCTGTGTAATGTATCTCTCTTTATGTTTAACTTCTTACTTATATATTTTTATTAATTTTATAATGATTTATATATTATTTGAATGAAGTTGCCTTCAGTGCATCCACACATGCACACAAATCAGTGAATTTGAGAGGCTTTCTCAGCAATAAAAACACAGCTTCTGAGGATATTTTTATTCATACTGTTATGTGAATCAACTTTCCAATGTGGCAATGTATCTCTAGGAGGTCAGTGCTACGTGTTTGACCCCCAGTGCTAGCAGCCCCCCATTACCAACCATAGCTGAGACCACTGACAGTCAGCAGAGGTCACATGACCACCTTATGAACTCAATGGTAAAATTTACATTAACACACTTTATTTGGAACTGGCTTGGTTTGATTTTACTTTTTGTTAGTTTGATTTGAATTTTTATAGACTTTTTCTTTTGCCTTTCTTCTCCAGGTGTTTCACAAAAATATGGCCTTTAATATAAGTTTTGCTTTTTGGTCGTAGATACACATCATCTCTCTTTTGTGCACAAATTATAGACAGTACCCATAATGTCACAAACTTTTTCACATAGCACAGTAACACTTCTTATTACATCCTCCATGGACGCTTTGGCTGGTTAAGGTTTTATGAAGTCATCTTCTTGGTCATATTTTGAGTTGTTGTCAGTCATTAAGCTCCTCATTGTCATCATCATTATTAGGTAAGGGGATTTGGAAATTCAAAGTTTTACTTTTTTCATATATTTCTTAGTTACTTTAAATTTATGAAGCATTAATTTGAAATTGAATTACAATTTGATTTGACTTAACCACTTAACTCTACAATATCAATTATGCCATGATCATTGTCAGCACATGGTGACTGGGTAACTCATTAGACTAGTTCTAAAAATTGATGTATTTTCTATTGCAGACATTGGACCTGACCCCATGCTATTCCCCCACCATAGTTGCAAGTAAAAAACTTGTTCTTCAGAATAAAATGCAACAATTTAAATGTTCCACTGAAAATACCAATAACAAAAATGTCCAATCAAAGGAAAGTCATAAAACTAAAACTGAATCAGCAATGTCAGATGTTGGGTCAGAGGGTGGTTGGCAGTTTGAAAGTGAAGGGGACCTCTTAATGTTTAATGATAAAGAAACTGTTGAAAGCACTGAATTGGTTATGACAGATGATTATTATTCAAAAGATGATAATTTTGTTCAAAATGATGAAGTACTTAATGATGAAGTCAATGAAAATGCTGAGGTTAATGAAGATTTTCAGTATAGTTTAGATGAATCGGAGAGAGATTTGGATGAAGTTATTGAGGTTAAAGAGGAGGAATCTGTTACCAAAGAAATAACTGAGGTCAATGAAAAACATTTTGTGTCAGATTCTAAAGAGTCAACTGGAGTCGACCAAGAAGTTATTGTGTCAGATGTCAAAGTGTTAATTGAGGTTACCCAAGAAAATGTTGTGTCAGAAACCAAAGAGTTAATTGGGGTCAACCAAGAGGTTGTTGTGTCAAATACCAAAGAGTTAATTGAAGTCAAGCACAAAAATATTGTGTCAGGTGAGGTCGACAAAGAAAATATTGTGTCGGCTACCAAAGAGTTAAATGAGGCAAAGCAAGAGGCTGTTTTAGAGTTCAAAGAGTTAATTGTGGTCAACCAAGAATATATTGTGTCAAATACCCAAGATTTAACTGAGGTCAACAATGAAAATGTTGTGTTGGATACCAAAGAGATAACAAGGGTCAAACAAGAAATTTTGTCAGATGTAAAAGAGCTAGTTGAAGTTGAGCAAGAGGATCTTTTTTCAGATGCCAAAGAATTGATTGAGGTCAACCAAGAGGTTGATGTGTCAGATGACAAAAATTTATTTGAAATCAGGCAAGAAGACCTTTTGTCGGATGCCAAAGAGTTGATTGAGGTCAACCAAGAGGTTGTTGTGTCAGATGTCAAAGAGTTAAATGAAGTCAAGCAAGAGGATGTTGTCAAAAAGCAAGTTGAGGTCAAGCAAAAAAATGTTGTGTCAGATAACAGTGAGTTAACTGAAGTCAAGCAAGAAAATACTGTGCAAGAGGTCAACGGGTTAATTGAGGTCAAGCAAGAATATGTTGTGCCAGAAGTCAAAGAGTTAAGCCAAGTCAAGCAAGAAAATACTGTGCAAGAGGTCAAAGAGTTAATTGAGGTCAACCAGGAAAATGTTGTGTCAGATGTCAAAGAGTTAACTGTTGTGAATCAAGAAAATATGTTGTTGAAGGTATTTGGGAAGGTAAAAGAGTTTGCTGATGTCAAACAAGAAAATGTTCTGTCCAAGGTCATTGGAAAAGTCAACATATTTGCTGAAGGTAATAGGCAAGAGGGATTTAGATATCAAATGAAAGAAGACACTGATACAAGTCAAAATGTTTTGTTACAAGATGATATTGTCCAAAACAACGATCCCAGTTCTAATGATAAAAGGGGTGAAGATTCTCTGAAACAAAATGAGGAGTTCCAAGGAATGCACAATGAAAATTGTGATGATGAAATTGAAGGGGAGAAAAATGATGGTGAACTGGAGTATAATGGTGGTTGTGACAGCAATGAACATGGTCATAGCCAATCATTGTATGAATTGGCTGAAGAGAATGTAAGTCTGTATAATAGTATTACTACTACATGTGAGGACATGGTCAAAGGTGGAGAGGTTTATATAAAACATATAATGGGAATTATAATGGAAAGTGTGGTGGACTGTTTTGTTTGGTTCAACTAAAATACAAGTTTGTTTATTTGAGTGTTATATGTTTGTTCCTGTTGAAACATCATATTGCTTTATGGTTGTCATTAACTGTATGTATTGCTACTGTTAGTGTTGGAATTCTTTCCTTTCTAATCATGAATTGTGAAATGTGGATACGGTTTGGTAATACATTTGTAATTATTTCTTAATATTATAGATTGAGGTTTTGAAAATTAACCTGATTAGATTCCCCTCTCTCTATATATATAAGGTTGTATGTCATTAGTGCATTGCATGCATGTTCAAGGGCATGTAAGTATAGTTCAAGACTGATCTTATAATTCTGCGAAACGGAAAGTATATGTTTAATATAATGTGAAAGCAAGAGCAGCAAATTGTAATAGTCATACAATAAAACTTTTCTTTACATTTAGGTCCTGGTGCTGGTTTGATTTTTATGTAATATAGGTTTATAAGATGATACAGGAGGTTTGCACGAGAAATGCAAGCTTTACCTTCAACTGTGAGATTTTTTGCAAGCTTTATCCTAGAAGTACTAATTTATAAAATATTTGCAAGCTTTCATCTTGAGTACCTTTAACTAAAACATGTGTGAGCACTACTACCCTTTGGGAAGATAGTTGCACATTATACCTAACTGATTAGGGAGAATTGTCCAAGCTTTACCTTCTTAAACTATAATTGATTTGGGAATATTTATATTTCCAATCCTTACCCAACTGAATTGGGAGATACATGTAGTTACTCAGTTTACTTTAATGATTAGGGAAATATTTACAAGACCTTTAAACTTTAACTTACTCATTGGTGAAATTTTAGCAATCACATAGCTTGATTTGGGAGATATTTGCAAATTTTACCTTACTCATTGGATAGATAAATGGGAGATACATATTTACAAGTTTAAAGTAGTGTCTGTAGCGAGTATTTTTTTATTTTTATTTATATTGCATGTCTGTGTTTATGCTGCAGTTTGAAGATCCAAGTGATGACCCTGCCATTCTGTTACAGGTAAGGTGGTGTCCTTGTAACCTTTATGTTACAATTGTCTATGATGGTGCGCTACTAACATATATAATACAAGTGTCAAAGGTGTCCTTGTAACCTTTATGTTACAATTGTCTATGATGGTGCGCTACTAACATATATAATACAAGTGTCAAAGGTGTCCTTGTAACCTTTATGTTACAATTGTCTGTGGTGGTTTGCTACTAACATATAAAATACAAGTGTCAAAGGTGTCCTTGTAACCTTTATGTTACAATTGTCTATGATGGTGCGATACTAATATACAAACATACAAGTGTCAAAGGCGGTGTGCTTAAGTGACACAAGATTCTCAAGTGACAGTGGTTTAATAAAATCCTATAGAAATAAATACCTAAAAAATAGAAACTATTCTACTGTATATGATATAATAGTATGTGTTTATTATGAGGTTATTCCAGCAATTCTCCCAATTGTTAATAAAATTTATTCTATCTTGACCCCACACCATATGTTGCTGTAACAATGTACAGGGTGACACAAAAATTAGGCTTGAAATAATAATTCCAAAAATAGGAATGATATCAACTTTTATTTTCAGGTATCTATCTTAATCAATTATGTGTGGCAGAAAATGAAAACTATTTTGATGAGTATATATTATACATTAGTACTACAGCTTTTTTACACTTACTATATTACATTATACAATTATTGACCTCTCCAGAGGTTTACTATCAAAATTATATCCCAAGACTGTAAACCGAGACCGTAGGTCGAGGTTTACAGTCGAGGGATATAATTTTGACAGTAAACCGAATGGGGAGGTCTATAATTGTTTTGTTAGTCCGAAGAATATAGATTTTTCTGACCCTTGAAGTTGACTTGAAGTTGGATCCAGACCCTCGAGACGTTCATGTTGTATTTTAGTATATCGGCAGTAAGTTCACTCAATGGAGTCAAATTACTCTCCTGGGCGAAGTCCACTAAAAGCTTTGTACAAAGTTTTAGATTTTTCTTCGTATTTTGACTGTCTTTACTCTCTAAGAGACTAATAATATCCTCATCTTCAACATTTTTGAAACGGCTAGTGCTAGCGGCGGCCATTTTATCGTCTGATAATGACGTCATTTTAGTGGAATGCTGGGAATATTATTCACCGGCAATGCATTGCGCGGTGTACAGTTAAAATTATTCACCGCTCGTTGACCAATCAAAATCGAGTATTTCAACTGAGGTACTAACAATATAATCTATTGTTTCATAAATTTGAAAAAATGTGAGTGGTCTGAATATTTTTTTGTGATGGATGAACAATATATATTATAAGGGTCACAAAAGGCATGCTTCATCTCAAATAAATTCTTCAATTCACACATAGATATTTTCTCATCAGGTGCAAATATTGGTCTAGAAACAATACATTTTTTGAATTAATTCAATTAAATACTGCCACTGGCATTTACTGATGAAATGACCAAGATTAGCCTACATGGTTTACTCTTAAATACTGATAAATATGGCTAAAATGATGTGCTTGTAACATACTAATACATTCGGCTTAGGTGGTGTGATAGTAACATACCAATACACGTGGCTAAGGTGGTGTGATAGTAACATACTAATACATGTGGCTAAGGTGGTGTGATAGTAACATACCAATACATGTGGCTAAGGTGGTGTGATAGTAACATACTAATACATTCGGCTAAGGTGATGTGATAGTAAAATACTAATACATGCGGCTAAGGTGGTGTGATAGTAACATACTAATACATTCGGCTAAGGTGATGTGATAGTAAAATACTAATACATGTGGCTAAGGTGGTGTGATAGTAACATACTAATACATGTGACTAAGGTGGTGTGATAGTAACATACTAATACACGTGGCTAAGGTGGTGTGATAGTAACATACTAATACATGTGGCTAAGGTGGTGTGATAGTAACATACCAATACATGTGGCTAAGGTGGTGTGATAGTAACATACTAATGCATTTGGCTAAGGTGATGTGATAGTAAAATACTAATACATGTGGCTAAGGTGGTGTGATAGTAACATACTAATACATTCGGCTAAGGTGATGTGATAGTAAAATACCAATACATGTGGTTAAGGTCGTGTGATAGCAGCATACTAATACATTCGGCTAAGGTGGTGTGATAGTAACATACTAATACATTCGACTAAGGTGTTGTGATAGTAACAAACCAATACATTCGGCTAAGGTGGTGTGATAGTAACATACTAATACATTCTGCTAAGGTGGTGTGATAGTAACATACTAATACATTCGGCTAAGGTGGTGTGATAGTAACATACTAATACATTCGGCTAAGGTGGTGTGATAGTAACATTTGGCAAAGATGGTGTGCTAGTAATATACTAAAACTTGTAAATGTATGGCAGATGTTTAACCAATGATAACTTGTGATTGTAGAAGTTGGCTAGCATGGCAGAGGTGCTTGATGCCAGGGAGAAAAAGTTGTTAGAGTTGAGCAAGGAAAACATTGACCTCCAGGAGACATCTGCTGTTTTACGCAGGTAAGGAAAATCAGTTCATTAAAACTGGTGTACAGTCTGCTTTAGACAACCATAAAAGTATGTTATACAATATATCAGAGATCAGCCATGTGCAATTTGTAGAATTTAGTCAGCTTATGTTTGAATACAGGGTGTTTCATTTGTATGCACCCCCCTCTAAACTCATAGATGTGCCAACCTATCATGTTATACAAGGGGCGATCCATATATTCTGATAAAAATGCTCTCATTTTGTGATTTTTTCACATATCCCTCTCATTTTTTCAGAACTTGAAGATTATGTAATTACACATACAATGCTAAAATATTATAGCTATATCTTAAATTATTTTTAAGATAAGGTTGCCATGGTAACTTGTATTTAGGGTAGGCAGGTCAGTTAAATTATAACGTATAAAATAGATAAATTTGTTAATTTAATCATTCCTCGGTACCTATTTCAAGCAGATCAAACGCATATCCAGGTCATTGCCAACTATTCCTTGAACTGCTGTATACCCCTGTTGCCCTTGTTTGCTATTTCCACAGTGGAGTAGTTCTTTTTTCATAAATTGCATCTCAAATTATCGTAGTGTTATTCTCTGTCCGCAAGCTCTTCTTACAACCAGATTGGGAATGATATTCAACAGTGACTAGCCTTCCTCAAATTTACAATACTACCTAGAGATCCTTAGAGCAGATATAACACCTTGTTGACATACACTATACGAGTCCATGTATGTCTCTGGCAGTGTCCTCTTACTTATTCTTGATAGTACATAAAATCTAATGGTACTCCTAATGTATCTGTTAATGTCACACTCTGCAACAGCCGCACTAACCTCATCTGATCTGTCATTTTGAATATTTGGTGTGTCTCATGACATGTAATTCCAATTTGCCCATCCTGTCATACATTGCTATTGTGAGTTGTTGTGATGTTATAGTGATCACAAATAAACATTTGTTTAGCAACAAACAACAAGAAACAAAACCATTTTTTTTTAAAAATGTATGATTTTCGCATGCTTTAAAATAATTAAAATAACAAGTTATTATGATATTTTATACGTTATAATTTAATTGACCTGCCTACCCTTAATACAGGTTACCATGGTAACCCTATCTCTTAATCAATTTAAGATGTAGCTATAATATTTGAGCATTGTATGTGTAATTACATAATCTACATTTTCTGAAAATATGAGATGGATATGTGAAAAAATAGCAAAATGAGAGCATTTTTATCAGAATATATGGATCGCCCCTTGTATATCATTTTGTTCAGTTACGTAAGATTGCAAAGTTTCAGAATCCATAGGTGTCCCTGAAAAAAGATACAGTGTATCAAAGTATGCTGATACGGGTCATTTAGAGGGGAATTTCTGGTCATTTCGAGGGCAATTTAAAGGACAAATTTAGTTTCTGTATGGCACATTTCTAGCAGTTTAGTCGACATATCTGTGACAGTTATGCACAAAGATAAATAGACAGTATTCTCACAGTGGCTGATAGGGAGGCCAGGGACCATGGTACCACCTTTATCACTAAAAATGGGTAGCAAACAAAGTGAACAGATAGTGTTGCAATGCAACATGTATCAGTTTAGAGGGGATGCATACATGCGAATCACCCTGTAATTTAGGCAGCTTCTTGTATGTTGCTATATAATTAGTCAGCTACATCTAACTTATTTATATGAATCAGTCAGCTACATGTATGTTATTTATATAATTAGTCAGCTGCATGTATGTTATTTATATGAATCAGTCAGCAGCTACATGTTTGTTATTTATATGAATCAGTCAGCTACATGTATGTTATTTACATGAATCAGTCAGCTACATTTATGTTATTTATATAATTAGTCAGCTGCAACAGTCAGAGGAAGCCAGGGAGATGGAAATGGCAGACCTGAATGAGATCACGGAGGAGTTCACTCAGAGGATCAGTGATTCAGAGAAAAAACTACAAGCTACATGTCGAGTAAGTTAATCTGAATTGTTAGTGTTGTTTTAATTTCTGACTCTTAAAAACAACAGTTCACAAACTGATGGGTATAATTATGTAATACTTACCCAATTTAAACAGTTTCAATTTTGAGTAAAATTTAAGAGTTAAAGGTTAATATGCCAATATTTGTTAATATGCAATTTTTGTTATGTTTCAGGAGAGGGACAACATGAAGAAACAACTTCAGTCAATGCAAGGAGAACTGTACGTAACAAATGAATGTCATAGAAATAGTTAATAGTTATTATTACCTTAGTATTAACAAACAACTGAAAATAGGTAGATATTTGATATATTTCCTGAATGTTTCTTACATAAATATCTTCTCCTTTCTCTCTCTTTTGAGTAATTTGTAACTACAATTTAGTAACTACAGTATTTCAAATTATAATTTCCAGTAATGATGTGTCTGTTGTCAGGAGTTTTCGTGAATCCCCTGAGTAATGAAATATCTTATTATATCATTATTATATCATTGCAGGTCTAGTAGCAAGCAGACTGAGAGTCTAATGCTAGAGAAGGATCAGCAGATATCTGAGCTGTTGGAGGAGGGAGAGAAACTTTCCAAGCAGCAGCTACAAAGCAACAACATAATTAAGAAACTACGTTCAAAGGAAAAGGAAACAGATTCACTTGTTAAATCCCAAAAGTATGTTATGTGGCAATTATTTGATAAAGTACACACTTTTGCCTCAGGCATACTTTACCTTCAGTGTCTCTTGGGTGTAAGTTAGGCCTGTCCCTACATAGTGGCAACAATTTAGGCAGTCACCTCTCTAAACTTCATTTACAGTGATACAATACTTACAATTTTTAAGCTAGTTCTGGTATAATGATTAAATGTTTAAATTGGTGTATCTTTTTTTTATATTAGAAATTTTCATCATTTGCGCTGACTATTAAGGGAACATTTTTTGTGTTTATAGGAGAATATAGATTCTTCATTGATCATATTTCATATGTTTTATTTTTTCATATATTTATTTCAGGCAAAAATTGGATGAACAGAAAACTGAAATTGAGCGTCTTCATAAGGTTTTGGATTCTAAAGAGGACATGGAAACTAAACAGAAAGGTAAAACATTTTGTTGCATGCATTGGTGTTATTTTAAACTTTGCAGTCTAGTAGTTCAAGTCAATTCATCAGAGTGTGACTATGTAAATACATGTACAACTGTGCAAACAGGGAAGTGACAGGAAAATTGTCAAGAATGTCACACTAAACATTGCACACTTACAGCTTCACTGGTTTCGTTTTTCTCATTTGGTATAGTAAATGAGAATTTTGTTTTTCACACATTTAACTCTCTTGCCCTGTAATTTTGTATTTATGTAGTTGAATTGTTTGCATAATTTTTAGCAACCTGTTAACTGCATATTTTTTGTGAAGCCATGTTTTGAAACATAAAAATAAAAATTGTTGTCTTATCAGTGGAATTAAATTATTGAATTGGTTGCAACAAAGTAGGCCTATTTTTGGATTTGTGCCAGTGAAAACAAGTTGTCACATCATTTTTAGCAATATCAAAGCTCTCAAATCCAGTATTGTCCAGACATACATTCAATGCTAATTTCATTCTTCACTCTGTTGCGCATCAGTAAATCTAGTGAAATCACTTTAATGGCCACCACTTAAATATTGTGAAGATTACAACATCAAATATATTGTAAGTGCCATTGAACAGGTCACTTTCAAATATTCATGAAGGCAAATCTACTTCTAATGCATTTAGTATTTAGACTTCCAGATTATTGATACATTAATTTGATTTCAGTCAATGTTATTGACTTTCAGATGCCATTAATCAGTTGAACGCTGCTGTAAAGAAACAGGAAAAGGATTTATCAAAATACAAGGTATGTTTATTTTATTTTCAGGTGCATTTTCACTTTCAATCTACCTGTTAGGGGTGAAAAATGTAGTAGAGAAAACCAATATAGACTTCCAGTCATCACAATTATATTTTTCAAGTCACTAAAAATTCACTCCTGCTGAACTTCATTTGGTACCTTATCCACTATTCATCATAAATACTTGTATACAAATCTGATCCACGAACGCATTGTTGATTTAGACAATGTACTGTTACATGTAATAAAATTTGTTGGGCATATGTACATTTGGTGTAGACTGTAAATCACTTTTAGTTACTACATGTATGTCTATTTCATTTTCCAATGGTACATCAATAGTTTAATGGCTTTCCTCACTAAACAGCATTGTTGGTCAAGTAGGTTGATTGGATCAAAATCAGATGTGTTTAATGTCCACTGTTTTTTCAGGCTGACCTTGAGGAATCCCTAGAGAAGGCAAGAGGTCTGCAGTCTGCACTAGACAACTCGTACAAGTATGTTATACATTGGTTGCAAAATTTGATTCTTTTTCATTTTTGGCCTCAAAGAAATGAGTCTTATTATGTGTGAAATGTATTTTTGCATAGGAAGGGATTTTCGAAATGAAATTTTTGAAGCCCTGTTAGTATCCAAATATGTCATTCAAAACGTACATGTAATTTTGACATTGGGAAATTTAGTATGGAGAAGAACATCATGCCATCAATCCATGCCAGATTTTAAAGCAGGATCAGAAGATATTAGTTGTTAGACAAAGTGAAACCTTTGGGGTGTCTTTTATGTCATATTCATAGTGCTAATGTCCTCTCTACATCATATTCATAGTGCTAATGTTATCTCTATATCATATATTCATAGTGCTAATGTTATCTCTATATCATATATTCATAGTGCTAATGTTATCTCTATATCATATATTCATATTGCTAATGTTATCTCTATATCATATATTCATAGTGCTAATGTTATCTCTATATCATATATTCATATTGCTAATGTTATCTCTATATCATATATTCATAGTGCTAATGTTATCTCTATATCATATATTCATATTGCTAATGTTATTTCTATATCATATATTCATAGTGCTAATGTTATCTCTATATCATATATTCATAGTGCTAATGTTATCTATATATCATATATTCATAGTGCTAATGTTATCTCTATATCATATATTCATAGTGCTAATGTAATCTCTATATCATATATTCATAGTGCTAATGTTATCTCTATATCATATATTCATAGTGCTAATGTTATCTCTATATCATATATTCATAGTGCTAATGTTATCTCTATATCATATATTCATAGTGCTAATGTTATCTCTATATCATATATTCATAGTGCTAATGTTATCTCTATATAATATATTCATAGTGCTAATGTTACCTCTATATAATATTCATAGTGCTAATGTTACCTCATCATATTCATAGTGCTAATGTTATCTCTATATCATATTCATAGTGCTAATGTTATCTCTATATCATATATTCATAGTGCTAATGTTATCTCTATATCATATATTCATAGTGCTAATGTTATCTCTATATCATATATTCATAGTGCTAATGTTATCTCTCTATCATATCGCATTGTTGATGTACTTGCACATTGCAGGGAGTTGGCTGAGCTCCACAAGGCGCAGGCCACAAAGTCTACTAAGGTACAGGAGGAAAAGTTGAGTCAAGAGATGGCTGCTAAAGAAGAAATACGATTTGCAATGGAGAAACAACAGCTTGTTGCTAGAAAACAACAGGAAGGCTTAGTCATGCAGGTAGGGAGTCTTCCTAGAACTTGCCATGTTAAACCTAATATTACAGAAAAATATGCATCTTTGAATGTATTTGTTAGTTTGGGTGTTCCAATGGAGAGGTACAATACATGTAGGTGGATAATGTATCTCTTTATGTGTTACTTGTTCCACATAGGTTGAAGATCTACAGTTATCTGTGTCACGTATGGAGAAAGAACATTCAAGAAGAGAGAATAGACTGCGCCAGGAGATATCTGACCTCCAGCAGCGTCTACAGGAGGGTGAGGTGAGGAACCAGGAGTTGACACAGAGTGTTTCTGGGGCCTCGCGTCCTCTCTTGCGACAAATTGAGAACCTGCAAGCCACATACTCTGCACAGACAGTCTCATATGAACGAATTGAGAAGAATTTGACTGAAAGATTAGGTAAATTGACTTGATAGTATCCCTGCAATGGATCATGACCATCAGTAAGGATGAGAGTCCTGCACAATGCTTTCGCAAATCACCTCCCAGTTAACCTTATCATCAGTAGATTAAATAAATGTGTTGATAATTATTTCTTTTATGTTATATGCTACTGATTGGTTATTAATAGCACTGCATGATATTTGATTAAATGTTTAATGGGGATTCACTTTTATTATGTCCCCACCACAAAGTGTGGGGCCATATTGTCGGCCTAGGCGCGTCCGTCCGTCCGTCTGTGCGTCCGTCTGTCCGTCCGTCCGTCCGTCTGTCCGTCCGTACGTCCGGGAGTTTTCTCCAAAACCGCTACAGATATCACCTTCAAATTTTCAGGGATAACTTATGAGCGCATACAGATGTGGATGAAAAAAAATTAACTCGAAACCTACTTCCTGTCGGCCATTTTGAAGTCAAATGCTAAAATCCTTGTCTGCAAACTTTAAGAAAAACGGCTTCACAGTTGCTTTTAAAACTTTAATATCTTGTTCAGCTCACTTCATTCTAGATCTGATTAGGTTTTGAACCTGTTAGCTCAGTCATGGCAGCCATTTTGAATGTCTTAAGAAAAGTTAGCGCGCGATAATACTTTGTATCATATTGAATGGTGTTTTTGAGTTTTCATACTTTAACTATTTAGTAGCTTTATAAATAATTTCAGATGTACTTTCTTGTAAAAGCCTATGTTATTGTTAACAGTAGTTATATGTGATAATTTTGTAAAAGGAAATTAGCAAAAACTCATAATCACTTTTTTATTGTCGGCCATTTTAGATTTTTCCGTCCTAAAATCTTGTCTGTGAAGTCTTGTCTGCGCGTTTTCAGGTGAACCGTTTGGTGGATCAATTTCAAATTTTCAGGGGTGATTCTTAGTATGAAAATCTAGAACTGATTAGTTTTTTGGCATTCTGGGTAAATGTCAAGGCAGCCATTTTGGATTTTCCGTCCTAAAATCTTGTCTGTAAAGTCTTGTCTATGCATTTCCAGGTGAACCATTCTGTAGATCAATTTCAAATTTTCAGGGATGATTCTTAGTATGAAAATCTAGATCTGATTAGTTTTTTGGCAGTATGGATAAATGTCAATGCAGCCATTTTGGATTTTCCGTCTAAAAATCTTGCCTGTAAAGTCTTGTCTACGCGTTTTAAGGTGAACCGTTTGGTAGATCAATTTCAAATTTTCAGGGATGATTCTTAGTATGAAAATCTACATCTGTTTAGTTTTTTGGCATTCTTCGTAAATGTCAAGGCAGCAAATTTGGATCTTCTGTCCTAAAATCTTGTTTGTAAAGTCTTGTCTATGCGTTTTCGGGTGAACCATTCGGAAGATCAATTTCATATTTTCAGGGATGAATTTTAGTATGAAAATTTACAAACTGATTAGTTTTTTTACATTTTAGGTAAATGTCAAGGCAGCCATTTTGGATTTTCCATCCTAAAATCTTGTCTGTAAAGTCTTGTTTACATGTTTTCTGGTTAACTGTGGATCAATTTCAAATTTTCATGGCATTCTGGGTAAATTTTAAGGTCGCCATTTTGGATTTTCCATCCTCAAATTAGGTCTTGTCTACCCATTTTCAAGATAACCATTAGACGGGATCACCCATTGGTGGGGACATTTTGTACACATTTGTGTTCTTGTGTTACAATTGCGCACACATTGTGAGTTGTATAAATTTACTAGTATATCAAAGTATACAATGGTATTAATATATAAAGCACTTAGGTGGAATTATGTATTGTATCTATAGCTGAAGTGCAGGGTCAGCTAGCTACTGCAACTGAGAAGGAACGTATGTCCAGTGAGAAAGCCATGGAATTGTCCACTAAACTAACTTCCCTGGAGTCTCAGGTCAGACTGCTTAGACAGGAGAAGTCCAGACTGACAGCTGAGAAAGACATGCTTAGTGCCCGCATAGAAGTACTGGAGGATGCAAAGAATAAGTAAGGTTTAAAATTTTAATTTTGTGTAATGTGAAGTGAATACTGAGCCTAAATTACCCAAAACTTAATTGTAAATCTTTTTCTGAAATAATGGAAAATCCTTTGCGTAGCTAGTGAATTGATTGCTTTTTAAAAATCAAAAAAGAGAGGGAAAGTTAATTTATTTATTGTGACTAATTTACTGATTTATTGCAGTGAGAGTGCCCAGCTAGAAGCATTGAAACACTCACTGAACCATGACCTCCAAGAATTGAAGAAGGAGAAGATTCTGCTGGAGAACCAGCTTGAGATGGAAAAGATAAGAACCGAGGCTGAGAAAAAGAAGCTTCTCCTGGCACATGAGTCAATGAGAGAAAAGGTACAATTTACATTTATAATATGCTTTATCCTCATCAATTTCTGGACTAGATTTTAAATTGATTCAATGAGATCTTAAGAGGGGACATTAAAATGTTATTTACAGTGTATCTGATGCCTAATAAAGTTTACGTTTATGTGTTGTGCGTTTATAGGACCTACAAGCCATGAAGGCTAGCAGTACACCTCCCAGTCGTAGCCCTAGACAGAGTCACTCTAGACAGAGCAGTGTCACGAGTGAGAATGCTATAATGCCACTTTCTCAGGTACATGTTATGAATTTATGTACATGTAGTTCAGCTTTACCAGATCATTTTATTATGTCAACACCACAAATGATGACATAATTGTTATAGTTTTTGTTTAATTTTTTGTGGATGGTTTTCGACTGTTGATATTCGGTTGTCCGCGTCTGTAACAAATGCCAGTTGGGGACATTTTGCATGTCAATGCCCTTTCCTTTTTGTTTCATGTTAATCGCCTTTCGGAGCTATACTATTATACTTAGGAATAAGATTTTAATTTTAAAACTGGATTGGATGCCCATTTTTATACTAAAATATATTTTAAGCAAGAGAGATTATTTGTAGTTGTATTTCTTTTGTGTTTAGGAGGAAGTGTTAGAGCGTACTTTGATGCTGGCATCAAGTAATGGCAACAAGGCCAGTCTCTATGATAGCTTGCGTCAGACTGGTGCTGCCACCATTATGGAGAATCTAGAATCACAGCTAAAACTGCGGGAAGGAGAGATTCTACAATTACAGGTGACCTAGGACATAAGATAGGACATAATAGTTCAATAGGGGAGAATAGACTACTGTGTATACATGTTTCAAACCTGACACCATTCAAATACATATTCTTGTCCCTAAAAAAATTACTTTTACAATTTCATTAAATTATTTTTGAAAGTCAAATTTTATTTAGAATCCTCTAAAACCTGTGTAAGTGGAACACTTTGGTACCTCTAAAAGTGTTCGTTTGGGGGGTGTTTTTTCTTGCTGAATTGTGTATAACATTAAGTCATCGGGACTTGGGACTTTTATAAGTGTTCCACTTATGGATATGTTATAGAGGTGTTTCACTTTATAGGTTCCACTATTGTATCTGAACTGAACCTATATATGCACTATATGTTGTTGTCTCTAATTTCTCCACTAGAGTGAAATTGGGAGTCTGGAGAGGACCAGGGAGTCAATGGCCCGTGAACTAGTCAACTTATCTACCCACAATGATGAACTTCAGGAAAAACTTGATGTTTTAGAGGATATCAGGGAGAAATATACTGTAAGTCTGTTAGAATTGATTTGAACCTATCTGGACAACATTTATGGAGTAAAGTCCAATTCAAATGGTTATAAAATGTACCGAATGTACCAGAAAAGTACCAAAGATATTAAGTATTTTTAAGCAAAGTATGTTTGATATGTAAAAATTAATAAAAATGTATGAACTTGAATCACAACGCTTATATGGGTAGTCATAGATGAATTGTTCTGTTGACAGATGCTAACATGGGTAGTCATAGATGAATTGTTCTGTTGACAGATGCTAACATGGGTAGTCATAGATGAATTGTTCTGTTGACAGATGCTAACATGGGTAGTCATAGATGAATTATTCTGTTGACAGATGCTAACATGGGAAGTCATAGATGAATTGTTCTGTTGACAGATGCTAACATGGGTAGTCATAGATGAATTATTCTGTTGACAGATGCTAACATGGGTAGTCATAGATGAATTGTTCTGTTGACAGATGCTAACATGGGTAGTCATAGATGAATTGTTCTGTTGACAGATGCTAACATGGGTAGTCATAGATGAATTGTTCTGTTGACAGATGCTAACATGGGAAGTCATAGATGAATTGTTCTGTTGACAGATGCTAACATGGGTAGTCATAGATGAATTGTTCTGTTGACAGATGCTAACATGGGTAGTCATACATGAATTATTCTGTTGACAGATGCTAACATGGGTAGTCATAGATGAATTGTTCTGTTGACAGATGCTAACATGGGTAGTCATACATGAATTGTTCTGTTGGCAGATGCTAGCATGGGAAGTCATAGATGAATTGCTTTATTGAAATATGCTCAATGGAGCTAACACTGACAGATAGAACCTCCTAAAATAACTATTTGAAAATTAAATAAAAATAGGAAAACAGTTTATTCTCACCTAGGCACTAGCAGTGACCCATTTCCCTTTGCATTTTACCTGGATGAGGATCTCATTTGCATGTGTTATTTCATGTTTGCAGGAGCTAGATGGTCGCTACAACGCAATGCTACTGATGTATGGAGAGAAGGAAGAACAAGTTCAAGAACTCAGGCTGGATCTGGCAGATGTGAAAGAAATGTACAAAACACAGGTATAGAAGGTTTTACTTGTGCTATTTTCAACATCTCTTGTTGTCTTGTGTTGTATTGTATTGTATTGCATTGTATTACCACTTATAATTTATTGAGAGTACAGTTTTACATTTCATTGTCATATATGTCTATTATTCAAAGAAAAAGAATGTTCATTTAAGATGATATGTTTGGGTTGAATGTGTTGTATTGTGAGAATTATATGTGTGAACATTCATAATTATGTGTGTTGTATTTTTATAACATTGTTGACTAATTACAAAATGCTTGTAAATTGTTATTTCAGATTGACCAGCTGTTAAGGACTCAGTGAACAATCTCTCAACATCCCAGAATATAAGGGGGACCACCAGCTTAGATACACACACATACATATATATAGAGAGAGAGAATTAAACTGCTGCTAATGGTGCATTCTCTTATTTGCTGTCTTCTTGCCTGGAACTATCACGCAATATCAACTGCTCCATCTAATTCGTTATATTGAGATGGATTTATATTGTAGACAAGTTACAGACCAGGGGATTGTAAACGCTAACCAATGTGCAATTCAGATTAAACATTCACTTTTCAATGGAAAGGTAAATCACATAAGGGGAAATTC
Organism: Owenia fusiformis; assembly: GCA_903813345.2. Lineage (NCBI taxonomy): Eukaryota > Metazoa > Annelida > Polychaeta > Sabellida > Oweniidae > Owenia > Owenia fusiformis. The sequence goes on along the minus strand of CAIIXF020000009.1, from coordinate 13,685,604 downwards.
AATTGACCTCAAGTTAAAGGTAGTGTCAGATCTAGCGAGCAAACGAAACAAAAACTGTTTTAATTCTACTTTATTTGAGGAAAACTAAAGATTTTTAATACCTGTTTTTATTTTATAAATGTGGTCACAACATTTATTAATCAGTAAACATTTTCACACATTTTTGGCAAGTTGAGCTGTTTGGATCGTATATAATTTCACCAATGGATAACATACAAGCTGTGAACCTTTTTTTTATTAAAATAAAGAATACATTGGTAGGTCAATTGTACATGTTGCTTGCAATTTGTCACCACCCAGATCTAATTCTGCCTTTAACTTGATTCACTATTAATACATAAAATACATTGTTTTTGTGCATTATGTTTAAAATGTACAATTATGTTATTATCTCAATGAATGAATTTCAAATGGATATAATGAAACTCTCCATCCACCATCTTCCAAATAGTGCCGTTTTGGGATATAGTGAAGCCCTTGGCCTTAATCCATTTTTATAAAATACATGTATACTTGATACAAACAAGAAAATCAAGGGCAAAGTATGTGAGAATTTTAAACATCAGCCAACTACTTTGAATGGAGACTTACACTTTTTTGATGCCCAAATGAGGAAGCTTTACCCTCACCAATAGTCAACTATCCTAGAATTGCACATAATTTTCTTTGCAAAATATATTGTTTGTTATAATTTGCTGATCCATGGTGTTGCTATTTCCAAGATCGAGAGGTTCCCATCTAATTTTGGGTGAATGCTTGTGCATTTTCATTTGCAGTATTTTAATATTATATTCAAGTTTCAAATGTAAATATTGTATAAAACTAGTTGGATATTATCGCAGTAATATGAATGGAGGGGAATATGCATTTACATGTGTATATAGTGAAAAGGGGTTTAGGTCAAGTTCTAAGAAATATGAGTGTCATTTTGGCTAAAATCAAGCCTTTTTCCTGAAATACTTATTTGAATACAGTAACACATGTTGAAAATTCCAGTTTTGACCTTAGACCTGAAATCTCGATGACACATACTGAGTATATGTAAAGAATATATATATATATATAAATACAGATATGCAATAGGCATGCATTGTCACTTTTGACCAATCTAAATGTAGAAGAACCAAGCATTGTTTTAGTCTTATGAGTACTTTTAACAATAGAATGTTACTATTATGCACCTGAAGCAATTGGGAAGGCTATCTGTTACAAATGTACATGTTATTTTGTTAATCATACAAAAATAAAATTTGTAAAAAAGTGGGCCCAATAAAATTGGTGAAAAACAATATTTGTGTTTGTCATTCATATAGCAGTTTTGGGTATTATATATTTATTACTTAAGTGCTAAGCATAAGCCCTGTTAATTGAATATTTTGCACTAACTTCTACTTGTATCTCACCATATCGTGTCTGAATGTAGAATATTTTACAATAATTTTGATCTTGCCCTGTAATATAGATTATTTTTCAATAATTGAGAATCACCCTGTAATATAGAATATTCTACAATAATTTGAATCTTGCCCTGTAATATAGATTATTTTGCAATAATTGAGAATCACCCTGTAATATAGAATATTTTAAAATTATTTGAATATTGCCCTGTAATAAAGATTATTTTGTATTAATTGAGAATCACTCTGTAATACCATGGGCTCTATCAGAGGTGGTAGAGCCCATGGTAATACAGAGTATTCTACGATAATTTGAGCTTCACCAGTCCCTTTTGAAAAATTGAAAATTACTTGCCATCCGGTTAAAAATATTATGGCCACCCTGTCAAGAAGATTAAATATCAAGGTATTTTTGCCAAATTGTTATAGAATATGAACATGTCCATACAGAAAGGTGTTCCATCAGGCAGGTTTTACTGTGTATATTTGTTACATATTTGAGTATGAGAGGGGTTGTCAAAGTAAAGTTTTTTGGGTGTCAATAGTTTAGGATATTGGGGTTTTGTTTTCAATATGGATGATTGGGTCATAAGATTTTCCTTTCGATCTTTGAACTGTGGCACTTGTCACTCAAATAATAGAGAACCAGATCTTAGATTGCAACCTTAATTATAGAGCCCCTTATGATGTTTCTGACCTTTTGGTGAGACTAACATTCATGATGGTTTCAGTTTGAGGGCAAAGGTCAAATCTAAAATCAAAGGTCAGACGTGAGCTCCTGGCAACCTGTGTATGATTTTTTTTAAAAGTGTTCAATTACCCAAATGCGAGTAGGTAGTTACCAGTTTCACCACCAGGTGGCTGATTCGGGTCAATTAACATGGCAGGTATATAAGAAAGTTCCCTTTAAATTGAATATTATCAATTTAAGTGGCTCAATTTTCATATAACCCTTATGTGTCTGATACTTATACTAATGAAAATATGTCCAGTAAAGCAAAATATTATCTGACCACTAAAAGAAAAGATATTTCATTTTTTGTGATTTTATAGCATGGGGTCTATGGGGAATCTCCCCGAGTTAGAAGTCACATTTTCAAAGAAAATTAATTTTTCAAAGTTGATAAACACTTTTTAAAACCACATTTCTAGATGTAATTTTACATGTGGATTTCAAATATGATATTACTTTGACTGAATTTTGAATTTTTAATGACGTAAATCAAGATTATTTCTACTCGCATCTGGGTTATTTGATTCAAATGCAAAGTTGCAAGGCATAATGATGAGAACATGGTGAGAATTTGATAAATTTATACATCACGTGACAACGTAATCTTAATATCACGTGATCGTTCAAAATGGTAGACGTCCTGTAAATGTGAATCTCAAAATATTTAGATTTTTCTCCATTTCTGCAATATTAAGGTAGGGTAGACCATTATTTTATGATTTAGACTTGGCAAGAGAAATTTCTTGAGGTAGTAAATACTCATCTGATACAATATATTGCGTTGAAGATTCAAAATGAATTGTGCTTTGTTCATTTTGTGATCACCGGAATTTCAATAAAGAAACTCACGTCACGTTATGCCCCCGTGTTATTTTCTGGTAAAAATAAAGTGTGGAGGTTCCCAGTGATTACCTTTCATAGACTGAACTGAGAAACTTTTTCTAATGATAGATCCCTTGGCCCTTCCTAGTTGACTGTATATCACCACCTTCTTCCAAGGCAGTCCCTGTATGCTGGCCTCACATCAACGATTGAGTTGTTACAGTTTGTATCACAGGCCGAGTGGCATTTATTCATAAGTTTATGATTGTTGTTGTTGTGCTGTACTGGTATACACTACTATTTGTCGGCAGTTTGGTTCTTTGTTCTATTTTGTTGTGTGTTTCTCTTCTCCCGCCCGACCACCTACAATCAACCAGTCACTCTTCACAGTTGGGGACACGGACTTGAGTCAATGTTTCTTTTGAAACTTACTTCCATATGATTTTACCAAGATTGGAAACAAGCAGCCAACACTTTGGCAGAAGGTCATGTGATCACATGACCAAAAACCTTTGGTTGACATGATAATCTTACATGTACATTTTCTTTTCTGACAAAAGTGGGCACATTTTTTAATTGACCATAACAAGAAAAATAATGAACGTTATGTAATTGATTTAGTCTTACATTGTCGTTTATATATTTTAGTTTCTGTACATGAAAAATGAAGCTGATTACATATGATAAGTATTAAAGTAATTATTTTATTATTGGAGGGTTCTCTTTTTTGGATCGCCCTGTATGTGGGAAAGAGCAGGTTTTCCTTCAAGAAAGCAAAAAGGTAGTTCCACATTTTCAGGAAATATGGGCCTGATATTCCAGACACAAAATGTTTCTTTTTTTATCTTCTCTGATCTAAGCTTTATCAGATGTTTCAATACATTTCAGAGCATGGAGGATGGTTTGATAGAGTGTCTCCTGGAGACTATAGACAATGCCAGTAAGCATAAGTTACAACTAGTAGACCTAACAGAATCTCTTAATGCAGCAAAGACACAGGTAATTCACATCAAAGTATCTGCATTTGTCGGTTGTTATTGATATGTTTTCAGGCACTACTGTTGTAGGCTGTATTACAAGGATCACAAAAACACAATTAGAGTAACTCCCTGATATTTAGATGTTATAAAATGTTTGCAAGTTTGTCTATCTACTGTCCAACCTTGAGGCTTTAACTAATTTGTTAACGGTATCAATTTGATGATTGTTCATAATTAGATAGCCTGCTCAATTTTGCTCAATTATTATGTCTTCTTTCTTATGATACCAAAGTTGTCCATTTTCCTTCATGGATGACTGAGTTCTAAGGAATTTAAGTGACCTTGCCAGAAATGGGTTTGTGCCACTTTTTCTATCATGAATGACTGAGCAATGAGGGATTAAAATGGCTATGGGGTTATCTCAAGTATTAAGTCTACACAACATCACCAAGAGATGTTGATGATCTAAGGACCAGGATTGTTGCAGCAGGGAAGATTCTAAAAGAGGAACAGAGAGACATCATCAGGGATGCAGTGTGTGCAATGAGATCTAGGGCAGACATTTGCATTGAAAGGAATGGGGGTCATGTTAAAAGACACTGGGGTTATAACAACTTTGAATGGACATGGCGATTCAAAAGGGGTGTTAAATATGATAAGTGTAACTTTAATTGGAATAAATGAAAGAGTAATATCCTGATGTTTGTTGTTACTTATCACTATGTTATGATCATGAAATTGACTTGGCTGAAAGTGGCACAAACCCATTTCTGGCATGGTCACTTAAATCCTTCATATCTCAGTCATCTGTGGAGGAAAATAGAAAATCTTGATATCATATGAAAGAGGACATAATGTTGAAAATGGTGGTACATGCGAGTGTTCCCTAACATTATTCATCTTTGAGAAATTAGCAATTTAATCTTGGTTTCCTTTTTTGGGACACCCTGTATAATTGACCATTTTCAAACAAAAGGAGCATATTTATATGACTTATTTTTAAAATTATTTATAAATATATACCAGAGGTGGTGACATATTGTTATAGTCTCCAGCTTATTTGTGAATGATGTCTGAGGGTTGGTGTTTTGTGTTCGGCATCCAGCGGTTTGTGTTTGGTGTCCGTAACATACATGTATAGCAGATTGACATTTTGCCTTGTTTATTTTTGGTTTTTCATTTTTGAACTACAACACATTTCTTGATAACTTTCGGTCATATTTATTAATTCAGGTGTTTTAAAACATAAATAGAATATTACATTTTACTTGTAACGCATATACAGCCTCATACAGGTTAAGAAGGTCAGGTGCTCTACCTCAACATGGCTCATATACCATACAATGATATACAGTGTTATACACAGATTTTAGAAGAGGCATATTGTCTAAAGAATTCATGTAAAAATGTGTATTAAGAATTTTTTGTTGATTTCAAAATAGGAGATCGATTTCTTGAGTCACAAACAAATTTTCTTGAAACAAAAAAATTATCATATACAGGGTATTAGCAATGTTTAAGGTAAATATCAGGCCTCACAATATGTGTCTGATGTTGCAGGTTACATGAAGTGCACGTGTCTACAGTTGCAGGGTATTTTATGAAGAGCATCTAATATTGCAGGTTACATGAAGTGTATGTCTCTACAGTTGCAGGGTATTTTATGTATAGCATCTAATGTTGCAGATTACATGAAGTGCATGTGTCTACAGTTGCAGGGTATTTTATGTATAGCATCTAATGTTGCAGGTTACATGAAGTGCATGTGTCTACAGTTGCAGGGTATTTTATGTATGGCATCTAATGTTGCAGGTTACATGATGTGCATGTGTCTACAGTTGCAGGGTATTTTATGTATAGCATCTAATGTTGCAGGTTACATGAAGTGCATGTGTCTACAGTTGCAGGGTATTTTATGTATTGCATCTAATGTTGCAGGTTACATGAAGTGCAATATGTCTACAGTTGCAGGGTATTTTATGTATGGCATCTAATGTTGCAGGTTACATGAAGTGCATGTGTCTACAGTTGCAGGGTATTTTATATATGGCATCTAATGTTGCAGGTTACATGAAGTGCATGTGTCTACAGTTGCAGAGTATTTTATGTATTGCATCTAATGTTGCAGGTTACATGAAGTGCATGTGTCTACAGTTGCAGGGTATTTTATATATGGCATCTAATGTTGCAGGTTACACATAGTGCAGATAAGTCCAAGAATGAGATAAAGAAATTCTTTGAAGAGTTGAAAGTTTCACTACATGCCAGCTTAGATAAAAGGCAAGGAGAGTTGATCTCTGAGGTGTCTAAGATAGAGAATGATTCTCTTGGCCCTCTGATTGCCTGTCAAGCACTCATTGAAACAGGCATGGTAGACACCACGAAGCTGCTCAATGAAGGTAAGACCGTTTTCAGTGCTTTTCCCAGTTCTTCTGTTTTATTTAAAACTTTGTATAGAGTTTAGGATTTTGACATTTTTAAGGTAAAATTAAGATTTTTGAAACTTAACTGTAAGCAAAGTGAATTATTATAAGCAGAGACATATAAAACCGTTCTTTCTCTCTCATGAACCTATTGAAAGCTTTGGTAACATACTAGTTCTGTTATGACATCTATGTTCATTGCTTGCAGGCAAATCTCTGTTAATGGCTGGAGAAGATAGGGAAGGCCTGACAATGTTCAAGGCTAAAGCAGACACCAAAACTCCCACCAGGTTTAAAAGTCTTTTATTGTTGTTCATTTTAATGTGCCATTAATGAGTTTCATATCCATGTTCAGCTTTACATCTTCACATTTCATTCAGAATAAGGACTTTTTCTATGAGGAAATTTTAGCTATTGTAAATATTTGTTGGAAATTTCTGTTATACAGTAACATAAAAACAAAAAACATTTCAGCCTTCCTGAGGTTCCTCTGCTCTCAGATGTAGCATGCATCAGTGTTGATCTTCCTGGCTCTCTGATTGGTCAAATGACAGAAGCCATTGATGAGTGCGGCAGGGTGTTTGCTAAAGGACCAGTGCAGATAACGGACATACTAGAAAGGCCTGGGGCTCTGTTAGTCAAGTGGTCTGAGGTAGGAAATACTTTTTAAACTTATTAAACTTATTTTCTGAATGACTTGAATGACATCCATTGAATTGCCTTCTTGCAAAATTTTAATTTAAGAATTCCAACAACATATCATTGACAAAGCAGTAAAGCAAATTATTATCAATGCATTGTAATGTTTCTGACATGATTACTGCTTTCACATTGTAGCCAGATGAGTCTTGTCTGGAGGCAGGTCGCTACAGACTCCAGTACTGCTATGGTAGATCCAGCAATGATGAGGATTGTGGCACAGTCTTCAAAGATGCATATATAGGTAATTTCCAATGTCAAAAACTATTAGATGTAGTCCATCTCTACTCTTTAGACACATAACTAGTTTTTATGTCACATATAAATCCTTCGAGTCTGTGAACCCTTGAGTATTATTTGGGGATCAGACCTTTTATACTAAACAGGACCATTCTTTTTTCAAAATCATCTACAGAGTTCTCTTTTCAAAAATATTGTGATAAATGTATTCCTCCATATTGCAATTTGCACTGCTAGATTTAAAGACATGTACTCAACTGCATGTATATGTGTATTACTGCATGATTGTAGGTGAAGGGTGTAGCTATATATTGACAGGACTTCAGTGCAATAAGCAGTACACACTGAGGGCCTGTTGTTCTGAAGCTGAGGGTGACTGGACTCCCTGGAGCTTGCCACGTGTTGGGATAACTTCCCTACCTCATCATGGTAAATAATTCTCTCTTTCTATACATTCTTTATCAAAGATCTGTTTTGTGGCATGTTAACGAATTTAGAGAAGATTGGAATAATTATTCAACTCATTTCAGGGTACTCACCACGAAATTTTTAGAGTCCGGATTTTTCGCTGTATTGAACTACTCCTCCCCCATGTGAGATCAGAGATATCATATTAGTATACTCTCCAAAATACTATTTAAGATTATTTTCCTATTTTAATTACAATATGCATTTGTAAAAGGTTTCTGACTTCCTATTCCTTGTTTGTATCCAGTTTTATGTATTTTCTGAAGAGTTTTACCACAAATAATGTGACAAAAATGTAAAATTAGACTCCGGAAAAAACACTTTAGACTCCAGAAAAGCTATTAGACTCTGGAGCAAGAGGGTCTAAAGACATTAGACTCCTGAGAATCTACTGAGTCTAAAAGCCTGTTCATCCATCCATCCTCTTGTCCTATTTTTCAGAATGGTGCTCTGGTGTAGATGGCTTTAAACTTATCAGTGACAATACAACATTAGTAAGTAGGACTAATAAACCTAGGATCATTTACTCCAACCATGACAGTTTTATTTGTGGCCACAGTATGGTGTTCAAGGTGCTACAGGTTGCAGAGGGTGACATGTCTGAGGGTGTAGAGGACGGACATGAAGGCCTGGGTCTCAGTGTTGCTAGAGTGGAGGGTGCCTCGTTGTGTCAACCTGGTACTCTACTAGTTACTATGCAAGGTATTTAGCAGTACTTATACGCATATGATAAGTAATAATAATAGTCATACTTACGAATAAGCCATACCCTGCTTTATGTGTATGGGTTTGTACATGCATCCATCCATTAAAGAATGATACAGGATTTTTTATTCTACCTTTAATCAGTGATTAATCATGTTTGATTTCAGGATCAATATTTATTGATGGCAAAGAAAAGGTGACAAAACTACCAAGTTTAACTAAAGGCTCTGTACTCACTATTGACACAGAAGTTTTACAAAACAATAAAATAAGAGTGACAATAGAAATAAGCAACAAGACTGTGACATTTGATTGGGCAATAGATGTCTCTGAATCTGGCACACCCACCATACCTGGGCTAATGTCTATGCCAGGACAACCAACACCTCAACCAAATATACAACTTTACTTTGCATTTTCTTGTGAACGTGAAGGTTGGAAAATATTGGTTTTGTGACTTATATTTATAGTTTAAGATGGATTGTATTCTTATGTAGCATTTATTTATTAGATCTATGTAGAAAATGCGCTTAGTGATAACTTAGTTTCAAAACTTAATAAAAGTATTTATAAAATGTTTCATTGTCTCCCTTTGTTACTTCTCATTTGTGTTAACCTCAGTAATTTTATTTACTAAAATGCCAACCTTATTGTCTATCAAATTTCAATTCACAAAATATGATGCCCTCGATCACATTTTCCTGAATCTGAGAGATGTCATAAAATAATATTCATAAAATGATAGACAGAAGTTTCACTTTATCCCTACATAACTTCGTTTGTAATTGTTGGGATATTACACGTATATATATCATCCACATGAAGACAGTTGGTGTGCAAGTGGTATCACTCTTGGATAGGTGGGTTACGCCATACGCCAAGGTATCTTGCATCTATTTAATATCTATTACATCATTTCGCTTCCACAACACTGTTCCACTCAACTGTAGTGTTCAATGGTGTAGCTTCATCATCATTTGACGTACGAGTATCAAAGTCTTGGGCAATTTCCTCAATTGTTCGATTCTTAGTCTCCGGCACTTTGAAGAATATGAACACGATAAATACAATCAGAAACGTCATAAAAATTAGAAAGGTGTACTGTTTCAGAACTCCCTGAAAGATAAGAGTATGAAAACATTATTTATCATTATTAACTTCAGTAAACAGAGGATACAAGTGGTTTGTTTCAGTTAATATTGGCAATTGTTACAAAAGACGTAAAATACAAAAACTACCAATTCGACAAAAAACGTTCCAATCAAAAGACATTCATTCATATCATTCATTCCACACACAGCAAAAATATTTTCTAAGACATTCGGTTAGATATGCTTGAAACCCCGTACAGGTCAGTGGCATGTTGGAAAAGTAGGCTTTAAACTTTCTAAAATGTTTCCTTTCAAAATACACCAACAATAACATGACAAAGTGTCATCACCTGCGAACGCCGCTCATAAAAGCTGGGATAAAAGCTTTGGGAATAAGAATATCCCACCCCTTTTTCAACTATTATAAAAATAAATAGTACATACGTTTAGAAGGGGAAAGCCTATACTGACAAGAAGGTCACATAACCAATTGACGAGGCCTCCAATAGCCATTGCTTGTGGTCTAGGGCCTTGCCTAAACAACTCTGTTCCAATCATTAGAGGTATAGCACCTAAAATATTTTGAAGCATAGTAGAAAAAGCAAATCCCAAAGAACATAACATATTTTATCGAATCACTTGTCATTTTGAATATAACATGTAAGAAATAGTCCGGCAGTATTGTTGTCTTAGTGTTGTCTCATTTTGGCAAACTTACGCCCCTTAGAAATGACGTAACGCCATAGAAAATCCTTCTCGAGTAGAGATTCTATGATGCCGATGAGACAATTAAAGACAAATTAATGGTCTCGTGATTTACCTAGACCGAGGGCGTATCCAACAGAGTAGAGATTGACAAATCCAATAGACGCATAGCTCATCCAGGGGACCAGTGCCTAAACATAGATGATTTGCATTTAAAGATATGTGGCAAAGAAGACCTTTAAACATGCTTGACATTGTCTATTGATTTAAGCTTTATCTCAAAACACTTATACACAATATGGTTTTCTTCATACAATTTACCTGTAGGCTGATGGAGGTAGTTATGAGAATACAAGATAGCATCATTATAGTCGTCGAGAGTAGGAGCAACATACGGCGGCCCATCTTGTCAATCAATACAACCTGCATCAATATTTGCAATTATATCAATATACAACCTGCAATAATAGTTGCACAAATAACAATACACAACCTGCAATAATAGTTGAACTAATAACAATATGCACCCTGCAATAATAGTTGAACTAATAACAATACACAACCTGCAATAATAGTTGAACGTATATCAATACATAATCTGCAATGATAGTTGCTCTAGTAATAATACACAATCTGCAATAATAGTTGAACTAATAACAATATGCAACCTGCAATAATAGTTGAACGTATATCAATACACAATCTGCAATGATAGTTGCTCTGATAACAATACACAATCTGCAATGATAGTTGCTCTAATAACAATACACAACCTGCAATAATAGTTGAACTAATAACAATATGCAACCTGCAATAATAGTTGAAATAATAACAATATGCAACCTGCAATAATAGTTGAAATAATAACAATATGCAACCTGCGATAGTAGTTGAACGTATATCAATACACAATCTGCAATAATAGTTGAACTAATAACAATATGCAACCTGCAATAATAGTTGAACGTATATCAATACACAATCTGCAATGATAGTTGCACTAATAACAATACACAACCTGCAATAATAGTTGAACTAATAACAATATGCAACCTGCAATAATAGTTGAACTAATAACAATACACAACCTGCAATAATAGTTGAACGTATATCAATACATAATCTGCAATGATAGTTGCTCTAGTAACAATACACAATCTGCAATAATAGTTGAACTAATAACAATATGCAACCTGCAATAATAGTTGGACTTATAACAATATGCAACCTGCAATAATAGTTGGAGTTATATCAATACACAATCTGCAATGATAGTTGCACTAATAACAATACACAACCTGCAATAATAGTTGAACTAATAACAATATGCAACCTGCAATAATAGTTGGACTTATATTAATACACAATCTGCAATGATAGTTGCACTAATAACAATACACAGCCTGCAATAATAGTTATATTAATAAAAAATATGCAACCTGCAATAATAGTTGAACGTATATCAATACACAATCTGCAATGATAGTTGCACTAATAACAATACACAACCTGCAATAATAGTTGAACTAATAACAATATGCAACCTGCAATAATAGTTGAACTAATAACAATATGCAACCTGCAATAATAGTTGAACGTATAACAATACACAATCTGCAATGGTAGTTGCACTAATAACAATACACAACCTGCAATAATAGTAGAACTACTAATAAGTAATAACAATACACAACCTGCAATAATAGTTGAACTAATAACAATATGCAACCTGCAATAATAGTTGAACTAATAACAATATGCAACCTGCAATAATAGTTGAACTAATAACAATATGCAACCTGCAATAATAGTTGAACGTATAACAATATGCAACCTGCAATAATAGTTGAAAGTATATCAATGCACAACCTGCAATAATAGTTGAACTAATAACAATATGCAACCTGCAATAATAGTTGAACTAATAACAATATGCAACCTGCAATAATAGTTGAACGTATAACAATACACAATCTGCAATGATAGTTGTACTAATAACAATACACAACCTGCAATAATAGTAGAACTACTAATAAGTAATAACAATACACAACCTGCAATAATAGTTGAACTAATAACAATATGCAACCTGCAATAATAGTTGAACTAATAACAATATGCAACCTGCAATAATAGTTGAACGTATATCAATGCACAACCTGCAATAATAGTTGAACTAATAACAATATGCAACCTGCAATAATAGTTGAACTAATAACAATATGCAACCTGCAATAATAGTTGAACGTATAACAATACACAATCTGCAATGATAGTTGCACTAATAACAATACACAACCTGCAATAATAGAAGAACTACTAATAAGTAATAACAATACACAACCTGCAATAATAGTTGAACTAATAACAATATGCAACCTGCAATAATAGTTGAACTAATAACAATATGCAACCTGCAATAATAGTTGAACGTATATCAATACACAATCTGCAATGATAGTTGCTCTAATAACAATACACAACCTGCAATAATAGTTGCACTAATAACAATATGCAACCTGGAATAATAGTTGAACTTATATCAACACACAACCTGCAATAATAGTTGAACTAATAACAATATGCAACCTGCAATAATAGTTACACTAATAACAATACATAATCTGCAATAATACTGTAGTTGCACTAATAACAATACGCAACCTGCAAAATAATAGTTGCACTAATAACAATACACAACCTGCAATAATAGAATAATTTAGAAGAAGTGAGTAGCTCCCATAATACTATCATATTCTTTCGTATTCAGGGATTCCCCTTAATCATCTCGTATGGGCATACAAGCCTTATATGGATGTATCACATGCTACTCAAAATGGCGGACAACGGTCAGTTGGATTCCTATAATGGTCCTATAAGCCTTATACGAGTATGGATCTACCATGTGACCGAACACGAAGGCTGAACTTTGGAAGATCTCCCCCCTGAGAAGAATTACTGGTTCTAATAATACAACAACTGCAATAATACTGATACTAACAAAACATCAGCTGCAAGAAAAGTGGTACTTACAATACAGCAACTGCAATAATAGAGGTACTATAACAATACACAACCTGGAATGAAAGTGCCACTAAGTAGTGCTAAAAATACAGCACCTGCAATAATGGCAGTACTAACAATCATTAGCTTCGATAATAGTGGTACTAGCAACACAACAACTGAAATAATGGTAGTACTAACAATACAACACTTGCAACAATTGTAGTTCTAACAATACAATAATAATAGTCAATAATAGTGTTACTAACAATACAGCACCTGTAATAACAGAGGTACTGTTATTTGGGAATTTTCAAATTTTCGCTATTTTGGGGGTTGGTCAATTGTACATGTTGCTCACAATGTGTCACCCCCTATAGATCTGATGCACTGAATCTGGATATTTTAATCATAGAATAGAAGATTAAAGGTGAACTTACGGAAACCATTGTCGTGACAACAGGAACTATATTTGTAAAAACAATAGCCATTTGGATATCTTCAACTTGTGCGATCTCAAAGATCATTTCAGAATAAAAGAAAATCTGAAAAATATTCCAAATGGTGATTTTTCAAAAAGTCATACAAATGCAAAGGGTAAAACACGACCTACCATGAAAATGACATATACTAAACGTCCATGGGGAGTAAGTCACAGCTCCCTCTTATATTGTCTAGCCTATATAATAAAGCATATTTGAGAGAGGGTGACTTATCTGAAACCGTCCCGCTGTTCTGATTTATTTCAAAATTGTTTTTACTTTTATAAGGTTATACATGTACAGATTGAAAATGGGTCAATTCAGCATATTTAAGCTCCAATATTTTTTATGTTTGATCAGATATCTGATTTCTTTTTTTTGAAATTGGTAAGGTAATTCAAAAGATTTCAACATTTTCCCACTCTACTCCTCATTTCTTTAACTAAAATCCATATGTTAAAAACTCATAATTACAGCATCGATACCGGACAATTGCTGGGCGATGTTTAGAAAGACTACGATGAACAGTGGCCAGCGGAGACTTCTATCAGTCAACACTTGCTTCATGGTATATTGTATGCCAGCATCACGTGCTTCGGTCTCTACCTCATTCAAATCGGCATCAACATCCTCTCTGTTACGGTAGAATTGCAAAGCTGGAAATAATATGATTTTAATTACAACCTTTATAAAAAACATTGGAAATGCAAAACATATGAGTTGTGATCATATGTAACGCTCCGTCGTGCATGTAGGAGCGTTTGGGTTCTACACCATGGCAATGCATTGAGGTTAAACAGTGAACTATGTGCCACAGATTGATCAAAACATGAAACGATTTTAAATCGAACATTATAATATCTAAAACCATACATTTCCTCGCTAGAGAAGGCTCATTCTTGGTGAGAAGGAGGTATCGTGGAGAGTCAGGTAGGAAGGGAAGAACAAACAGAGATACTGAAGCTGGGATGATGTTCAGAAGTAACAGATATGGCCACCGATCGGCAGTTCCTGAAATATTAGTCAAAACAATGAAATCATCATCGTTCAAAAGAAATAAACAAGGATCACTAGAAAAGTGAAATCGTATGTTATGACGTGCACGGACCTGGGGACAATTCGGGAAATACGGGCTGATTTCAGCTTTGAGCCTTAATCTCTGCCTTATTTAAAAAGTTAGCTATGTGTTGTATATATCATTTTGAAGTATTTTTTATTCGCATTTCAGTGAAATTATTTTTTCTTCAAAATTTTGATGGGATCCAACATATTTTTAAAGTTAAACATATCCCAAAATCGTCAAATACGCTGTAAGACGTAACACTTTACACTTACAGGGCTCGTTGAAATTGGGATAGCTTTTGAAATAATGATCAAAATCCCACTAAAATTTCACAATTTATTCAATAGAACATGTTCATTTATGACGTCACAATTGCTTAACGGCTACAGTTCAAATTATCATATATGAACGCTTTTAAAATTTTCAAAATTGTGTAAGGTTTTGAAGGCGAATGGGACGAGCAATAAGTTTACCTTCATTTAACCTTCTAATTCAACTCTGATTTGAAAGAAAAATTAACTGCACAATATTGTCATGGCGAAATTTACAAAACAATAACCAGTTTGTTTATTTTGCAAATAATATTAAAATAAGAGCTGGTTTTCGAGACTTGAAAAATATGTGACGCATCGATTTTCTACCACAAATTCCATACATATCAATTTTTACCAACGCCCAAAGTGGATTTCTTGACCGTTTTCCAAAATTCAAAAACATTTTAGAAATATTGTCTTCGAGATCTTGCTAGCCTGTGAATTTTGTCATGATTAGATAAGGATAAAGTATTTTATTTTTAGGTTGACTAAACTTGACAAAAATGTGACGCTTGTCGTTTTTGACGTTGTAAGGCTGTTTGCGCCCTATGCTGCTCATTGTTTTGTCTTGGTTTTTTGACGCCATAATGTTACGCTAATTGTCCCCAGTTTCGTGCGACGTGTAATGTATGTTTCATAAACAAGGATCACTAGAAAAGTGAAATCGTACCCCTTGAATGTTTCATATTATTCGTTATCATCCTTAAAATATACTTTTAGTATGATTGAAGAAGCAAGCCAAAGCTTAAATCATCTTTAAAGTTTGACACAATTATATGTAAGAAATTTCAACTCACCTAAAAGTTGCTTCAAACCAAGGATAGCCGTGGAAAGGGCACCGATGGTGATGCCCAGCTGATGGCACGTCGCCAATGATCCCCTTAGGTGGACTGGTGTGATCTCAGAGAGGAATATAGGGGCGAGACCCATAGATAATCCTATAATTACAACAAAGGCAGTCCTGCAAACGCATGTACTACAAGGGCACGTGAAAGACCCATACCACCAAAGGACATATAAAACCATATAATGGCAAGACCCATATAGAATCATGCAAGTACAGCTACAATTCCATCATGAGACCCCGCCTGGGACAACCCTATACGTAATAAATATAAGGCCACATACAACATATGGGGACAGGGCCAAAAGAAAATTCTGCAAATAAACATCATCAGAGGGCGAGACCAATATGCAATCTTTAGAATAAGTTCTTACTCACAATAAACCATTAATTAATCGCAGTCCGATGAAAACTAGGGATAACAGTACACCGACAAAATTTTAGAACCTTAATGAATTCACGATTTTGATTGAAAAGACCGGTCAAAAGTTTTGATCGACAATATATGCCTTAAGGTTGAAACAAAAATGTCAAGGGTGAATAAATATTAATATAAATTCATAATTCATTTCTTTCTTACGGTTAAATGGTCACGCATACCTTCCCGCTTAAATGCATTATGGCGACTCCAGACTAGTTTCACACCCCATTCTCTTATACGTCGTATCACCAGAAGTTAACGACGTTATATTCAGTAGTATTTTCTGAGGGAGATTTGTAAGTTTTCATTTATTTCGACGTTTTGACAGAATATGGTTCTTTCCCTTTCATAGAAACATTGACCATATCTTGCAGATATACCTCTAGTATCAGTGTATCACTACGTCTCGACATTTCGTCTGAGCACAGTCTAAAACTTCTTAAACCTTCTAGAAAGCACGACAATTCCTTGAAAAACAATAATAACTTTTCACTAAAGTCAACATAGTTTCTACAATTTTAGCCCTATCATCTTGAAATGTTGATAAGATGAACAATACAATTTTTACATATTATCCAGGCACATCAGTTTCCCAAATCAATGAAAGAATTCCGGGGAAATTATTTTTTTTGAAAATATACGACGTAAAAGGTACAACGTTCAGGGAATTAAAAATCTACAATGAAATGTCGTATACCTCCTTTACGTCGTATACTTTCAAAGAAAAATCAATTTCTCGCAATCAATATTTAATCAATATTTCAAGATGATAGAGTTATAGAAACTATGATGATTCTTGTGAACAATGATCATTTTTTCAAAAAAATTGTCGTGCTTTCTAGAAGGTTTGAGAGGTTTTATACCGTGTTCAGACGAAATGTTGATACGTACGTGTAGTGATACTAGAGGTATATATTGCATGGTATGGTCAATGTTTCTACGAAAAGGAAAGAACCATATTCTGTCAAAATGTCGAAAAAAATGAGTAAGTTACAAATCTCCCGCCGAAAATACTTGTATAATGTCGTAAACTTAAGGCCTTGCTTTGCACTTAATTATACTTGAAAAGTAAATGAAGATATCAATTTTCCTCATTGAACACAAACAGAAGATCCTAAACTTCACCCGAATAAAAGGTGAAATTGATTCATCAAAATATCCGTTTTATAAATGCATGGCGATCTATACTACAGATTGCTACATAAACAGGCAGATGTCTTTCCACACCGACTTCATCCTGAGCACCCTTGAGTATTATTCCGGGATCGTACCTTTTATAATGTGGGCAAAGCCAAAAACGAGCGATTTGCTAAACGATATACATTATCCTTTAGTCTCACAATATTTTGGACTTACCAAAATCACCTCGACTTGTTAAGTTAACATTGTCACCATATCCTCAGCCAGCCTTAATTGAAAGCCCATGATATAGATAAAGTGAACTGCCACATGGGGCACCTGCATGAAAATAAAATGCAATCATACTCACCGTCATTTATCCCTATGAAGAAACGACCGATAATTAGCATCTCTGGCGATCTAGCGACCAGTGTAGGGGTCATAATGGCACTGCCTATGAACGCAAATAGCGATGCAAATACGAGAGACCATCTCCTAAAAAATAAAGTTATAACTTTTATAGCATACATTTGAGATTCTTCACGTGTAAGAATGATACATTAGATTAGGCAGAATCAGATCCATAGAGAGTAACAGAATTGCAAGCAACATGAACATTTGACCTACCAATATGTTCCTTACAATCTCAAATATAATATCTCACAAAAGATCCGCTATCTTGCTAGATCTGATTCTGCCTTTAAATGTGAATTTTATATATTAAAATAAAATGGAAAAACACTTTTTGTAAAGTTCCGTTTGAGTAGAGATCATACGCATTTAAAGTAGCTCGGACATAATTAAGCAAACGGTAATTAGGCTAGTTTCTAATTGAAAGCCCATAGTAAATGAAAAACCATTTTGAAGTAAACTTTTGATAAAAAGTTGTCGGGTTGACTTATTTCCTAGCAAAAAATTCCAAAAGTCACAAGAAACGATCGAGATATTGGTTCAATTCTTTTAACTCTTTTTAACATTCAAAGACTCAATTTTCACAGAGAATTAGGGGGACTGCCATCCTTTAATTTAAACTCTTTTAATAATAGAAAACAGGAAGACAGGGTAGACTTTCTACTTTTTGCAGATCCTTCTCTTGACACAATTACAAATAAAAAGGCTATTGAATCAACAGCCGAATTTTTACACTCTATTGTCAAGGAAGTTAATATATTCATTCATATTCATTAATATGTATATATATCTCTGACCTGTCTTCACGTTTTCACGATTATTTTCATGTTCATAAATATGTTTTATATCTATCATTTTTACATTGTGACCTATGTTAACCTATATTGTAACTGCTTTAGCAGGGCCAATAATGCTTCGGCGTAGGCCTTGTATCTGTTTGTATGATGTATTATGAAATAAAGGAAATATAAAAATTAAAAAAAAGATTCTTTATTTTGACTTTATAGTCGGTTATAATTTTAGAAAATAACGACATTTCGACGTTTTCATTGTTGGAAAATATCGAGTTTCGATCCTGGGAACCAATCCTCCTTGGGTCTAGTCTATACATTTTGTTACGTTTAGAAAAGTGACACTTACAACCACCCTTTACTCTAAAATAATCATTCAGTACAGGGTGTCCTGAAAATAAAGATACAAATACGGTATGCTGTACAAAATCTGAAATATGTCATCAAATGATATCATAAATTCACAAAGGTTTTACTTTTAGGGACCTTTATTTTCTAAACACCCTGTAGGAATCCTTACTCTCCTATCTTCTCTGCGATGACCCCGACGCAAATGTTGCCCAACATACATCCAACTAGATAGACGGTTGTGGCCAGACTCCAGAGTGTTGTGAGGTCTCTCTGTGAAATAAGTTTGTCCGTGCCATTCACACTGTAGTCGGCATTGGGACGCCGGTAAAAGTTGTATGTCAAGTTGAAGAACTCTTTTGTTATCTAAGAAGAAATGAGAAAACACAGTGCATTGAGTGAGTGTATATTAAGTGTCCGAGAATAGTTTACATTTACTGTATTATCCTTACATGGTGTAGAATGTGTGATACAAACGGCGTTAGGGGTTAGGTTTTTAAAACTATTTTAGAGAACTTTCTACTTTTGAAAGAACACTTTTTGATTCACTTCTTTACATCTGTAGATTTATTGGACTCTGACCTGACCCCAATTAATCCGAGCAACCACCGTTCTCATCAACATATACAGGGTAGGCCAAAAACGTCCATATTTGGTATTTCAATATAACATTTTTGAAGATGCAATTTTTAACAGGGGATGGCAGAAATCACTTTTACAATATTTAATAATATTCATGGGGTTCTGATAAGAAAGTTTAACCGACATGAAAATTATGGACGTTTTGACCCACCCTGTAGAACAATATTTTATCTAATCGTAATATCGAAATGGACATACTATCCTGGCCGTAAAACGGACGAAATGCTTCAGATGAGGGTCGAATTTAGGGCTTAATTTGTAAGGCGCTTAGACTGTGTCATATACTGAATACAAAAACATGTAAAAATGTATAGTGACCCATATAATATGTCGGTGAGACTGACATTTTTAAAAGTAAACAAGTGTTTCATACTGGATTCTGTTGGTGCTGCCATCTTTATATCGGCCCAGAACCTTTGAGTATGAAGAAAAACGCCAACTGGTCTCAATCATAGAGGCCTTGAATGAGGATTTTGGCATCTTATGAAGCTATGAGAATAGAATATTTCAATAGAAATATTAATATTGAAAATGCATTCTTATTTTTCAAAATCCAGAATCTTGAAGATGCAAAATACCTCGAAATTGGAACACCTCCAAATCTGAAAGTTTTTAACTGGTCCCAATGGCATTTAGATGAGACACATTAACAACCTGAGATAATGGATACTAGATAATGAAATGACAGGGGCCAATACTGAGATTCAAGTGACACTACTTTTCAAGCTATTGCTGGTAGAGATGTAAGTTTTTAAGTCCTTGCATTTTAATATTGCCTACTATACACAGTATTCTGTCAAAAAAGCAAAATAAGCAGAGGTTACACATCGACCCAAAGTTGACCGGAACCCCCGGTGAAGGCTCAGGCCGGGTCACAAAAAACTACTAACAACTACACAAACAAATTCTGACCCGACCCGAATAACCCAACCTGCACACTTTTTCTGGCCTGACCCGATCCGACCCATGACATTAGACAAAAAAATTCCTTCTGTTTTTTAAAATTTAATTTTCAAATTAAGGTCTCGGGGTAGTTATCAGAAAGGACGATTCTCGGTTTGGAGAACGAAGTTCATCAATCTAAATGAGCATTATCCCTGCTTCGGACAAATTTGATTTTTTTACATGATATAGATTTGAATGTCTTCTTTTGAATAGTCATAATTTAATTTGGGTAATATTTCTAGATTTTTCGCAAAAAAATATTAGCGCAGTACACTGATGAACTTCTTTCCTCAAATCGAGATTGTATTTTATTGAATCGGTCTAATTGAGCGTTACCCCTGCTTCAGACCAATTTGTTATTTTTACATCTTGTAGATTTAAATGTCCTCTTTTGAATATTCATAGATTAATTTGGGTAATATTTCTAAAAACTATTAGCCCAGGAGACTGTTCTCCAAACCGAGAATCGACCTTTACACCAAACAGGAAATGTGGTCATAAAAAAGATTTTCAAATCATTTTTTCTTCTTTTTTCTCTATTTCTAGAAATGAATTCAAATAATCAAAGCTCCTATCGTTTGAAGCAATATGTTGGGCACATTTTCTAAAAACTTTAAAATATTCTGTTCAGCGACCTTTCCAAATCGCCAACTTTTAACTTTTATTTTTTCAGTCACATTTTCAGAGGGCCATGTAAATGATATATGGGAGTGTTACAACTGACTGAAGATCAAAGCAGAACTCTGTTATCTTACTTGAAATTTTGTCACACCCATGGATCTGATTCTGCCTTGATAATTTCTTGTGAGTTTTGGAATTTTTCGTGTGGAAATAAGACCCAAATTCACGATTCAAATGTTGTTATGAACAAAATGGTGGCTGTTCGAATTTTGTAACCACGACATGGCAAAATTATTGATTTTGCACTTTAGGAGCCAATCCTCCTTGACTAATGGGAACTCGATCAGAGTCGGGCTCTGTGTCCCGATCTGGATGAAGAAAAGAACCATCATGCACTGATCCAAGGTCAGATCCAGTCCCCATTGGAAGTAGGCTCAGTGAATAACTTTATTGAGCCCAAAGACCAACAGTAGGTGATGATGCGCCTTTTTTAATATATCTCATATCTAAGAAGGGTGTATCAGTTCAAAAGAAATACTAGATGACCTAACATATTTTGCCATGCCTATTCATTTTCTCTTGAAAAAAATAAATCTTCCAAATTTGTTGAGTTTTCTTGCAGAAATCGCCTGACCCCCCCCCCCTCCATCAATTTTTTACGATCACGGGCGTAATTAGGCGGCCGAAAATTCAATAGCCAGACAATATTTGAAATGACTTTAAAAGTTCAATTGTTCAAGCAAAAAACTTGTATTATAGTGACAGTGGAATGTTTTTGAAAAAATTCTATCAAAATCATAAAATTAGGAATTTCATTAAGATATTTTTTCCATGTTGGAAATTGTCTTCAAAATAAAACAGGAAAATTTCAATTAGAATGGTTGTTCTATTGCAAATATAGAGTAACCCTACTATCACACCAAACTAGTCCTCACTACGTTCTCGAAAACGGGCTTAAACTGTGCACGAACGGATTTGACGTACTAAGAACCCACTAAGAACCGTTTGGAATCTGTTTACAAACTTCATGAAACTGCTAGAACGAGTAGGTCCTCCAGCACTTAGAGCATGCTCAAAATGTTCTGGTGATCGTCAAAACGTTGCCGGATCGGTTTTAAACTGTGTGCGAACTGAATGAACGTAGCTACAACGTTCTACGGTCTGTTTACGAACTTCATGGACTTTCCCGGACGGGGTATGTGATTTAGAATTTTGAAACGATTCAAAATTCGATGGCCGACCGCAGCCAGACTGAGCCCGTTTTACGACATTTTCGTAGGACTGGCAAGAACGGGTAATAACTAGTTTGGTGTGATAGGGGTGTAAGAACACATCATTCAACCTGTCCGGGGTACTAACAATTCTTTGTTTGACTTTAATTTCTTGTAAATGACACATTTCCGGGCATTTCTTGGATATGTGTGAATCTTAGAGTTTGACTCACTTTCTGACTCTCTGTGACTCAATATTCTAAAAATATTCATTGAGATCGGTAATACAGCACAATTTGTTGCTGAATTTACAACTCACCAGCATATATGAATATGAAAGTCTTCATTGACAATTGATTTAGCATATTATAGATCCAACATGTGGTTTGAGTCATCAGTGTTAAAATGAAATGAAAAGGACAAAAATATTTAATTATCATTTAAAAATGGATTCTTCCCATGCCTACCCTAGCTAGTTACCATGGTTACGCATAGTTGAAACAATATTGAATGCTGTTCAATAAGAATTTGACACTTGGTAGATAATTGAATGGTCTAATGTCTGTTAAAAATTAGACTTATTGAACTTGTTAAGTATGCCTATAGAATTTTGTCCATCGCTTTTGAATCATTCCTAGTATGTTGATTTGTAGTCTCGAACTTTGAGAAAGTTAGCACATTTTGTGACCAACTTTGATTTACTCTAGTAGCACATGCTGGTTGAGTATGCACTTCTATGTCCAGAGATTTTCTCTTCAGAAATCATCTATGTGAAGGTCATTGATCAATTTTGGCTTGGTAACATATTTGCCACTGAAGGCGAAATAGGTCAAATGGCCACGCCCTTTTTTTTGCGAATACTCCCCCCCCATTTTTGTATCTCCTGAGCCGTTGGACATAGAAGGTTGTGTGACCACTCAAAATGTCCGGAATGGCCACATTATAGGGGGTCAATTATACATATGTATTTAAAAAAGTCAATGGTTCTCAAGATATTTGCCAAAAACTGATTTTAGAATGAAAACTCCACTATTTTCTCCTTGGTAAAGTTTGATATGTCTTTTCATCCAATGTAAAGTTTATGATATGAAAGGTTCTGAGACAAGAACAACAAGATACTACCTCTTCAAACCCAATGAACAACGCAAAGCTAACACCCATCATACCAGGTGCAAAAAATTCTCACAACAGAGATCTCACTATGTATGAATAGGTACCAAACCTATTGCATATACTAATAATGTACACAAATACATTAAACTATTGACTCTACTAGGAATTAATGAATATACCTACACTATAATACCCCAAACCACTAACTTGTATCTAAACTCCACGGTACACCAAAACCCAATTCGGCATAACCTGCTACTCAGTATACAACCTATCACAACAAACCATTACAACCAAGCACAACCCATAAGATCACCAACAACGCAACACAACCAATGTCTGAAGAATTAGAACACAGCTGAACTCACAATTACCAAGAAGACAACCCACTGTCAAATTAGCACAACACAATTTGGCACAACCACACAACCAAACCAAACTATCAAAACACAATCAGGAACAACCAAACTAAAACCCCAACAGAGAGATCACACAACACAACCGAACACAACCAAATAAACTCACCCGACTAGGCACAACCGACCACCTATCTTAACATAATCGGGCACAACCCGCCACAACCCTTCATTTAACAATCAGGCACAACCAACCACACAACACAATCGGACTCAACCAGATACCTCACCTGAATGGGCACAACCTGCCCCCCGACCAGCATAACAAAATCACAACATAACACAACGCATTTTAAAATTAACATAACACAATGAGGCACAACTCGAAACCAGGCTAAATAACACAGCAAAAAATGTGTACGAATACAACGAATCCTGACGTCAGGATACATACAGGATATGCACCCAGTGTGCCAAACCTGTATGAATCCTGATGCCTGGATACATACAGGATTGGCACCGAATGTACATATCCTGTACATATCCTGTGTCAGGATTTATACAGTATTGGCGCGTGTAGGAATCCAGTATGAATCCTGCATCTGGATTCATACAAGATACGCTCACAGTGTGCCAATCCTGTATGAATCCTGATGCCTGGATACATACAGGATTGGCACACAATGTACATATCCTGTACATATCCTGGGTCAGGATTTATACAGGATTGGCGCGTGTAGGAATCCAGTATGAATCCTGCATCTGGATTCATACAGGATACGCTCGCAGTGTGCCAATCCTGTATGAATCCTGATGCCTGGATACATACAGGATTGGCACAAAATGTACATATCCTGTACATATCCCGTGTCAGGATTTATACAGGATTTGCGAATGTAGGAATCCAGTATAAATCCTGCTCCTGGATTCGAACAGGATACGCTCGCAGTGTGCCAATCCTGTGTGAATCCTGACGCCTGGATACATACAGGATTGGCACACAATGTACATATCCTGTACGTATCCAGGCGTCAGGATTTATACAGGATTGGAGCAGGTAGAATTCCAGTATGAATCCTGCCTCCTGGATTCATACAGGATACGCTCGCAGTGTGCCAATCCTGTATGAATCCTGACGCCTGGATACATACAGGATTGGCACACTGTGTACATATCCCGGATGACATATCCTGCACATAATTTACAAATTTTATATCACTTGAAACAATGCATAGCCCTTGGTGAGAGGGGGGGGGATTACAGACATCTAACATAGCGTTTTAGTTATGTGTAATCATTAATCAAAACAAATAATACCAATTAGTCCACCTTTCTGATTACATTTTGTCCATGTATTTCTGGACTTATTTACTTATGATTTAGCCAATATGATACAACAACAAATTAACTACACTTGCGTCAGCCCTTCATCTCCATGCAAATATAATTGTATTCATGTTCGACTGGGAATAAGAATTTGTTTACCGCCACCCCTGATCATTATCAAGCCCCCTCTAGATATCAGGCCCGTCACAGGCACGTATCCAGGGGGGTTCGAGGGGTTCGATTTACCCCCCCCCCCGGCAAATAAAATCTTTCATGCGGTTTTTCACCATTCTGAACACTTTTTAAGTGATTTCGGCCATTTTTGGACCAACATGGGCACAAGTAAACACCCCTTTGGAATTTTTCAAGAAGTGAACCTCCCATGGCAAATCCTGGCTACGGGCCTGCGTCATACTGTATGGCTAAAACTCCGGGCTTTCGCTAGAGAGGCGTGCCTCAGAATACCCATGACCCGGAGGTTAACTTAAAAGTAACGCAAGGTAGATAAAACTGTATTTAAGGGAAAAGAACTACTGTACAGTGGACCCCTGGCTTAGTCAAAATAATGTACATTTATCGTTTACTCTGGAGTTCAGATGGTAAAAGAAGCAACAGATGAACTCTCTTCTTTTGATAAGCTAAAACTATTGAAAGGATAATTGCTATTGTTATAATCGCTATTACCAGTGAAAATTCAAATTCACTAATGATGATTGATAATTTAGCTACAAGCCCCGCCATGAGTGTGTGAATTTTGGCTGAAATAGAGGGGGATAGTCTGGAGGCAAGATTTTTTGATTGCATATACCGTACTTGTTTTCAGGCATCATACTATTTCCATGAGTGAGTGTCAAATTTTAGGACTCATTTTCCTTCTTTTCCTTCCCATGCGAATTTCAAATACAATTTGCAAATGCATCCTAAAATCTGATTATGTTAATGCTCATCCCCCCTCCTCCAATGTGATGCCTGTCTACTATAATTACAAATGCGCAATGGGATGAAACGTATCTCAAATCAGTCTCAAATGGTATGGCCGATATAATTATTCTACACGCCCCTTCATCATTAACATGGTGACTCTTTGACCTAGACCCCCGCCTAGACCGTGCTTTTGTGTATCAGTTGGAAGACTTTGGTTTGTCTCGTTTTCGTCGACTGGTGCCTAGATGCATTTGTAGACGCAACGCACATTCCAGGGCGCACATTTCAGTACTATGTCATTTATGAAAAAATTGAATTGAAAGGCATCACATAGAGTGGAGGGGGGGGAGTTATCATGATCAGAGTTGTGGCTAATACTTGTTGTTAAGAATAAGATATGTCTGAAAACAAATATATAATATATATTGTACCTGTATATGTTATAATATCAAAGTTAATTGGATTATTTATATACATGTCGTCTAGTTCGGATGTTATTTTAACAAATACAGCAATCAGACGGCGTATTCGCAATGTAACTTATGATATCAGTTCTCACGTTTGTAAAGCCATGGGAAAATGAAATCTGAAATAAAAACGCTTTTTCTAGCATCTTGACTCAGAGTAAATTATATTTTGAAAATCGTTTTGACTCATAATCTTTAAGTGTACATACTAAATGGCGACAATGACATACATAGAGTCTACATATGCATCACGCGAGGATGGATGATGAACATGTACTGTTATATCTGCACGTTGTCAATATCTATATCGGCGGTTGATGTCTCATGTTCCCAAAATAATTATAGTGATAATGTTCAAAATTAGAATATGGTATGTATTGTTGTCTTGCATCACTATAGGAGTAATAATTTGATTAGAAACCCGGGATTAGAATGGGGTCAACCCAGTTGTCCGAAACCCAGTTGTCCGAAACCCAATTCTCCGAAACCCAGTTGTCCGAAACCCAGTTCTCCGAAAATTAGGGGATCTTATCAAAAAATACGATTTCTTAAAACGAATCTTGTCGCAACCTCTGCGAATCACGTTGACATCATTGCAAAATTAGGCTAAATATGCTAAGTCAAGACGTTAATTAGCCCACGAAAGTTCATGGGTAACTTGAGAACTACAAAATACAACCAAATACTTTTCGAACGTACAATAGCAATATTTCTCACCCAACGTCTTCATAGTTTTAGGAACGTATTTTAAACGCATGATAGCCAAATATATCAAGATACTATATCTGCCTAAATGAAGTTATCTAGTGTTGACAAAGTTTTGAAATATATTTTATCCAGATCCATCAGAAATTAACTTATCCAATACATTACTTTACTAGTTCTAGTATCTTGCATAACTCGTTCATAAGAATTCTTTAATTCTACCTCGTTCCCAATACGTCTTCAGACAGACAAGAAATTGAAGTCACGCCCGTTTGTTTGCGTGGCATATTTATACGTATACGCACTTTCTCTGATTATTGTCAAACAAATACATTTCAGGAGAAGAACATAAAAAACAAATGCCTGAAACGCATGCCGAAACATAAATCCCAAGTGATTAAGTTTAGAATGTTTTATTCTTTTACGATTTGATAAGAGACCGAGACTAAGAAATTAAATGCGACGAAATATTTTGACAACGTAATTTGTATCTGGTTTATTCTTAAAGTTCTATGCGATAACTTATTTTATCTGTTTCAAAATGTTTCATTTTATTTTGCCTATATAAAAGAGATTGAAGAAGATAAGATAAACTGTTCCGTAATATATATTGTGTTTTAATAACCTTTTTTAGAATCACAATGTAAAATAAATCTCCCGTTCCTGCCATTCTGGTAACGCCATGCAATTGCAATTCAAAGTGAGAGAGAAATCTATGAATATCAGAATGCGTCCATGCCATTAATTTGGCCAAATACATGGCATGAAACTGACGTAAGCTTAAGTAAGCTACGCCCCCCCCCCTTTCTCTGGTAAATTATGACTATTTTTCGGAGTAATGGGTTTCGGACAACTGGGTTTCGGGGAATTGGGTTTCGGACAACTGGGTTTCGAACAACTGGGTTTCGGAGAACTGGGTTTCGGAGAACTGGGGTGTACCCGATTAGAATAACTCTCCGAATCTGAATCATATATTTGAAATCGAAGAATACAATGCCCCGGGTACAATGCCCCGTGTATTCACCAATTACTCTCAATTCTGATTATCTATCAATGTCTCCAGTGAGTTTGCTTCTGTGTGCCTCTCCAGGTAACAAATCTAAATGCATATTTTACACATATCGCCCAATGTGGGCCCGGAACTTGAAAAACAGACGTAGACTTCGACAGTGCAAGGGGGGGGGGGACTATAATGTAGTAACTTTTGGTTTTGTCAAATAGCTGAAATAGTTTGTCACAAATTAGAGGCAGGTTTAAGAAATGAGACTAGAGGCAAAGAATAATTATATTCATAAAATCTAAAGTAATTCCTCGATGATCTCTTTTGTAATCAATGTGATACACTTCCGCAGTTATAAAAACAAAGACATAGACTAAGTAATCAATCTTTTGTTATCATTTAATATTAGTTACTTGCAGCATTAATTTGTTTTGGATTTCCAAGGTATAATGTTTTGATTGAAAATCAAACTGGGAAACGAGTATGCTCCTTACAGATGTGTATATCAAATCCTGTGAAGAGAATCAATTCAAACTCACCCCCCCATCTAGTGTCTCTTAATTACAATTATTTCGCAAATGAAACAACCCAAAAATGTTGATATGTCAACATAATTTTGCAGAACTGAGCGAAATGAAAGGTGGAACAAATCAGATTAAATATTCTATTCTGGATATGCACAAAAGGCAACAGTTGAAGAACTAAACAAAACAATTCACGATCCTACAACAGATAGCCGTTTGAGAATTCTGCTTTATGGTCTGCTTCTATAGTGCCCCAAATTGTCCCTGTTTGAGATACATGCTACAAGGAAAAGAGACGCTACAGTAGAAGAATAGTCAATCCCAAATTGAGATCATATTTCATAGTCTTAACATTAATACTTTCATGTAGTGTCAAATATTTAAACCCTGGGCATTTTAACATTTTGCATATTCGTCATCAAATCTGATCATATACGTACCGCCCCCCCCCCATCTGCAATCATGATATAAATCTGACTTCCGGTCTCAAATCTGAAAAATAAAATTATCGATACCCTAACCAATTGACCAACCGACTGAACCACCCCGGGGAACCACCTACCCATCGATTGACTAATCAAGCAAACTACAAAACATCCAAGCAGAGACATATAAAACAAGCAACCAACTTTCAAAGGAAGCGACCAACTTTGCAATCACCAGTCAACAGAACGCAAGAAACTGACCAAGCAAAAACAAAGCAAGCAACCAAGCAAGTGTGCAACCATATATGCAACAAACAAAGCGAGGAACCAAGCAAGCAGCTAATTAAGTAACTATACATGGAAATACATGGAAATACACGTAAGAAAGCAAAAGAACAACAAAAAAATCCAAGTTGAGGCTGATATGGACATCAACTGCACACATTTGATTAATTTAATGCAAATTCCAAGTTCAAAATGAAGCACAAAGGTTGACATTTGAGAACATAACTGATACCAAAAGGACGCGTGAAGACAAAGCTACATTTTCTAATTCTAGATGCTCTTACTGGGTAATACTTTTCAGGGTTACTTAAAGAGAGAATCAGATCTACCGAGCAAGCCAAAACGTTTCAATATGTCTGGCTTACCTGTATATCACTCATTGCCATGTCTAAAAATCTCCAAAGTATCTTTATATGCAATACATAATATACCCTACAACCAAGCTCCGCATTCTAGCACTCGGATAGTTGGTTGATTGACAATATTGACTTACACGATATGTAATGGCTTAACTGAAGTGACGATCAACTCCCCTATCCCCGGGCCCCTATCCCAGGTGCCCCAAATGTACTAGATCCATGGGCATTCGATAGATATTATTGAAAGTCCATGCTAGATCTTAAATACACATTTTTTGGTAAATTAGATCCACTTGCTTCCCACATCAGATTTCTATTAATCACTCATTTCTTGAAACGGTCCTATTTCAATTCTTTCCGGCCTAGGGAAAACCTTTTAAGATGAATATATGTAACTGTTGGTATTTTGCTCTTACACATATCAATTTTAAATTCAAGGTACAGAAAAACCAGTCGACGTTTTTTCGAAAAGGTAGAACTGTATATCCAAAACCCGGATCTAAAACAATATCTTATTGTTATTAATTTATTGTCCAGTTCTACCTTTGATATTAATGCCAAATTCTGTTGTTTGTTAGCAACATGATGAGGATTGATTTCTATATGGCAGGTTACTTTGATTTTAAAGGCCTATGGTAATATTTTTACATCAAATTTTAGTTGTTTATCTGTGAAATCTAAAATGAGGAATTAAAAATAGTACTTCATAAAACCTAATGCATAGACTGCAATCAAGGCCCGGAATCGAGGTCCCTTGAATATCATACATGTACCAGTGAAAGACCAAAAATGCAATCAAACAAGTATATACTAGTATTGTGTGGTTAAGATCAATGATCAAGGAAACCCATTCGTGGGATTCATACTTATTGTTGATTTTTTTGTTTACAAGAAAAGGTTTCGTACGCGTATTGATATTGTCCTTCGTAATAAAACCCATATTGAGTCCCTACCAGTAAATAATCACTATATGTACATTTGCAAAATATGGCCGCCATAGAATATTTGGGAGTCTAGGCAAGATACATGTACCAATTGTCCCATCCTTTCATCATCAATCCCTTAATCGATTTATAATAGTGAGCTTAAACCGGATTAAACAATCTCCCTCAAACTTATACAAATCCTGACTTAGAGTACGTAAAGGATTGGTACACTCTGTCTGCATATCGTTTGTATCCTGGTGTCAGGATGCATACATGATTCGCGCACAGCGAGCCTATCCTGTGTGAATCTTGACTCAGAATACGTACAGGATTAGCACACTGTGCATATCCTGTATGAATCTAGGCATCAGGATTCATACAGGATAGACACACTGCAAGTGTATCCTGTATGAATCCAGGAGGCAGGATTCATACTGGATTCCTACACGCGCAAATCCTGTATAAATCCTGATACAGGATATGTTCAGGATATGCACACAGTGTGTCAATCCTGTATGTATCCAGGTGTCAGGATTCATACAGGTTTCGCTCCAACGAGCATATCCTGTATGAATCTTGACTCAGGATACGTACAGGATTGGCACACTGCGTGCATATCCTGTATGAATCCAGGCGTCAGGATTCATACAGGATTGGCACACTGCGAGCGTTTCCTGTGTGAATCTTGACTCAGGATACGTACAGGATTGGCACACTATGTGCATATCTTGTATGAATCCAGGTGTCAGGATTTATACAGGTTTGGCACACTGCGAGCGTATCCTGTATAAATCTTGACTCAGGATACGTACAGGATTGGCACACCGTGTGCATATCTTGTATGAATCCAGGCGTCAGGATTTATACCGGTTTGGCACACTGCGTGCATATCCTGTATGAATCCTGATGTCAGGATTCATTGTATTCATACGCATTTTTTGCTGTGTAAGCAACCAGACACAACCCAACTACAAGCCAACAACACAATACGACACAACCCAATACTACAACCTTATTTTAACCTCCGAAAACACAACCAATTGTCAAATATACACAACACAATTTGGCACAACCAAATAATAAAACAACAAAACCAAAACACAACCCATTATTGACGAAGAACAACACAATTTTACACAAAACAATCAAAAACACAATCAGGCACAACCAAACTGGAATACCAAAACACCCAACCAACACTCTCTGAAAACAACACCAATCAGGCAACACAATCTGACACAACCACATACTTCATCCTACTGGGCACAACCCGCTACCGACCAGCACAACTGATGGTACTTTTTTATTGACTGATGCTCATATTATTTTATGTGTATGATATACGTAAACGATCATAACTGGATGTACCAACCTTGGGGAAGGTACACTCTGTATGATTTAAAACTCACTGGACATTTTAGGTAATTATTCTGAATAACCAACCTTGGGGAAAGTTTATTCTTCGTATTCATGTATAACTGTTTTAATCTGATATATTTTGTACGAACGTCAACGCGGTAGCCTGACGTTGGCAATTTATATGGATTAGAATTTGTTTTGTGCTTGTTTGTTTGATTGTTTGTACATATTGATCTTTTATAATTGGATGAATGTATCTCCTTTTTATAAAGGGCAATAAATATATATACACACAACACAATTACAACATAACACAACCACTTTGAAATTAACATAACTTAATGAGACACAACCCGATACCAAACTTATACAACACAACCAGGCTCAACCAGACAAACAACCACCAAAACACAATCGACTATCAAACTAACACAATGGAGCACAACCAAACAACAAACCAACACAATACAACATAGCCAACGAGACCAAATTCAAATCAACCCATTTTTGAATCATCACAACACAACCTGACACCAACCACCGTAACAGAGTCAGTCACAACCCAATACTGAATCAATTAAACTACACTATTAAATACAATCAGGCACAATCTACAAACACAACCAAACTATGATACCAATTTACTTAGTACCCAACTAATTGTATAATTGTCTCCAACTGGAGACAATCCCAAAACAAAACCAAATCGGGGACAACCCATCCCCCCTCCCCCTCATTGGGCTGCTGATGAAGAACATATCATGGACCACCAACCATGAGTTTGAAACATCTTGGGCCCTTACTGTGACTCACAAGTAAGGGAGAAGATCCACTACTGGTTCGGGATGTCCGGCCTTTCTCTACAAAAATGACAAAAGGAGTGACACCACCAATGTCATCATCCTAGGATCAACTAAATATACTCTACCTGTCACATAATCACTGACGGTGGTTCGGGGAAGCTTAGACACTAGACTATGTCTCCCAGGTCCCCCAAACGAGACCGCTCACCATTTAACACAGATTGCATGACTTGTGCGTGTTCACAACGGGTGATGTCTCAAGACATGGTCTAAGTCACCACTCAAAAAAAAATGCAGAGCAATGGACATAAAATGTGTTGTGTTTTGTGGATGTAGTAAAGGCACAAAGTGTAGAAATCCGCATAGATAAACTCAATTGATAGCCACACATAACATGAAAACTAGTGATAACTAGTTGTAGATACTAGTACTCATTAAAGAATGAACACAAGGAGCACATGTGTCTCA
Source organism: Owenia fusiformis (assembly GCA_903813345.2). Classification (NCBI taxonomy): domain Eukaryota; kingdom Metazoa; phylum Annelida; class Polychaeta; order Sabellida; family Oweniidae; genus Owenia; species Owenia fusiformis. The sequence goes on along the minus strand of CAIIXF020000009.1, from coordinate 13,652,086 downwards.
AACTCACAACCTCGTGGTTTATAATTAAACTCAATCGATATTCAATACTCATAATACATCAGCATTCCTTGTAGATACTAGATATGGTACTCATAAAAGAATGAACATACGGAGCACACGTGTCTCAAACTCGCAACCTCGTGGTTTAGGGTCCCCATTCACCTAAGACCTCTTGGCCAACTCAACAAACAAAAAAGTTTGTTTCCTTCGCTGATCTGACTAGATAGAGGCTGTGGATTCAGTCTTAAATGATGCAGGATAGATGAAAACTGTTGTGCGTAACATGCTAAAATCAGTTTTTGGCAAATATCTTGAGAACCATTGACTTTTTTAAATACATATGAATCATTGACCCCCTATAATGTGGCCATTCCGGACATTTTGAGTGGTCACACAACCTTCTATGTCCAACGGTTCCGGAGATACAAAAATGGGGGGGGGAGTATTCACATCGGGCGTGGCCATTTGACCTATTTCGCCTTCAATGGCAAATACGTTACCAAGCCAAAATTGATCAATGACCTTCACATAGATGATTTCTGAAGAGAAAATCTCTGGACATAGAAGTGCATACTCAACCAGCATGAGCTACTAGAGCAATTGGCCTTGGTGCAATTTTTTTTTAGTTTTAAGACCCCAGTAGGTGTTTAAGCCGATCTAAAGAATACAAAAAGCATTTGATTGAAGTAACGTGTATTAGCTGTGTTTTTGACAGCTTCTAAAGATGGAGCATCTTACAAGCATAATATGTTATATTATTCTCATAGCCTTTAGAGGGAACTTACCTTTGCAGGTTGATTTAGAACGCCGATGTTGTAGCCGATGATGAATGATGATCCAAAGCAAATGATGAATGCAGTGAACACCAACTTGATGTTGAGACCCTGGAAGACCCAAATTTACCCGATGAAGACATATAAATACATTGATAAGTCGTACTTTGTCTGTTTTTAAAACTTATCAACATAGAACATCGTACTGTATATGGGCCAATTTACGATAATTGATATTTTAAAAATCTGTTGTTGTACTAGAGACTGCGACATATATGTTGATTACATGGACAAGGTTTATATTTTTGTTGACAAGACTTTATAATTAAGCAATCATTACCACAAGGTATCTGTTTGGAATATTGCTTATCTTTTTAAAAATATCACTTTAAAGAGAGATTCAGATATTGCGAGCTGCCTAACAAAAAATTGTTTCAATTTTAGAATATATCTTGCTTATGTCATTCCTTTTCATGTCCATTTTCTAAAAATCCCCAAAAATGCGCCCTTTAATTCAGGGAAACTAAAGATTTTTACAACAATGTAGTATTTTTCTATAAGAATGGTTACCATTCTTATTATTTAGGACAATTTAAACATTTTTACCCATTTTTTCACTTATGAATCCATTATAACTTCACCAATCTATAACATATTGTGAATCTTTAGGGTTATATTGTATTTTAGATTGTAAGGAATAGACTGGTCAACCAATTATTTCACCCCCATAGATCTAATTCTGCCTTTAATGATGGAATTTTAGACAATGAAGAGATATTTTATTTTTTGGACAAATATAAATTCGGATTTCTTAACCTAAAATGTAACGATTGCGTTGATATTTTTGAGCATGTTAATAAAATGTATGTGCTACCAACTCTTGAAAGCGGGATGTTTGACATGTCTTAGTCACATAATTTAGTATGTTTTACTATATGTATACGATTTGTCAAATATTTGTATCCTCCAACACATCGGCCATATTAATATACACCATTGATGCATTATTTGGTGAAAGCTATGCCACAAGATGCATTTTGATAACATATCTTAAATTGCAGACAATGGAGATATTTGATTGAGTGTAGGCATTTCTGTCGTGAACTCAAATTTAGGCTGTCCAATATTTTGTATCCTCCAAACATTAAAATATCTTTGGTAAAAAAATATTTCGAGAATTTTATTTTAAGAAATGAAAGTACTTAATAGAAGCGTTTAGATCATCATTATTTGATTTTTGAATTATTTCAATTGTCTTTGTAAAACTTTATTTAGCATGTGTTGGAGGATACAGAATTACTTTAAAATTAAGTAAATATAAAATTACAATCAAAAGTTAGTTGCATTCCTATTTTTATGTTTATATTTAAATTACAGCAAAGTATGAGTCATTGCCAAACCAGGAAACAATATATTTCACTCTCAGTGTCACATATGATCATGTTATAACTTTGTGGGAATAGCGATGCACTCAACCTCTACATTTCTATTCAACATGATATGCCTTCTTTTTATTTGATTTGAATGATGTTTCTCATTGCCCACGCTGTGTGTTTTTTCATGATATTAGAGAGGTTTCGCGAAACGGGTTAGCTAAAACGTATCCGCATTAGTATCCCGTTACGTTTACGGAAACGTTTTTCGATAATTTTCCTTTCGTAGTTCGTTTTTTGAAGTATGTAACCATAAATGCATCTCAATCCGTGTTTAATAGCAGTGAAAACTAGGGTCAAATAAGATAATTAATTTTGGTTTCAATACACCATTGAGAGTGTCAGCTTTCAGTATCATTGGTGAATGCAAAAATACATATTAACCCTTTCATCCCCAAGGGTCATTTATGAATTTCATGAAATCAATTTCAAAATGGAGAATATCCCTTAGGCCAGAAAAGGTAATATTTTTAGGTTTACAATAACCAATTCATTGTCAAACTATACTTTGGGGAATATTTAAGGGTTTGAACACATAAAGGCTGATATAGTGGTCATTAAGTGAAGTGCAGTGACTGCATTATGCTATAAAATGCCTAAACATTTCTGTTTTCGGTAGAAATGATATTTGATATTTGAAATTAGTGTGTACATTTGCGTTTACTTATTTTTTCCCGAGACTATTAAAAGTGCAGCAAGTGCGTTTTGACTTAACATGAAAGCATGCACGCTTGACGCAACATCTTCATATCCCTTTTGACCTCATTATCTTTTTAAGTATGGCCTTATAAGTATACTTATCAATGCTATAATTAGTTCCGAAAGAGCACACACAATCTAAATAAATGGTATAAGTGATTCATTATGTCATATCAAGCTTGAGTGAAATCCATCCAGCCAAATATTTGAACTCTATTGCAACACCTATTTACTCATATCATAGCATATAGGCATTCGTAGCCTTGCCCGAGTCGATCTCTTATCTTGATTTCTATCCCATGGTAAAAGATAAAAAAATCACTTGCCATACTGCACATGGACCTTTAATTTCATGTTTTTGCAGCTGTATATTTTGGTTATACTTTAAGATCAAATAAGTAAAAAATACCGACTTGGTGAAAGCAAAGTAACATATTTGATCATAGAAAGTGACACAAATATATTATTTATGCAATAAAAGTACACCTCCCCTGTTTTGTATGAAAAATCAACAAAAATATATAATGTCAAAAGATAAATTAGCATTGTTTTTCTTGGATTCATTGAACAACAGGAGACCCCTCATCAGAGAATCAGAGAACGACTCAAAGCTAACGCCAATCATACCAGTTGAATATCTCACACAAGAGATTGTATTATATATGAATACATGTAGGTACCATACCTATACCATACTAATAATGTGTACAAACATATCATTATACTCTTTGATTCTACCCTGAATATACCAATCAACTGATATACCAACAACATAATACCTTAAACCGGCCATTTCTTAACCCAATAAGACACCACAACCCCATCGACACAGCCCGTAGCACGACATATATAACCTATTACAACCAAACGCAACCTGGGTCACCAATCATTCAACAGTACAATAGAACATAACCAAGTGACAACATACACGGAACGCAACAGAGCATAACCTAGCACCAAAGCCAGCATAGCGCAACCTGCATTTCAACACCAAAACACAACCAACTGTCAAAAAATATGTCACAACCTAATGATAAAACAACAAAGTCAAACACAACCAATTGTTGAGCTAACTCAACACAATTGTGCACAACCCAACACTAAACAATTAAAACACAATCGGGCACAGCAAATGAAACACAACTAAAATAACAATCGCGAAAACACAACGAACTGTGAAATTATCACCACACAATTTGGCACAACCCAATGATAAACCAACTAAAGAAAACACAACCCATTGTTCAAGTAACACAACACAATTTTCCAAAACCAAAAACAAAACAATCAAAACAAAATCAGGCACAAGCAATAAAACACAATCAAATTGCAATACCAATATACACAACTCCAATTGGAGGCAACGCCAATCACACAACACAATCAGACACAACCACATACCTGATTAGCTACAACCAGCTACTCAACCAACATAACATATTCAAAAGAGAACACAACCCATTATAAAATTAGCATAACACAATGGGGCACAACCCGATACTAAATCACCAGACTAACAACCATCAAAAGACAACCGACTCTCAAACTGATACAATAAAAATCGGCAATATCTACCTGACAGTAACCCACCATTACACAACCAGGCTCAACTAAATACTAAACGATCTAATCAACCCATCAAAACACAACCAATAAACCACAGCGAAACGTTGATACCGATCCCGGGATACCGATATACTCAACTAACAACTGGAGACAACCGCAAAACACTATAGGGGACAAAGCCGATATCTACTTGAATTGCAACCACGACCCCTTTCCCTATCATCACAAGGCTGTTGATGAAGAGAGCATAACATGGACCACCACCCAAGAGTTAGATACATCTAGGGCCCCTACCATGACTTATATGTAAGGGAGAAAGTCCGTTTCGGGATCGGGATGTCAGCCCTTTCTTAAAAAAATGAAAACAGGAAATGACACGCCATTATCATCATCCTATGATCAATTAAGTACTCCCTGTCACATAATCACTGACGGTGGTTCGGGGAAGCTTGGGCACTAATCTTTAGGGCACTGGTCTTCCTGTCCCCCAAACGAGGCTGCTTACTATTTGACACAGATCGCATGACTTGATGCGTGTTCAAGTCATACCAGGGGAAGAAGCTCCCTGGTTCGAAATTTTATGATCATCCTGAGCACTTTTCGTGAGTTCTTTTAGCCAAAATTGACAAAAAGCTCTCCCTTGGCAAAAACAGGATAGGGGACACGTTCGGCACCTTTAGACCCAATATCACATTCATAGTTGAAGTCAGGACCAAGCTGCCATACTCAAACAAGTCCAAACCCTGCTATATGAATTAAGAGCGTGACTTATTAGGCACAAAGTATAAAATCGGGTGACCTAGTTGCTAACCACTGGTTTGATGTCCATAAGAAATTGACTACGATATTACTATTGATCTTAGAAATTATAGACCGTACGGCTGCCTACCAACAAATATGACTAAAGCTTTATTTGTAAAAATTGCAGGCCACCCACTAATAATCTTTATCGACAGATAAGCCTATTACTTCATCAAAATTGGCACGACATACATGATTACATATTTGGATTACTAAAATTATACATTTAGGGAAAGGGAAAAATCTAAAAATTTAACACATCGTCAATTTAATGGTCATCTTTTGAATGGTAACAATATAATTTTTAGCTTATACAAGATAGGATATATTACATTATAAATACTATATAGAGATTTACATGAATGGCGTTGAAAAATATGAATTAAATATATTATTAATGATTTAAAACATAGCAAATTCACTTTTGTTGTTATAATTTTCATTTAATTTCCAATTTGATTTTGTACTTTGTAAAAATACTTCAAAATATTTGGGATTTTAGACCCTTGCCATACACGCACATTTTCCAGGAACACGAGAGCCTAATTTCAAAAATAATTGTATGTCAATACTGGCGACGTAACAGCCTTTCATTTCAACCACACTAGGATTCAATTTAAGCTTATCACGGCGTTATAGCATGACGGTTACGCCACCTTTGAAAACGAGGTTGGACGGCTACGTTCACTGATTTATCCAATAAAATTGCCGCGATGAAGTGAAAACTAAGGTTGGTGCATTATTTTCTTCTACTGTGAATCAATGAAAGGATGAACGATTTAAATGTAAGGGTCGCATTCGGTGATGCATTCAGTAATGTATATTTTGAACCTAGTCTTTGCAAATTGATGCCCGGGGATAACATGAAATAAGAGAAAAACTGTCGAGTTTGAAATTCAAAACTACACAAAATATAGGAATTTGTTTATTTTTGTTGATAGGGCATTGTCTAAATTGCCTAAAAACCTTGGGGTATATAGATGTAACCTACATACGATCACACAAAGCCAATTGAGCATTAGAAACCACCTAACCCTACTATCACACCAAACTAGTTCTCACTACGTTCTCGAAAACGGGCTTCAACTGTTTAGGAACGGACTGGACCTACTAAGAACCGTTTGGGACCTATTTACAAACTTCATCGAACGTACTCGAACGGGTAGGTCCTCTAGAACTGAAACAAAAATGTTCTCGTGGTCGTCACGTTCTACAATTAGAACGAGTGACAACGTACTAACGACGAGCTGGACGTACTTCGAACGGAACCGTCCTACTTCAATCCTACTAGTGACGTTTTAACAACGAGTTGAACTGTCTGAGGACGTGTTGAGAACGAGGTAGAACTAATTGCAAACGGGTTTAAACTGATTAAGAACGTATTTAACACTGCTTATGAACGAGTTAGCAAAAATATAGCTATCACACCAAACAAGTTGCCACTGCGTTCTTCAAAACTGGTTTTAAACTGTGTGCGAACGGAATGAACGTAGCTGCAACTTTCTAAGGTCTATTTACGAACTTTATGAACGTTGTCAGACGGGAATGTGATTTTAGAATTTTGAATCGATTCAAAATCGATGGGGACCATACCGTTCTGTAATCAGGTCATGTTGACCTTCTAGACTAAGGGACGCGTTCTACGACGTTGCACACCGACGTGGTGCGACCTGAACGAACTGCGAACGAGATGGACGTATTGAAGACTGTTTAAGAACGAATAAGCTAATTATTTCAGACATATTTCCCGACCACAGCCAGATTGAGCCCGTTTTACGACGTTTTCGTAGGACTGGCAAGAACGGGTAAGAACTAGTTTGGTGTGATAGGGGAGTAATATGTTCTACTCAAGCCAAAATAATGTATTTTGAATTTGCGGTAACGTGAAAAATTGATGGACGGTTACGCGAACCTGATTCAAAAATGAAACCCGGATTCATTGTCATTAATTTTGTCATCTTCATCAGTACTTAATCCTTAATCTTCTTTTGCCTCTTCATTGCTATCTTTTACACTTTCATTGGTTTCATAAATAAAGCGAACGACAGTTTTGTTCCTTGCCCTATAGAGGCTGATACAAGAGCGTTTCTTGCGAGTCAATATTCAATATTCTATTTCTTACCCATTATAACAATAACAAGTACTACGGCCAAAGCGATTTGTGTCCAAAACACCTAGATTCAATTTGACTTTAGATTCTTGTAGGGGACCCCAAGGCATGTAAAAAAAGTTTGTGAACCCTTGCAAAGCAGGCTCAAAAGTGCTGAGTCAGCAAATTTTATTATTTTTGAGTCTGAATTTGACCATATGCTTGAAACTATTAATATCTCATTTCAGGATGTTGCAATTATATGAAACATTGTCAATATATCAATAAGGCATGTATGAAGAATTCCTGAAAGTTTCGGTCTTAACCAACAAAATTTGGTTGAGATATGGGATAATTTGTCCCTAAAAGTACATAATTTCTCTTCAAAATTTCTTAATCAGTCGATAGTTAATCAGTCGTTTAAAAAACAGTAGGGGCCTATGGTGTATAAAACCTAATTTAAAACTTCACTGATGATGTTAGCAAATATTTCTTGAATAAGTTTCAATAAAAAGTGCAAGTATCTATTTTTCTGATTTTTCTCTTTACCTTCCCCTAAAAATTCAAGAAAGGGGACGTGGCACATAACACTTCAGTTGTTGAACTTGTTGCTAGGGTCAAATAGAAAATGTGCATCATTATAGCAAAAAGTGTTATTCTAAATAAATCTTAACACTATATGTGACATCATTATATGCTAAACATATTCATTATCTACCATTTTATATTTTTACACCTTATCATTGCCATACCCCATAAAACCGTTTAGGGTATGTGTGGTCAGCAATAGTGACTATAAGTGACTCAGAAAATCAAACGGATACTGTATTGATTCACGACTCTACAGCAAAACGCATCGACAAAAGACTCATACTGAAGGGTAAAACCATCAGCAAAACAATTGCGTACACATTGGATGAAGCAATTGACAAGCTAAAGAACTCTGAAGTACACAAAGATAACTATATAATAGCCATTGGCACTAACCATCTGGCTGACAACCAAAGTGTACAATCGACAGTGGGGAAATATAATGACTTGATACACACAATACAATTGAAAGACCCACATGCCAATATATATGCCTGCAGTGTTCTACCCCGATATGATCATGTCAGCAATGATGACATCACAGCCCTAAATTATGCTATACAAAATATGTGCAATCTAGTAGACAAGTTGTCATATATTGACACATACACAAGTTTTATAAAGTCCTCCCCTGGAATATATGTACAAGAACATGGCTCCCACCCCACCAAATCGGGATGGATAAAACTAGCCATGGTTATACGCCACTATGTCCAGCCCAGCAACAGGGAATTTGATGACCGCAGAGTGAACTCGACAAGACCTAGGCCACGCCCACAGCGGCCTCAACGCCCACAGCCCAAGCATGAATTTCCAAACAATGCCAATCCCCAAGTCATGCAAGACTCCATGACAGCAACCCAAAGTGCCATTATAAATGGGGAGCAATCTCAGCCCAAACACCAACAGGATAAATCTGATAAATCACAGGATACATCACAGCCATCTAATTATGTGAATGGGGATTATACTAATCAACGGCCATTAGTGCAACAAAATGGTGCCAGTGAAATGCAGAATGTACCCAATATGAATATCCCCTATATCAATAACTGGCAACAACCAACTCAGCATTACTATGTACAAAACCCATTCTTGCAAAATATGCAACATTTACCTATGGCAGCCAATACCCAACTACCCCAACTATATCCTACTCAAGGAGCACAAGTAACCCCAGTACAGGGAGTACATAATTACCCAGTTCAGAGAGTACAAGGGTACTTGGCTCAGGAGCCACACATCTGGAAACCCAACATTCAAGTCACAACTAATTAGTATATGTATATAAAATACAAAAGTTACAGTTAGAGGTACTATATATTGCTACTGATTTATCTATGCACTAAGTACATGTACTTTGATTGAACAATTTTTGGAAACAAGTGCATGTACAATATATTACCTCTGATTTCTCCATGCGCTTAATAGTACATATACTTTGTAGTGCACAAAACAGTTAATTCAGCTCACCCTAATAGGAAAATTCGAACCATCAATGGCTGTATTTTCTTATTAGAAGTTGGTTATCAACCTATTTGTAATGATAACATATAATTCTTAATAGTCCCATGTCTATATGTAAATATGTATGTTTGTAAGATCTTCTGCTGAAGATATCTCTCCTGTTAACATTTTGTACATTGTACTTCTAGTAGGCCTATTACTCCATCTTGCCATCAATTTGAAATCTATTAGAAACACAATTGACAATGACAAATAAGAGTCTTAAATTCCCAAAAGTTCATTGCAAAGCATCTTTAAAGATAGCAGGATGGAATATACAAGGTCTTAGTAGAACAAAAATGGAAGATCCTAGTTTTTATAGCATGATTAAACATCATGATATTGTATTTCTGTGTGAAACATGGTTTTCAAAAGCCATCGATAATCTCAAAGACTTCTCTTGCTATAATATAATACGGGAAAAAGCTAAATCGGCTAAACGAAACTCTGGTGGGATTTCAGTACTGATTAAAGAAAACATTAAATCAGGCATATCTATTGTAGAAAAAACTGAAGAATGTGTATGGTTAAAAATTAAGAAATCTAACTTTAATCTCGTGAATGACATATTTATATGTGGTGTATATTTTCCTCCACAAAACTCTACATATATGATGGATAACAATGCATTTAATCTCTTAGAGAACAGTATAAGAAAATACTCAGACTCTGGACAAATTATTATAATGGGTGACTTCAATGCACGGACTTCAAATCTAAATGATTTTATCGTAGATGACTGTAATAACCACTTACCTATAAATAATGTTCAATATAATGTTGATCTGCCAATTAATCAAAGATTAAATAGAGATACAAAATTGAACTCGTATGGTAAATCCTTAATTCAGCTATGTCATACATGCCAAATAAGAATCTTAAATGGTAGAACACTGGGTGATTACTTGGGTCAATACACATGCTTTAAAGAAAATGGGTGTAGTACAGTAGATTACTGTTTAGCCAGTGAACTCCTATTACAAAATATATCAATCTTCAAAGTATACCCACCTAACCATTTATCTGATCATGCAATGATCAGTACAAGCTTTGAACTCCCAGAAAAAGTCTTAATTCAAACAAAAATCAACTCCAATACCCTTACAAAAAATGATGCAGAATTTCATTGGGGTATTGACTCAAAGGCGTGCTTTATAAGAGCAATTGAAGCCAATAAACATATCATTGATGAATTTAATAATGTACATTTTGAATCCTCCCAAGATGGAGTAGACATGTGCTGTGAAAAAATTACCAATATTTTCAACAAAGCTTCAACAATTGCACTAAAAATAAGGAGTAAAAAGAAAAATCGAGGAAAAATTTGGTTCAATAGAGACTGTGATCTTGCAAAGAAACAAATAATATACCTTGGCAAATTGGTTCAAAAACACCCTAAAGACTCCTATCTAAGGGGTAAATTTTGTCATGACAAGAAACGATACAAACAACTTGTACGTAAAACTCAAAAAATGTTTAAGAAAAACCTACTTGAAAAAATTGAGGCAATGGACAAATCTAACCCTAAAGAATTTTGGAATATTGTTAATAAAATTAGAAATGAAGAGCAGAAAAACAACAAAGCTGATGCTATTGATCCTGAGATATGGCTTAATTATTTTAAAGATCTAAGCAACATGGATATGCAGATAAATGACCACAATACAAATATAGACAAAATTGTTGAGGAAAAACTCAATATAATGTTACATGATCAAAACAAAATTGAAGTTCTTGATGAAAATATCAAAACTTGTGAAATTTTGGAAGTGTGCAAAGAGCTAAAGTTAACTAAATCAGGTGCCACAGATAGAATAAACAATAACATGATCAAGTGTGCTCTACAACATATGACAACTCCCATACTAAGGCTTTTTAACTTAATCATTAATTCAACACATTTTCCTAAAATGTGGTCACGAGGAGATATAGTTTCAATATTTAAATCAGGCAACACATTAGACCCTAAAAACTATAGAGGCCTCACTCTATCCAGCTTGCTAGGAAAAGTATTTACCTCAATAATGAACAATAGATTAAACAAATATCTCACAATGGAAAATGTATTGACTGCCAATCAAATAGGCTTTCAAAAAAACAAAAGATGTACGGATCACATATATGTTCTTAATTTTATTATTAGAAAATTTAAGTCTCAGAAAAAGAAACTGTACACATGTTTTGTGGATCTAAAGAAGTGTTTTGATTCACTCTGGCGAAATGGTATATTCTTTAAAATGTATGAAAGTGGTATTAGCTCTCAATTTATCAGAATAGTGCAAAACATGTATGCATGTACACAGTCACGAGTTAAGTGTGCTGATGCTAATGGTAACAAGGTATTTACAGAATATTTTGAAACCACGGTTGGTACAAGGCAAGGTGACTGTCTCAGTCCCACAATGCTGAATATATTTATAAATGATTTAGAATCATACTTATGTAAGAAAAAATGTAAAGCTATACGATTAGATGATATATCCACAAACTTTCTGGCCTTTGCCGATGATATTGTACTTATGAGTTCATCAGAGTCTGGCCTACAGAACTGCTTAAATGCATTTAGAAAGTATTGTTCTGACTGGAAATTACAGGTTAATCTTAGTAAAACAAAAGTTATGGTCTTTAATACCACTAGTACGAACCATGTATTTTATTTTGGTAATAATAAGATTATTGAAACTAAAAGTTATGTATACCTTGGCATCACCTTTAAGAAAAATGGTTCTTTTGTATCAGCCATGAATTTACTGAATAGTAAGGCAATGAAAGCTCATTTTGCCATTAAACAAAGTTTTTATAGAATGCCAGTAAGGATACAAATGAAGCTTTATGATTCCCTCATAAAACCAATATCATTATATGGCTCAGAGATATGGGGCGCATATGGATTTAATTGGAAATCTAAATCCATAGAAGAAATGTTATTAAATGACAAACTCCCATTTGAACAACTGCATACAAAATTTTGCAAATTCATACTACAAGTTAATTCAAAATGTACAAACATACTAGCTAAATCTGAATTGGGAAGGTATCCCTTATTTATTAATATCTGTATTGGGATCATAAAATATTGGGTACACGCTAGGAAAGCTCCCAAAACTTCACTGATTTCGAAAGTAACAACTCTAGATATTGCCAACAATACCTCGAATTATTATACTGTTGTAAAGGCTATCTGTGACTTCTGTGGAATATCAACTTTTATAGAAGATAAAGATATTTTTGATCAAACAGATGCAAGCATATTAATCAAAACCTTGAAAAACAAATTATTTAATAAATATCAAGAACTTTTCTTTCAAAAAATCAATGTAGCTGAAAATATACCATCTAAAACCAGAGTGTATAGAACAGTAAAGAAAATGTATAAACAAGAGAAATACCTTAATATTAATAATGATTCCCACAGAAAGGCTATAACAAGGACTAGGATCTCATGTCATAACTTTCCTATAGAAATGGGAAGGAGATTCAAAATTGCTAAAGAAAAGCGATATTGCTATTTATGTGACTCCAAAGAAATTGGTGATGAGTACCATGTACTTTTCGAATGCAACTATGAAAAACTTATAAATATACGTAAAGACTTTATTTCTGGTATAAGACAGATTAAAGAACAATTTATACAATTTAATAACAAACAGCTATTTAGTTATCTACTTATGAGCCATGATAATGAACTAATGAATCCATGGGGTGAATTCCTAAACAAAATGAACCTTACTGTTGACACTCATAAAATACTGAGAAATAAAAATGATTTACTGAAATGGTTCCAAAAGAAAGGTGATGCCAAGTAAGCAAGCAATATGATTATCTCATTTATATACTGCTCATAAATATTATTATACCCTTTGTGTCTTTGTATGCATGTTTTTTTGTAAACAACCATATATATTATACCTTTATCTTATGTATGCATGTTCCTTTATTGTAAATTACCAATACTCCAGAAGGAGATACGGAACAATAAAGTACTATCTTATCTTATCTTATCTTATAACATTTTTCAAAATTGCATTTCAGATGCCATCCTTTCCTAATGTTGTTCATGTAGTTATGGTATGTTAAGAATGAATTATGATGATAATATGTTATATTACACTCACCATCATAAGTTTTGTAACTGGAAGTCCCCATTTGAATCACTTATTAAAGCTTGTCATGCTGTTTGGCAATTTTAAACAATACATCAAGCTTTTGGAATAAAGCAATAAGGAACAAAATCAAGGTTCAAACATTGACGGACCTTAATATGTAATCATATGAAAACTTGCAGTTGCCAACCTTATGGAGGGGGTGTTTAAGTATTATATGTGTCATAAATTGATTAGTTGTAGAAACCTGAAGCCAAAGGAAATAATGCTTTACATTCTCTCAAAGACAGTGATCAATTCCGTGGCACTGGGTTTGTTGACATTACTTATATGATATGTGACATTACGCGAGTTTGGTCTTAAGGCCAACATATTCCAATGGTGCAGAATCCCAGTTGCCCCATCAAGTCCCACCATGCCATATCGAGTCCCACAATGTCCCAAGAGACCTTGTTTACTTTGCCCCATGGAGTCTCATCGAGTCCCTCCATATCCCACAAAGTCCCATGGATATGATGTAATTTAGAATTAGAAGGTAATGTCAAGGTCATTTTGATTTCAAGTTAGCTGACACATCCCATGATCCAAGTCCCGCGATGCCCAATGGAAAGAATGAATAGGTTCATTCTCAGTGAGACTTCGCCAAATGATACCCCATCGAATCTCATGTGACTCAATGGGGCTTCATGGGGTAAATCCCAAGGAATCCCAAGGAGTTCCATCGGGCAAAGCTCAATGAAGTCCAATGGATTTCCATGAGGTCCCACCCAATGTTAAATCAATGGAGGTCCCACCATGCCGTATTGGCATGGTGGGACCTCCCTTTTGTATCTGATAGTTATACAAATTAAAATATGCCCAGTAAAAGAAAATATTATCTGCCCAACACAAGAAAAGATATTTCACTTTTTGTGATTTTGCAACATGGGCTCTATGGGGAATCCCCCCGACCTAGAAGTCCCATTTTCCAAGAAAATTAAATTTTCAAAGTTGATTAACTCTTTTCAAAACCACATTTCTAGATGTAATTCTTCATGTAGATTCCAAATATGACATCAGTTTGACTGAAGTTAGAATTTTTGATGACGTAAATCAAGATTATTTCTACTCGCATCTAGTCTATTGTTTCCTGTACAAAGTACAATCAATTCCCTCGATACTATGTGAAGTATCGGGTGCTAGACTAGCAGTGAAACATTATCTCCAATTCCTTAGGGACAATAGGGGCGTAGCCAGCTTTGGTTCAGTGGGGGTTTGATCGCCAAATATTTTCGGTTTTCAGTCAGGGGGATGCAACTGTGGCATAAAAAAGCGAAAAATTAAGATCTATCTTGAATTTTACAAATCTTGATTCAACTTAGACTGCGATACAAATGTTATCAAATGAGACCATGCCATCATTACTGAACAGAAAGTTGACCATTTCAACTTCCTTCAAAATAAGGCTAGAAGCTTAAAATAAAAAGCATTAATTTTAAAACTCTTATTCTATCTCATGGTTATATTTTTATTGGTTGTGGGGGGATGGGGTTGCGATCCCATTGCATCCCCTGGCTAAGCCCATGGACAAGATGTATTATTTTGACATAAACAAAACATACACATCTTGTTATGTTCTACAGACTACAACTAAACAATTTATGACATATATACAATACGAAATGTGCAAACTGCAACCAGGCTCTGAGAAACTCTGGCTCTTAATCATTTGGTGTTACAATTTGTTATTATATAGCTAATTATTTGCAGCAACAATAGGAGTCTTGTTGCAGTTTACATGGACCCTATACTATAAAGCATGTACATCCGCTCCATAAGTTTGGCAACTGGAAGTTATTATATGATAGCATATCAAAGTCTGTCAATGTTTAAACCTTGATTATGTTCCTTATTACCATATTTCAGATATTTCGATTTCATATATATGCCAAAAATAAACAGGCTAAAATAAAAAGGGGTTTGAGTTGCCAAACCTATGATGGGAAGTGCTATCATTCATAAACATAAACTACAGGGTGTCAAATAAGTCCCGTCCCCCCTCTACAGCCAAAACCAAGATATTTGGTACCAAGTGTAATATACCATTGGAAAGGTCTTCCAAAGTTACGTTGATTGGCATATATCTAACACATGTCAATCAATCTCACAAATTTTTACATTGTATCAATTGAGGAGACCACAGGCCTAGAAACATGGTAATTTGGCGTATTTGGCAGGATTTCAAGAATCAGATATAAGAAAGGTCAAAGGACCTAAACTTGATTAAACATGTATATGGCAATGCATTTAACCAATTTCTGGATAGGGTATAACTACATGAACAACATTAGGAAAGAATGGCACCCGAAATACAGTTTTGAAAAATGTTATGAGTACACATACATGTATTTCCAATTGCTGACCACACATACCCTAAATGGTTTTATGGTTTATGGCAATGATAAGCTTTAAAAAATATAAAATGATAGATAATGAATATGTTTAGCATATTATGATCTCACATATAGTGTTAAGATTTATTTAGAATAACACTTTTTGCTATAATGATACATATTTTCTATTTGACCCTAGCAAAAAGTTCAACAACTGAAGTGTAAGGTGCCACGCCCCCTTTCTTGAATTTTTAGGGGAAGGTAAAGAGAAAAATCAGAAAAATAGATGCATGCACTTTTTATTGAAACTTATGCAAGAAATATTTGCTAACATCATCACTGACGTTTTTAATCAGGTTTTATACACCATAGGCCCTTACTGTTTTTTAAATGACTGCTTAACTATCGACTGATTAAGACATTTTGAGGAGAAAGTATGTACTTTTAGGGACAAATTATCCCATATCTCTACCAAATTTTGTTGGATAAGACCCAAACTTTCAGGAATTATTCACACATGCCTTATTGATATACTAACAATGTTTCATTACAATTGCATCATCCTCAAATGAGAAATTAAATAGTTTCAAGCATATGGTCAAACTCCGACTCGAAAATGATAAAAATTTGCTGACTCAGCACTTTTGAGCCTGCTTTGCAAGGGTTCACAACTTTTTTTACA
Source organism: Owenia fusiformis (assembly GCA_903813345.2). NCBI lineage: Eukaryota > Metazoa > Annelida > Polychaeta > Sabellida > Oweniidae > Owenia > Owenia fusiformis. The sequence continues at coordinate 13,635,471 of CAIIXF020000009.1, read as the reverse complement.
TGCCTTGGGGTCCCCTACAAGAATCTAAAGTCAAATTGAATCTTGGTGTTTTGGACACAAATCGCCTTGGCCGTAGTACTAAACATGGAAAGAGGCTATCAGACCTAGCAACCTTGACTTGACAGATGTACAGGCACGTAACCATCCGCTAAATATCTTATGTACAACTAATACAATACGTTACCGTCAATAGAATTCGATAGAAGTCATACGCAGTCGTCTAACGACATTGCGTTTGAAACCTTATTATTTACGATATTCACCACGTTCCTGCCTGTTCTGGATTTGTCATTTTATGCCTTGTTTATACACAGTTTACTTACAGTTAATATTTTGAGTGGCTCTAAGGCACATGTACTGAGAAAACACGTGAATGGACCAAAAATTATGAAATTGGATTTCTCAGTCGGTAGGTTTACAGTTTATATTCTGTTTCTTGTAGACCACTTGGCATATTTGACCCAGTCTTTATAACCATCAATATATACGTCAGCGAATGGAACTAGTTTAAAAGGAAATCTTATCTGTGAATATTGCCTACAGGCGAGAAAGAAGACATGATGCCTTTCCCATCCGCCATTTTTTTGTTATCGTTACCGCAAAATTTTGCAAATCGCCTTGACGTAACCGTCATGCTATAACACCGTGCTTATGTAACCTACACCTTTATTTAAAATGTTGTTCAATATGTTCTCGATCCATAGTAAAACCCAGGAGTTGGTACTTTGCCTCATTTCTGAGAAAATAATTTTTTAAGCATTAATTAATCCATTGTGTGAGAGGCAATTTAAAGTCTCTCTTTTTAACGGGAGCATAAAACAATTATTTTCGCAGAAATGAAGGAACGAACCATCGCAAGAGATTTTGTCACAAATCAAAGACATTTGACCTTTACAGTGAATTTCATAGTTAAAGCTTCACTAACTCCGAATGTAGTATACGGTAAACGCGCGGGTACAAAACCTGAGATACGGTGCAACGCAAATTCAAGTCGTTTGTGTTGTACCTTACCGTAACCGCGCATTATACCATATACTACATTGATAGTTTGTGAAGTTTGAACTCTAAAATTCACGGTCAAGTAATATTAGGGGTATACTTGGAATGATTAATGGAGTCTAATATAAATGCATCATCCCAGATGTATTGAAGAATTCATGATTATTAGACACCCTTTTCTGAAAAAACCCATATTAAATGAAGCCACAAACTTTGTCCTAAAGTGAAGGCATCGGGGAAAAACTGTACATATCAAATTGTATGAACTTATCTTGCCCATTTCTTAATCCTAATGTGTACAACGTATTTTTATAACTCTAATGGACAGGAGTAGGCTAGAGGGGGAGGGTTGGATGTTAAAATTACTTAGATCGAAACGCGAGTCGTGGACCACAATATGATATTGAAAACTTCGTATCTCAGTCAATAAAACTAGTCAGATTACCTTGTGATATGCCTTGTTTGAAAGGATATATACTATACTATATGGTCTATATCCAAAATAAAGTAAAAAGAACCAGCTTATATTTTTATTCTATGAAACCATATAGAGATTGTGTGATTTTCAAGAAATTTCTCAAGACCTACATACGTGGGTATGAGGGTTTCATACAGTCAAGACTGCCCGATCAACAAAAATCATTTCGAGAAATCAAAAGCAGACATGAAATCAAAATTTAAAAAATCATTAATTAACATTTTTGCAATTCCGGCTTTATTTTATGACTAGATAGATGACAGGTCCATAAATAAAGGCACATGGGTGCATTAATTCATCTATATTTCATCATAAACTAAGATTTAATAACTTCTTTTAAAATTGAACCCTTCAAAGACTGTATCATGTCCCACGTACTCGGGTAGGTGGGTACGAGGTAGGAGGTTTTTTATACAAAGCCTGCGAAATGCCAATATAGTTCCAATGATGTCGCTTACGAATTTATAAAATATAATGTGTTTCCTCTGCAATTCAAGAAAAAAACATCGCCATATGAATATTTTAATTTTCGAATTTTGTATTTTTTTGAAATATCAATTACGTAAATTGGCCCATATATCCATTTATTGACCTTTATTCTGTATACAATATTGTTCTGTAAAAAAAATAGTATAAAAAGGTTCATGTTACTCACACCAGTTTTTTCATGCGTCCCCATGTCAGTTATATGTGCACAAGCTACGTCGTCCGACGGAAATGTTTTAACTTCAATAGCATTCGCTTCAGCTTCCTTTTAACGCCTTCAATACCAGCTTCATTTTAACCTTTTGAACACTTTAAATTTTATGCTGCATAATAGTATTAGATCCCCTCATGTTTGTAGAGAGATTCGACTAAATTTCGTCATATTTTCAACTGGACGTATTATTCACGATCACTGCTCCAGCCATTAGCGAAATAGTTCCCGTAGTGATAGTGTTCATAAACAGTGTTGGATCAGTGCAATAGCCAGCAATAGGTGACCAGGGCCCGATTTCTTATGTATCCACAAATCTCCCCCATCATCGGTGTACGACGTATATCGCATAAAAGCATTTTTTGTATTTGTTCTTCATACAATTTACAACCCGCTAAAAGTTTGGCAAAAATTTGATTTTCTAAATTGAAGTAGTTTTTGGTGAATCTTTTACTGAAAAGATATTGAAATCTGGAAGCGAAATCATACATTTTAATATAACACTTGCTTAATTGTTCAATGAAATCCAAATCAAGGGTTAGCATACATTGAGCCAACCAAATTATAACATATCTTTAAGGAATATATTTTTAACGAGCTATCATTGACAACTCTTTCATTCAAAGTTCAGAGTTCATTCAGAGTTCATTCAAAGACACATGCTATTCCCACACGTTTAGATGATTTTTGAAAGATTCCAAATCAAAAGGATTTTATTTGCTATTTCATTATGTATATACGAGGGTTGATCCAAAAGTTCCGAACCGTTTACTCTAAAGATCTTAATATTTTATGAATAGTGTTCATATTTGGCCTTAACCACCCCATATATAGAAAATCCGTTTTGTGTAAAAATAAACAATTAATTTGACAAGTAACATAGGTATCTGGTTACCATAGCAACATGACAACAGGGTATGTGGAGCAAGAGAACGACACATTGTAGAATTGGAAAAAAGTTGACGCTTGAAGGGTGTAGACAGCGTACCAAATGTATCTCAAATTTGTTAGTCATGCCTATTATAATGAATTATTCTTTCATTAGACCAACGCTATATGTGTGATCTGATATCATACCAGCTATAGTTGGCAACTGTGATGTCATTGACCAGAAGAATGCCTTGCGCCAAAAGTAGTCAAAGTAAAGCATAAAATCCAGTTCGATTTCGACAATGCGCAATTCCATACCTCAATACGTACTCAAATGTCAATGAAAATATGTGCATGCCTTAGCTTACCCTTGCATCCATCTCACTATATCTGCCTTCCTCTGATGTTAATCTTTATAGTGACCTGAAGTACAAATTACAAGACAAGACATGCTTTTGAACATTAAATGATGTCTGTCTTGCTGTTCTTGAGTGGCTTTCTGAGACAGCTGATGGTGAATTTAAAGATGTGTTTGATCAAAGGGCCAGCAGATATACCAAGTGTATATAAGGGGATAAGAGACTATTTTGCGAAATTAAATCAAGAACTAACAATGCAATATGGACAAATTGAAAAAATAATTGGTTAATAGGCTACCCTGCGTGCAGAGTCTAGTTAAACGAAGCTCTCTTTTAAGAAGTGAAGTCAAACGAATGCAAAGGGTATTAATAGGCAAGCATGACTGACACATTTGAAATTTGGCACCCTGTAACACTCTTTTCGAATCAACTTTTTTCCACCTCTACAATATGTCGTACTCTTGCTCCACATACCCTGTTGTCATGTTACTATGGTAACCAGATACCTATGTTACTGGTCAAACTTATTGTTTATTTTTACACAAAATGAAACTACTATATATGGGGTAGTTGTGGCCAAATATGAACAATTTTCATAAAGTATTAAGATTTTTGGAGCAAACGGTTCGGAACTTTTGGATCAACCCTCGTATTTAAAGCACAGATGCCGAAAAGGAAGGGTGACCAAAAACTTTAAGGATGTATACTAAATGTAATAGAGGTAATAGAATAATAACTAGACCTTGGAAATTGAACAATTTCAGACTCCAGATTTAGACTTTTTTAAGCCGAGTCGTCCAGAAAAAGCCGAGTCATCCAGAAAAAGATTGATCGATAGATGAAATAGGAAGGAAGAATAGAATAGGAAGGAAGGAACGATAGGATAGAATAGGAAAGAATTAAAGAATGCTGTCAAATCCTTTTTAGACACACGATTTGAAATTTGTGGTAGGCTAATCATCTCGTCTACACTCCCTTCAAAAGTTTGGCAACCTTAGCTCCCTGCCTGAGGTTCGTCCAAACCTATCGAACCCCCCAGTCCCTACGGCTATGTGGATAAAGTCTAAACCTATAATTGCACTTTAAATTTCTTGGCAATATGTCCAGCAGCATGATTTTGAAGCAATTGTGCTAAAAACGACTCCCTTTAGTAAATGTAACTGTATTTGAAAGAAATTGAAACATATTATGCTATTAATAATCTCTTCAAGTTACCTCGCTGTCATTTTAAATGATATTTTTCGCCCAAGTTGGAATCATTTACAGAACACTGCAGAAAGATGATTCCTGTCCTATGAGATGAGGTCTAAATAAGTATATACAATGTATGTAATACTGGGAGGTTTAGTACCGAGATATATACACGTTCCTTCTTTTTAAAGTTAGTTTCCATGCGTTATGCAAAAAATAATCGACATAAATTAATATTGGATGGAGGGGGGGTGGATGGAGGGGGGAGTTATATGTCTTTACGATGGAACAAATTCACAAGGGCTCGTGTATTTGAAAAAAAACTAAACTCAATACCCTAGTAAGAAACTGGATATTATATCTCTGGACGTGGACAGAGACATAAAAAACAGTTATACCAGATTTTCTCGCATATAAGCCCTGGGCGTATAACTGAAAGAAGGGTTAATTTCGTCTGTTATTTTACCTCTTATTTTTCGCCCATGTGCGTATAAGTGAGAATCACCCATCTTCCTCAAAAGACTACCATACCTACTGTTGTAGTCCTACCGCATGTTTTGTAAGAAGTATAAAGGAAATGTCACCTACAATATTGGACTTAATGTTGAAACAAAGTAACAACAGAACGATACACCACTGCCACTTAAGGTACGTTCACACCAACGGCGAATGCCACGCTTAAAATCGGCGAGCAAAGCGCCGTCATTTTTGTCATTTTTCTTCATACCAACGGCGCTTTGATGGCGCTTTAAAGCGGCTTGTAAAGCGGCACCAAAGCGCAACAAAGCTTGATTAAAGCGTCGGGGTCGTAATAGGTCGTAGAAAAGCTCAGAGTAAAGCGGGATATTCGGCAAGAGCGCCAAAAAATGTTTAACTTTTTAAAAATTTTGGGCGCTCTGTTAAGCTACGTTCACACCAACGGCGAATGCCACGCTTTAAATCGGCGAGCAAAGCGCCGTCATTTTTGTCATTTTTCTTCATACCAACGGCGCTTTGATGGCGCTTTGATGGCGCTTTAAAGCGGCTTGTAAAGCGGCACCAAAGCGTAACAAAGCTTGATTAAAGCGTCGGGGTCGTAATAGGTCGTAAAAAAGCTCAGAGTAAAGCGGGATATTCGGCAAGAGCGCCAAAAAATTTGAAACTTTTTAAAAATTTTGGGCGCTCTGTTACGAATTGATTAAAGCACCGAGAGCGTATCAAAGCCCAACAAACCGTAACAAAGCTCAGAAAAGCTTGATCCAAAGCGTAGGAAAGCTTAACAGAGCTCTAATAGGTTCCTCACGCTTTGATCCCGCTTTGATCAGGCTTTGTTACGCTTGAAATCACGCTTTGATAAGCATTATTACGCTTGGATGCGATTATGACGCTTTAAATCAGGCTCTGATACGATTGCCAAGCTCTGTTGTGCATTGTTACGCTCTGTTAAGCTCTGTCACGCATTGGAAAATGTCGAGATCGCCGATTTCATGCCGCTTTTGATCCAATGACTATATAAAGATGCAGTAGATCCATAAAACCATTGCATCTTTGACTCGAGAACACGATGGCAGAACAACAAGATCCATAAATTCCAGATGGACCAGAGCATGACCTATCTGAATAAGACATGACGTTTGACGCACGGCGTGAAATAGCGTGAGAGAGCATGAGAAAGCTTGTCAAGCGTAACAAAGCATAACAAAACGTTTCAATTCTTGATGTAAGCGTCTCAATTTGTTGGAAAGCTTGAGAGTCCTTCATGAAAGCGTAACAAAGAGTGTCAGATATTGATGAAAGCGTCTGACCTCGTGTCAGATCTTCATGCCAGATCGTAACAAATCCTGAGACATCTTAACGAAGCGTGTAAAGTGGTAACAGACCATGAAGAGACTGGGGTCCACGCCCAAAATGTTTAAACAGTTTAAAATTTTTTGGCGCTCTTGCCGAATATCCCGCTTTACTCCGAACTTTTCTACGACCTATTACGACCCCGACGCTTTAATCAAGCTTTGTTACGCTTTGGTGCCGCTTTACAAGCTGCTTTAAAGCGCCATCAAAGCGCCGTTGGTGCGAACACTTAAACAGTTTAAAATTTTTAGCGCTCTTGCCGAATATCCCGCTTTACTCCCGAGCTTATCTACGACCTATTACGACCCCGACGCTTTAATCAAGCTTTGTTACGCTTTGTTGCCGCTTTACAAGCCGCTTTCAAGCGCCATCAAAGCGCTGTTGGTGTGAACGTACCTTAACGAATCGATTAAGCGCCGATAGCGTATCAAAGCTTAACAAACCGTAACAAAGCTCAGAAAAGCTTGATCCAAAGCGTAGGAAAGCTTAACATAGCTCTAAAAGGTTCCTCACGCTTTGATCTTGCTTTGATCAGGCTTTGTTACGCTTGAAATCACGCTTTGATAAGCATTATTACGCTTTGATGCGATTATGACGCTTTAAATCAGGCTCTGATACGATTGCAAAACTCTGTTGTGCATTGTTACGCTCTGTTAAGCTCTGTCACGCATTGGAAAATGTCGAGATCGCCGATTCCATGCCGCTTTTGATCCAATGACTATATAAAGATGCAGTAGATCCATAAAACCATTGCATCTTTGACTCGAGAACACGATGGCAGAACAACGAGATCCAGAAATTCCAGATGGACCAGAGCATGACCTATCTGAAGAAGACATGACGTTTGCCGCACGGCGTGATATAGCGTGTGGAAACTTGTCAAGCGTACAGCAAAGCGTTTCAATCCTTGATTAAAGCGTCTCAATTCGTTGGAAAGCTTGATAGTCCTTCATGAAAGTGTAACAAAGAGTGTCAGATATTGATGATAGCGTCTGACCTCGTGTCAGATCTTCATGCCAGATCGTAGCTAATCTTGAGACATCTTAACGAAGCGTGTCAAGTGGTAAGAGACCGTGAACAGACTGGGGTCCCCGCTTTGAACCAAGCTCTGTTAAGCTTTCCTACGCTTTGAGTCAAGCTTTGTTGAGCTTTGTTACGGTTTGTTAAGCTTTGATACGCTCTCGGCGCTTCAATCAATTCGTAACAGAGCGCCCAAAATTCTTAAACAGTTTAACATTTTTTGGCGCTCTTGCCGATTATCCCGCTTTACTCCGAGCTTTTCTACGACCTATTACGACCCCGACGCTTTAATCAAGCTTTGTTACGCTTTGGTGCCGCTTTACAAGCCGCTTTAAAGCGCCATCAAAGCGCCGTTGGTGCGGACGTAGCTTGAACAGTTTACATTTTTAGTGCTCTTGCCGAATATCCCGCTTAACTCCGAGCTGTTCTACTACCTATTACGACCCCGACGCTTTAATCAAACTTTGTTACGCTTTGGTGCCGCTTTACAAGCCGCTTTGAAGCGCCATCAAAGCGCCATTGGTGTGAACGTAGCTTTACGGCACAGCGTTGAACTAAAGGTACGTATACACCAACGGCGAATGCCACGCTTTAAATCGGCGAGCAAAGCGCCGTCATTTCTGTCATTTTTCTTCATACAAACGGCGCTTTGATGGCGCTTTAAAGCGGCTTGTAAAGCGGCACCAAAGCGTAACAAAGCTTGATTAAAGCGTCGGGGTCGTAATAGGTCGTAGAAAAGCTCAGAGTAAAGCAGGATATTCGGCAAGAGCGCCAAAAAATGTTAAACTTTTTAAAAATTTTGGGCGCTCTGTTACAATTTCGATTAAGCGCCGAGAGCGTATCAAAGCTCAACAAACCGTAACAAAGCTCAGAAAAGCTTGATCCAAAGCGTGGGAAAGCTTAACATAGCTCTGATAGGTTCCTCACGCTTTGACCAGGCTTTGTTACGCTTGAAATCACGCTTTGATAAGCATTATTACGCTTTGATGCGATTATGACGCTTTAAATCAGGCTCTGATACGATTGCCAAGCCCTGTTGTGCATTGTTACGCTCTGTAAAGCTCTGTCACGCATTGGAAAATGTCGAGATCGCCGATTTCATGCCGCTTTTGATCCAATGACTATATAAAGATGCAGTAGATCCATAAAACCATTGCATCTTTGACTCGAGAACACGATGGCAGACCAACAAGATCCTGAAATTCCAGATGGACCAGAGCATGACCTATCTGAATAAGACATGATGTTTGACGCACGGCGTGAAAGAGCGTGAGAGAACATGAGGAAGCTTGTCAAGCGTAACAAAGCCTAACAAAGCGTTTCAATTCTTGATGTAAGCGTCTCAATTTGTTGGAAAGCTTGAGGGTCCTTCATGAAAGCGTAACAAAGAGTGTCAGATATTGATGAAAGCGTCTGCCCTCGTGTCAGATCTTCATGCCAGATCGTAACAAATCTTGAGACATCTTAACGAAGCGTGTAAAGTGGTAACAGACCGTGAAGAGACTGGGGTCCCCGCTTTGAACCAAGCTCTGTTAAGCTTTCCTACGCTTTGGGTCAAGCTTTGCTGAGCTTTGTTACGGTTTTTTAAGCTTTGATACGCTCTCGGCGCTTTAATCAATTCGTAACAGAACGCCCAAAATTTTTAAACAGTTTAAAATTTTTTGGCGCTCTTGCCGAATATCCCGCTTTACTCCGAACTTTTCTACGACCTATTACGACCCCGACGCTTTAATCAAGCTTTGTTACGCTTTGGTGCCGCTTTACAAGCCGCTTTAAAGCGCCATCAAAGCGCCGTTGGTGCGAACGCTTAAACAGTTTAAATTTTTTAGCGCTCTTACCGAATATTCCGCTTTACTCCCGAGCTTTTCTACGACCTATTACGACCCCGACGCTTTAATCAAGCTTTGCTACGCTTTGGTGCCGCTTTACAAGCCGCTTTAAAGCGCCATCAAAGCGCCGTTGGTGTGAACGTAGCTTTAAAGCTATGTTCACACCAACGGCGAATGCCACGCTTTAAATCGGCGAACAAAGCGCCGTCACTTTTGTCATTGTTGTTCATACCAACGGCGCTTTGATGGCGCTTTAAAGCGGCCTGTAAAGCGGCACCAAAGCGTAGCAAAGCTTGATTAAAGCGGCGGGGTCGTAATAGGTCTTAGGAAAGCTCGGAGTAAAGCGGGATATTCGGCAAGAGCGCAAAAAAAATTTGAACTGTTTAAAAATTTTGGGCGCTCTGCTACGAATTGATTAAATCGCCGAGAGCGTATCAAACTTGAACAAACCGTAACAAGGCTCAGAAAAGCTTGACCCAAAGCGTAGGAAAGCTTAACATAGCGCTGATAGGTTCCTCACGCTGTGACCAGGCTTTGTTACGCTTGAAATCATGCTTTGATAAGCATTATTACGCTTTGATGCGATGATGACGCTTTGAATCAGGCTCTGATACGATTGTCAAGCTCTGTTGTCCATTGTTACGCTCTGTTAAGCTCTGTCACGCATTGGAAAATGTCGAGATCGCCGATTTCATGCCGCTTTTGATCCAATGACTATATAAAGATGCAGTATATCCATAAAACCATTGCATCTTTGACTCGAGAACACGATGGCAGAACAACAAGATCCATAAATTCCAGATGGACCAGAGCATGACCTATCTGAATAAGACATGACGTTTGACGCACGGCGTGAAAGAGCGTGAGAGAGTATGAGGAAGCTTGTCAAGCGTAACAAAGCCTAACAAAGCGTTTCAATTCCTGATGTAAGCGTCTCAATTTGCTGGAAAGCTTGAGAGTCCTTCATGAAAGCGTAACAAAGAGTGTCAGATATTGATGAAAGCGTCTGACCTCGTGTCAGATCTTCATGCCAGATCGTAACAAATCCTGAGGCATCTTAACGAAGCGTGTAAAGTGATAACAGACCGTGAAGAGACTGGGGTCCCCGCTTTAAACCAAGCTCTGTTAAGCTTTCCTACGCTTTGGGTCAAGCTTTGCTGAGCTTTGTTACGGTTTTTAAGCTTTGATACGCTCTCGGCGCTTTAAGCAATTCGTAACAGAACGCCCAAAATTTTTAAACAGTTTAACATTTTTTGGCGCTCTTGCCGAATATTCCGCTTTACTCCGAACTTTTCTACGACTTATTACGACCCCGACGCTTTAATCAAGCTTTGTTACGCTTTGGTGCCGCTTTACAAGCCGCTTTAAAGCGCCATCAAAGCGCCGTTGGTGCGAACGCTTAAACAGTTTAAATTTTTTAGCGCTCTTGCCGAATATCCCGCTTTACTCCCGAGCTTTTCTACGACCTATTACGACCCCGACGCTTTAATTAAGCTTTGTTACGCTTTGGTGCCGCTTTACAAGCCGCTTTAAAGCGCCATCAAAGCGCCGTTGGTGTGAACGTACCTTTAATGTTGAAACAAAGTAACAACAGAACGATCTGCCAGTGACAAAATACTCTTGAATTTATTGAAAAAATCAATAAATAGTCATTTTTTGGGCCATGGGCGTATAAGCGTAGACTACATTCGATTTTTGGCCCATGGGCCTAAATTTAGGGGGCGTATATGCGAGAAAATCCAGTAAGAATAAATTCAAGTAGCATATCTTATCATTTCTTATATACACGTTACCTCCCCCCTCCATCCACTCCCCCCTCCATCCAATATTAATTCATTTCGATTATTTTTTGTATAACGCATGGACACTAGCTAGTTATAAAGTGAGCAATGTCATTAGTGTTGTGATAATAACGTCCCCTATACCTATTTATAACTGGTAGTGTACACCATTGGTGCCTGATTTATAGCAAAAACATTGACTTTTGCACGTTGGTGATGATGCGCCTTTTTTAATAGATCTCATATCTTAGAAGCGTATCAGTTCAAAAAAAATACTAGAAGACCTAACATGTTTTGCCATGCACTGCGCCTATTCGTTTGGCAATTCAGTTGTAAATTTTCTCTTGAAAAAATAAATCTTCCAAATTTGTTGAGTTTTTTTTGCAGAAATCGCCTACTCCCCCCCCCTCCATCCATTTTGTACGATCACCGGGCGTGTGCTAGTATTTGAGTTATCAACGATTACGTTTTTTGACGAAAAATGGTGGCCATTTTGATATTCATCTGTCATCTTGATATGTTCTTCTCAAGCAGGCGAAATCTGTCAACTGGTATTTGAGTTATAACAGATTACTCTTTTTACAAAAATTGCAGCCATTTTGAAATTCAATTGCAATCTTGTCTTTTCAGCAGAGTTCCTTTCTCTCTAGGCATCAGCATATACAATTTGAACCGAATCCGTCAACTGGTATTTCAGTTATCAAAGATATGGGAACGTTCTTTTAGAGAAATGGCGTCCATTTTAGTTGCCATCTTGTAAATCCTTCTCGATCAGAGGTTTGTGTCTCAAGGCATAAGCATATGAAATTTGAACCAAATCCGTCCACTGGTATTTGAGTTATCAAACATTACGTTTATTATAAAAATGGCGGCCATATTGAAAATGCCTTCATGATCAGAGGTCATGCACCCATAAGGTATAAGCCTATAAATTTTAAATCAAATATTTTGTCAAATCCGTCAACCGGCATTTGAGTTATCGCCCGAAGAGACTGACGAACAGAACGGACGGACGAACGACTTTTCCATATCGCCTCGAACTTCTTTCGGTGGGATAACAATCTTAGCTGCTACATTGGATTACATGTTAAAGCTTTTTCATGTTTGAATACATATTTACTTACCTGCGATAAAAATACTTATATGTATATATGTAATAAAATGGGAGATGTAATTTGTCTTTATCTGCAAATTTTCCACCATTTTTCCAATAAAAATAACAATATGGGAGGCAAAGGGTTAACCCGAAAGTTAAGTCGAAAAATTGACTATTTTTGAAAATACTGATTTACACGTAACCAATGTGAAATGGTGTTTTCGTGACAAATTAAATTTCAGGATATCTATTCAGTAAAAGATCCAAAAAATATTTCTATGTAGAAAATTGAATTGTTAAACCTTTTTGGATGCTAAGTTACTTTGTGAACACTAAATTTACAGAGCTTCGAAGCCATTTTCATCACTTTTCACCTCTTGATTTTAGAACGTTTTTAAAGGGGCAACAAGACCTGTAGAGGGAAAATTCGGAATTTCTCACTTTTTTTGAGCTATCAGGGCAACATTTGCCTTGACATCTTTGACATACTTATTTTCTTAAAATGTAATGATAAACAAGCTCAGCAATAAGAAGTGTAAATTCAGTTCAAAGCTTCTATAAAGGAATATCAGCTGAAAATAACATTCATCCAGGGGAGATAAAAGTATATGTTAGTCTTGATGAAATATCAAAACTTAAATACATTTTGACACTGGTCCATGATCGTTGAATGTCTCATCTGCATTAATTGTTGCACCTTTAAGGAAGATTTAACAAATTCACACGATTCAAAAGAAATGTATTCGAAAAATCGTTGACTTATATAAGGAGCTGCATACTACTCCTTTATTCAAATGTAAGTGCATTGTGATCACTTTTGCACTCTTAAAAATTATTACTTGGATTTCCTTATATTGAGAAATTGTACTACTCATTTTAAGTCAAAAATTACTTAAATAATCTTGAACTACTGAATATTTTTTAAGTAATTCATTTATGGTGAATTTACTAATGCAAGGAGAGAAATTGAAATACTTACTGTAGTAATTGTAATACTCATTTACATAAGTACATATGAACCTAACCCCCCTATCACACCAAACTCGTTCTTACCCGTTCTTGCCAGTCCTACGAAAACGTCGTAAAACGGGCTCAATCTGGCTGTGGTCGGGAAATATGTCTGAAATAATTAGCTTCTTCGTTCTTAAACAGTCTTCAATACGTCCTTCTCGTTCGCAGTTCGTTCAGGTCGCACCACGTCGGTGTGCAACGTAGTAGAACGCGTCCCTTAGTCTAGAAGGTCAACATGACCTGATTACAGAACGTTATGGTCGCCATCGAATTTTAAATCGATTCAAAATTCTAAAATCACATTCCCGTCTGAGAACGATCGTAAAGTTCGTAAATAGACCTTAGAAAGTTGCAGCTACGTTCATTCCGTTCGCACACAGTTTTGAAGAACGCAGTGGCAACTTGTTTGGTGTGATAGCTATATTTTTGCTAACTCGTTCATAAGCAGTGTTAAATACGTTCTCAATCAGTATAAATCCGTTTGCAATTAGTTCTACCTCGTTCTCAACACGTCCTCAGACAATTCAACTCGTTGTTAAAACGTCCCTAGTAGGATTGAAGTACGACGGTTCCGTTCGTAGTACGTCCAGCTCGTCGTTAGTACGTTGTCACTCGTTCTAATTGTAGAACGTGACGACCACGAGAATATTTTGAGCATTGTCCAAGTTCTAGAGGACCTACCCGTTCGAGTACGTTCGATGAAGTTTGTTAATAGATCCCAAACGGTTCTTAGTAGGTCCAGTCCGTTCGTACACAGTTGAAGCCCGTTTTTGAGAACGTAGTGAGAACTAGTTTGGTGTGATAGTAGGGTTAGTAGAAATATACTATATATATAGACGAGTAGGAAAATCCAATAACAAAATAAATAAACTTTAATTGACTGGACTTCACGATATAAATTCTTGTAGAAAAAGAACTGGCCCCCTCTCTTGTAGATACTATAAATTAAATACTGTATATAACGATTTAATGTAAATAATTGTAGATTATACATGTTTTTCCTTTTTTAACTAAATAGCTTAATATTGTACTCTTCAATATATGAAGGAATAAAAGTTATACAATACAATACTACAATACAACACGATTTATTAAGATAAGACTGTCAACCTCTCAAATGTTGTTATTTTGCGCACTTTTTGAGGTCACCTGACCATGACATACCGTGTGCCAAGTTATTATGGCGCTAAATTGAAAAGTTGTTGTTGCAGACTAATACGAAGGCTGGACCAAAGTAGAAATATACATTAGTTCCACATTCGCACGCATTCCATGGCCAATAGCCACATAAATAACATACATGCTTTCAATAGCGTCTCAGCTCGTTTGATTCCGCACTCAATTGCAAGTGATATTATACCCTTTGCAAAATTGATGAGAATAGCTCAATCATGCAAGAATTGGCTCAACATAACTTCATTAATCTAAATCATGATACGGAGGCATTTCAAAATAAATACTAATAGGTCAGGTCATGATATCTAAAGAGTCAATAAAATATTATATTCAGAGACAATACATGAAATATATTCAGATTTTTTTCAATTGTTTTGTGGGAGATGCCCACTCCCCGAGAAAATTGTAATGTCAGTTGCTATTTTGTACTTTCTCGGCACTTTCAAAGTGTATGTTTAAATAATTAACAAATGCGACTTTTAAACTTTTCAATTGTTTTGTGGGGGTGAGGAGTAGCCCACTTCCCCTAGACAATTTTACACAATTGAGATGCTATTTAATGGTTTTTCGGCACTTCCAAGATTATGAGTCAATAAAAAATGTGAATTTATTTTTTGGGGTGTAAAGGGGGTGCCAGAGGTTGAGGTGGGGTATGGTGCCAGAGGGGGAGCAAGGGGTTGTCCCCTAGAAACATTGACCATACCAAGGTGCTAGGCCTGTTTGATCAAATCGGGGCACTTTAAAGCGTTTGAGACAAATGAAATAAATTCAGAATTCATTCAATTGTTTTGTGGGCGATGTGAGGGGTGGCCCACTTCCCTAAACAATTTTACAATTTTAAGACGCTATTTGGTGTTTTCTCGGTAATTCCAAACAAATGCCAACTGTATGAGTTAATAAATTATTTTTTAAATCACTTTTTTCAAACTTCAAAGGGGGTGTCAAAGGGTGTACCAGAGGGGTGTGTGGGGTGGGAGTGTAAGTGTTTGTCCCGCAGAAACATTGCCCATATAAAGGTGCTATTTGATGATATCTGGGCACTTTAAAAGTATCTGATACAAAGACAATACATAAAATAAATTCAGAATTCATTCAATTGTTTTGTGGGAGATGTGAGGGTCCCACTCCCCTAGAAATTTTTACAATTCTAAGATGCTATTTGGTGCTTTGGCACTTTAAAAGTGTATGTTTCAATTAACAAATGCAGCTTCCAAACTTTTCAATTACTTTGTGGGGGGGGATAAATTCAGAATTCTTTCAATTGATTTGTGGGCGATGTGAGGGCTGGCACGCTTTCGTAGACAATTTTATAATTTTAAGATGCCATTTGGTTCTTTCTCGGCACTTTCGAACAAATGCAAAAAGTACGAGTCAATAATTTTTTTAATCACATTGACAATATCAAGGTGCTATTTGATGATGTATGGGCACAAACGTGTCTACAATACATGAAATAAATTCAGATTTTTTCAAGTGTTTTGTGGGGGTGGAGTGTTAGGGGTGGCCCACTCCCTCTAGAAAATAACACAATTTAAAGGTGCTATTTTGTACTTTCTTTGCATTTTCAAAGTATATGAGTCAATGCAAAAAATTAGAAAAAACATTTTTCAAAAATATTTTTTTCACTTTTTTTCCAAGACATTCATGAAGTCACCCTTGCTTATGTGATACAAACGCTCCTGAAACAAATCAAATAGCGATAGCTGAAAGTTACCATGTGCAAATACAGTTCCAGTTTGCAGGGTCCCTATACTAAAAGGTTGTTGATCTTTCCACCACACACGTCATGTCACGTTACATAAAAGTTCTGCTCTGAAAATGAAATCAGTTTTGCCGCGAAAACAGACACGTGCTTACTTTACATCTCAGATATCATGATAAAATGAACTTTTGGAAGTGTTGGTGGTTCACCATCATAAATTGTGTCCTTCATACGCTAAATCGAGTAATACCGTTTACTAGAACTTTAATATCAATAGCAGGCTTTTTCCAAAATTGCCCGTATTACCGTACATATCATGTTATTTTTAAGCAATTTCGATCCTTTTCTCGAATGTTTTCACCACCTGACATTACCACATACCATGGGCTTCACACAGCCCTCTTTCAAATAAATGCCCATGGGCCTTTTCGTGAGGATTTCAGGTAGTTGGTGTGAGAATGGATGATCACGCACAGCTATTGAGTGAACTATTTATTTAGAAGTAGTTTACAGATTACACTTCAGTTGATTCTTGTTTCTTTATTGTTTATACAATCATGTTTTTCATTATTTACAGCACATGCTCTTCAGAATGACCTCACACAACTGTGGCCAGGTTGGAAAGAAATTGTACATTTAGTTCAACCTTTTATTTCATAAACAAGATACTTTTTTAAAATCAATCCAAATTTCCTTTGTACAATTACAATATTGAGAGACCTTAACACGTTGTGTTAATGTCGTTTTGTTCCAATGAGATTCGGATAGATGTTTCATTTCATTCCGAACATATGAACAAAAGAAGTGTCTGATGTGTTTTCTTAAAAAATATAGAGAAAAGTATATATTTTTTCAAATCATATTATTACCATTCAAAAGATAACCATTAAATTGACGATGTGTAAAATTTTCAGAAATTTTTGATGAATGGTTTAAGAGAAACGTGTGTTCAAAAAGTTCACCATATTGATACCACCCCTTTCATTTAGAGTTTGTCACTAATACCTTTAGTGAGCTACAATGTATAATGAACAAAATCAATTAATATTGAATATCTTATCTTTTGTGAAATCTACAATACATTTTAATACAAGTCAAATGCTGAATTTTTGTATAATTTCAAAGTTTGATCAATTTCAATTTCTCTTTTTTTCAAATCTACACTCAGTATCTTTTGTCTTAAACTGACAAGTCAAATTATGACATTGAAAATGGAACTTTAAATTGATTGTTAAAATAGGGTTAAAAGTTTCAAATTCTTCAAGCAAATATTGAAATCTGTTGTGTTTCGGTTGTGCCAGAAGAAGTCTCCAATATCAACACAAAGAGACTGCAATGATATCACAGACCAAGTTCATCATTTGCAAGGCTCATCTATACATAAAGGTTATGATCAACTTGTAAGAAACATGTTTCTAATGATGTCAAGCTCCGATACATGTTGTAGGCTTTAATGGAGAGATGGGAAGTGGCCCGAAAAGTGTCATTAAGAGACCAAGTTTACACCTGTAGGTGAGTACAAAACAGTGCAGTCATTCATCAGTTAATTCTTATTAATCTCAATGTCTCTGACTGTTGTAAACAAGGTGTTTGTTGAATGTTTGTTTGAATGTTATTGTTTGTTGTTTGCTATCCTGAGCATCCCCGACATCCACAGTGTACGCATTCAACAATCTTGCCCTGAAAGAATACAATGTGAGCAATAATAATGTGAGCAATGTAATGTGAGCAATAATAATGTGAGCAATGCAATGTGAGCAATAATAATGTGAGCAATGTAATGTGAGCAATAATAATGTGAGCAATGTAATGTGAGCAATAATAATGTGAGCAATGCAATGTGAGCAATAATAATGTGAGCAATGTAATGTGAGCAATATTAATGTGAGCAACGCTATCGGAAACTTTTTGTTACTGAAATATATATGAAAACTTTTGGTGACATTGATAACATCGCAATATGCAGATGAATTTGGTTCTCCAAACTCAAAATCGTCCTTTATAGAACATTGAACACATAATCTGGATTGAGACATGTATATATCTTGTATATATATAAAAATATAGGAAAGGAGAACTATCTTTAACTCACCTCCTCTAACTTGGCCTTTGGTACTCTACAGATACAGTTTGTTGCAAAGTTTGTGTCCCTAGTCTGAATGCAACGTAAACAGCAAAGGTTTTCATATCCCTGTTTCTTCCACTTTGCAATGAGATTTTTATCAGCAATTCTCTCTTTTAGACAGTACTCATACAGCTCTGTAAGTAATTTGAAGTGATCATACTATTTCAAAGCAAATTCTTTTCTTGTAAAATAAATTATGTTTTTACAGTCATTACATGTCAGTGGTCTCCCTAACATTAAAGCAAGTGGATACTGCTCCCTCTTGAGATTTTAATATTAGGCATGCACCCACCTGAGAATTCATTTGCACCCACTTTAGGTTTATTTTGACTAAATCTGGTTTAAATTGTGAAATAAGAAATTTGCACCAACTTATCCTCTTGAATCCCAGGCTCTAAAATGGGTTGAAACCAGAGAATTTTTCTTTTTTGCCACCTTGACATTTTATTACATATCTTTACAACTTTAGATGCTTAATTTAGTAAAATTAGATGGCAGATATCATTTCTACACATTTCAAAACAATTTTTGTGTAAATTGGATGAAAATTGTTCAGATAAGAGCAATTTAAGTGAAAAATTTTGTGGCAAACTTTCTCGTCACTCTGGGTTTCAAGGTCATTTTTGAGGTGACAAGAAATCTTGTCACTCCAGATAGTAAAGAGGTTGAAGGTATATTCCTTGCCAAACCATCTCTCTCCTCATATAGTAGCTATAACCATATGTATACTTGCCATGTTTAGCAAAACACGCAAAAATGTTTAGATATGGTCAAAATTGAACACTTAGAAATGGGATACCCAATTCCTGTAAGCTGCCATTGTTTAACATTTAACACAAAAAGATGTCATTGACTCTCAACTTTGCATATAGCATTAGGGAAGGAGCTATTAAGAATTACAAAAACAGCTGAATATTCTTTTTCAATTTTGTATCTGATTTAATTCTTCTGAAAATCTCTTCTTTTATTCTAAGTTGACAAGCTCTGAAAATGTTTTTTGCACAGAAATTAAGGATCACTTGTCTAGAAGTAATTTTGTGCTACTTTCCTACACTGTTATGGGCAAGGTTATACAAGTTGAGAGTTGATGACATCACTTCCTTCTAGAAATCTTGAAAGATGGCAGCTCACTTGAAATTATTATGAGCACTACATACTTAAATGATCAATATTGACCATATTAAAACATTTTCCCATGTTTTGCTAAATATGGAAAGTATATTTATTAATAATAGCTACCATATCAGAAGAGAAATGGTCTGGGGAGGAATGTCCCTTTAAGATGAAATGCTGGGGAGAACACTGCATGTATTTTGTTTTTCTGCTTATCTTTTATGTGCAAAAATGATATTCAAAAATATTAATAAAAAAATAGATTGGTAAGGTGCACACTGTATCGCTCAGCAGTAGCGGATGTACTGCTTATACAATAGGTCCCGGATTCGATCCCCGGTTCAGGAAAGATTTAATTTGCTTGTTTGCGTAAGTACTTCAGGGTGTTTGATTGAGTGGTCCACAACTTGTACAAAAGACCACGGTGTGTACTTGTATGACTATGTATGAGTGCACATAAAAGAACACAGAGCTCCTTCTATGATTGCATACATAAATTATGACTGTATATTTACAGGATATACCCAAAAATACAAAAGGTGGAACAATATAGCATAATGTTGTTTTTGCTATCATTACTACATGAAATTTATATTATTTTGCGTTATATTCTTACCTCTACTTATAGCTTTCCGTCGGTAGAAGAGGTCATATATATAACGTGACTTCTGGTGGTGTATGCGGAATATTGGCCACATGGCCTCCACTTTACGTTTGCCTTCATGTGGATCTGTTTCAGCTAAAAATAGAAAATTTACATATGATTATGTCGGTCAAACGCTTCCTGGAATTAAAAGTGGTTATTAAAGTGCATTGTTTCTGAAATTTGTCAAAAAACCAAACAGATTAGATGTGTAAAACGTAGAACTGAAACTAAATAGAACTACCCTGTAATATTGTTTTAAAGGAATAGACTAGATGCGAGTTGAAATAATCTTGATTTACGTCATTAAAATAAATATTCAAAATTCAGTCAAAGTGATGTTACATTTGAAATCTACATGTAAAAGTACATCGAGCAATATGGTTTGGAAAATTGTTCATCAACTGTTGTTTATAACGCAAAATTCGGGTGGATTCCGCATAGACCTGTAGACCCCATGTTACAAATTCACAAAAAGTGAAATATCTTTTCTTGTATTGGACAGATAACATTTTCTTTTACTGGACATATTTTGATTTGCACAACTATTAGATACATAAGGGTATTATGAAAATTGAACCACTAAAACAGATTTAATGTTATTTAAGTTAAAGGGAACTTTCTACTTTACCCGCCATGCTATCTGACCCGAATGAGCCACCTGGTGATGAAACTGGTAACTACCTACTCACATCTTCCCAACCTTTAGAGGGTAAGTAAGACTCCTTATCTTCAGATAAATCTTATTTTTCAAGTTCTACCGACGAAGTCAGGCCATGAAATCTACTTTAGCAGGCCATGAAAAAATAGTAAACATGTAAATTGCCTGAGAGCGACCTGATAAATCCAGATGTCAGACACAAATTAATTATTTTTCCCACAGATCCGGAGCCAGATCCAGCCCCTATTGGTAGTAGGCTCAAAGGATAAATGGGAAGATGAGACACGAGCCAAAAATGGCACATCAAAAAAATGACCACCCAAAAATATGACCCTCGTACTGACCTTAATTTTTCCATCTGTCAGACATAGATTGATCAATATTACCCTGTAATCTCTTCTTTATGTATTAGTTTGAATGGTTGCATGCTATCCATTATTGACGCTGTAATTCGACTTTTCCCGGGACATTTATTTCAAATTTTCAGAGCGTAAAGATAATGGAGCACTTCGGTAATTTTTGGCAGTGTCCGATGTTGTTCGTCTCTCAAATTACGTCACATCGCAACAAACAGCCAATGAAAGTAAAGAATCGCGTAGCCTAATAAACCGTCGTTATTGTTTCTACGGAAACGTCATGGGACTTCTCGGTAATCTCTGATGTGACGTCATCCGGAGTGGCGTCACATTCTCAGAAAAGGCATTTGACTTCGGGAATAATCATTTGAACAACGGAGATAGCCGAAGTCTCCATTAAATATACGCTCGCTTATTTTATGCTTTTATCAACAGACGCTTTCTTGGATGTTTGGCTTTAGTGATTGGAGTTGAAGCTAACAACAGTATGCATTGTTTGAGGTATGGCATGTGATATTTATTGATAAACTGACTCCAAAATCAAGGAAAAATAAATTTTCCGAAGATGGCGTGTCTTGTCCTTGAGTATATTTATTGAGCCTAGACACAGAGGAGCTTATCTGGCAGAGGTCCGTGATTTTTCCAGTCTTATATTGACTGCTTTTGTTCTGTACGAATTTCATTTTGAATTTCAATTTCATGAATAATTTTCTGCAAACAAAAAAATTAAAAAATACACGCTTACCTTCTCTTAATTTTTGATCAAGTTCATCTATGGTCGGTTCTATTAACTCCCATCCTTCTGGGGGAGGTTTTTTACTTCGTTTAACTTTGGGCATTCTGTACGATGTCTAGTTAATGAAAAACGGTCTAAAACGTGAGTATTTTTAAATATTTTATCGAACCGGAAGTTGATTACAAACAGGAAGTGAGTGTAGATTTGCGCATGCGCATGTAACAAGTCCTTTTTCAAGATTTTACACATTTTTACTTTCACCTTATTTACTTGTCAAATATGCCAAGAGGTAGGTAGGAGTGCTTGTCTGTACTGTGTATTTATTTATTCATTGATTTTTGTTGCTTAGGAAGTCAGAGAGTAGTCATAAATCTCGTTTTCAAAAATAATAGAATTTCCTTGACAACTTTCAACTTTGGTCCTCAAGTGATACTGTGGGGAACATTAAGAACTGTCGCACATGTAATAAATTCTTACCTCATTGTAATCAGTGCTCTATTTTCTCCGTCCTTGTAAGTCCAAAAATTGTGGAATTTGTGTCCATAATGAAAAATAAGGACTAAAAATTTGAAGTGGATATTCACATGTTATGTTGACTCTTCAAATGTTGAGGTGATTTTGGAGCCCGAGAGTTTGAGACACGAAACTTAGAATTTAGCTTATTGTGACAACTTTTGATGGTTGAGATTTATTAATGTCTCCAACTTTAGGCCTATCTAGAGGAGATAGGAGCATTCTCGGACACGGGGCATTGTTGGACCATCTTCAATAATTCTTTGTTTTATATGGTTTCTTTATTGAAACTTTGAATTAGACACATCATATTATCCATGGGGTTCTATATATTGTAAAAAGTCTAATAACAATACCCCAGATTTTCACCTGATACCATGGGCTCTACCGTGGCCGAGAATGCTCCTATCTCCTCAGGTGTAAGAGTACCTAACATGAGTGACTTACAAATGTTGAACACCTTCCTTCAAATTGTGGACACTTTGGTTAAAATATATCAAAATAATACAAAACATTTCGAAGCAATTGAGTGACATATATACAGAATTTGTGTGAAAAGTCAGAGTGGAATGCGTTCGATTTTTTCATGGAATATTTTGAATCTAAAAAATGAACAATCAAAGGACTGTCCCAAAATGCAATTGTGTTGACATGTCACTCAAGCATGACATTAATGAAGATGATTATATTATTTTATACAGTTTTTATATGTGCTCAATAAGAATATCCTTTACTTCAGAGAATATTTTTAATTTATTGAGACTTTCGACTAATATCCCTTAGTCTTTTTCAAAATATAACAGCATGTATACATTTATGTGACGTCATAAACAGACAATGGAAAATTTAATTATGTAACAAATGACCTAGTAACCTAAAAAAAATCAATATGAAATATAAAAATCAATATATCAAATCAAGCAATAATTGTTACATAATTAAATTTTCCATTGTCTGTTTATGACGTCACATAAATGTATACATGCTGTTATATTTTGAAAAAGACTAAGGGATATTAGTCGAAAGTCTCAATAAATTAAAAATATTCTCTGAAGTAAAGAATTTGACTTGTTTCTGATATATTAACCAGAGAGATGAACTTACATAGAAGAATATCCTTGTTTGCCTTAGTAGTCACAAAAAGGCATCATATATTTCCTATTTGTTGATTTTGACAAGTTTGCATTTAGGCCACTACGAGTTTGTAGATCAGGGGTGGATTTATGTTTCAAGAGGCTGGTCAACTGTCTACTTTTGAGATGGCCTACGACCTACGTGCATTAATGTAATGGTCAACTGTTTCAAGTTTATCCCAGAACTCAAGATTTGATTTGATATTTGGGTTAATTTTAGCTTGTTTGCTATTGAGTTAGGTATGTCCACTGATGAGCTGGTTGACTATACTGGATATCTTATGCCTGGAAGATTCCAGTAAGGCGTTGTCTGCTTATTGACTAATTAATACCTAAAGACCTGAAATGATGCATTGAAATAAGACTGGACTTCAATTGTAAACAAGAAGTTGTGAAGTGCAGTGAACTAAATGATTTCAATGATTTTATGCAGCATATATTTCCTTCGGGCTGCGGGCAATACATACTGCAAAAATCATTGAAAGATGAACAGGTGTTGCCCTCCATAGAATGAAATATTTGCTTAGTATGAAATGTTTGTTTAACATGTTAGATGTTTAATTTATGCAGGTGGTGGAAGAGGAGGTGGCCGGGGTGCAAAGAGCAATAAGAAAGGCAGAGCTAGGCATTTCACAAGTCCTGAGGAAATAGAAGCACAAAACGAAGCAGAAAGGAAGCAAAGAGAATGGAGGGTAAGAAATGGCTACTATTAATACATTATGGTATCAGTTGAGAATTTCCTAGTCCAGGTATTTCAAAATTTCAGGCATTATACACTTTCTCACTATTCATGCTTTGTATCATGTGAAAGCTGGACATAAAATGTCAACTCTTTCTTGATCATCAAATATTTCACAAGTAAGTTATCCCTGGCTATTATCACGGGGGTGTAAAAGGGTAGGTGGTCCTATCGAATTTTGGTCCTACTCTCTCTTGATTTATATGGTGACCTTATTATTTATACACAGTAAGGGCCGTATGGAAAAGGGATCATAATCCCCAGGGGACCATAATTTCTTTTACAGGGGTCCAACTATACACGAAAAACAGGTAAAGTATCTCTATTTCACATGATATATTGTATTCCAGCATAAATAAGGGATCATGAGATATTATCTTACAGCAAAAGCAAATGTTATCCAATTTTCATGAATTATTGTATTACATCGCAAGCAAGTGTGATACATAATTATCATGAGATATTGCATTACCGGATTTTCTCGCATATAAGCCCTGGGCGTATAACTGAAAGAAGGGGTAATTTCGTCTGTTATTTTACCTCTTATTTTTCGCCCATGGGCGTATAAGTGTACTACTTTCGATTTTTGGCCCAGTGGGCGTAAAGGTGAGAAGAGCTGATGAATACAATGGTTCCTCAAAGACTACCATGCCTACTGTTGTAGTCCTACCGCATGTTTTGTAAGAATTATAAAGGAAATGTCACCTACAACCTTGGACTTAATGTTGAAACAAAGTAACAACAGAACGATCCACCACTGCCACTTACGGCACAGCGTTGAACTTAATGTTGAAACAAAGTAACGACAGAACTATCTGCCAGTGACAAAATACTCTTGAATTTATTGAAAAAATCAATAAATAATCATTTTTTATAGGCCCATGGGCGTATAAGTGTACTACATTCGATTTTTGGCCCATGGGCCTAAATTTAGGGGGGCGTATATGCGAGAAAATCCGGTACAGCACAAACAAGTGTAATCCCCAATTATCATGAAACATCGTATTACATCACAAGCAAGTGTTATTCATAGTTATCATGAGATATTGTCTTACAGCACAAGCAAGTGTTATCCCTAGCTAGTTATCATGAGATAAAAATTGTCTTACAGCACAAGCAAGTGTTATCCCTAGTTATTATTGAGGGATTGTCTTACAGAACAAACAAATGTTATTCATACATATCATGAGATAGTGTCTTACAGAACAAGCAAGTGTTATTCGTAGTTATCATGAGAAATTGTCTCACAGCACAAGCAAATGTTATCACCAGTTATCTTGCGATATTGTCTTACAGCACAAGCACGTGTTATCCATTGTTATCATGGGATATAATGATACAGCACAAGCAAGTATAATCTCAAGTTATCATGAAATATTGTATCACAGCACAGCACAATCTCCAGTTATCATGAGATATTCTATATGTATTACAGTACAAGTTTGTATGATCCCTAGTTATCATGGGATATTATCTTTCAGCAAGAGCAAGTGTTATGCATAGTTATCATGAAATATTGTGTTATAGCACAAGCAAGTGTAATCCCTAGTTATCATGGGATATTATCTTTCAGCAAAAGCAAGGTCTCTCCAGTGAAGAGGAAGATGCTGCAGATGTCGCTAATGCTGCAGCCAGGGGACTTCCCCCAACAGGAAGCTCTAGTGAATATGACAGTAGTGACGATGAGGTATGTCAAAATTTTAAGCCATTTTTGGTCCTTAAATTAAGTTTTGTCTACATGAGGAGTCTGTATGTTTCCATGTCAACCATTTTGATCGATTAATTTAAATTTTCAGCGATGTTTCTTTGTACATAACTCAACAGTATTCGTTTTAGGGCATTATTGCGGGATGCAGTTTAATTTTTTTTCAATTGTCATTGTGCATCCAAAAAACAAAATTATACAGTAAAACTGGTACTGTACACCTCTCTAATTTGACCACTTATCATGTATGTCTACAGCGTGTTTTACAACATGTACATATATGTCTACAATATGAACATGTATATCTACAGCATGTACTTCTTGTACATATGTCTACAACATGTATGTGTACAGTGTGGAGTACATGCATGTCTACAGTATGTACAGGTATATCCCGGGGGGTTCACTGTATATAAACCTTGACGGGGATCCTCGGCGCACATGGGGTACCTTTTTGGACATTTGGTATGGCAATGGACCCAAATTTTAGGATGTGGTATGAGAATGCCCCCTCATTAATCTTTTGATGGATGGAAATGGTCAGATTTTTCAACTTTCTGGTATGAGAATGGTCATGGAAAATATGTTATCTCACAATTATGGTATGGAATTGGTCTAGTAGTTACACATATTCTAATATGAGGTTGTTTTGGTTCGTTTTCCTCAAAGATCGCCTTCTTCTTGGGACCTTCTTCAGTTTAAATAAATTGCTTTTTTCCCAGGAAATATTCTACTTTGGACCAGTCATGGCATTGGTATGGCATTGGTCCTATATTTTGACATTTGGTGTGGCATTGGTTTCATATTTGGGCATTTGGGATGGCTTTTGGGCAAAATATCAGTTGGTATGGGAACACATTCAAAGGAGCAGGGAAAGTATCGCAACAGACTTTTGATAATTTTGACAGTTGATAATTTTTTTGTGAGTAGTTTCTGGCTGTAAAAAGTAAATGCTTGGGAAAGGCGAATCTATAATCTTCAAGAAAAGTTCAAAGAATAGTTTCCAGATCAATTGGATTATCTTATAATCCATGTTTAATCCACCCATCAACAAGCTTTTTCAATATACATTCGTCATTTTCACTATCGTCCCTCATTTTTTTTACAATTTTTCATGCAAAGTTACATTGTACTTGAACACATGTTTCATCAAGTAAAATATGTAAGGAACTCCATGAAGTTTGTTTTTGAGTTTTTTTTGAAAAAATGAACCTCTTAAAATGCATGTTTACAAAAATAATTTAGGAGTGATGTAAAAGATGGCAATGTTTTTCAATAATAACATGCATAGGTGGGTGAATTACTCATGTGTGTTGTGTTTTAATCCTGCCTTCACTGACTGAGTTAGCCCATTGAAAAATCGTAGAGATTAATAATACAAACAGTAATACTATGAATACTTCTACTTCAAGCTCAAATAGCGCTTTCAGGGTCCTGTGTTGAAATACTAGATCACCTTATGTGCATGAATTTTCAAGAGAAACCATCAGTGCAAGCAATTAAATGAAAGCATCATCCGAACATCACTTGAAAAGTACTAAAGTGGTGAAAAATTGCAGGATGTTGACAGAAAATGTGCCTAGGGGAGAGGGTCGTCTCTCAACCCCCCTCCACCCCCTCCCTGATCACGGGACTAATACATGTGATATGGCAAAGTCCAATTCATAGATTAAGTTTCCCTTGCAGTCTTGTTCACGGTGTTATAGCATGACAGATACGACAAGGCAATTGGCCAAATTTTGCGGTAACGATAACAAAAAATGGCGGACGGGAAAGACAGCATGTCCTCTTTTTC
Source organism: Owenia fusiformis (assembly GCA_903813345.2). NCBI lineage: Eukaryota > Metazoa > Annelida > Polychaeta > Sabellida > Oweniidae > Owenia > Owenia fusiformis. The sequence continues at coordinate 13,607,916 of CAIIXF020000009.1, read as the reverse complement.
GCCTGTAGGCAAGATTCACGGGTAAGTTTTCCTTTTCAACTAGTTCCATTCGGTGATGCATATGTGAATGGTTATAAAGATTGAGTTAAATCTGTCGTGTGGTCTACAAGAAGCAGAATATAAGCTGTAAACCTACCCAGCTGAGATTTCGAACTTCATAATTTTTAGTCCTTTTTCGTGTTTTCTCAGTATATGTGCCTCAGAGCCACTCAAAATACTAACTGTACGTAAACTGTGTATAAACAAGCCATAAAATGACAAATGCAGAACAGAAATGTGGTGAATATTGTAGATAATAAGGTTTCGATCGCAAGGTCGTTAGACAGATACGTATGTATTGCATGCTTTTTTATGGACAGCAACGCATTGTATTAGTTTTACATTAGATGTTAGCGGACGGTTACATGCAAGTGCCTGTCAAGTCAAGGTCCCTAGATGGATAGCTCTCTATGTGTGAACTGCCTATATTTGTTGTTTTCAGGACTCGCAAGAGACGCTCTTGCTTGAGCCTCTATGGGGCAAGGAAAAAATAGCGAAAGCCAATGAAAGTGAGAATGATTGTAATGAAGAGGCAAAGGAAGAAATTAGTAACAACGAACAGGCGACGGAAGAAAACAACTCCAAATTAATTGATGATGTCATGAGTGACATTAGACATATATTACCATTACTGTATTACAAATCATATTCAGCTGTTTATGTCACCATCTTCATAATAGTACAATAATGTCATTTCAAAGGGCAATATAGTGAAATATTGGACCAAGGGCCGCAGAAATGACGTTATTACTATTAATTATTGTACAAATAGTGACTGCCATTGAGGGAAATAGTGCAAAATATTTTCCTCAAGGGAATATCCTGTCCACTGACATGTTCCCGAGGCTGCAGGCCGAGGGAACAAGTCAGTGGACAGGATATTCCCGAGAGGAAAATTTTTACACTATTTCCCGAAAATGTGGCAGTCACTATTTGTTTTATTATATACCTGATAAGTACTCTGTAAACAAAAACAAAATGAGAAGTCTTTTCATTTCAATATCAAATGTTCACAGGTTCTTATTGGCATTTAAAGGCATTTTACCTTTCAACTCCTATAATCTCATATTTGGGGGAAGATAAAATGAACTATTGACTGGTCACATGACCTAACTGGTGATTAGTACAATTCATCTTCCCTGAAAGCAGGGATTTAGGACTTTCCAGGGAATTAGTTCATCTATTCCATGTCATGTGACCATGGATAAGCCAATGAGCATCTAGAATACATTTGAGGTATATAATAATAACAATTAATGCCCAGGGCTGAAATAGCAAATTTGAAATAGAAAATCTTACGCACTGAACGATATCTCTTTTCCCGGGAAACATAGCCGGGCGGATAATATCATTATTGCCCGACTAAAGTCATTAACGCCCGACACAATATTGCTCACGTAAATATAGAAATTTAAATGCCTTCTCAACTGGTACTAAAACCCCTAGAAGAGGCCCTGCAAGGTGGTAATAATACGATTTCATCTATTATAGCTTACAAAACTCAAATCCGGTTGAAAAACATTTCAATTTTGGATCACAAGCGATATGAAATGATTCGGTTTTACATATATGAACGAGGTTCGCGTAACTGTCTATCAATTTTTGGCGTATCCGCAAATTCAAAATACATTATTATGGCTTGAGTAGAACATATTAAGTGGTTTACAATGCTTAATTGGCTTTGTATGATCGTATGTAGGTTACATTTATATACACCAAGGTTGTTGCGCAATGTAGAGCATGCCCTAACGAGGAAAAGAAACAAATTACTAAATTTAATGAAGTTTTGAATTCCAAACTCGACAGTTTTTCGCTTATTTCATGTTATCCATGGGCGACGATTTGCAAAGACTACGTTCAGAATAAACATTACTGAATGCATCACCGAATGCGACGCTTACATAAATCTTTCATGCTTTTATTGATACGCAGTAGTAGAACATAATGCACCTACCTTAGCTTTCTGTTTCATCGTGGCCATTTTATTGGATAAATCAGTGATCGTATTCGACTAACCTCGTTTTCAGAGGTGGCGTATCCGTCATGCTATAACACCGTGTTGTTGGCATTTTTATTAGAGTTCATGTTTTGTTTATGTTAATGGGTGAGTGGAAGACCCTTGGGTGGGAATCAAATATAAAATGTTTTCTAAAATATATATTTGAAATACTTTGTGTATGTACAGTCACAAACTCTAGGCAACATTAACTAGTAATGGGGCAACACCCCAACTCAACTGAGTGAATGTGTAAACCATTTAAGGAACAAAAAACATTACATAAAACAAACTCAGCATGCAAACATGTAAAACTGGCATGGCAAAACAATAGATAGTGAAACTGAATAATAAAAGCACATACGACTAGAAAACAAGGGATTAATGAACATTGGTGTAAAGTAATGAAGGGACCTGTTAAAATGACATGAATGGGGATTGGTCAATTTGAATAGTAGAAATATAAAAAATGTGAAAATTAGCCAGGTAGAGGGGGAGAGATAAAGGGAGCTGCTGCTCCCCCAAGAGATTCTTTCAAAATGATGCAGTTTCTCACCAATCTGAGCACTTCGCATGATTTTTTAGCCAAAACTGTCAAAAAGTTCATCCCTAGGCAAAAGCTTTGCCCTTGGTAAAACTGCTCCTACCCCTTGGTAAAAGCTGGCTACAGACTGTGTAAAACACTTGTGTGAGAACTTGAACATGAACGAGTACTGTTATGACTCCCAGTAATGTTGTCCATCTCTCAACTGGTTTAACTGGGGACCATTACATCAATTGGCATTATATCAATCAGGCAACAAAAAGAGGCCAGTGATGTGAAAATAGTCAATAGCATGACGGTTACGCCACCTCTGAAAACGAGGTTGGACAGCTACGTTCACTAATTTATCCAATAAAATGGCCGCGATGGAAGAGAAAACTAAGGTTGGCGCATTATTTTCAATTTCTGTGTATCAATGAAAGGATGAACGATTTATGTAAAAATCGCATTCGGTGATACTTTCAGTAATGTATATTTTGAACGTAGCCTTTGCAAATTGATGCCCGGGGATAACATGAAATAAGAGAAAAACTGTCGAGTTTGAAATTCAAAACTACACAAAAATTTAGTAATTTCTTTATTTTTGTTTTTGTTGTTAGGGCATGGTCTACATTGCCTAAAAACCTTGTGGTATATAGATGTAACCTACATACGATCATACAAAGCCAATTGAGCATTGGAAACCACCTATGTTCTACTCAAGCCATAATAATGTATTTTGAATTTGCAGTAGTTATACACAGTTTACTTATACTTACAGTTAATATTTTGAGTGGCTCATGTACTGAGACAACACGAGAATGGACCAAATATTATAAACTTTGATATCTCAGTCGGTAGGTTTACAGATTATATTCTGTTTCTTGTAGACCACCTGGCAGATTTGACCCAGTCTTTATAACCATCCATATATACGTCACCGAATGGAACTAGTTTAAAAGGAAATCTTATCTGTGAATATTTCCTACATGCGAAAAAGAGGACATGCTGCCTTTCCCATCCGCCATTTTTTGTTATCGTTACCGCAAAATTTTGCAAATCGCCTTGACGTAACCGTCATGCTATAACACCGTGAATAGGGGACCATAAGTTTACACATTCCATGTGTACGTTCATCAAAATAGTGCGATCTTAACCTCCCTAATAACTGAAATTGTTGACTCAACCAATAGAATCATTCTATGTTTGTTTATATTTGTTCACATTAATATGGAAGAAAATCGGACATTTTGCTAAAAAGATGTTATTGTAAATCTTAGAAATAATGATAAAGGTAGTATACACCACACACTCAATGGTATTGATTGTGGTTTTCAGAGACTCTCAATAGGGACTTTAAGCTTGCAATGTTTTTCACAACCTAAATGTGAATGGAAAATATTTAGCGATGCATTTGTATGGGCGATTGGTCATAGGTTGGCGTTTCGATTTTATATGCAAGCTTAATCTCCATAATGTTAACATTAAGGTAAGAGTGTATGTTACTCATAACATTTTCTTAGGATAACATTTCTTGAATTGATGAATATGCAAAAATTATTCTTAGCATATCATCCTTCATTTCATTATTTGAATAATCAATCTGGAGATAAACTCAAATAAGGAAGTGTGTTATAAAACATCATCATATATGTTCAATGTTTTTTCAGAAGCTGGATCAAAATATTTGTCTTACTAAAATTATTGGCAAAGGTATGATGTACTAAATTCTTGTACTGTATTTATGATTTTAATAGCACTGTACCTCGTGAATCATTACTGATAAACAAGATACAGAAAACCTGTTCAAAGTAAATGCTATAATAAGGCATCATAGAAATTATCATAAAGAGAGGTATTTAGAATTTCTTAGCAACTTATAAATAATAAAAAAAAGAGACTTCTACAAACCATCAATGTAAAACTTACAAGTGATAGCACAGTGTGAAAAACAAGCACCAGAGACTAAACAAAGGTGGCATCAAAGCACCTAGTACAGATGGATATAAACAAACAAACAAAGCAACTTGCACACACACACACAGGTTTAACTGCACTCAAACATTAAACAGTCAACTTGACAGGTATTCAGAATTTTTGGGGAAATGCTGCGGTTATGCTCCATTGATTAAATAGGGGATCAAACAGCAGGGGATCAAACAAGTCCAACCATTCATTTATGAAAACATTTTGAACTAACTTTATGGCACACTAATGACATCTTATATGAGTGTGCTGTACTAAAAACATAGCTTTTAGATCCCCATTGGATCCCCTTATATTGGATTATCATAATCCTAATCCACGAGGAGTTCCTTATATATTTTAAGTGATGAAACATGTGTTCAAGTACAATGTAACTTTGCATGAAAATTGTAAAAAAAATGAGGGACGATGGTGAAAATGACGATTGTATTTTGAAAAAAGCTTGTTGATGGGTGGATTAAACATGGCTTATGAGATAATCCAATTGATCTTGAAACCATTCTTTGAATTTTTCTTAAAGATTATACATTGGCCTTTCATATGCATTCATTTTTGTACAGCCAGAAACTACTAGAAAAAAATTATTTACTGTCAAAAATCTGTTGCGATACTTTCCCTCGCTCTTTGACATTTTGGTATGGGAATATATTGATATCTGAGGGTTCAGCCTAGGACCCCTGACAAATTTTGTACACAGTGAACCCCCCGGGAGGTATATCTACAGCATGCACATGTATGTTTATAGTATGTTCGTACACATTGTCTACAGTACGTAAATGTACCAGTATATTTACACTTTGTACATGTACATCTACATATGTATATGTTTGTCTACAATATGGCCATGTATGTCTGCAGTGTGTACTTGTGTATGTCTATAGAATATACATGTATGTCTACAGCATATACATGTATGTCTATAGTATATCCACAATGTCTATTATGTATTAGACATGTATTATCTATATTTCAGGATGCCAAGGCTAAGGGTGTAAGTGGTCTTATAGAAATAGAAAATCCAAATAGGATCAAACAAAAGGCGAGAAAAGTGACAGATCTACAGATTGATGATGCTCCACAATTATCTAGAAAAGAAAGGTAAGGCTTCTAAGAGTCATCCACTCATAAAGTAAACTCACGCAGGCAGGTTGCCATGTCAACTGGTAATTTAATGACTCTCATGTGATTGTAGAGAAGAAATTGAAAAGCAGAAAGCAAAGGAACGCTATCAGAAGCTACATCAGGAAGGTAAGACTGATGAGGCTCGGGCGGATCTGGCACGTTTGGCAATCATTAGAAAACAAAGGGAAGATGCAGCTAAGAAAAAAGCAGATGAACAGAAAGGTCAGTGAGGTTTTACTTCAAATATTTCTGATAATTCCGATGAACCAGCTTTACATAGGATGTAAATGAACCAACATATCCCTGTAACAGGTCTATTTCACTTAGAGTAACTTTGGTTACTGTTTATGTAATGTTCTACATGAAAATATAAGACTAAATAATAACTTTGGATGTTTCAGCAAAAGAAGCTGCCGCCGCTGCTAAAGCCAAGAAGTCATGACATCACGGTGCACATGCTACATGGACACACATTATTGCAATTCATGAATTATACTGGAATCTAATCTCATCTTATGTGCATTGCCAACAGAAAGTAATGATGAGATGAATGCCTTTGAATGGACACTCTGATAACATGCATGTCTACGATTGGAAGGTATCCAATATGATACGCCAAATTGCAGAATATGAGACTTCCAAAGTACAATGGTACTAACTTAAATTGATCTGAATGGAAATATTTCATGAATTGTATTTAAAGAAAGATATAACAACAATTTAAAAACATTGGTTAAAACATGTATTGTCAAAATGATTTATCTTTAGCCCTAATATTTACGATTACAACAATTTCTTTACCAAAATATCAGCAACAAAATATCAGCAACATGTAATTTATATTATCTGATACTTTCTGAAAAATCAAATATTGGAATAAATTATTTCTTTAATAAACAATATATGAGGTTTGCAGTATTATCAGGTTGGTTTTTGAAAAATAAATTATGAAGTAGCTGGTCAGCAATTTTTCAGACTTTGATATTACAGAAAAGAAAGTGATAACATTTTCTTGATGATGCTAGTTACAGAATGTTTAATGAATTGAAAAAAACATTGGGTTATTGAAGAATCAGAGTTAAAGTCACTACACTGCCCTTTTAAACTTTGTAATAAAAACAGAAAAAATTACTCCTAAATATATGTTTATTACATCTTTATCTCCTAATTTAGTAATGAGATTGATAACAAAACATTTATGGCCCCAATGCTATTAAGGTTAGGAGTTGATATACCATTGGAAATGTCCTTGGATTAGTAGTTTGCTTTATCCATCAGTTATAATGGTTATATGTACTTAAGTTGATTAAACTAAATTATAGCTCGTCTTTTTGGGACTTTTCTGATCAAGTTATTGATTTGCCCAGTTGGTCTCCTGGTAGAAGAAAGCAAGAACAAAAAATGCCAGCCGTATCAAATTTTAGAGCCCCGCTGCAGTTTCTGATGCATATTCACTTCCATGTTGATTGTCATCTAAAAATTGCAGAAGGTGTCAATTCATCATGTTTGGGACCCATGTTCAGTGATTTTCATCAAATTCACCTATTAGGCAGATCAATATGTCTTTGATTTGTGACAAAGTTCAGAGACAGTGCCAGGGGACCAAGTGAGCAAATTACAAACTTGATTAGAAAAAAGTCTGAAAAATGAAATCCCCTACTAAATCATCACCAGAGCATTCCATGGGTTCACAATGAGGTCTTCGTTGTTTCTTACATGACAGACAGCCGCCTATTTTACAAAGGTTTACAGAAGCAGTTTTCAAAGATTGGTGTGGAAAGAAAGAAATCCAGGAATCACAATTAAAAAACGGGGTTACTTGAACAAAAAACATAGAGATGGAAATGGGCAATATCAACAATATACCAGTCATCGCTACCAAATAGATTTATAGCAAGACAATTCAGCTTTGCAAAAATAGTTGTATGTTCACCTATTCTGTTTTAATGTAACTGTGAGAATAATTTTTGAACTGAAATCTGTTTTTGAGCTGTAGTAAATTTAATCTTAAAATACACTTCTTATCAATAGATCCGTTTGTTGTAAAAAAGAAATGAATATTTTCACCTTATGAATCTATATATGGGAAATATTGTAACAAACCATTTTGAATGGTTTCTGAATGGGATGGAGCATTTTTGTAAGCTTTGTGTAATAAACCTCATACTCACCTACCCACGTACGTTGGACATGATACAGTCTTTGAAAGGTTCAATTTTAAAGATCTTTGTTTATTAAATCATAGTTTATGATGAATTATAGTGCATAACCCTTGATAGAAAGTTGCTACTACACCCCAGCTGGGTTCGGTTCCCACTTGGGGCATCGAATTTAGCAAATTTTCAATTTCTTTATCTGGCTTGTTGGACCTATGCTCGCGGTCGTTAGTTAATTATTCCCCTGTGGCGCCCTCGGGTCATTACACATTACAAATCACCCATATGCCTTTATTTATGGATCTATCATCTGTCCAGTGGTAAAATAAAGCCGGAATTGTAGAAATGTTAATAATTAGAGCTATTTTGAGATTAAAAATCTTTAAAATTGAACCCTTCAATGACCGTATCATGTCCCACGTAGGTGGGTATGAGGTAGGAGGTTCTTTCTACAAAGCCTTTTTCGTATAATAACACCCAGACCAATCCTAGTTTTTAGTTTTGTGTGGTATCTCCTTGAATGTTGGTCATGAAGCTGTTACTTCTAGTTCTTGTGGCTACGGCCTTTGCGGTAAGTATAATGATTTTATCTTTGATGTCCCCATTCCCTATCAACAATTCTCACCAAACTTAGGGAAATATTAACTTCAAGTTAATTGTATCATCACGAGAATTATTTTTTGGGTAAAACACATTCATCTGTATCTCCGTGCGTCGACATGTAAAAAATGTTTATTGTTTAATATCATAGTAATGCGTTTCATGATAATAAAAAGAACTTCGCCTCGTTAAACATCACTCTATGTAATCAAAAATCAACACACGCCAATGAATATAAATGTCATCATCCATTTACAAAAAAAAACGATTTGCGAAACTTCTGTATATTCAACCAGGAAATCGGGTCATGCAATTCACGTTCACGTACCCCTAAGCTTTAATTGGATTGTAGCTTTAAAACTAAACAGGCCCGTAGCCAGGGAGGTTCGACCCCCCCCCCCCTGGCCAAAAGTTTTTTCAAAATCATGCAGTTTTTCATCATTCTGAGCACATTTTAAGTGATATTGGACATTTTTGGACCAAAATTGTCAAAAGTGAACCCCCCGGAAATTTTCAAAAAGTGAACCCCCCTTGGCAAATCCTGGATACGGGCCTGCTTAATATGGCATTTGAATGCAAACACGTTCCCAATTTGTTTATTCTTGTTTACTTGAGAAAATATGTTGTTCTTATTTCAGGATGATTTTGACAGTAAGTAAAGGTTTCTCTAGGAAGACGGACATTGTGTAGCATTAAGGCTAAATGTAGGTTTATTCCAAAACCAAAATAGTACAACTTGTTTTATAAAGACTACATTAGGTAAGGTGGATTCAACATTTCCTACATGTAAGTAACAATATATAATTAATCATACTTGTAGTTCAAACTAGAGAGTTTCATTATGGAGATCTGTCACATATCAATTTATTTACTCTTCTCATTGTTTTTGTGGTTTAACTACGTTCATTTACTTTGCAGCCTACAAGCGTTTACATCCTGAGGAATTCTCTGGTAAGTAACACATTGAAACTTACATTACTCTGTTACTCATGACACATACATTTTATGTTTTACATGTTAATGATAAAATGGCACACGAATAGTCATGCGATGCTCACATACATTCCGAATACGTTTATATTCACTTTGACGCCCGCTTTAAATAACGTAACTTGTTCGAGTTAAATAAAGCCCGGTATACACCAATGGGGCAAAATCCCACTTGCCCCATCGAGTCCCATCTTGCCCCATCGAATCCCAATTTGCCCCATCGAATCCCACGAAATCCCATGGGACCTTGATGACTTTGCCCCATCGTGCCCCATGGAGTCCCATCAAGCCCCATGGAGTCCCATCAAATCCCACCGTGCCCCATTGGTGTATGCCGGGCTTCACACAACACGTCATATGATCGAAAATCCCACGATGCCCCATGGGACTTCGTGGGATTTTGCCCCATCGAGTCCCACCGAGTCCCACGTGGGACTTCATGGGACCTCATGGGACTCGATGGGGCAAGATGGGGCAAAATCCCACGGAGTCCCATGGAGTCCCACGGACTTCATGGGGCAAAATCCCAAAAGGTCCCACGAGGTCCCACGCAATGTTAAGTCTATGGAGGTCCCAACTTGCCCCATTGGTGTATACCGGGCTTAAGACTTTTGGCTCAACCCTCCCCCCCCTACAGAGGTATATCCAGAATTATGGCAATGTCTATACTTTCTATACATTGTCTATACTTTCTATACTTTCGATCTCCTTTTTCATACTATCTGCCTTCGACGTTTCTATACTTTCTATACTTTCGAACTGCTTTTTCATACCAACTGCATTTGACAAATCAGATGTCTATAGTTTCTATACTTTCGAAATGCCCTTTCATACTAACTGCCTTTGACAAAGCAGATGTCTATATTTTCTATACTTTCGATCTGTTTTTTCCTATAACTGTCTTAGACAAATCAGATGTCTATAGTTTCTATACTTTCTATACTTTCTATCTGCTTTTCCCAGAACTGTCTTCGACATATCAGATGTCTATACTTTCTATACTTTCGATCTGCTTTTTCCCATAACTGTCTTCGACAAATCAGATGTATACAGTTTCTATACTTTATATACTTTCTATCTGCTTTTCACAAAACTGTCTTTGACAAATTAGATGTCTATAGTTTCTATACTTTCTATCTGCTATTTCCCAGAACTGTATCCGACATATCAGATGCATTCGATCTGCTTTTTCCAAGAAATGTCTTAGACAAATCAGATGTCTATAGTTTCTATACTTTCTATACTTTCGATCTGTTTTTCCCCATAACTGTCTTCGACAAATCAGATGTCTATAGTTTCTATACTTTCTATACTTTCGATCTGCTTTTCCCCATAACTGTCTTCGACAAATCAGATGTCTATAGTTTCTATACTTTCTATACTTTCGATCTGCTTTTCCCCATATAGCCCAGTCAATAATGGCTCGATAGTTCGCGATCATATATATTCTTAGATTTTTGGCACATAGACTAATATGGACATTCTAAAAATTTTGATCCGCATTGCCAAGCGCGGTTCGCACTCCTTCTTGGTGAAAATCCAAGATGGCCGCCAAAATTGCCGACAATTATATAATATTCATTTGATAATTTTTTTCATTCCTTTTTTTCAATAAAATGTGGTTAATTAGAATTTTTCAACATCAATTTATAATATTTCTACCCTGAAAAATATTTAAATTATCAAATAAGAAGATTTTGGTTGTTCATTCCCCCCATTTTTAAGATTTCGTCCAAATTTTCGATAAATCATTAAAATATGTACATTTCATATATACTGTAGTACTGTACCTATCATATCTCTATCCTTTTTTCATCAGAATATATTAGGTTTGTATGTTTTAGTAGAAACTGATTCCTTTCCAAACAATATTTAGATAAACACATAATGAAGAATGTCTCCCATAGCGCCACCTATTGGTGAAATTGTTAAAAATCAAAACTGTGTTTTTATAATATATTGAACTGTTGAAGGAAGCGTGTAATGGTTTGGAGAGCCAAGATTTGATCTGTATCATGTACCATGCATAATAAAAAACTATTCTATAGTATTATTTTACAGCAGAATGCCAACTCTAAGATGTCAACCATATAAATTTGGGGGGGGAGGTAAATAGGGGGTATCTTGCATCTTATATAGGCCTAGTATTACCATATTTAAACCCTTACTTTAGTTATTCTAATGAATACTCTCCATTGCAGGCACACAATGATGTGCATACTAGAGTAGCCTTCAAGCTGGTACATGGTACATCTTCATGGGAAACACTGCTTCTGACAACCACACTAATGGTTGACTAGCATCAGCCATCTGCTTTAAGGTAGTCCTGTGTGGCTTCTGAGTGTTGTCTCTTGGCTCTGTTCTCCAGCCCCAGTTCTTTGAAGATGGAATGATACCCGGGAAATGATAGGACTTGGTTTGTTAAACTGACCTCAGATATGCACACCTTGGTACAATGCTCCCTTGCAGTGTTGCATTAAGGCGTCAGCTGTTGGAGGAATGTGGTCAATAATGAAGTAGTCTTTAGTAAAAATGTATTCTTTCTTGCAGTGTTGATTGAGGTGTCATTGCTGAATTTATCATACAGCAACATAACATTAATAAAGGATCATCTATTAGACTGAGGAGTGCATTCATCAGTTGTGAAAATGAGTTTCATCTGTCCCATGCTATAATTCTGCCCCTGCTTCCATGAAATCCAGGTGTAACTTGTCAATGAGTGGAATAATGGCAGACATAGACTTTTTGAGGCCCAATGGAATTCGCCATTTCATGTGCTGCCAAGTACCTGAACTGTCTCCCCTTGTCAAATCCAACTCATATTGGTTCATTCAGAAAAAATGTGTTGATTGTGTGCAAGGTTATTTGTCTTTGGTGGATTGTTTTTGTGGATTGACACATGACATCCTGATCAAAGGTTGCGAGAAGTCTTTTTCGTTCATGAATAATTATATTGCTCACATTTGCAGTAAGGATTTGAAACAGTTCTCTCTTGTTTTACTCCAAGCACAAACAATCTTGCCAGTTTCTAGGTAGGGAATTTTCAGGATAAATATGCCTCCTTTTACTGTTTCCTCTCTTATTTCTTATACCAGACTCTAAACTGTTACATGTAGTTTCATAACTGTCCAAAACAATGTCTAGATGGTATGATTTCGTTCATGTCAAGTGCCTTGTTGTTTTAATCAATGTTTAGTTTCCCTTAATGAATTCACCAAGCACTGATTGGTGTGTTGCATTAAATTGGTTCATGTCACGGATAAAACTGGTAGCCACTTTGACTAGTTTGTGTGATTGAGTATAAAAAGGCATGGCAACAACTCTGAAAGGGTGTCTTTGTATAGGCTGAAGTTGCCCTCTCAAAAGTTTAAGATCCATTACCGTCGACCAGAACTTAAATTGGGAAGAGCCATTCAGCTGGGACTGTTTTTTCACCCAGTCATCCAACTCAAACTGAGGTTATTCATCAATATCACAGCACAAACAATGTGTCTCACAGGCTTTTTTGTCAAGAATATAAAGACTACAGGGCAGGCAGTAATATGATGTGTTCTGCAAGTTAGTGCGAGTTGGTTAACTTTGATAAAGGAATCAGCTGTACCAGATGTGGCTATGCCAGCTTGAGAGAGGGAGATTATCCATCCAAGTATTCTCTCATAGATTGCCCAAGATGTGAAATGCTCCCATCTCAGTGTGTATTCCACCAAGTATCCTTATCAGCTTCGTTTTTTCTCCCATCTCTTGCAATTGTCCACTATTACTGCTTGAACATTGCAAAGAGGGGCTGTTCGGCAGCAAGTACAGGTGTTTGGTCTGGGTTGATGTAATTTGTTGACTTTATACACATCAACATGAGAGACAATGAATATTAGACTTTAAACGGACTTCAATATAACTAAAATGAAGAAAATTGTAATACAGTTCTGTTATACTTCAGAGTGCAGAAACACTCAGAAAATCAAGATGGGTGACATGCCTCAATATATACCCACAAACCTTATCCCCACTTACATACCCCCTCCCCCTTCATATAACTCTCATTTCTACTTTCTACAACTTACATGTTGTTGAATCTAGAAACATTAACATTTTTATTCCAGATAACAGTTAATTAAGAATAAGCAAATTGGGTCAGCATGAATAAAATAATAATAATTATTAATTCATGTTTCAGTTTGATGCATATACCTATAGGTGGGGCTGCACAACACTTCTTTATTGGTTATAATGAAATATTTTGACAGATATATGTTGAATGTTATCACTAAGCATTGATAAAATATAAATTTGTCAAATTTTATTGAAAAGAAGAAGTGAATAAGGGAATTGTTTATTATTTTGACGTTAATTTTGGTATAATTTTATCAAAAGGTGGCGCTCAAAAGCAATTTCTTATATTTATACTTAATAAAAAACTGTTTGGTGGGAATATTATTAAATAATAACTGAAGACACTAATTTATCACATTTTATTGAAATAAAAGCAGAAAAAAAATTATCAAAAAAATATTCTTATTTGACGATTATTTTGGCGGCCATCTTGAATTTTAACCTCGAAGGAGTGAGAATCGTGCTTGGCAATGCGGATTGAGATCTTTAAAATATCCATATCAGTCTGTGTGCCGAATATCTAACATTTTCATTACAGATAACAGTTATTTAAGAATAAGCAAATTGGGTCAGCATGAATAAAATAATAATCATTAATTTATGTTTCAGAGCAGTTCAATGCATATATACCTATAGGTGGGGCTACCCAACACTCTTCTTTATTGATTATAATGAAATATTTTGACGGATATATGTTGAATATTAACAGTAAGCCTTGATAAAATATAAACTTGTCAACTTTTATTGAAAAGAAGTAGTGAATACGGGAAATGTTTGTTATTTTGACGTCAATTTTGGTATAATTTTATCAAAAGATGGCGCTTTTAAAGCAATTTCTTATGTTTATACTTAATAAAAATTTCATTTGGTAGGAATATTATTAGATAATACCTGAAGACACTAATTTATCACATTTTATTGAAATAAAGGCAGTAAAAAAAATTATCAAAAAAATATACATATTTGACGATATTTTTGGCGGCCATCTTGAATTTTCACCATGAAGGAGTGCGATTCGCGCTTGGCAATGCGGATCAAAATTTTTAGAATGTCCATATTAGTCTGTGTGCCGAAAATCTAAGAATATATATGATCGCGAACTATCACCATGTTAGAAACCCATTAGTGATTTGACTAATAACTGTCTTCGACAAATCAAATGTCTATAGTTTCTATACTTTCTATACTTTCGATCGAAAGTGACCAAGAAACTTATGACGTCACATATTGTTTTGCAATGTATAGAAAGTATAGAAAGTATAGACATAGGGATTTCACCAAAATGTAAAGTATAGAAAGTATCGAAAGTATAAACATAGGGAATTCACCAAAATCAAAAGTAAAGACAGTATAGAAAGTATAGACATGTATAGACTTTAGAGAGTCCAATCGTCTAAGACTGAAAAAAGTATCATTTAAAAAAAAGCAGTTCGAAAGTATAGAAAGTATAGAATATGCCATAATTTTGGATATACATGCCCCTACAAAAAGCTGGCTACGGACATGAAAATAGACTAGTTTCAGATAAATAAAGCCACAATGTATTATTAAATCCCTCGCTTTTGTTACATTGACGCAAGGTCGACGTCCAAGTAACGTTGGTAATATTATTCAAGACTCGTCAATGTAACAAAATCCGAAGGACTAAATATATCAGTTACGACTTCATTTAAAAACCAAATTCCAAACCGAAGCTAAATTCTTAAACAAGACTTTATTACGAAACCTTGAGCCAAACTCTCTTACCGATTGTAATTGTTTAAAATCTAAATGTTTTGTGTGACAATAATGAGCACACGACTCGAATTGCGGATGATTTAAAGCACTCGTCTTCATCTGTCTTCTGTAAGCTAGCCTTTGCTGGTTTTAATATCATTCAAAAACATCGTACTTAAATCATCCCTTCAATATTTCATGTGGCATTTTTTAATTTTTTTAACAGGTAAACTCGAGGGTGATATAGCTGTTAGGCCAGGTGAAGAAAATGTAAGATCTTTCAAATTTATTGAGGAACTATAATCAGAACTAGACGAACAAATATCACATATTGTCGAAAATTGGGACATAAAACACATTTTACGCAGTGCTAGATTTTAGCAATCAGAACACAATCTAGCTATACTATATTAGACAATTTTAAGCACTCAATGGAAAATGTAATAATAGGCTAGGCAAATGGAAGTTTAACATCCCAAAAATTGCAACAGTTTTTAAATTAGGCTTATATTGTATATTGATACCAGTTGAAAAACATATCAAAAATATAGAAAAATATATGCAGTGGACAAATATGAAATGTCACATTCCAGGTACCCCCCTCCAAATTTGAGTATGGGATAGTAAATATTTTTTTATTTCAAAATGGAATACTCTTGTCAACTAAACGAGTAATATTATGATAGTTTACTGACATAAGAGCAACTAAAAATTGTTAACCAACTATTTGAGTGCAATAATTGGCATTTCTAGCGCCAAATATCTGAAAATAGGCCATCAAATAGCCCGAATTTAATATAACAATGTATTTATTTCTGTATCAATTCATCAGAATTGCATGAAAAATATCAAGGAGGGTATTGTACACCTGAACATTGTCTTCGATAAGTATCAGAGTCATTAGGTGAATATTGAGCGTGAAAATAATATTTGAAATTTCAATATTTTACCACACCCACTTTTGGAGTGACCTTACTTTTGTTTAATTAGTTCATTAGTTTTTGAGGTTTTCAGGAAAGGATTATGTAAAAAAAAGTAGAAAAACAGCAAATGCCAGGTGAAATATAGGGGAAGCCCTACTTTTAGTTGATAACTGTTAAATTATCAAATGTTTTTTCCTTTTAAATTCAATTTGATATATAATATACCTTTTCTGGTAAAACAGAGAACGATTTGTTACAATCAGTGGTCAAAAAATGTCCTTGAAAAGGCAACAAAATGTTAAATATCCCTGTCCCTGACATCAGTTTATTAATATGAGCCAAAAAAGGTAACCCAACCAAATGTTTGTTAATAACCCAGTCATTCAGCATGGGTTTGACATCATATTTGGCACAATTACCTTGTTCAATGTTCTTTCATTCTACTAAGTGTTATTGATCTATCCTTAATAGTCACGATTTTATGGCCATTTACAAAATGTGCTCAAAATATCGAAATGTGCCTAACTGACTGGACATCAATACCACCAGTTTTTTTTTTATCTGTGGACCTTTTTTCGATACTAACAACACTTGAAACATTAAAACAAGAGATAAGAATGAAGATTGATAATACATTGACCAAGACTCAATTCTACCAAATTTGACACTAAATCCATGCAGGATGATTGGACTGGATTATTAAGATTTGTTTGGGTTACCTTTTTGGCTCGCCCTGTATTAAGGAAAAATTGTTACTTTTGACTTTAGGTGTTCTTAACCACACAGTGATATTGAGAAATGAAATGAAGAAGTTCAACTGAAGAATGTTCGATTTCAAGATGAAATTCAATAAAAAATGAGGAAAAGGTTTCTACATTAATAAATCCTCCTGAGTTAACTAGTGTAACGCAAAGTAAATCCCTGGTCTTTATACAGGGCCTGGTTCGATTATGTTATGTTCATTATCAAAAATGCTGCCTTAATTTTGTAATCTTAACCTTCATATATGTGTCTTACTTATAGAGAGCAAAAAATAATGATGATTAAATAAGCTTAATACTATTATGTTGTAACAACAATCAGTTACAACCTTGTCTATCACCAGCCTTCATCAGGGGCGGATATGGGAACCAACAAGGGGGGGGGGGCAAATGTCAGGTCTGAGAAAAAAACTTCAGCGGAAAAAGTTTTGGGCCCCTCAAACCCTGAAGTGGGCCCAAATTTTGAAATATTGAGACCCATTTTCTTCAATTAAAAAATAAGGCTTTAAAAGGCCCATTTATGACCAAAAAGGCCTACTTTTCGGGGCCTTAAGGCCTTTTTGGGGCCCAATTTTTTTTCTGGCCCCGCCCAAGGGGGTGGGAGGGGCCCAGTGTTCATTATTTAGTCATCATTATTCTCATGATCAGTAATGGGGGTATTTGCACAAATGCCTTTGCATACCTTACAGTACATGTCAAAGAACAGTTATTTCATATTTCTACAAGAACATCTCATAGAAATACAATCTGCCTTACACACACAATAGATGATCTCTGAGAAAGGGGAGCAGCATTTAGGCAATTGGTACATAGTTTCGTTGCTTATTTCCCAGCCCAATTATAATGGAGGCAGTTTATTTCCCTCCCACTCCTGGATCTGATGGTACACTCTGTAACTGTGGTATTCCGCAGCATCAGAAAATGGAGGAAGAACACGGGGCTGCAATAATTCAGATCTTGCTGCTCTCTTTTAATAGAATTTTAGAATCCCTAAGATAATTCAGGGTTTCACCATTTACCACGATAAATTGACAAAAGAGCATGTTCCTCTGCAATGACAGAGTTGCTTGCATTTCACTGGTTTTCTACTTGTTTACGTTGTAACAAAATGTCGGAACATCGAAGGTTTGATTTTTCTTTTTTCTTTATTTCACACATTGTAGGCAGAATTCCCACAACATTGTTATCACAAACATGTATCAGTATTATATGTTTAAAAAATGTACATATTTGCGAACAAATAGTTCAGAAGACAACAAAATCTTCGATTTAATTCCTCACTTAATTTACATAAACGGTATTTCGATAAACAATTAAGATCTGCACTTTTAACCCAAACCGTTTATTTAACTTAAGTAAGGAATTAAGTCAACAATTCTGTGAGAAAAAAACATCGTTGGGATTCTGCCTACAACACGTGAAAAAAAAGGAAAAAAGAAATATCGTACTTTCGACGTTTAGACATTTTGTTACCGAAACGACAAGCGTAATCGAGCGTATCACCAGTGCTTTTGGTAATTTAAAAACAACCGCTTGTTTTCTCAAGAACTCACTCTTTTTTATCTGCCTCAATGATAGCCTCTTGTCTATGCCATATATAACCTGAATGCGATGTCACACCCCAGAAAAGAAACAAAATATTGTCACAGACCACTTTTCCCAAAGACAATCTTATTTCATTTATATTCCAACATTTTGTTTCTTGGGTTGCTGCTTTTGGTTCAGGTTTGAAGAAAATGTTAAAGTTTGTGTTTTGTGCATGATAAATGAGAAGCACAAGGAGATCTGTATGAGTACTGTATTTGAGGTTTGGACACTTTGGATTGCAGTTTTCACAATCACAATATCTGCATCCGATTCTGAATGCAGCACATGTACATTCAATGTTTTCCAACCTGACAGACAGAATTACCATCATTCCTATGCACTGAAATTATATTAATGAATGACTCCCCAGATATCTGAGATTTTAATGTTCTCTGTCAGTTTAAATTCCGTTTAATAACCATAAATTCGTTTATACAGCATTATACATCCAATTGATAGTTCCATAGTAATGTACTCTTATGTAATGATTTATTTATCTGATGAATTTAAATATATGCAAATTTTGTAATTGCGGATTGTAATTAATAATTTAAACAATATTAAATTCCACAAAAACTACAACTTACATTATTCAGATAAGCCTAGTATAGAGCAGTTATCAAATACCCTAATATCAGAGTGGTGATATGTAATTATTCATCAAATAAAAGTGAGGTCACCTTGACATTTCACCTGGTGCAACTAATAATTCCTATTTTTCATACTAATAAGGTATAAACCTTCACAAAACTTGTATTTTAGATGATGACAATCCTATATAAATGATTTAGATGTCAACTCTAATACAAATGTGATGCATTGTGGGAGTTAATCATCAAAACTATAGTCTCCCCTATAGTGGGCGGGGCAAAACTATGAAAATGAAATAATTTTTTTCTTCCTTAGTATACACCTCAGAATTCTGACACTCACCAAATATGAAGTTCATATGAATATGTAACACCATGATTTTTTTCATGCTTTTCTGACAAACTGATCCTAAAATATCTAAATAGATATGTGATAACATGCCTGTTTTGTGGCCTATTTTGTTATACTTTGGGGTCAAATGACCAATTACTGGTCTCAAAATTGATTAAAATAATATTTTAATTATTTGTGAATATGTGATCTATCATAATAAAGCTTGAATACTTGACTTAAGTATTCCATTTGGGAAGAAAAAATTGTTTCCTACCAATACTCAATTTTGGGGTAGGGTTGTAGGGGGTACCTAGGAAGTGAAATTTCATATTTGTCCACTGCATACATTTTTCTATATTTTTGATATGTTTTTCAACTGATATTAATACATAATATAAGACTAATTTAAAAACTGTTGCAATTTTTGGGATGTTTGGGCCTTTTATGAGCCCATTTGCTTGGCCTATAAAGAAAACTATGGCATTGATTGTGTTAAAAGCTCTAAATGTTATATCCAATTTTGATTCAATAACACAATGGATGATATGTTTCATTGGTGATATTTAAATATTATTTTTCAGCAAGTATACAATGCCATTGTGGATCGTAGCAGACGCTGGACAAACGGAATTGTACCATACGAAATCAGTGATGCATTTGGTAAAAACTGCTACAGAACTTTAGAGATACAGCCGATTAGAAAATTTTCACTCTCCTCAAATTTTTATGGTTTCCGCGGATTGATGCAGACATTTGCCAAAGTTTTGGAAAAACATGTACTATATGGGTGTGTATTGTTATAGATGCTGCCAGAGTCCTAAGGATTGAGGAAGGAATCGACACCTTAAACAGCCAGACTCGAGTCAATGGCCAACAGTGCATCAACATTATTCCCCACACCAACGAGGTTGATTACATCTATATTGACCAACTCTCAGGGTATATCTTTTAAAAGTTTTATTTGTGGCAAGAACTGTTACTATGTATATCCTTGAGATGCACTTGACCCACGATCACCCATGACTGTGATATTCATTTTTACCACCCCACTACCTTAATATGCAAACCCCATACGTTTATTTCCTTATCGACCATAATCCATGTCTATGAACGTCACCTTAAGCCGTGTGAGTTCAACTTTCGCCATAGTGTGAATAAGTTTGGATATTAATTTATTAATTAATTAACTTATTTCAACTTGGGTTTTGTGTAAGGGAGGTATCTTGCTGTAAAAGTATTTGTTGTGGCCACTATTTGCCCATGCCGTGCGAATGGTGAGGCCACACGGTCTAGCATCGTCGGTTCCCACGCTCAATCACTACGTTCTATCTATCTATTTAGAATAGGTCCGAAGCTTGATGAAGCAAGATGACGGTCTAGTGTGATATGACTTGTCTGTGGCAATAAGCATTTTGGTGACCATTTTGAAAAAAAGCTGATAACGCCATGGTGCATCTGCTGCAATGTTATTACATATTTTGTAAATCTACCCTGCATACCTTCTATTCAACTATGAGCACCATTCCCCTGATTGATACTGGTGACCAAAACTTTGGACTGACGCTGATAACCTAATTGAGAATAATAGATTGTGTACGCGATTTGCTCCGTTTCAGCTACTTAATGTTAGATGCTGGTTTTCATAAAATATTTAGAAGACTCATTTATAAATCTATTATCATTTTAAGAAATTTTTAAACTAAAGGAAATTAGTCAGTTTCAATAGATGTGAGTTTTATATTCCTTTTATTCTTATTATGCTAGAAATAAAGATGCAAATTGGAATTAGTTTGCCTTGACAGTGACACCATACAAAAACTTGATATTGCAACAATGCTACACAATCAGCATTATGATTAAAGGGGCAACAAGGCCTGTAGAGAGAAAATAGGAAAATTTTAACTTTTTCTAAGCTATCAAGGCAACATTTGGCTTAACATCTTCTTTGATATACCTATTTTTTAAAATGTATGGATAAACTATCAATTTCAGAAGTGCAAATTTAGTTCAAAGCTTCAAAAAGGGGAAATCCACTTTTATATTTTTAAGATCCACCATGTTTCAAGAGGAATAACAGCTGAAATAATGTTTATCTAGGGGGTTTCTTTGTAGATAATAAAAATAGATGTAAGTCTTGATGAAATATCAAAACTTAAATATATTTTGACACTGGTCCATGATAGTTGAATGGCCCATCTGCACTAATTGTTGCACCTTTAAGTGCTAATGTGAAATTCTGAAGCCAATCTACTGTTTGGTAATATTTTGTTTGAAACCCTTCTCACCCAAAGGCACAGAGAATGTAGTACTAGATATAGTAACATGGCCTCAAACACTAACCTTCTCACCTGCATGCTTGCACCCACATTGCCAACTAAGACACATTCTTTAAGTCAATCAGCTATACTACCGCCTCTCAGTGAAACTTAAAAGCCTCAACAAAGCACAAAAACGTGTGTCAGAACAGAACCATTGTTTCACTTAAGTCTTATTTGAATAGTCCGACTTTTCAAGACTTTGAAAACTAAATTAGAATTGGGATTATGTGAAACATTTATTGTTTTCCTAAATAATCCCTCGGATAATTATAAATAAATAGCTATAAAATAACAAAGAATTGGTGTCTAAGTTGGTTGAGTCTGAACTTTCGTAATTATTTTGGGTTTAATGTCCACAGTTTTAGCCAGTTTAAAAACGTCTAAAAGAAAGAGGTCTTTAAGTTTTTGATGAACTCAGTTGATCGTGCCTGACTACACCTATATCGAGGATGAAGAAATGGTAAAGATCGAAGTTATATCGAGCTGCACTTAAGAGTATAATCTTTTTCTTTAGTTGCTGGTCCTTCATTGGTCGCAGTGGAGGTGAACAAGACTTGTCAATTGGCCGAGGCTGTGAGAGAATTGGAACAGTTATGCACGAGATCCTCCATGCTATGGGATTCTACCATGAGCAGTCTAGGAGTGATAGAGATAACTTTGTCATCATCAATTATGACAACATCAGGTCTGGTAAGTTCATCATAACCTATCAGCACTGGAAAATAGTTCATTTTCAAACTACATTACAAGTGTTCGTTCATGCACATTCGGCTCTGAACCACAATTCTATGTAAAATGTATAATGAAGATATGTGATTGTTTCCATTTGGCATTCGACGTCCGAGGGCTTAGCCAAAATAAATAATAACCATAGATCAGAGTTAAATTGGCATCGTTGGATGTACGGTGCATATTCAATGGTGTTTACAATTTCAGTACGTTTTTTCATATTGACAGAGTCTTGATGAATGATGCCAAATGCCAAAACAAAAAAAAACACTTACATAATCGATGATTCTATCCCTTCAGGTTCTGAGCGCAACTTTAGACGCATGGAAGAAGGAACAATCGACCTTCTCAACACTTCTTATGATTA
Organism: Owenia fusiformis; assembly: GCA_903813345.2. Lineage (NCBI taxonomy): Eukaryota > Metazoa > Annelida > Polychaeta > Sabellida > Oweniidae > Owenia > Owenia fusiformis. The sequence goes on along the minus strand of CAIIXF020000009.1, from coordinate 13,585,069 downwards.
CAATAGCTGCATGCATTATGGCGCATACTCCTTCGCTGTGGATCGTACCATTCCCACCATCATCACCATTGATCCCGATGCAGAGATTGGCCAGAGAACTCGCCTCAGCACTTTGGACATTCAGAGAGTTCAGAAGCTCTATGACTGTATCCCAACTGAGTAAATAAGTGCCTTGTGCTCGGAAATAAATAATATGTGAGAAGAGAACATACTAGTTAAGATTTATCTAAATAGGCCTAATATTCATGGAAGCTAGTCTGAGAGTTCACGTGGCCGTACGTTAGGCAAACGGTCGACTTGTAGCTGCCCTGAGACTTTATGGGTCATGTCTCAGTCACATTTATAAATACGCGTCAGCATAGCAGTACAATGTGAATTTTCTATATCGATTTTCTGAAGCTACGGCCGTCATAGAGCAAATGTGACTGAGGCTTTACAATTAACAATATTGACCTTTGCAAACTGTAGGATCGCCGTAAGTCCCTCCCTTCCCCAAGCGGGCGCCTTGAGTCTTCCTTGGTTTTGTCAAAAGAAACTACGCCCGCCGTGCGTATGGACGCACTACGCTGACCGACCATGCGTCATCATTTAAAGGCCGTGGGGCAACCGTAGTTTTTATGTCTCCTCAATCAAAATACGCCACACGGCTGCTGTATCAAATGTGACTGCTAAAGTATCACTCTGATCGCAGAAATTCTATTTAAAGCGACCGTTAGAATGTACCCTGCGTGCAGAGTCTAGTTAAACGGAGCTCTCTTTTAAGAAGTGAAGTCAAACGAATGCAAAGGGTAGTTAGAATGTTACTTGCTGCAGGAATGATTATATCAATGTTCCTCTAGAGCCTAGGTCACATTTGCTATGGCGATCGTACGGTCTAGACTTTTTCCAAATAAAAAGATTATTTTGGACGAACACATTTAACCAAATCTCAACGTAAATAAAACGCTGCTTGCTATCTACTTTTAAAGTAAAAACAATTTGAATATAACTATACAAATGAGAATTCCCCATCGGATGGATATTTTGGAATTTCCAACGCACAAATCAAACGACAATACGAAAGTGTAATATACCATTGGAAAGGTCCTCCAGAGTTACGTTGATTGGCTAATATCTGACACATGTCAATCAATCCCTATAAATTTTTACATTGTAACAATTGAGGAGACCATAGGCCTAGAAACATGGCAATTTGGCGTATTTGGCAGGATTTAAAGAATCAGATATAAGAAAGGTCAAAGGACCAAAAGTTGATTAAACATGTATATGGCAATGGATTTAACCAATTTCTGGATAGGGCTAGATGTGTAGAAAATAGAGGTGCAAGGATAGTGGTGAAGACCCTTTTGTAACAAGTGAAATGCGAAAAAGATTAACTTTTGACGTATTTCTGAGGTCATATCCTTGTCATTTTGACGCGAAAGGGCTGCTTAAAGGAGGGTACGTTAGCCATAAAGGACATCATAAAAATATAGGTAAATTTCATCCAAAATACTTGAGAATTGGTGAGTCAACATATCTTTGGATGATCTTAGCAATGGTATATCACACTAGGTACCATATATTCAGATTTTAGCTGTAGCGGGGGACGGGACTTATTTGACACCCTGTATAATTCTACCCCGGGAATTCTACACATTCACAAAAAAAGTTCGATTTAAAAACGTATATCTTTAGCCTTGCCCAAGTCGGTATTTTTTTACTTATCTAATCTTGAATTATTACCGCCGGTCATAATAGAAATCAAAATAAGTAAAAGGGACCTACTTGGGCAAGGCTAGTATATCTTGGGCTCCCGAATATCGAATATACGGAATAACAGACTTTTCCTTAGCTCTTTCTTTTGAATCCTAACATGCCCAATTGCGAATCTCAAATGAATGATTTCACTAATGATTACGTCGATGCCACTGGCTTCATTCAAGTTACAAGTTTGTAGTAGAATTGTCAAGGATTTTGATTTTTAATTATCAAAGTTGGTTGAAAGGGGACATCTTTCTACTAATGCGAGATAATCTTGAATTCGAAGGATTATCATGAAATAAAGTCAATGTTTGGTTTTGCGGAAAATAGGCATGACCTGGAACATTGTGATGCGAAATATTACAAATGATAGTAAAATAAAAATAGTCTTCATTGCACACAAAGTCAAGGTTTTGGGCCAATATAAAGATGACAGGAGCGAGAAATCTCGCTCAATAAACACAGATTGATTGACCTGCGCTCATTTAAAATGTATATTACTATCGACACCCTTAGCCCATAATTGCCCGGAATATCCCACTCATGGGTATGCCTAAGCAGAAGTGCCACCTGTTATCAACAAAAATCCATATACCAGTCATAAACGATGGATGGATGAATAAATCGAATTGTAACAAATCTCTATTTAACATAAGGATTGAGCGATTGAACTTACGATCTCAATGCCCCCAAGGTGATAATTTGAAGGACCTAAAATAGAATGGTGCAATAGGCCAGTCCTTAATAAACCTGGGTTGTATAAACCCGAAAACTACGTCAAACGAATGTAAAGGGTACACACATAAACCTTTGAAAGATTATATCCAGCTGACTTATAGAAGGAGCAATCAATACACTGTTACCTAATCCAAACTTTACTGATTTACCAATAATTTCTAAATCCCTATACACATTGTCCAATAAGCTCTATGGTGAGTTTAATAAAATGGCAACAGATCGAGAGTAGACAAGTTCCTTGAACTAAATAGCCCTAAATGAACATCTAACCAGGTAAGATATTTTAACATTTTTAGATTGTTATGACATGTTATTTATAGTTGTAGAATAATAAGAGATATGTGTAAATAGAAATAGGTAAATCGTATACTATATGTTATGAAATTAAAGGTAATATGGATGTGGACACAGAAGAAATAAACAAAACAAACAAATTATGTATCTGACCAAGGCTAAATAATAATTATCAGAGGTTCAATTTTTCTGTGTCTATGGAAGAGTTTTGGACATGTCTGTTAAGTTGAGAAACGTGTTCAATGGGGAATTGGAGATCACGGGATAACTGAAATGTAAAGGCGTAGAGCCCATGGTTGACAACACAAGTCTCGACACAAAACAGCCTTGACCATATGAGGCTTTATGAAATGATCTTGACAAACAAAAGGAAAAATCCCCTAAAAAGGTTGATTAAGAAAGACATGTTGTCTTAGAAAAACAAGGGATAACATGACTTGAAGTTTTACCATTAACAATAAATCAATAAATTTTGCAAGAATTTGAAGACATGTTATCAAACTTAACAGGAGTAAAGTAGATGGGCCAGCAACAAATAATTGACAGTCATAAGTTTATGACCAACCTAAAATATGGTTGCTATGACAACTGTACATGAGGCACCTGACACACTCTCAGAATTCAAAAAATTTCACGTAAATGTTAAAGCCTTTACAATGGTAATAATTCAATGTATAAGGTTAGCTGATTGTAATGGCATTTGCTAATGTTTTGCAGAGATGTCGTGGGCTACGCCAGTCACACCAGATCCCTCAGGGGAAAGGGCACCTGTCCAAAAAATGAAATCACAGAGTCGGTTTGCACATCTCAACTTCCGTCTTACTTTTATGGATTTTGTACCACAATGTATCAACGAGGGAGGACTTTTTACAGCTCCAACATTTGAACTATTCAGGTAAGATGTTTGAAGTCATATACACCTGAGCAATCACAAAAAAATTACAGGTGACAAAAATAAAATTACATGTGGCAGAATATACTAGCATGACAAATGTAATATATAACTGAAACATGGTTGAATTCAATGTTTGAAACTTACCTAGTTTAATACCTGGGCTACCCTTCAAATAAGGGTTGTCATACAAAATATTTGAGAAAATATTCTGTATAAGTTAACATGTCAATATGTATTGTTTGTCCTTGGTTTCCATAATCTCAATTCACAAATCTTAACTGGTTAACTTTGTTGAAATTTATGGCATGGTATGGTATAAAATGACTTTTATTTGAATTTTTTCTCGCATCCAGTGCATTAGTGAAAAAGGCAAATGATTGGCTTTTTGGGAACCCGGCAATGCAAGTGAGAACATGTGAGACTATTGAACTACATGTGCCAGTTGGGTACACTGAACTTGATGCCAACAGAACGTCCAGATCGGAGTATGGGAAGGGGAGGTTAATGCACATCAAAGCACTGAGGTAAGTTCAAGTATATTCCAATAACTAAATGCATCAATGGTGTCAGTTATACCGTGTCTGTGAATTTACAGCTTTGACCTTACTCTTCCTAAAAGCATGGGCTTTCTCTACCGAATGCCCATGGTAAAAAGAATGATAAAAAAGAAAGGTAAAATTAATGGCGTTCTTCCAACACAATTCCTAAGTAAATATCCATATCACACTTCTTTGTTATATGTCCTTGTCTTAACCAACCATCTACATATAGATAGCTTCTCTACAGACTATTCAAGAAAGCCTATTTTGCCTTTAAAAAGAAAGTTCCTTAATGTCCATACCTAAAAGTTGGAAATTTGGGTGTAAAGTCACAATGCACAAATGCCATGCAAGTGCATTTTACATCTTAGCTTTATCTCAGTAGTGTATGTTATGAACACATGTACTGTAAATCAGTAGAATCCTCATTTATATAATAGCGTACATGACATGTATTTTTCAGAATGTGGATATCTCCCAAATCAGCATCTGATCGCTCAGAACCACAAACTATTCGCTGTATCAACATTGTGCCAAAATGTATAAAAGAAGGTTTCAATGGAATAGAGCCAGAATTTGACTCTATCATTGTAACTCTTCAAAAGTTTAATAATATTATAAGGAAAGAGGCTATACAGGGTAAGTATGATTATAAGTGTTATGTAACCAGTTCATTTGGATACTGTCTGTAGATCACATATTCACTGAAACATAGAAACATACAGGGTGACCAAAAACAGAACCCTCCAAAAATGAAATAATCTATTTAATTCATATGAAATCAGTTTCATTTTTCATGTACAGAAACAACATTCTATGGATGACAATGTGAGACCAAATTCTTTACATAACAGTGAACATTCTTCTTGTTATGTCCAGTAAAAAAATGTGCGTTTGAGTTAAACGCAATCACACATAGTGCGTTCAGGTGTTCTCATACCCTTTTCCAACAAATTTTTAAATATAGGTAGCCTTATTTACAGAGCTCGAGGATTCAGAGAATAACAGGATCTTAACTTGTGAAATCCGAGGAATTGAACAGTCGCAAAATCATGTTTTCTCAAAATTTAAAACTCGCGAAGTTAACAGGGAGTACAGTATCATATTAACATCCATAGATACAAGTTTATGCACAAAAAAATTCAGGTTGACAGAATGGGTATTCAAGAAATTATTACATTTTTTAGAGGGTTCTGTTTTTTGGATCACCTTGTAGATTCATTTGCCTCTTTTGTAGTCATGGTAGCAGTACATGCTTTAAATAGATGCATCCTCTAACTGTCCAGTACACTTCTGGGTTGTTCCTGTAATTTGAGGCATACCTGCCAACTTATATCTGATCATTTGATTTTTAAGGCATCTCTTGTTGATATGGCCATCTTTCTGATCAAATTTCGGATTGTCCTGTTTTTAAGTCACCACCATAAGTGGTGACGTATTGTAATAATAATCTTTTTTGTTGACAGTGTTTGGGGTCGGAGTTTGGCATCTGTAACAAATGGCAGGTGGTGACATTTTACATGTTAATGCCTTGTTCATTACATTCTTTGTAATTGTCACTTATTTTCCATCTTTACCATTTTAGGGAAGATAATCACCGTGGAAACTGTGAAACATATGTTTACTCAATGGACAGGTACGTTAGATGCTGATGAGTCAACCTATGTAGACAAGTCCTCGGATCAGCTGTGCAATTTATATACACTGAGGGTGTATTACATTGAAGGAACCTCTCTATTTGAAGAATTGGGTAAGTGGCACATATATATCCAAATAAGTGTGACTGAATTTGAACATATCTTTTTTCTAAATTCTGTTTTACCATCTCCATTTTGTAATTTTGAATTTGTATTTTATATAGAGATGAAAGACATTAGTCCAAGGAAGGTTGAAGTGAAGAAGAAAAAGGTGAAGTTTGCTGGTCACTCTGACACTATTGATGTTGTACAGACATGGCTGAGGGAGCAGATCGGAAGCAGATTGATCTCAATACAATCTTTAGAGTTTCAACTGACAGATGCAAAACTAACAGGTACTTGACTGGCACATTAAAGGGCTAGTAGCTGTTACTTAGACAAGGGAACCCCCCCCCCCCCAGAGCTTAAAATGACTCATAATTACCTTTCTTGTTTACCTTTCACGATAAATTTCTGAAAATAACTTTACTTTAGGATAAATAGAACAATTCCTGTCTATATATTGGATTCTAGTTTTAATATTCAAGTATACTCAGAAAAATGTCCCATTTTATAGTACTAATATTTTCAACAAAATGTAGAGCATACAGTATGCATTTCCCATTTTTCTATGTTTTAAAATAGGCAGTATCCTTTTCAGAAAATGGAGTTCCTAACACAGGATATTCAACATACACAAGATCTTTGGAAGAGAAAGGCCAGACAATACTAATTCACAGAATATTTCTAGCAAGACCTTCAAGGCCGACCTTAAGTAAACCAAAACTACCACCCCTGTTAAATTGCAAGACATTTGTCCCAGTGCAGTTGAATAAAGGCAACACAGAAACATGTCCTGGATTTGAGGGAATGGCAGAAACAATGAAAAGAATCATTGCATGGCTAAATGTTACAAGTATGTATGAACATGGCATCTATAAACCTTACTAGTTCATCTGAATATTAATTTATAATTCATATTATTGGTAAACATATCATCTATTCTGTATTTCAAAATCTGTAATTATAGAAATTGATTACTTTATATCAGAACTAATGTGAATTTACAGTGTCTGTTCTGTATCATTCCGAAAATATAGCCTTTTGCCTTTTGAATAATCATTTTATGCTATATTTCCATTAAAAACTGGAGATTGGCAGGTATGCATTTAACTTGATATTATTCAACAAAATTTGCATTGCGTGTTACTATTTCATATCATCTTATATATATTCTTTAAAATGGCTCTTTATTGTTTATTTATTCAGATGTTAACATCATATCAACGGAAACTGTGTCTGTGTGTCTCAAGAAGGGGAAAACCATTGATGCAGACACTTTACAGTGGACTTATTCAAATAGGAAAGATAAACGAGAATTCATGTTGACAATTATACGACTGTACATAGATGGACAATATTTTGAACCAGCGAGTAATTTGCTGCCCCCCTTGCCCTCTACAGCCACTGATAACGAGGCAACTATATGCAGTATTTCATAGATATGTTGTCTCCCCCAGAGTAATAGTCAAGATCGTTAAATATTAACAAGGCATTATCATATAAAATGTCACCAACTACTATTTGTTGCAGACGTTGGATGCCAACTGCCAAACACCAATCGCTGAACACCAGGCACCAAATGCCAAACATCGTCCACAAAAATGTTGGAGACTATAACAATAAGTCACCACTTCTGGTTGTGACAAAACGGATAATATTCTTGCAACCGAAATCCAATATAGCGTAATTAAGAAATGAAATAAATAATTCAGATAAAGAAAAAAATAATATTTCAGTTATTTACTACACTAGGAACAATGAACTTGTTTATTAGGTGTTTATAGTATATTTCTATTTTTTTGCAGTATTTCATTACATTACTCGCAAGACTAATAAAGATATTATCAGGCATTTCAGCAAGTGATACATGATCATTTTGTGATGAAGCCTATATGTTTTTTTATGTATCACCACTCATTGTTAAATCGTTCTTTGAATGATAACTACATGTTCTGATATCATTTCATCCTACATACATTGCCAGTCCCTTCATCTATACTCTACTATGATGATTCAATGTCTATACTTCCTCCAGCCTTTTCAATTTCTTCTTTTAACTTTTCAGCTTCTTCTTTAGGAATATCTGCTTTCACTGTTACTGGTGCTGACTCTACAAATTTTTTGGCCTAAAAATAGAGAATATGATTATCAATCCACTTTTGAGTGTACATGCACATGTATTTGCAAGTGTAGTTTCCAAGCACTTTATTATGATATGATTTTGACACCATTAGTAAGCTGAGACTGCAATGTTTCATTTTCAGGTCAGCCAACGGAATGTGGCCATTTTTGAAAAATTTTGAAAAATCAGTCAAAACCAGGTAATAATTATTTGCAAATATGTTGATCAACAGACAGACAAAAAGTAAAGACGATGGAGCAAATCTCGTAAATCTGGATATTTTTGGTTGAATTTTGTCTTATTGATGGCCCCAGCCAAAGGCCAAATTGATTGATGTTCATGTAAGCAATGAACAAGAGGGGAAGACTAGAATGATAATTTTGTCGAGTGCAGCTATTAAACGATTATTATTTTGGGTGATAAATATGACATATACACAATAGAATATGGTTGCCTATCTACCTGAACAAGATTCATTCCCTCCATGAGGACCTTCAATTGTTTGATAAGGGCCACTTTTTTCTTCTCGTCGAACTTCATTAGTTTAACAGTAAAAGCTAAGGGTTTCTTTGGCCCTGTGTCTTCCTCTGGTTCCTGAAATTACAGCTATATGTACAAATTGCTCTGGAATAGTGTAACATCCTTGGAAGGTATATGAAGATTTTATTGTCTATGAAAACAAAATAGGGTAACTATATTTTGCACTGGATTCAGTTAAAAAAGTAATACATGTAATAAATCAGTTATTGAAATAAAATGTGAAATTAAATATGCATTTGTTCTGTCAACCTTGAGATGGTCTTACATCTGTATAAATTTGAGGTTGTACGAATAAGTACAGAACACGATGATGACTTTGAAAGAGTGTCATAACAGTGGCTCATAAAGCTCAATTAGCAAATCCCTCCTCACAATGGCAGTATATCTGCAGTGTCTGTCTTCTTTGTGCAGAAACTAGAGCTAACATGCATACATAATCATTTTTAATCAAACCAATTTTCAAGCGTTATAGTGTAGTCATCAACTGGTCCATTTTGAAGTTTTGAAAATGTGGTACTGTGCCTAATACTGAATGGATGTGTGTAGCATGGTCAGTAACATACCTCCTCTGCTGCAACTTGGGCTACAGGGGCAGCACCCATGGCCATCACAGGAGCATCAGCTATCTTTAACTTCCTCTACAAAAAAAAATCAAAAACATTTCATCAATTAAGGGATGGTGTCAAATTATCGACAGTCATGCGAAATGAAGTTAATTTCGTTATGGTTTGACTTCCCCCCTCCCCTCAACTAACAAAATTTTAAAATGTTGATTTGTCATTCACTTGAATATTTAAAAAAATCAACCTTATTCGCTCACAAAACCACCATTTACCCCCCTGCCAGAGCTTTATGCCAATTTCCCAGAGAGAAATTTAGATTCATGCCTCCCAAGGAAAACACCCATCCATTGTGTTAGAGTAATTCTTAAATTCAAAGTTTTACAATGTAAACAGCAACGCCAGGGCATTGCAAATCCCATCGAATATCTGGCCTAGTCCAGGTACGTCAGATACTCTTCCCAAAGAGGGGTGTCGTTGCACAATTTTGACTTTTTTCTGACCCCATCTATTGGGCCTGTAGTGGACATTTCAAAATAGCAGCAATATCTTGAAAAAATAATTTTGAATTAATGTGATTTCTTGTGATAAAACCTGATTTTAGCATTACAATTTTACAAGTGCTACTGCTAACAAAATATCACATTAATTCCATTTGAGACCAGCTGACAATTTGGCAATCCAACCAGAACTTACTTCCCTGTACAGCCCATACATATAACAAAATTTGACCATTACTATTTGATGGATGGATAGATAGATATACAGTGGTGTTTTATATCAACTTTTCTTTTTATTTTGGTCATTTGGTAGATTTGAATTTTTTCAGTACAGATTTCAATTCAGTCTTTTTGGCTGCAGGTTGTAAGTACTCTTTCATTACAATAGGCCAAACTGTTTAATAGCTTACCTTTAATAATTCATTTAGGTCTGCAACTTCAATAAGAGTGAGCTGACTGATTTCCTCTACAATATTTGTAATTTTGTTTGAATATTGTTTGTCAGAACCCTCTTCGTGTGGCAAACTGAGTGTTTGTGAACTGCAAAGGCGTATATGGTTGGTTCCTACCACAGTTGTTGTCACTCTCTGATTAAGCCTAAAGTATGAAACAAAAACAGTTATCATTCCCCTGGTATTTTTGTACTAACCTGACTCTATAGTTCAAACTAAGATTCAGCTTATCTAAAGAGAGTCGATGACGTCAATTTTTAAACCAAACCCATTAAAGGGACAAAGTTGTCAAGTGTAAACCCCCTAGATTTTTTTTAAAGTGAACTTCATATGGCAAAAGCTGGCTACAGCCTGATAATACTAAAGGAACTTGTAGTAGCAGGTAGACTTTTTTGTAAATTCATTTATTTATTATTTACAAGGTATGTTACAAAGATGAGATTGCAAAGATGAATTCACAAAAATACACTTTTAAGCTCTGGATAATCGTTCCTACAGTTTGAGCAATAAATAATTAGTAGTCGATTTCCTATCACCACTTCAAAACCACAGTTTTTCAGGGCTCGCATTAACTCCGCCCGATTAAGGACATAAAAAAAATTTGGAGGACACAAAAATTGAAAATATTTCTGTTTTTGGACATAAAATTTTGTAGGTCAATACTTCACCACTGGTTTTAACATTGAATCAGTTTGATGTTAAGTTTAAACACTAAAGAACATTGTGAGAGTCAGTTTGAACTCTAAAGAACATTGTGAGAGTCAGCTTGAACTCTAAAGAACATTGTGAGAGTCGGTTTGAACTCAAGTTTGAGAAAGTCAGCTTGAACTCTAAAGAACATTGTGAGAGTCAGCTTGAACTCAAGTTTGAGAGAGTCAGCTTGAACTCTTTAAGTTTGAACTCTAAAGAACATTGTGAGAGTCCACCTGAACTTTTGAGTTTGATCTCTTAAAACCTTGTATATGTAAGTGTCAGTTCTTAACTAGTAATAAATGTATCATTGGAATGGTGTTGATACAAAGAAAATCAGCTGACAAAATTAACCAAAGGTACCGTTTCAGTAAAATATGCTTTTAAAATAAAATTATACCCCAAAACAGGCTTGTAATGAGGAAACACTTATTTTTGAAAGGACAACTTTTTAAAAAAAATTGCTTCCTTTGGACAAATTTTCAAACCTAATGCAAGTCCTGGATTTTTATTGCTCAGACTAGATTGTATATAGTAGTAGTTAGGCCCCAGGAGTTAGGCTTGGATCTATCAATAAACCTCAAGATGAGACTCCAAATTGAAGAAATCACTGGAAAAAATTATCACTGTTCAAAACCTCCCTCAAACAATGGTATGGGTATAAAAATGATATTAGACATGATGGAGAGACAAAATGGAGGGCAGGTGGCAGTTTTGAGCTAAAAATGTTATAGTTTCTTTTATGAAAACCATGGGTCGGATATCTTTAAATGCGTTTCGCTAGCCTTGTTGAAGGCTTTAGCATTTGCTAATTTTTAAAAATCTGCAAATGCTAAAGCCTTCAACAAGGCTAGTGTTTCGCTATCTTAATCATGTCAGCAGTCAGTAAGATCCTAGACTTGGCATGTGCTTAGAATGAATGTTGATCTAGTCAAATCAAACACCTTTGTGAAAAATAAATCAACTAGACAACAGCAACACCAAAACGTAGCAAATCCCATCGAACAGCCATGGCTGTCATTTTTACAAACAAAGTATATAGACAAAATAGCCGCCTTCTACCAAAAGTGTCATTTAATAGACAGTGTGCCATGCTTATAGTATTCATATACCAAATATGAACAAAATCGTTCCACTACTTTTCGAGTTATAGTAAAATATGTTAAAATGACGGCCATTTTTCAAAATGGATGCCTTCTTCCAAAAGTGTCACTAGACAGTGTGCCATGCTTATAGTATTCACATATACCAAATATGAACAAAATCGCTCCACTACTTTTGGAGTTACAGCAAAAATCGTAATATAACGAGTAAAGGTCACCATTTTTCAAGATGCCTGCCATGTGCTTCTTTACTCTACATTTCTAGCTTTATTAATGTTCTATATAATTTTTACATTTAAAATACATGCTATTACAGTTTTACATATTGCATCTAAATTACTGTAAAATCGGCACTAAAATGGCCGGCATTTTTAAATGAGCGGCCATTTTGAAAATCGGTTTTTCGAGCAGAACTTCTACCCCCATTGGGTATATTTGTACAAAATATGAACAAAATCGGGCCAACGGTATTCAAGTTATTGCCCGGACAGACGGACAGATGGAGGCGTTCCCTATATCCCTCCAAACTTTGTTTGATGGGATAATAAAGCACGAAATATTGAAGATAATCTCTAAAAATCAAACATCTATAGCTGAGTGGCCTAATTGCGACGTCACTAAAAACTAGAATCCATCCGGTGATCGCAATTCATCAAATGGGGTATGAAGGATGTTATAAGTTTAACTGTGGTAATGTATTTTTTGTCTGCTCCCGACTTGAGTACGTAGTCAGTGCTGGAGGACAAATTACCTTATTTTTCACTCTTGTACATGTATATAATGTAGGAATGTTTGAATAACCTTTGTTCGAATTTTGGAGATACAGAATAACAAAACACTTCAAATGAGGTATGATTTGTCATAGATACTTATGTAAGCTAATGTTTCTGGTTACCTGTATTTTACAGGTGGGCAGGCGACCCAGGCGGGCGCTTTTATTTTTTTCATACGGGTGGTAGGATCAAAAACACATTCCAAAATTATTTTATTGCATGATTATCTTTGAGATTCTGTCGTCGTGTAACTATATTGCTAACCACAATTGGAAAAAGTTCCCTACCCGAATTAAAAGTAACCAAATTGTCGTTGAAAATAAGAAATCGTGTTTACTGAAGCAAGGTTGGGATGTGTAATTGGGAGGAATCAGGGCAATCCGGGCGAGGTTTGTTTTTTCTTGCTCTTCACAAGATAGCACCCATTTGTTATCCCATCGAACGAAGTTCGGAGGGATATAGGGAACGCCTCCGTCCGTCCGTCCGTACGTACGTCCTTCCATAGGTCAGTCCGTCTGTCTGTCTGGGCAATAACCCAAATACTGTTGACCCGATTTTGTTCATATTTCATACACATGTGCACTATGGGGGTAGAAGTTCTGCTCGAGAGAGATTTTCAAAATGGCCGCTCATTTAAAATGGCAGCCATTTTAGTGCCGATTTTACAGTTATTTAGGTATAGTATACAGAACTGCAATTATTGCAATGTGTTTTAAATGTAAAAAAGTTTTATAGGACGTAAAGCTAGACATGTAGATATTTAAGAAACACATGGCAGCCATCAAGTGAGGTCACCTGCTTGACCACTGAGAACATTAAATTTAGAGAAAATTGGGACAAACTGAGCATGGCATAAGTAAACTGAACAATATTGCAAAACATTACACAGGATTTAAAGGGCCGAAACTGTTTGGAAAGTTCCTAAATTTAGTGTTATTAAAATCTTGACCGGAAGTTAAAAATCCAGTGTCCTTGACCTGACCGGAAGACGACAACAACAAGATAGGTCCAACAAGATAATGCAGCAAACTCTTTGTCAAGATCTGCTTGGAGAAAAAAGTTGCCTAGCCCTGATACCCCGGCCTGATACCATCAGTAGTGTAAGGCACTGAACGATACCATATACTTGTTTGTTTTGTTGTTGGTTAGGTAGCACGCCTGTGACGTCACAAACAAGAATTTAAACCCTGCTTCAGTAAACTTGATTTCTTATTTTCAAGGACAATTTGGATACTTTTAATTCGGGTAGGCCTAAGGCCCAAGTATGTTAGCTTTTTTTATGACAACGTAATCTCAAAGATAGTCCATAAATTAATTTTGGAATGTGTTTTTGATCCTACCACCCCTATGAAAAAATAATAAAAGCGCCCGCCTGGGTCGCCTGCGCTTACTTCGGTCCAAAGCCTTCTCTATATTCTGGCTTTGAGGAGGATTGAGCTGCCTTAGTATTATAAATATTGTAAATCATTGTGTCACACGCACAGTAAATATGGCAAAATAATATAAAATATACCTTTATGTATAGATTTGAAGAACTTCAGCTCACATCCCCGTCTGAAACTATTGTTATATTTGATTTCTTTAAGCGAGAATAATTTCAAATTTTATTCACGTCCAGAACCGGAAGCCATTTTTAGCTACAGCGAGAAAATTTCACCATGTGTCAAACTCCGAAATGAAATTTTGAAATATCTAAATCCAGACAAGCAACGCTTCATCCTAAATATGATTAATATTCTTAAAAACATTTATAAAATTTATTAAAAATGAGTTCTAGGTGCGTGTAGGTGCGTGTAGCACCTTTTCTAGAGTACATACGAAATCAATGAAGTTACGTCTAGCTGTAAGCTAGAGACTCGAGTAAGCCTGCGCACCTGTAAAATACAGGTAACCAATGTTTCTTGTGAAATGAAAAATAGAAAAACCTTACTGTCTCATCTTCTTGAGACATTATCATCGAGGTACTGATACTTTATCCCGTACCAGAACTATAGTCCTGCAGTGAGAGCATTCTTTTGCCTGTACGATTACAACTTGGGAGAATTATCTACACCCCTTACACTTAAGATACCTACTTCAATTGATTCCTGGGTATTTTAGCATTCTTTTCGTGTAGTTGAATCCACAATTGTCTGGGTATATCGGCAGAACGGGAACATTGTTCTTTTTCATCTAGAGATATTCCATCACTTTCCAAAATGGCGGTTGGATTTAAAAGGGGATTCCCCGTTTGACTGACCCGGAAGTGGCCCGGAAGCACCAAAAATGAAGGAATTTGACGGTTGAAATAAGTTAAATAAACACACAAATATTGTGATTAAAAACGAAAATTTCTTTGTTCTGCCGATAAACCCAGACAATTGTGGATTTAACTACAAGAAAAGAATGCTAAAATACCAAGGAATCTATTGAAATAGGTATCTTAAGTGTAAGAAGCGTAGAAAATTCTCCCATGTTGTAATCGTACAGGCAAAAGAATGCTCTCACTGCAGGACTATAGTCCTGGCACGGGATAACTGATACTATACTAGAGTCCATTTCACTGCTTCATTTCGTCAGTAGAACGGCAAAAATAAGAAATTGGGAGACCATTGTGCAATAATATATGGAAAAGTATATTCATAATGTACATGAATGACTTTTGTATATTTCAGATTTTTTAGTTTTTTGTGCAATAAGCCTGTGCCGTCCTGTAATTTGAAGAATTTCAGCCATGTTAATCTTATTGAAAATAACATGGCAGAGAAACATCCAAATATAAGAGGCCACACACTTTATAAGCCAAACTAGAAGCAATCCAAGATATACAAATGTCATTCATGTACATTATGAATATACTTTTCCATATATTATTGCACAATGGTCTCCCAATTTCTTATTTTTGCCGTTCTACTGACGAAATGAACCAGTGAAATGGACTCTACATACCAGGACCGTGGGTCCTTCATTCTAAGTAGTACGCCACCACCACAGGAACAAGAGTCAATAATCCAAAAACGAGCATTCAGGGGGGTCTGGGGGTTCTCCCCCAGGAAATGTTTGAATTTGGAGAGGATTTGCAACCTTCTGCTACGCCTGTGCGTACCCAGCGTACCGGGCGCTACGCCCATGCATACAATCGTGTGGGCATCTATTGTTACGTCCCTGGGAGCCAATCCTCCTTGCTTGGGAACTAAGCCTCCTTGAGAGATTCCCACATCAATCTGAATCGCAATCTGCACAGATCAGTCACTCAAAAAAAATTTAAAAAATCATAAAAAATTTCGACTAAATGTAAACCTTACACACTCTGCTACGTTTTAAACTTACCGTCTGTTCTGTAAAAGAATTCGAGCGAATTGCTGTAAACTCCGCCGGTATACTTGCATCTTTCTAATTGGAGGCAAATGTTCTGTCTATCTAAAAAGTCCGTTTTTGCGTGTAAATAGGAAAATATTTCTACTTCATGTGCGATGGGACTGAATGTAATAGATATTTCTGATTGGATAATATTCAAACGTAATCCAGCTCAAGGTTGATGCCTTTCTCCTCAGCAGAGCTCCAACACTAATAATCTAGTCCATGTTCCTTGATTTGGAGAAAACTAGGACTTAAATCTGTCTGTCATGTGATTGTATACAGAAAGCAATTGATGTCCAAGTACAGAGATTGTCACAAGTTACTTAGGTCCAAAGCCTGTAAATTAGAGGCTCAAGAAAGGTACAAGTAAGCTTACTCTACTGGATAGAGGAGAGGAGACAGGTTGTAGCCTAATAAAGTACATTAACTTGTAGGTGAATCTGAAATATTTATTTTAGCCTCAAAGACTCTAAGCTTTTAGGCTTTATATCTCTGTAGATACTAGTCCAACAATATTAGACCTAGCCTTGGCCTGTTTCTTATCTGACATGTCTTATGGCCCGGCCCCCGGCTAACGGCCAAGAAAATTTATGGAGACGCGGAAAATTCTAAGAACGCTGTCAACATCAAATTGAAATGGGGGAGGTGTTTATTACTGTTTAGCATTGCAATCTGCTTATGCTTAGCCAGGTTCGCGTAAAAATATTGATGACGTATTACTCATTGCCTGCTCTTGTTGAAATCCATGGCCTTAGCGGAAAAAAAGTTGAGAAAAGCAATAAATGAGCGTTCAGGGAGGTTGGGGGGGGTTCTCCCCCAGGAAAATTAAAAAATTTGTTTGTATTTGGAGCAAATTTACAACCATCTGGTATGCCTGTGCGTACCCAGCGTACCGGGGGCTACACCCATGAAATCCAATATAATGTGACATCATTTCACTAATGACAATAAGCTTTGGGGAAACTGTTAGTGGATTTCCCGAATTTCACATTTATATACAAAATTAACTCTAACTTGGGTATAATAAGCGTTCTATCATATCACAATCGATTCCTCGTATAATATAAAAATATATGAAAACACTAGTATATACGAGGGTTGTCCCAGAAGTAATGTACCATATGCGCTAACTTTCTTTAATCCTCTTCAATTCAGGTAAAATTGTTTGTATATTGCAATTGAAGTATGTGTTATCTATCATATCCCAAAGTTTCAGCATCTGGTTAATGTTAAGCCTTAAAATGGTTACTAAATAGCAACGTGGGGTAGGGATGGGTGGGCCAGGTACCAATTTTTCTAATCATGAAAAGCTCTTAAGTGTTATTCAGTTTATATTTAAAAAAGTCATATATTTTGTCTTTTCAATATTTAATGACAATTTATTCACATTGAACCAGATCTTTGGACACTCTATAGACATCATTTATAAAAAGTAAAAATAAAAGTGGGCCTAATACAGAACCTTGTGGCACACCACAAATTAATGTTCATTTGAAAGAGCTGAAAGAGAGTGTAAAAAGTTGGGAGCAAACTTCTTGAAAAGCAAGCCAGTGTTTCCCTTATAATCAATCCTAAACCAATACTAATAATATTTGCAGAGGACTGTTGAAACATTTGATCCAACATAGGAGTTATTGAAAATGTACATACCGTATGTCCAAATTCATTAGAATTGAAAAAGGGGATGGCCATTTCAAAATGACAGATTGACAGATCTAATTCTGAAATGAAACCATACCATAATTTCATGCACATTGTATGACTGAGTATGCATTCATTTCAATGCAACATCTGGAAGGCTGTAATGATTATTTAAAATTATATTGATTTCATGTAAAGTTAATATTATGTATTTACATTAATTTGTAGGTACAATATAGCAGATGCATTTGATGTTGTGCTCACATATCATTAAGAGAGCTGTGTGAATATGTCAAAATGACTGTCTGTGATGAAATAAAGACACAAGCTAAAGAAATCTGCTCTGTGAAAACTGCCAAGAAAACATTGCCTATAACTCAATGGCTGCCAAAATACTGGTAAGCATATACTTAAAGCAATTGTTGGAAAGGATTGAAATCACACATATTTCGTGAATTTTCTGATTTACATATAGATTTAACATATCATATATGTTTTGCCAAGTTTATATTAGTGTTTACTGTTCATAGTATGTAGGTGTTCGGTGTTCACTTTAGGAATGCACTGTAACATGGGAGTCAACAGTCAATGTGAGAAAAATGTTTTACCAAATAAAAAATGCTCACTGTAGAGAGGGGTTCACTATTTGTACTCATGGGCAGATCTGGGAACCAACAAGGGGGGGCAAATTTCTGGTCTGAGAAAAAAACGTCCGCGCTTGCACGGAAAAAAATTTTGGGCCCCTAAAACCAAAGAGTGGGCCCAATTGAAATTTTGAGGCCCATTTTCTTCAAAATTTGGCCCAAAATTAAAAAATAAGGCCTTAGAAGTCCCATTTATGACCAAAAAGGCCCACTTTTTTGGGGCCTTAAGGCCTTTTATGGCTCAACATTTTCTTGGGCCCAATTTTTTATTTTTTCTTGGCCCACCCAAGGGGGGGGGGGCAGGCCCCTGGGCCCCAGATCTGCCAGTGGTAAAGTAATTTTATCTTGTTCCAGCTGCCAGTGGTTCCAATGTGATTTGATAGCTGGACTGACAGTTGGACTCACAGTTATACCTCAAGGATTGGCTTATGCAGTAGTTGCTGAATTACCTCCACAGGTAAATTATTCTGCTACCAAATTATATACGTATTGAAATTTCGCACTATCTGTTTAGTTTCATTTTGTTCTACCACCAACAAGAATTGGTAACATTGTACTAGCCTTAAATCTTTTCTGAATGTCATTTTGCTGGCCATGGGCGTAGCGCCCGGTACGCTGGGTACGCACAGGCGTACCAGATGGTTGCAAATTCGCTCCAAATACAACCAAATTTCAAAATTTTCCTGGGGGAGAACCCCCAGACCCCCTGAATGCTCGATTTTTGATTCACTCAACTCTTGTTCCCGTGGTGGTGGCATACTTCTTAGAAAAATAGTGCACCGCCCATGCTGGCCTATTCAGCCATGACCATCAACTTTTAGCATCTGGAACAAAAGTTCATGCTGGCTAAAGCAATCCAAACACACATCTCTTCATTTTTACCAACTTTAGTATTTCCTCATTGGTAATTCTCTGATTTTGTATCATTCCAGTATGGCCTTTATTCGTCCTTCATGGGCTGCTTCATCTACTGCCTCTTTGGGACGTCAAAAGATATTACATTGGGACCAACTGCAATCATGTCTCTCATGACAGCACAGTTTGCCAGTGGCCTCTCCCCAGTTCCACATAATGCCACATATGCATTAATACTCACACTCATGTGTGGATGCATTCAGTTGCTTATGGGTATATTAAACCTAGGTAAGTTTTACAGAACTGTTTTGCATAAAACTGTTGTTTTTTCTGACCAACATTTTTATTGTTTTGCATTTGGATAATGCCCTGATATTATATATCTACATGCATGTCACATTTTATTTCATGGTTTTACCATGTTTTGGCTTATGGGTATTAACCTTCATACTCCTTAAATGTCCTGCATGACAGACAATTTACATAAATGGCCATTGGTATAGAAATGGGTCTATTTTAATCGGAATCTTACATTGTCTTTGACTCTTTGGAGTTTTGGGGTAAGTTGATCAAACCTTGAATTGACAGGATTTAATTTAATGGTGTGATGATTCTCACCTTCATTTTGCATTGTACATGTATTAGTGCATTATATGTTATATGTTGTAGGCATTATTGTGGAGTTTATATCTTACCCTGTGATAAATGGCTTTACATCTGCTGCTGCTATCATCATTGCATTTGGACAAGTTAAGGTGAGCACCTCTCTAATCTATTCAAGTACAGGTGCACTGACAATGTGTTCATTTGAATTATGGTAAGTGCTGTAATATTTAACTTGCCATATTTCTCACAAAAATAAATATGACAATATACAGTGCCAGTGCTCCTTATTCTATGGGGTAGGCCTTATATATTTAATAATAAGAGATTTGTTCAAGTCAAAAGTCCACATTGAATTTTTATGTTACACTAGCCAGGTTTATATTCAGATAAAACTTCAATGCACTAACTCTTGTCAAATAAGTTAAACCTCCAGTTAAACTTCATTTCCATTTTCTGCTTAAACATTGTATGTAACAACATTTTGTTGAAACCCCTCTAATTAAATATATTTCAGCATATATTGGGCTTGCAGAACATTCCAAGAGACTTCCTACAAAGTGTCTACTACACATTTGCCAAATTGCCACAAACAAGGTAGTTATTACACAGGGTTTCTGCGCCCCTTTGCTATTATATATATTTGGATCCATGTGTTGTATGGGTGATTGGAGTGGGTCACTCAAGCATGTTGTATGTTATTGCGTGCTGCAAACTGTAACTAGGACCAATAATGTGTGACCATGAAGTAATAGGTACTATTGTACTGTACTGTCAAACCTGTCTAAGTGGAACACCTTAGATACCTTTGATAAGTGTTCCACTTGGGAGGTGTTCCACTTAAAGAGGTCTATTTAACAATAAGTCAGTTAGTCTTTGGATTTTGAAAAGTGTTCCAGTAACAAAGGTGTTCGATTTCTAGAGTAGTTCTACTTTACAGGTTTCACTGTTATGTAGTTAGGGTAAAGATATAAAGAGGTCAGATATGTTGTTTTCTATTTCAGAATAGCAGATCTCATAATGGGTATTGTTTGTTTGATTCTACTGGCTGGCTTAAAAGTAGGTAAATTAAAAGAAGGCGTATAATAGTATGTTTATTGTCTCATGTTTTTGATAACGAAATATCCCAAATCAAATAAAAAACGAGAAATTCATAATGATTTTAGAAAATACTCTTATTAGGATTTGCTATTTAATGGAGGTACCATGTCTGTTTGTTTCAGAAAATGAAATCAATAGATTGGGGAGATGAAAATGAAGAAGATATTCCAGTTTGCCGGAAAATATCCCGCAAGTTTATCTGGGTCATTGGAACAGGTATGGTTATGTATCATGTATGCCTAAATAATGATCAGACTGACCCATATAAGTATTAGCTTGTATCGCGCCAATATTAGACATCGATGCTGGAAATCTCAATAATCTTGGTGTGCATTAGTTACTTTTCTTGGCGATAGAAATGACAAAATATTGCTTCTGGGACAAGATCAAATGACTTTGACATATTCTTCACCCTACATGTACCTATTTTGTAATTTGACAATTTGACAATCAACACAAATATACATACTATATGCAAGCAGATATCGGGCAAATTCATAAGCATATTTTTTGATCGGTAAAATAATCGATTATAAAATGGAAGTGTGTTCTCTGACATTGTCATGTAAAAATTTAATTTATTTCAAATTTTGCTGTGGATTGAATTTTAAATGGTTCTAAATGATCTTCAAATGCTTCTTATGATTTCTATTAGTAATGTTTTGACTTCCCTGCTTCAAAAAAGAACATTATCACCCATGGGCGTAGCCAGGGGGATGCGAAAGATCAAAAGAAAAGTTATTTTTCAAATTTTTTGAAAAAACATTAACAAATTATAGTTTGAAATACTTGAAATGCACTACATACAATGTACATTTAAAAGGAGTTATATCGTGAAATATCAAAAAATGAGAAATTTTGAAAATAGTCAATACAATTAGGTTTTGCCATTTTTCTGATTGATTACATGTTTATTTCAGCCCGCAATGCAGTAATTGTGATATCAGGTGCTCTTATAGCTGCGGCTTGTATCAGTCAGGGGTTTGACACATTCTCCGTTGTGGGCCCTTTACCAGAGGGTCTGCCCACCTTTCAACTGCCTAACTTCACTTTGCACAATGGCAGTACAACTGTCTCTACTGCTCAAATATTTTCTGTAAGTATCAATTTAAGGTGTAGGAATATCCAAACTCCATTTTCCTTTACAATTTTAGAAACAATAGTTCATTGAATGATGCATCATGAATGGTAAAAAAAGAAATTGGGACATAAAAAGTGTAAATGTAAAAATGCTTCCTTTCCAGTTGATCAGCTCTCATATATTTTATTCAATATTTTATAATTTATTATCCCATCGAACAGAGTTCGGAGGGATATACGGAATGCCTCCGTCCGTCTGTCCATCCGTCCGTCCGTCCGTCCGTCCATCCGTCCGTCCTTCCGTCCCACCTACGTACATCCGTACGTATGTACGTCCGTCCGTCCATCCGGGCAATAACTCAAATACCATTGACCCGATTTTGTTCATATTTTGTACACATATACCCAATGGGGGTAGAAGTTCTGCTTGAAAACCAATTTTCAAAATGGCCGCTCATTTAAAAATGGAGCGATTTTGTTCATATTTGGTATGTGAATACTTTAAGCATGGCCGAATGTCTAATGACACTTTGGGTTGTAGGCGGCCATTTTGAAAAATGGCCGCCATTTTTACGTGTGTTATTTTACATTTTTTACTATAACTCAAAAAGTAGTAGAACGATTTTGTTCATATTTTATATGTGAATCCTATAAGCATGGCACACTGTCTAATGACACTTTTGGTAGTAGGCGGCCAATTTGAAAAATGGCCACCATTTTTTATGTTTTTTACTATAACTTGGAAAGTAGTGGAGCAATTTTGTTCATATTTGATATGTGAATACTTATGAGCCTTGCACACTGTCTCATGACACTTCGCGTAGAAAGTGGCGAATTTAAAAATGGCCGTCATTTTTACTTTTTTTGCTATAACTCCAAAAGTTTTGGAGCAATTTTGTTCATATTTGATATGTGAATACTTTTAGCATGGCACATTGTCTAAAAAAATTGTCTAATTTTGGGGAGTAGTGGGCCATTTTGAAAAATGGCCACCATTTTTATGTGTGTTATTTTACATTTTTTATTATAATT
This sequence comes from Owenia fusiformis, assembly GCA_903813345.2. Lineage (NCBI taxonomy): Eukaryota > Metazoa > Annelida > Polychaeta > Sabellida > Oweniidae > Owenia > Owenia fusiformis. Next base: position 13,562,086 of record CAIIXF020000009.1, on the reverse strand, counting down.
CAAAAAGTAATAGAGTGATTTTGTTCATATTTAATATGTGAATACTCGTAAGGATTGCATACTGTCCTTTGACATTTTGGGTAGTAGGCGGCCATTTTAAAAAATGGCCAGCATTTACATGTATGCGTGGGCGATTTTTTAAAATTTTTATATGTGGCTACTTAAAAGCATATTACTCCTTCTGATGACAACTTGGCTAGTGAGCAACCATTTTGAAAATGGTGGCCTTTCTTATGTGTGTTATTTTACGATATTTGCTATATATTTTGTTTGTAAAATGCCAGCCATTTCTGTTCGATGGGACTCGCTACGCTTTGGCTTTGCCGTTGTTCTGGTTTGGAAATGATACTTGAGGATAGAGTTTGAGCCATTTTGACTTTTGTATTAAAACATGACTCTTCTGATGACACACTCAGGATTCTGCTTGATTTCCAGGACATAGGGATAGGCTTTGGAGTAGTGCCATTGCTCAGTCTAGTCGAAACTATTGCCATTGGGAAAGCATTTGGTAAGTCTCATTATAAAAAGTTGGAAGATGAAAATCCGCCCAGCAATCCATAAATATTAGTTACGCTGTTAGTCTGCTGCACCATGGCATACGCCCAAATTCAAGAGAAAGTGGAAACTTAAAAACATCATCCAAAAAATCGAGATAGGTTTGACCAGAGAACTGTCTAAGCACTGCTCAATAGACATTTTAGATGAGTCAACGCAAACGGCAGTTATTGTCCTTCTAGTTGTTTGTATTGCTGTATGTAGCTATTTTGTTCTTCCAGCTCGGCAGAATAATTATAGAATTGATGCCAACCAGGAGTTGATTGCAATAGGCATCTCGAATATTCTTGGTTCTTTTGTATCTGCCTACCCTGTAACTGGAAGCTTCTCTAGGTAAGTAGGCATGTCTTCACTTTATACATCTTCAAAGCCAACCCTTTTTCACACTGCAAATGGATAAGTAGAGGGACTTGAAAATATTACAATGCACTAGTGGTACTATTTACATGCCAAAAAAACTATGCATGGAATTAAAATTACTGAGGAATTTGGTGTCTACTTAATTTGGCAGAAGTATTTATTTATTTAAAAGTACAGTTAGTTCTACTAATATTTGTAAGCTAGGAGGCTCTACTAAGTTTAAGCTCACTAATATCAAAGTCAACATTTTGATTTGTCTGTATGTAGTGTACATCTATTTATGAGACCTGTTGAATGTTTTATTTCCAGAACAGCTGTCAATTCTCAAAGTGGAGTAAAAACACCAGCAGGGGGTATATTCACAGGTAAGTCATTGCCTTTAACATGAATAACTCGCCATGTACTGACATTAAAGGGAGTATAAGAACCCCTGGTACCAGAACGACTTTCCACAAGATGAAGGTGTCTTATTCAGTGTATTTATCCCATCAAGGTTTGGGTGATATAGAGAATGTGTCCCTCTGTCTGAACATTCATGTTATTTCCAATTCTAGCCTTCTCTTATATCCCTACAAATGGCAGGAGAGTATTTCTGAGAGAAAAACACTATTCCAATTAGATAGCCCTCCAACCAATATGAAATTACCTGCTAGGCATAAATTGGTGGGTCTGTTCATAGGGAAGGTTAAAATCCTGACTGAACTTGTAAAAACTGGCACACCTTCCCTTGGCCATCCCTAGCTCAATGTCACCCTTCATATGGGACTACACAATACTAGACATGAGCAGTGTCTTACCGAAAGCCGCTTGATTTCACCCAGCTACAGTCAGTTATCAGACATAACAACCATGCCTAAAATCTGCCCAGCTCTGCCTAGACACAAGCTCTGAGAGTCATCACATCTTCTGTACTCTTCTGATATTTCTAGGTTGTCTGATATTGCTGGCCCTAGCTGTACTTACCCCTGCCTTCTACTACATTCCACAGTCTGCCCTGGCTGCAGTCATCATATCTGCAGTACTTCAGATGGTCGACTTTAAGATAATCATGAAACTATGGAAAGTTAAAAGTAAGTTCTTTTGAATTACATTACAATTTGAAATTGAAAAGGTAGGCAGAATCAAGTTTCCCGCACAAGCATGGCAAATGATTTTCGACTCACACAGTGAGCCTTTGGGATTGACAAGGCATTCATCTTGTTGGTCGGACCAAGGGCTTTCAAGAGACAGACTAGTTGGTCCGGCTGTCGATCCATCATGATTGGTTGCACAAGCTAAAACTGCTATTCTTATTGAATCATATTCACATTAATATTTTATGGATATCCATAGTTTGACCTGTTTGACCTGTCATTTTCCAAGTTCACCCTGTTTCCAAGAAATTGCCAATTTTGATGTCAAAAAGCCAAATTTCGAAGCTCTTGGAATTACAGTTTTTTGTGTCTTCACCATCACATTTGACAAAAAGTATGGACTTATTTTCAGGAAACTTTCTGATGTATAAAGTCAATGGCAGGTTTTGTAGTTTCTCAGCTCAAAGTTTGTCCTTTTATTTCATTACTTCTTGAGGGGAATTAAATTGTAACTAGATTTAAGCATTTTCTACAAATTGCTTAATATACAGGGTGGGCCAAAAAAAACGCCACTTTTTTTCAAGACACTATAACTTTTTTATTTTCCAACCTACATTCGCCAAATTTTGCAGTTATATAGTGCCAAGGGTTCCTAGTAATAATATAATGTAACGAGTCCTTCAACTGGGATTATATTTGATCTAAAAAGAGGAGTTCAATTGGTCCGCCACCCCATTTGATGATAGATTTTAGTTTTAGTCGCCTTGCTGATATAGCAGTATCAATGAAATGTTAGCTATATTTTTTTCAATGTGTCTTAATTGCCAGCTTTAGTTAAGCAATTTTTTAGATCGGGTGCCTTCATACCATCTCCTGGAGACCTCCCCATGCCCTATACTCACTTGGGTTTGAATTAAGGCTATTACCGTATTCTCTGTAATTAGCGCCCAGGGCGTTTAGAAAATTGAAAATACATTATTTAGACCATTCTAATAAGCGCCCATGTATGAAAGAAATCAGAAATCCCGAGGAATTTCATGTATGGCAATTTTTCTTGACAAGAATGCATTTACTTCAACATATATTTTTATAATAATATGACAAGTGCTGTTATTGGAGAGAATACGGTAAAGATCGCTTAGACAATATTGACAGTGGTTGAAGACCCGTCTATGTCTAATTTATTTCCGGCACGCCCACTTTGTCATTATCGCCGATTACCTTCAATATTTCCACTAGAGACTGCTGGATATCGATCTAAAGTTATACATTATTTCTAATTTGATGAGAGATCATCATTATTCGTGCAAAAGTCGTGTAAAAGTCGAGAAACATTAAAAAGAAACCAGAAAGTTCACGACCTTGACATGCGCAGAACATCTGCGCAGTAGCTTTTGAAATTTCTGAATGCCGATAAAGAACAATTCCTTCATTCATTATGGACTATTTGGAGACAATATTAGCATGGTATGGTGTGGGAAGCACCCATCGATAGATATGTATCGAGAGGATGCATAGAATTACAAAACGCGTCGTGTTTACAGCAGTTTTAGGGTAAGTACTCTATTATCGCCCGCTCCTGGATTTTGAGAAATATTTTTTTCCTGATATATTCTTCAATTCTTGTTGATTCCTCGATGTTTCTTGAACTTTGTGAAGTGGGGTGGGCGCTTATTAGAGAGTGGGCGGTAAATACAGAGAATATGGTAGCTTGCGGTCATCAGGGCGTATCAGTTTAGGAACATTATGCAAATTATGCTTATTTCTCATGGCACACCACATGTTTAAGTGAGACGCTGGTGACATATTTTATACAAGTAAAAGTGTATAATTCATGATCAATGGCTAGATAACAACCTCAAGTTTCATTTGGTATGTGAATTATGATTTTGTATCAAAAATGAAAAAAGTTATAGCATTTTGAAAAAAAAGTGGCGTTTTTTTTGGCCCACCCTGTAGTATTAATATTTTTCCAATTCTGAGATATTTGAAGTAAAAAAATTAGTAAAAATAGGTTATTTTTCAACTTGCTTCAATTCGACCAAATCTTTTTTTAAATCATCTAGGCCTAAAAGTTTCAAGTAATTCAAATTTGACCTTAGTATTAAGATTTGACCTTCCAATTGATTTTTTGGATTCAAATTTTGGTCAGCTTAATCAAAAAAGACCTACTGACCTCAGAAATAGTAATATTTTCAAGGTGTAAAGTCGTCAAAATAGGTCACAAACTGTGTTTTCTGCGTTTATCAAAATTCAAGACTACAAATCACTATTTTTTGTTGAAAGGATAATTCCCTGCAGATATACATGTACATCTGTTTTGAATTGTTGTATGCATGTTATGTTCTCATTTCTTTCAGAATTGGATTTGATACCACTGGGTATAACTTTCCTGCTCTCATTTGCACTAGGAATTGAAGTAAGTTACTTTGAAACTACAGTTGATGTTTTGGGACAATCGAACACTTTACTTTTATAACTCTGAAAAGGTGTTTTTTATCTCAAGGCAGTAATTGGCAGTACTGGCAATTACATGGGATAAGTAAAATGTTATAATTAAAATTATCATTGCTTGGTTCCTTTTAAATACTTGTCTTTCTGTCTGTCATGCATTTTCCCCATTATTTATCCACAAATAACACAGATTGAGTCATGTCACAGAAAGTAAAATTGATAAAAGGTTTATTCTTCAATTTTGTTTTATGATCTACAAGTATTAGTATATGTATTGTCAAGAACTGTAGATTCTCACTCAAATACCTGCACCTAACTTGGCTGTGTCACACTTGTAAATTGTAAAATAGTTTTCTCTTTACTTTATTCCAGTATGGAATCCTTATAGGTATTCTCGTGACTCTATTCATAGTACTCTATCCTCTGGCCCGACCAACAGTCAAAGTAGGTGTCTAAACCAGTCTGATTATTGTCAAAATCATCAATAAATCAAATATGGATTTTTTATTATAAGAGCCATACATAAGTCCCACTTGTATTGTCCAAAACAATACAAAACTCTTGTTCAAATGTGATTTGCTCTAACCATTGCTTATGTTTGAGCTAGCTATATAGTTTAACATGTTATCAAAATTATTGCTGTAAAATATCATTGTTGTAAAATCTGACTAGCTCATTTTTCTTTTCTCTTCACCTAGCACTAACCCTGCAAATGTCAATCAAGTGGCTGATAATGCCTATACATGTAGCAAAGCCACTGCAAGTGCTCAGTAATGTACAGTAGAACCTGTGTAAGTGGAACACCCTCCGTTCTGCCAGAAAGCGTTCCACTTAGGAGTTGTTCCACTTACGGAGGTTTTGGGTTCGCGGGGATTTAAAGAACATACAAGATCAAATATAGGGTTTTTATGTTTCACCGGAAATATGATTCTCCATTCATTGCAGGGCAGCATTATACCATTAACTATCCATTTGTTTTACTCAAAAAGGTATCCGACAATCATAATCCTCCTCATTCTGCCAAAAATGTTTTCTGACATTCTTAATCCTCCTCATTCTGCCAGTCTCAGGCACAAAAGATTTGACAATTAAGTTTTAATGTTCCTACTGCTAATAATTCATTTGTTTTTAACCGACATTCTTAATCTTACTTATCAAGTTTGAAACAAACAGCAAGGGGTATTAATTAGAGGTAGCATCACATGTCCATCTCTACAGGAGGTTAATCCAATTTGATGAATGATAATCTTATGAAATTCTTATTTGCTAATAATCAATTTAATTAGTCGTAGCATCACATGTTGATCTCTACAGGAGGTTAATCCAATTTGCTATATGGTAATCCTAATTTGCCAATTATCACGTTATTACCTGTTTTCATACCCAGATATCACTGTAGGAGGTTAATTCTGTTTACATAAGTATCAATATTGAAATTTATGGAAAATTGACTGTTCCACTTAGCAGGTTAATTTTTCAATATGGTGTGTTCACTGTTCAAGTTTGGAGGTGTTCCACTTACAGAGGTTCAATTAGTCAATGGGTTTTTAAAACGGGACTTTGAAAAAGCGTTCCACTTGCGAGGTGTTCCACTTACGGAGGTGTTCCACTTAGCAGGTTCTACTGTAATGTGTAATATAAATTCTATGATTAAAAAATCTGATTAGTTGAATGTCATATTATAGGTTACCCTCCGTCCTGAGACATCAAGGGATATTGTCATTCTACAGCCAAACCAGGGACTCATGTTCCCTGGCACAGAATATATCATGGAACAAATTGAGGGATATTCTTATGAAGGTAGAGCATTCAAATAAACAAACAGTTGTCATATATGTACATGTATATTTGAATCGTATTCTATCGAAAGTTAAATATCTTAATTCAAGGATATGTACAATATCTTATTTTAAGTACACTGTACTTCTTATGTTAAATATGTTTCATTTGAACAGGAATCACACAATACAAGCTCTTTTATATTTTAGTCACAAACAAATTGATTATGTTTAAAGAAAATCTGTGATCAACATTCATATTTTTGTTTTAACTTCACCTTGCTTACTAAATAGAAATCCTCATCCAATGTGGAAAATACAATACCAATTGTATATAGATATCATGTCAATGAACAGTAATGATAGGAAAGACAAACACTAAGAACCACCTTTTAATTGGACTATTGCAAAACAAAGCCAATAACCCCAAAAGTAATAGGATTTGTGTTTTCAAATTTTCAGGGCCACCAAAGATGGTAGTTATTGATTGTTCCCACATATCTGCAATAGACTATACAACGATACAGGTTAGTCTGATCATATACCAGATGAATCCTAGAGATAGGCTTTCAAAAAACTGTGTGTAAAAAATACTAAAAATACAAACCAAAGCATCCACTCATATTAGAATATTGCTATTCAGTGGCAAGAACCTGGAACTATATAACCCTATACTAGATGAATATGTTTCAGTATTTTCTCATTGACTTGATTTTGTTGTTCTGTTTTAGGGTATAGAGGGAGTGATTGGTGAATTGAAAAGGAAAAAGTGCAGTGTTGTTTTCTCATGTGTACAGGTAAGGCATTAGAGTAGGGATTGGATTATTATTGAAGTGGCTGAATTACCTGAAAAGTACATCTCTGGGGCTAGCATTCTCGTGTTTGAATTGCTGACCTTCAGAAAAACTTGTTTGGAACTTAATCTTGCAGATATTCTGGCTTTTTAATCTGACTTTCTTTGTGGGTTAACATCTGCAATGTCCCTTTCATAAGTTTGGCAATCCAAAGGCAACCTCTATTAGACTACATTGTACATGTTTTTAGGACAGTAAATAGAAATATAATTCATTTACAATCTATTTATACAGAATACTATGTTATATTGTCAAGTCACTTCATGCCCTTGACTCTCATTTCAATTTTACAGATATTATAGACTATAACGAATGAATGCATCAACGAATGCGATTGGCCAAGTAAATGTTCTAAAGTATGGAACATACGAGTCTTAGATATTTGTATGCAGTTTATAATACATGCTCTAACCTTTAACTCCCCCAATTGCAGATTCAGGTGTTGGATGTTTTATTAAAGGCAGATATTCCAGGCTTCAGAAGTGCCAATACTACAGAGGAAGCTGCTGATTTCTCAACCTTGCCAGGTTAATATTTTAATTCCTACTATCTGTGTATGAGGCAACTTCCCTTCTTAATTTTGCTTCTTTAAAAGAGAGCTCAATCTAAAGACTGAGTTTGAGATAATCCCTTGATCAAGCCTATACTATACCCAATAAGGGTACTAAGAATAGGTGAGATAAACCTTTGATCAAGCCTATACTATACCCAATAATGGTACTGAGAATAGGTGAGATAATCCTTTGATCAAGCCTATACTATACCCAATAAGGGTACTAAGAATAGGTGAGATCATCCTTTGATCAAGCCTATACTATACCCAATAATAGTACTGAGAATAGGTGAGATAATCCTTTGATCAAGCCTATACTATACCCAATAAGGGTACTAAGAATAGGTGAGATAATCATTTGATCAAGCCTATACTATACCCAACTAGATAACGGCAACTCCGCGGAGTAGCAAATCCCAACGAACAAAATATCAATTACTGAATTCCAATCAATTATACTCATTACTTTGGTTAAAATTGAAAAAATTAGATTTTAGAATTGCGAATTCCTGCAAAGCAGCCATTTTGAATTTTCTGAGGTACAAATCTGAAAAATAATACCATAATTGTGATCTACTCCAAAATTCCTTCAATATGAGTATAATATAGCCATACTTTGAAGGGATCGAAAAATTATTGCGTAATCATACATTAGACGGCCATTTTGAATTTTACGAGGCTCGAATCAGAAAAAAGATACAATATTTGCAATCTACTCTTAATTGCCTTTCATATGAGTATAATAAAGCTATACTTCAGAAAGATCTAAAAATTAGCGAAAATCTCTGTTTTCCTGACCGCCCATACAGGGCCCCTGGGGGTCAGTTTTTGCGTAAAACTATTCACCAATACACATCTTTCCGCTAAATATGAAGAAAGTCTGTCTTCTAGTATTTGAATTATCTTCCGGACGGACAGACGGACGGACGGACGGACGGACGGACGGACTGACTGACGGACGGAGGGCTTCACTATATCCCTACTGAACTTCGTTCGTTGGGATAATAATGGTACTGAGAATAGGTGAGATAATCCTTTGATCAAGCCTATACTATACCCAATAAGGTTACTGAGAATAGGTGAGATAATCCTTTGATCAAGCCTATACTATACCCAATAAGGGTACTAAGAATAGGTGAGATAATCCTTTGATCAAGCCTATACTATACCCAATAAGGGTACTAAGAATAGATGAGATAATCCTTTGATCAAGCCTATACTATACCCAATAAAGGTACTAAGAATAGGTGAGATAATCCTTTGATCAAGCCTATACTATACCCAATAAGGGTACTAAGAATAGGTCAAACAAAACCCAGCTACCTAATCAGAAGAATTCTATGCTTTCAATTCATGTGTAACTATCATTTATTTCACGTTCAAACCTATGACATCTATTTTGGGGGTCATTTGATCTTAGCATCAAAACTGTTTCATGGTCTTATTCAGATAATAGTTAGTAGTACTCAGTTCTGCATTTAAGAGCAGAGCAACTGCCTTAAGACAAAACAATTTATAATTTTGTTTTGCTACAACTTTTCCGCCATGAAGAAAACTACAAAACTCCCCAGACCAGACCAAACCTAGGCATTGTATGAAAAAGACTGGGGCTTACATGTGCATACTCCAGTTCAAGACTTAGTTCTCTATTTGATTAATACAAACGTTTTGGTGAAACTCAAAAAACCCTTGTATAACTTTTGTTTTGGAAATTGTGTTTTCATTTTAAGATGAAGAAAAGTGCATTAATGGTATAGGCCATGATGAAATTGATGAAGATGAAGAAAATCCAATACAACCATTGCTAGGCAACACCAGGCAAAATTCCATTGCGTAACATGCAGTCTGACACTTGGACATTGCAACATACAATAGCAGAATAAAAGGATGTACATGTACGATTGATACTAGGAGGTTCTTAGATTAAATGTATCATGGACAATAACCTTCCAATTAAATACTCTTGCCAATCATGATATTACTGCTGATCATATATAGAAGATGTACAGTGTAATTTCTATTTATAATTTCTACTGAATAGTATTTATTTGAATAACTATTAAAATGAGAGAGATGGGACCACAGTATGATAATGCTTTATACAGTTAAGAAATTTATGTGACATGAATGTAATATTTTTTCTCTTCATGTACCAATGCTAAGTTAATAATATTTCATATGATAGGCACCATTCCAGGACATAAGAGATAACAGTAGTGGTTTGTTTATTCCATTTATATCTTTAAGCCATAGCCATAACCTCTTTCACAATCTGATTTCATTTTGAAATAATCCCCACCATCTGAATGATGTTTTAATTGAAACAAACATTTTCAATCAATCTGTATTGGGATGTTAAATAATAAGTCATACTATTGCTGAAATATGGGAGATCATTTCCCCCTTTTCACTTTTGACAGAGATATAATTATAGACCCCTACTGTCATCTTTTCATGAATAGCACCTAATGAGAAATAATGTATTTATCATATTCACTGATCCCCATGGTTACAAAAATGAACTGTTGTATCACAACATGGCGCTGCTTGGTGGGGGGTGGGAATTCTAGTTTAAAACTTGTTTTATCAGGTGCCATGAGACAGCAGTAAATTCCAAAAGTATCACTTAAAAGTTAAAATAGATAGAATATGATTTGGACTTTGCAATTTGTAAATGATGAAAATAAAGATAGGCTTAATTCATTGACTTCTAAATGATCTCATACAGGTCCCATTAAGATGATAACCAATTAATTGGAATTATCCCAAGTAGGTTATTTGTCTTGTGTTTTGTGCAATATTCTGTGCAGTAGTTGAATAAAATAAATGCATACACATACATAAAATGTTGTTTTGTTCTATGGAAGTATTATCAATGAGCATGTAACAAGGACGCAGTTTAGTTTGGAAATCTTTCATTTTAAGGAGAGATTGAAAGGGAATCAAATAAAAACAGAAGTTCTTTCATTTTTCAATTTGTTTTATTAATATGTTCCTTAATAGGATATATATTATTCTTTAAATCTTAAATTATAATTTTTTGCGACAAAACATGCAAGCATAGCTTCCATTACAAATGAGCTTCTCAATCTGTAAACAAATCCACATTTTCTTGCTATCGTTGCATCTTCGAGACTACAATCAACACCCTTTTAAATTATGTAAATAAATCCACATTTTCTTGCTATCGTTGCATCTTTGAGACTACAATTAACACCCTTTTAAATCAGAAAAATTAATTATTATTTTCATTGCACAAATTGCTACATGTTCATCCTCTTTAAAAGGACATTAATAATTAAATAGTACTACATGTTCATGTATTTATGAACAAAAGACCAATCATAATATGGAGTATAGTATATGTTGATGGATATTATACACAATGTTATTTGACAGAAAATCTGGCTAGCATTGGTTCCTTGAATGAACCCTTTTGACCCAAATCACATTTGAACAACCAAATACTGTTCAGTATTACAATCGTGATCCGGTTTTCAATAGAAACTAGCAATATACATCCTCAGACCAATGGTCTTTCACTTCTTTTTTTCTTCAGTAGCTAGCAGTAAATTCAAATGATTCAGAATGATTTCAATACATTACTGATTATAGGTCAACTACTATACATGCCAAGTACTGTAGATACACTTAATTTGCCACTACTTAATTTGGCAGATTCAGTTTATCACTAATCTGGAAATTTCAGATTCATGTGCACTGCTTACAGTAATATAGGTTATTGAATGATTTGGAGTGCAATACAGGGTATTCTCTGCTCGAGAAATTCCGTATTGGAACGAGACCAAGTCGAGTGCCAATACAGAATATCGAGAGCAGAATATACCCTGTATTGCACTTCAAATCATTATATAACTTTTTTATCGTGTGACCCTCTGTATTGCTACTGAGAATATCCCCTCCATACTAATATTTTCTGTATTGCGACGGAGATGATCAATGGGAACAATCTCAGTAGCAATACAGATTGGTACAGAACAAGAACTGACCAATCAGAAGGCTTCATTTTACAGATCATACGATAAGTCTTGGTGTAGCAACAACATTCAAATAGGAATACTCGCACAAGTGAAACTTTAGTTCTGAAAATTGGTGGAATTTAAATTTGGCACATTTTACTGATAGCCAAATCAATCTGGGGGCAAAATTAAGTGTATCTACAATAATTGTGCCATCTATTAATCGAATAATGGAATATTATATAGTTTTTTCCTACAACATTGACTTTTTATCCATTTTCTTAGAGCCAGAGCTAATATGTTACGTTCTTCAACATATACTAATTAGGTTTAAACAGTTCTTCTGCAGTACATCCTTTGATCAAGGTTATACAGATACATTAATAATATAGTTATGTGGCTTCATATTTTGGTCAATGTCCTTTCAGTTCATAGACAGCAAAATTCTTCTCTACAGTGCTTCAGTCAAATGATATCAACTGCTCAGGTTGGCCTTGTTGAGGGGGAGGTTGTCCCTGTTGAGGGGGAGGTTGGCCTTGTTGAGGGGGAGGTTGTCCCTGGCCTGGGGGTGGTGCCATGTACTGTTGCTGTTGAGTTTGTCCTGGGGGAGGGAAAGCCCCTTGTTGGCCCACTTGACTTGGAATACTGGGCAGTGCCGAGTTCATGCCTGCAATCACATCATTTGTTAAATTATTTTTGAAATAATTTATTAAACTACAGGTAGCTGTTTATGTAATACTAAATACAGAAGGCTAAGGCAATTGGATCACTTAAATGACAACCAAGTTACATCCCACAAATCTGGTTCACACATACACAGATTAAACAATTGAAGTGCAAGCTAGGCATATAATTAGATATCAATAAACAAATGTGAATGTGACAATACAGTAAGGTTTCATATTGAATTTACAAGGTTTCAACTGTACAGAATACAGAGGAAAAGTATAAACAATAATAAGTGGTAGAAAACATACTTTGAAGGTTGAAACTCTGGTAGTCCATAGACTGAGGAGGCTGTGTGTATCCCTGTTGTTGTACAGGGGCAGGTGCAGGCTGGTAGTTGCCTTGACTTGGCTGCTGGTAGCTTCCACCAGGGGGAGCCTGGTATGTACCAGAGGCAGTGCTCACTGGAGGTGCCCCAGCCATTGCCCCCTGTGGCAGGAATGGTTGCTGGGGCCCTGCTGGGTGTGTGTAGCCTGCTGGTGTATACTGTTGACCACCAGGGGGTGCCACCATGCCAACAGGAGGCATAATCATTGAACCAGGGGCCCCCTGGTTGTTGGCTATAGGTGGCACTGGTGGTTGCTGGTAGCCTTGCTGGGGCTGAGGATAGTGCTGTGGGGATCCCTCAACTGAACTGTACCCTCCAACACCAGGTGCAGGGTAACCCTTCAACAAAATGATATCGACAAATTAATCTAATGTCTTTTGATTTACCCTGAGTACAGATATTACACCATAAGTATACACCATACATGTATTGAAGAATGGCTGAATTTCAAATGTCACACACAGGAGTTCCCTTACCTGAGGTTGAAAGCTCCCATACTGTTGCATCTGTCTCATTTGTGTCATTTGCTTCTGCTGCTCAAACCTCATCTGCATTTCTCTCTCCTGCTCTTGCATTCGCTGAAGGGCAAGTTGTCGCTGGTACTCCAGGTACTCCTAGAAATAAAATCATTTATATTAAATTCTGGACAACAAACTTGTCAACGTTAAAGCATAGAGGCACTTGCAAGTATATCTTCTAAATAAATATGTCAGAAGATGGTTTTCTAAACTTTTCTCTAAGGCCTTATGGTGAGAAGGAAGTACCTGTTTTTTCTGTCTCATGATCTCAAGTTTGTGGGCCATTTGAATCTGTCTCTGTCTTTCCAGTTCCTCTGCCTCTTGGCGCTTCTTCTCCATGTGATCCTCCCTGAGAGCATCAAGAGCCTCACGAGCATCACGTAGCTGAGCAAGCTTGTCCTGCAGGGACTCATAGTGAGCTAGAAATATAGAAGACATTCAATTGAAGCAATTCTAGCTTGCATATATAGTAAATCTCACATGGACACATGTTTTCAATTGTCGTCTACATACTGACATAGGAGCAGAACCAACAGAAACTATTTGAGATTTCAATTCGTTGTGTCATTGGTATCCCCTGCCCAACATTCAAAGATACATCCAAGAACATGAAGATGAATGGGCTTAGCCTTATTAAAGATTAACAATTTGAACTTGGAATATTTTTAGATAACATTGCTAATCTATGATCATTTTCAATCCACTGTTAAAATGATGTTAATTTTAATAACTTGGAGAAGGGATGTTTTTAATGGTACCTCTAGAGTCCTCCTCTTGTTGCACATACTCCATCAGCTGTGGGTGCATGGCATTCAATGTCATAAACAATGTTTGAACAGAGGAATCATTTGCAATGGAGCGACCTCTAGTTGAGTTACTGTTCATCCTATTAACAAATATTTCAACACTCGACTTCAATGCACTCAAAAACTGCTCTCTGTCAACATTTTCAGTTTCACCATTCTGCATCTGCTATAATCAAAAGAAAATAAATATAATGAATTTAATGTTTCATTTCTAATTTTTCCTCGTGATATTCCTAGGAACAAGGCATTATCAAAATGGCACTAGTTATTGGAAGTTGTAAGAATTTGTAATAGACACCAAACTTAGAACACCGAACACCATCCAAAAAAATAGGACCCACGGTCCTGTGCTCACACAGTTTGGAACCTTCAGAGGAATGTATATCCTGACTTTCAAACAAAAATATTGATTTCGATTTGTAGTCTCGAACTTTGAGAAACTTAGACAGCACAGTTGTGTGACCTGGTTTGATGACCTTTGACCTTGAAAATTTTACTTATTTAGAGCTCAGTAAGGTCTTATGTGATTAACCTGACCAAAATTTACATCCAAAAATCAATTTGAAAAATCAACTTTTTTGACCTTTCAAAGGTCACTGAAGGTCAGGTAAAGGTCAAATCCTAAAACTAATGTCAGATTTGAACTCCTGGTAACTTGTAGATGATTTTCAAAAAAAATTTGGTCAAATTGAAGCAAGTTGAAAATAACTTATTTTTACTGATCTCAAAAACGGTAAAAATCTGATGCTGACATATATTGAGCAATATGTAGGGAATGCTTAAATCTAGTTATGATGTAATTCATTGCAAGAAATGATCAAGTATAAGGCAAACTTTGAGAAACTTGTCAATCACAAAACCTGCCATTGACTTTATACATAAGAAAGTTCCCTGAAAATGACTAAGTCCTACTTTTTGTCAAATTTTATTGAGTAAACACCAAAAACTGTAATTCCAAGAGCTTTGAAACCTTCAGAGGACATAAGTTGCATATACAGCAACTATTACAAGTTATTTGAAAGTTCTACTTCAACAAAGTGTCTAGTATTTACAGAAAATTTGACTTTTTGACGTCAAAATCAGCAATTTCTCGAAAACCGGGCGAACTTGGGAAATGGCGTTGATAGGTCAAATAGGCATTATGGATATGCATAAAATGACTGTGGATATGACTCAATCCGAATAGCAGTTTTAATTTGTGCGGCCAATGTTGACGGACGGACCAACGGACGGACGGACCAACGGACGGACGCCTGGTCGATCCCATAGGCTCACTGTGTGAGCCAAAAAAATAATAAAAAGTTCGAGACTTTAATAATGTAATGGATGATTCACATTCA
Source organism: Owenia fusiformis (assembly GCA_903813345.2). Lineage (NCBI taxonomy): Eukaryota > Metazoa > Annelida > Polychaeta > Sabellida > Oweniidae > Owenia > Owenia fusiformis. The sequence continues at coordinate 13,546,761 of CAIIXF020000009.1, read as the reverse complement.
TGTTCTCAGGTTAAAAAATAAAATAATGAACAGAGGGCAAACCCTTTAATTTAGCTTCATCCATCACCAGATGTATCACTTAACAAATCACCAAAAGCTTGTGATAATAGGTTAAGTGTTGGACAGGCAAGTTTGTGATGACAGTATTATCAGACAATATTATTTTCTCCTTACCTCTTGCACTTTAGGGGTTTGCTGAGAGCTAACAACATTCGTGTTCTTGGGTTCACTGCTAGCACTAGTTGCTGTGGGTGCAGGTGCACTGGGAGTTGTTGTAGAAACAGTAGAACTCTTCAAATCTTCCTGTTTCTGTTGCCAATAGTTGCGGTTCAGATAGCGTGCCAGCTCTGGATCCATATCACTGGTATCCATCATTGGTGCAACCTGTTTAGAAATGGACAAATTCTAAGTTACCATATATCAAATATTTACTGACTGAAATCATATACAGGGTATTGAAAAACAATGGGCATCCAGTTTCACATCAGAGAAATCAAAAGTTTGTACCTATTTACAGTCTTGGACTATAATATATGCTATATATTATTCATCACATCATGAGGTTCTTTGATACATAAAGGAAAGATATTTCAAACTAAGTTATTCTTTAACATGGCATTGCCAATCAGTTTTAGTACCTGCGTCTGGTTTAAGATGGCATTGTTTGATTGAATGTTACTGTGGCTGTTGTCCGACTTCTGGCTGCCATGCAACGAGTAGTTGTTCTTCTGAAAGGAGCAAATAATAAATGACAGCATCTTATCCCAATTAAAATGTTTACTATTCCTTATCATAATTCTTTTCAACTAAGTTACAGATATTGTCCACTTTTGTACAATTTTTGTGTAAAATTTACAAAACTCTTCAATTTGTGTTATTTAATCAGCATCTGTATGTTCAAGTGAAGAGTCAATTGAATGGTTTTACCATTATGAATTTAAACATTTTCGGAGTCATTTAAAATAATCACAGCTTTTTCTAAGGTGTTACAGTGAAATTTTCTTTTTTCCATGTTACAATTGTTACACCATTTTTCACAGAGTAATATCAGAGGGATAAAGCTTTGAACAGAGAAGTATGCTATAAAAATTCAAAATATTATCACATTTTAAATTTTGAAATAAATTATTTAATATTAGGAATCTTTATAAAAACTTACTGTTTTAGCCTTAGAACTCTCAGCCTCACTTTGAGATAAAGCTAAAGCGAGTTGAAGTTCCTCTTCTTCACGCAATTCTTCATCCGTCTTCCCTCCTGAGCTTCCTCCAGTTGAAGGGGTCTGTAACGAAGACACTCTTCCCTAAATTAAACTTAATACTAGCAAAAGCCCTTTGAAGAACCTAGTCTGACAGACAAAATTGTTGATAAATAATCAAATAGTAGTGACTGTATTACAGATTAAAATATTCCCTTTTAAATGCAAAACAGTAATAATGTCAATGCCTTGTTTGGTCACTTTTCAGATATTAAACCTATTTTCTTATTTCTTTATTTGAGAATAGTAGAGGCTGTGTAATGCGCCATGAGATTACATTACATTCAATGTAAAGCTATGCTTATTATTCAACAATATGGCCTACAAAGACATTTACCTGTGGCTGCTTGGAGAGTGGAGAGTTGAGATATTCCTGGGGAAGAGTCTCATCATCATCCTTGCTCTTGGAGCCCTCTGATCCCCTACAAAGCACAAGTCAAAAATGAATCAAAGCCCCTTTGTGAATGTCAAAAGGAATTAATCTCGAAGGATTTACAAACTTCTATGTTCAACATATTGCGGCTAGCCTTACAAACTTGCTTATTAAGTGAATTGTAACTATCAATGTATAATTACTTGTTGAGTACATCGTGACACGCCTCGCATACTCTAACTTCTCGTTCAATACCAAATCGTGGGATAATGGAGTTCTTAGAGGAGCATTTACCACAAAACACTTGGCCACAGTTACGGCAATGGTGCTGTAAAACAGTTATTACAATTCTTTATTGCATACAGTTTTGGCCAGCTGGGAGTCAGGTCAAAACCTAACTTGAGAAAGCAGCACATCTATAAGGTAACAAAATAATTATAGTCGAAAGTATTTAAGATAAAATAGTAGCAGGGATACTTATTTTATACAATCCCTTTCACTTTTAGAGATACTGTAATGACAATGTTTTTTTGGTATACCATAAACATTTCAAATCTGAACCCTGTTTACCTTTCGCTGAAATGTGCTAAACTGAACTCTGCATCTGTGGCAGCAATCTCCATCTTTCCATTCGGGAGCCTTCTCAGAAGCAAACATAGCATCAGACTCTTTCAGAGTGGGGAATGAATAGCCTGAAAGTATTAAATACATAGCATCAGACTCTTTCAGAGTGGGGAATGAATAGCCTGAAAGTATTAAATACATAGCATCAGACTCTTTCAGAGTGGGGAATGAATAGCCTGAAAGTATTAAATACATAGCATCAGACTCTTTCAGAGTGGGGAATGAATAGCCTGAAAGTATTTAAAACAAACATAGCATCAGACTCTTTCAGAGTGGGGAATGAATAGCCTGAAAGTATTAAAAACAAACATAGCATCAGACTCTTTCAGAGTGGGGAATGAATAGCCTGAAAGTATTTAAAACAAACATAGCATCAGACTCTTTCAGAGTGGGGAATGAATAGCCTGAAAGTATTTAAAACAAACATAGCATCAGACTCTTTCAGAGTGGGGAATGAATAGCCTGAAAGTATAAAATACATAGCATCAGACTCTTTCAGAGTGGGGAATGAATAGCCTGGAAGTATTAAAAACAAACAAAGTATCAGACTCTTTCAGAGTGGGGAATGAATAGCCTGAAAGTATTAAAAACAAACAAAGTATCAGACTCTTTCAGAGTGGGGAATGAATAGCCTGAAAGTATTAAAAACAAACAAAGCATCAGACTCTGATGTAGAATATATTTGGAAATAAATATATTTTAGGCAGACATATCCTAACACTTTAAATAAACAACATTTTACAAATCTGCTTTACACACTTCAAATAGGTCAAAGAATAGGATTAACATACTGTCATTGAATACTCACCTTCCATTTTCATGAGATGGTATGTATCTTGTATCATCTTGAGACTTGGATCATTTCTAAAGGCATGTGACCAAACCTGAACCAGTTCGAGAAGCTTTGCCTTAACAGGATCACTTCGCAGCTAAATTCATAAAATAGATTTAAATGAGTACATATGAACAAAGATTGGAAAACAGTACAATACTAGGTCATCTCACAGGGAAAATGTCTATTGAGATCAAAGTAAACATCAATACATCAATGTTTCCTGGTGGACAAGGCTCGATAGATCAAAGTCAATAAGAACAATGTAATATCATTGAATTTGAGTTACTAAAGTAAAAGGACATAGTGCGGGTGACCCTAAATGGTCAAATCTCAAGTTGGAACCTGTACATTTTGACCAAAGAGAATTGCGGGCAGTAAAGGCAATGAGTTCTTCATGTGGAACTGTTTACTTGGCTTACAAATGACTCCAATGTTAGAGGTTGCAAAATAAGGCAATGTGATGCGGTGTTTATGTTAAGGGATAGTGTCCAGTCACGGAATAACAAAGTTAGTTTCATTAGAGAGGGCGGGGGTAAATGATAGTTTGTAATTGATTGTTGTTGATTTTATTTATTAAGTAAAAGACTTGAGTCAACATTTAAAAAGTTTGTTAGATGAGGGGAGGGGGAAAGTAAAACCATAAGAAAATATAGATACATGGACAGCAACCCTTACCTTAACAAGTTCTTTCATGTACTCCATGTACTCTCTGGTTGCTATCTCAGTATGCACTCCAGATCCACAGTTCTTCACCACTGATTCCAGCACCTGCAATAAAAAATGTGATTTGATTTCAGGTACAAGAAAGTTTTAAGATCTCCATATGCCAGAGGCAATGTAATAAATGTTGAAGACTAATCATACCTAACACATCATGTATGACTGAAGTGAGCAAAAAGACATGATTTTGTAAATCAGGTAAATACAGGAAAAAAATGGATGCAGTTTGCATTCGAAACGTCTAAAACAAAAAATTGTGATAAAGTCTGTGACAATATGGATTTAATATTACCAGACTATGAACTTATTTAATGTAATTCTAATATTTGTCTGAAAAAAGAATATCTGATTCAAATATAGAAAGCATTTAGGACGCAGAGATCTCCCTTTTTCAATTGCTTGACTCAGGCAGGTTTAACGTTCAAAAGATTTCTCTGAAAGAAAGCTAGAACTGTGGACTCTGTAAAATATGCAAAATAAGGAATAATTCTAAAAACATCCAAATTAATGACTTGAATAGCGTACCCTATTCCTTACATGAATCACTATGGTAACAATGGTACAAACACAACTATTCAATAAAAATTTCTAGCGATCTGATAACTGAATATTATACCTTGTTAAATACAGACTTTCCAAAGCACAACATTTTTCAAAATATTTTGGACAATCATAAATGTTTAATTAATTACCTGTAATGCAAACATTGCAACATGTGGATTCTCATGACCAGCCTTTTTTCTTATAGCATTCATGGCATATTTTGGTGTGATATCATTCTGACGTATATGATCACATATCTGGAGTATAGAGTCCCAATCTGGCTCAAGCAATAACTGGCTTGTTGCCTTCTCTAAAAAAAATATTGCAAAAAACTGTTAAACTAGGCCAGATAACAGCAATGCCAAAGCGTAGCAAATCAGATCGAACAGCCACGGCTGACATTTTTACAATATTCCTCTACTACCTTTTCAGTTGTCGCAAAAATCATAAAATGACAAACATAAAAATGGCTCTGGCCCTCTGTGGCTGTGCCCTCAGAAAATATCATATTGTCCCTCAGAATAAAACCTATATTGAATCCCTCGAAGTAAACAACCTCTACAATGATATATCTAATAATTTACCTATAGGCCTAACAAAAGTGCTCTAATAAATTGAGATGACGCAGGTATGATAAAGATATTGAGGGCCACAGTCAGCACCATCTATCTAGTATCTAATATAATAGAATGAAGTCTGTTTACTTAGAATATGAGCTTTCAAGAGAAAATTCTAAATATTTTTTTTCTCATGCCAGGGACTTGGATCAGTGATATTATATGTTTATTCAACTTTCATATTTTTGTAACTTGTCAGAAAATTTTTTTTTTTTAATTTGGCGATCTATAAATAGATGTGAGGTCATGTCCATGAGCGGAGTTTTGGCCCAAAAAGTAGGATATTTGTGCTTCAGGCTCAATATCTACAGTTTGCAAGCGATTCTGACCATGTTTTAGGTATCAAAATAATGCCTACAGTATTGAGACTCAAATGAAGTTAAAAAATAAGGTAAAATGTACACCAACTCAGTGATTATGACCAAACAAAATGGGAGTCCAAACCGGAAGTCAAAAGAGTAACCGCACTTTCAGTCTTATAACTGAATAATGAAGATTGATAGGGGAGATCCATCGAACTTCGACGTATGGGGTTACTTCGTCATGGGGCTATTTCGACCATGTGGTTATTTCGACCATTGCCGATAATTCAAATTTCCAGGATCGGTCATTTTGGATTAAGATCTCATCTGTTGGAGATTTTGATCTATTTTTAAAATTTTCAAAAAACAAACATGCTCAAAATATACCCATGACGAAGTAGCCCCATGTGTCAAAGTTCGATGGATCTCCCTTAGTGCTCACTGTGTCGAGGGCTATGTCTATTGAGATGACTGATTTGAGACTAAGATGACGGCTAACAAGCATGCGAAGAACGTATTTGACGTCCGTGATAGTTATGCTGAATTGATGGGCAGCTTCAGAATTTTCCGGAAAGGTATTCAGTTGACACAAGTGGCTCTCCGGCATACCAATCTCAATTCCTTCTTCAATTCTATTTATTCATGTATTGTCACTGGTAGAACTCTCCTTACTTTTTGTTCCATTGCGATCCACTGAGATCCCACTGGGCCGAGTCTGACTTCCGGTTGATCAAAATCTCAAGAAAGTTTCTTTCTATGACCGAATGAGAATTATCTGCTAAAATTGGTATTTCAAACTTACCTAGAGCTCTATCAAAACCTGTTGTTGACCTTCCAAACATTTTTTTGTCTTAGTTTGTACGGATTATTACGAATGATTCATATCCAGCGGATCGACCTCTGATGAGATTGTTGTTTTACTTTTGCGCATGCGCAAATAATTTATCACTACGATTAAAATACGAACGAAAAACTTCATTCATATTATTGTTCGCACTTTGCATTTTCCATATGGGATTTATTTGTGGAGGTTCTACAAATAGGCCGGCGTGAAATTAACTTCTTAGTACTCCAATTATATACATTACCTGGATTACCTGAATAATCCTCGTGCAGGATGTATTGTGAACTATGAAAGTGTCTGAACTGAACTGAAAAGTGGAGTTGATGGTTACTAGATCTGATTCTGCGCATGCGCGAAAAATAGTTTCAAAATGTCTTACAGAGATCTTAGAAGTAAGTGAATTTATCGTATTTGGTGCCTATATATCAATATACAAGCGATTTTTTGTCATCATTCTTAGGACTTAATATTGATGCAAGACTATGACCCTGTCTTACAAGAGAATATTTGTATAAGACTAGCCTAGACTAAATCTAAATGTTGAAAAAAATATTTGGATTTTCTGATTCTTGTTGTGATTTGTTGTGTTTGTTTACATCAACGATTCACCGTGACTGACATACATGTAGGCCCCGGGAACATGCTTAAAAATCAGTCAAGTTCTGAACGAAAGGATAAATTCTCTTTTCTCAATCACGGTGATCAAACAAATTGAGCAAAATGAACGGAGTGGTACTGGACTTCCAAAGCGTTTGATACAGTCGCACATGAGCCCCGACATGAGCACCTATTCCTAAAGCTTAATCAATATGGAATTAGTGGAAACAACTTGAGCTGGCTCAGATCTTGGCTCGTTGAAGGTCCCAACAGGTAGTACTGGATGGGGAATCTAGTACAAGAACACCAGTGAATTCGGGTGTCCCTCGAAGGAACCACAGTGAGCACTATCAATCTTCATTATTCAATAATTAGACTGAAAGTGCGGTTACTCTTTTGACTTCCTGTTTGGACTTCCATTTTTGTTTGGTCATAACCACTGAGTTGGTGTATATTTTACCTAATTTTTAAGTTCAGTTGAGTCTCAATATACATGTACCCTTTGCATTCGTTTGACTTCACTTCTTCAAAGAGAGCTTCGTCTTCACTCTTTCAAACTAAAATAAACCTGTGAACTCACCGTGCCAATCACTGTTCGTTGGCCAAATTTTACCGACGTTCTTTATATGGTCATTCCTTCTGACGTCATCGTTGAGTCCGGAATTGACCAATGACATGCGCATATTTAATTAGAATGCATTTGGCGTATGTTTCTTCAAGCTCGCTGATTGGTGGGAGGTCAGCGCGTAGGTCAAAAGTGATTTACCCAAACTGTCACCGGTACCCGTTGTGGGGGCGGGGCTACTAAACTGTAATATGGTCTCTACTAGGCAGAGTGTAGTTTAACTAGACTCTGCACGCAGGGTAGTCTCAATACTCTAAAGGGCTACATAAAACATGGTCAGAATCGCTTGCAAACTGTAGATATTGAGCTTGAAGTTCAAATTTCTTACTTTTTTGGTCCAAAACTCCGCTCATGGACATGACCTCATATCTATTTATAGATCGCCAAGAAATGTAAAAAAAATAATTTCTGACTAGTTACAAAAATATGAAAGTTGAATAAACATGTAATATCACTGATCAAAGTCACCGGACTAAGTTACCGGACTTCATTCTATTATATTAGATAGATGGTGCTGACTGTACAAGGAACGGTGCTCTGCTTCTTCGTCTATATCAATGATATGGGCAGCGACTTATCACCAACAACCAGCCTCATACTATTTGCAGATGACAGCCTACTCTTCACGTATGTCGAGAACTTTAACAGGACACACTAAGTTACTCCAGGATGACTATGACAAACTGGTCTCCTGGACAAATCCATGGCAAATGAAATTCCATCCTTCAAAATGCTATGTACTGGGTATTCACAGACGTAAATCACCCATCACACACATGTAAACTATGTTAGGGGAAGAATTAAAATCTGTGACTCACATTCAATATAATATTTATCTAGGAATTGAAATCACGAACAACCTAAACTGGACCACACACACATACAAACAGTAGTATCGAATCGAAATCTATCGAAGTAGTTTTGCAAAAAGTTTTTGAAAACTATTGACCATTGCACATTGGTGACGATTGCACCTTTTTAATAGATCTCATATCTTAGAAGGGTATCATTTCAAAAAGAATATTACAAGACCTAACATATTCCAGATTTGTTGAATTTTCTTTTAGAAATCGCCTACCCCCCTCCATTCATTTTGTCTGATTACTGGGCAGAACTTGACCCAATTTTTTACATGGTTCCGCTTCCCGGGGCTTAAGGTGACTGTAGGTGCATTCATGCGCCTCTGGGCCTTTGTTTATATATCTGATATTTGCCATTGCCCCAGAGGCACATTTGCTGCCTTGTTAATTCGGGGAAAGTTGAGAGTTTGGAATCTGGAGTTTAGCTTTTTCTCTGAGTTCCTTACCAAGAAGAAATTCTTGCGCCATTGCATTATGTTGCACAGCTGTTTGACTTCAAAATGGTACTGCTTTTGCATATTATTTTGATCAAATTGTTGTATTAATTTCATGAAGCGACTCATCAAATTTTGCTATTATTCACTGAATGAAACTTGACTGCTAGGAACTACCTAATTATTGACTGTAGCTGTAGCAGATACTCACTAAAGGTGTCCCCGGGAGGCACCTATTACATCTCACTCTGGACTATGCCCATGACATACCACAGCTGCCTTTGCACAAGTATTGGGCCAGTTTTTCAAATACTTTGTCTTGCCTAAGCTAGGAATTCAGTCTGTGCCAAAACTGTACTACTATTGTGCTTTGCACTCATAGACTGATATAAAGTTGTGCAAATTTTATTAGATTTTTAAGGTTTAAATACCAGATATACTGACTGTAAGTGATCTTTTGTCAGCAGAATTACTAACAGATTATGCATAGGGATTCAACCCTGTTGCAATATTGGAGACAAAATAGATTGACAAAAGAAATCATTTTTGCATTTTCTGTGATATAACTGAATTGGAAAGGTGAGATCTAAATGTGTCAACTTAACCCTCATGTGACAGTATTCTATTCTACTTTCTAGATTTCACAGAGATGATGAGGGCCTTGGGCTATACAAGGCTTATATCCATGGAAAACTTCCGCTCTCCAAACTTTCCATTGGTCGCGGAGGTCCTTATATGGCTTGTCAAAAGGTAAAACTGTTCTCCTAAAGATGAGCGAAACAAATCAACTTTTACCAAAAAAAACTTTTATGTCACCACCATAAGTCTCCAACTTTTTTTTTGTCTTGGTGGCGTTTGACGTCTGTAACAAATGTTTAATCATTAATTTACATTTATCAAGATGGATTTTGCTGAATATTTTGTTATATGTTTGACGAATGATACAAACATTTTGTATCTGAAATATGAATGTATTTTTCTTATGATATATTGCATTTAGTAGCCATTTGGGAAAATCATGTTAATTTTCTATTTGGTTAAGCTGAGGAAAAATAGTTGCTTGTACATGTATGCACAATGCTGAACCATAATTGACCAGTGATGTTTTCAAATTAATATGTTTAAAGTGTTGGAAATGTTTTACAATTCTATCTTCATCACTTGTTGTTGTGGTTATGCTATTGCTTGTGTTCATGCAGATATGACCCAAATGCTGACATTCCCTCAGATACAGATACTGAACAAGATAGAGTTATCTTCATCAAGTCAGTTGCACAGTTTATGGTAAGTTTAAGTATCCATTTCTGATTGTAATTACACAAAAATGATACAATTTAGAATTGTAGCTTGTATCACAACAAACCTTTTTGCAAACCTTCTCTTCTGTGAATATAAGAGATGAAAAGAAATCTCACAAAGTAAGTGAATAATTTTCCATTTGAAGAGTACTCAAAAATATGAACATTTTTTAATCTGTTCAATTTTAACAACATAATAGGCCTATGTAAAATATTCAAAATGGTTATCACTCATGGAAAAATGTATTTGTTGACATTCAATAATAGAATGAACATTAACTTGATATTTGATGAATATGTTCAGGCTACAAAGGCACACATCAAGCTAAACACCAAGAAGTTGTACCAAGCAGATGGTTATGCTGTTAAGGAACTACTTAAGGTGACATCTGTTCTATACAGTGCTATGAAGACTAACATTGGAGGGGAAGTCACAAATGATGAAGATGACACACCTATAACATTTGACATCTCATCAAGGGTAAGGCGTAGCTCACAACTCAAAATTTAACATTAGAAGTCATAAAGCAATATTTTGTTGTTACTTTTAGAAATAATTACGTCAAATGACATTTTTCTTTCAACAACTTGTCGAACATGGTAGCCATTTTGAGAAAATGATGGCTACTTTTATATGGGGTCCTTTACGTTTGATCTTCAAAAAGCATCTTTTCAAACTTACCCTGATATAACAGCCATTGAATGATTATCTAAAACTTTGGTCTTGATTGTGTTTTACAATAACCTAGTCATCAATGCATCGATCAATAAATGTACAGTATACTTTTTGAAAGCATATTTGGTTAAGAATAATTGCCCAGTAAATCTAGTATGCTGAAATTTGAGGAATTTTGGATGACTTTAATTTTGTGAATCTTTTAGAAGAATGCTTTTAAAAATGTTAATGCATTTCAGATTGGAGATCTGAAGGATTCTCGCAGATTAGCCACTGAAATAACAAGGAAAGGGGCCAGTCTATATGATCTACTTGGTAAAGAGGTTGATTTAAGGGTAAGCAATTGTTATTTTAACCATCATTGAAGTGGTCATACAAGCTCATATAACATTTCAAAAATTATTGTTTCATTTCTTAATAAAGAATAATAGTGTTCTGTTTGGAGTACCATGAACATTTTCTCTTAATTATCTTAAAAATTATAGTTCTTTTTGGATGCAATGAGCCTATCTGAAATTATGAAATAAAGAGTCATTTGAATTAGCCCATAATACTTTTGGAATGTTAAGAATTGCATTTTCAGAGATGTCTGCTTTGTGCATTGGCCATTTTCTAGTAATTTATTGTGATTATGATCAGTTATTCATTCATTTGTTGACTTCTTAGTAATTATCATTTAGTGTTATTATAGTGACCTGGTTTTCTTTCAGGAAGCCCGTTCCACTGTGATTGCTCGTCAGCTGGAAATAAATGAAGTTGAGAAAGGAATCATCAATTCTGTTAAGGCTGTAGAGGTAATGATAAAACATAAATAATGGAAGCTATGTTATGAATGGCAGTCTGGAAATTAAACTCTAATAATGTTTGGACAAGAAGACAGCCCTGATATCATCATGACATCTTTCATAAAGTTGTCCACAAAAAATATTGTCTTCTTGAAATGTCCACACAAAAACATGAACTGCATACAAACATTATCTTTTTAGAAATATATCAGCAAATGTATTATTCATTATTTCTTTACTTTCAGAATGATATTACAAAAACCAATACTAATTTAGAAAATGTGGCATCAGATGAGGCAAACCTTGAAGCAAAAATAGAAAAAAGGAAAGGAGAATTGGAGAGAAACCAAAAACGATTGGCAACTTTGCAGAGTGTCAGGTAGAGAAATGATATTTATTTCAATCAAGTATGAATAATACATAAATGATATAAGCAGAGTATTAATACGAGAAGAGGAGCGACTCAAGACTTTACTTGCTTATCTTTGTATATTTATATGGTGTCTCGTAAGCCAATGTCAGCTGTTGGGTTTTTAACACATGTATTTTACTTGTAATATTTTAGTTAACCTGTGACACAGAAATAAACTATTATTAAACTAAACTAATAATCTATATATATATATAATATATATATCTGCAAATTCCAGTCTCTGTGACTTATGTTGTCACCATATCTTTCAAGTATTTGTTTGATCCTTGGTCATTGATTTTTTCTAACAAGATTATCTTTATCATTTCGTGACAATTGACTACCCTTGTTATCCCAACGAACGAAGTTCGTTAGGGATATAGTGAAGCCCTCCGTCCGTCTGTCCGTCAGTCAGTCAGTCATCAGTCAGTCCGTCCGTCTGGCCGGAAGATAACTCAAATACTAGTTGACAGATTTTCTTCATATTTAGTGGAAAGATGTATATTGGTGAATAGTTTTACGCAAAAAAAATTGGAATTCAGTAATTGATATTTTGTTCGTTGGGATTTGCTACTCCGCGGAGTTGCCGTTATCTAGTTTTCTCATATTTTAGCTTTTGTTTTTAATTAATAATATTAGCAATACACATGAGAGTAATATACCTCTTTTGATACCGATATGTGATGTTATGGAAGGTGTATATATTGTCTCTGTGTTGCAGACCAGCCTACCAAGATGAGCTTGAACGGTACGAAGAAGAGCTTGGGGGCATATATGCGACATATCTGGAGAAGTTCCGCAATCTCACTTACCTTGAACAACAGCTTGAGGAATACAACAAAGTGGAACAAGATAAACTAGAGGTACAAACACAAATTCAATGTTCTTTATAATGTCCTATAATGCCTTTTTAGTGATTGGCAAGTCATCTGTTGTAAAATAAGATTTATGAAATAAATAGATTACCATATGAAAAAAAAATTCAATGTTCTACATATTGAAGTTAGTAACAAACCATTTTTTTTATTAAGTTCCATTATCTAACTCCAGTAGCTCTATGTGTGGAAGCCCCGGTCTGTCTTTTGTTAATTTTCGCTTCCAAGTAGTCTTGTTTCAAGTGTCTGGACCTCTCCCATTATCTGCTTCAACACCAAGTTGTGTGTTCAATGGAAAAGGAGGGGGGGGGGGTCAAAAGGGCTTGTAGCTGCCAAGAACCAGACCTGTGTAATCCCACCCATCCATCCATCCATCCATCTATCCATCCACCCACCCACTCACCCACCCATCCATCCATCCATTACTGATTATAATGCTTTACTGTTTGTATAGGAAACTGAGATGTCATTGAGAAAGATGGCTGACAAGATCAAGAATGAAGAGCAGAGACTACAGGTTCAGCTAGAGGATGAGGATGAGTTTGAAGGTAACATCTCATCTATTTGTGTGCTACATTTTAGATACAGTGCAAACTGTTTGAACATAGCAAATAACTTTATGAATGTCTGTAATGGGATTTCTACTGGGCTTAAATAGAATGTTCACCTATAATTGTGGATATCTGTTTATTCTGTCCAAATGGATCATTATAGCTTAAGTGCTGAGGGGACGGTGTGTTTCTGCATGTCAGAGTAAGTTAAATGTGTAGCAGTGATCACTTAATCTGATATCTTTATCCGGAAACTTTTTGAATTGACATAGGAGGATTATGCATTGGTATGGACACTGACTTCCAAAGTCACATGCTCAACCATGACTCTAACTTAGCAGTTGAGTAGTAGATGTTACTATATCTGACCACAGTGCACTCAAGGCAAATACAAACTGTACAGTAAAACCTGTATATCTGAACACCTGGCTAATCGGAACACCTTCCAATTTGAACACTTTTTTTCGGTCCCATTTTTCCTCCCATTGACTCCCATGTTAAAAAAACCTTGAAATCTGAACACCTCCTAATTTGAACAGTGAACAACCAGATTTTAAAAAGTGACCTGTCTAATCTGAACATTTTTATCAGAAATCAAATGTCTGGACATTTCAAGTATAGCCAAATATTGAGTCAATGTTATAGTTGTTATTTATCTTTACATATACAATGTAATCAAAGAACCAATATTGTCCTAACTAACTTATTTAGTCTCAGTGACATCCCTAATTTGTGGAAAACAACAGGATGTTTTGGAAAGGTGTGAATACAGGAGTTAATTGGTTTATCCTTATTGTAAATTAACTGGATGTTTTTGATTTGGATTATGAACAGGTCTTGACTGTTTTATATCCCATGGGTCTGTTATGATAGCTAAGATTCAATCAGCAAATGTTTTATAATCACAAGGACAACATAGACGACATTTGCAGACAAGATTTAGAAAAGAACTGAATGTTTTTGATTTGGATTAAGAGAAAGGTGAGAATCTGGGAGATAATTGGTTTATCCTTATTGTAAATTAACTGGATGTTTTTGATTTGGATTATGAACAGGTCTTAACTGTTTTATATCCCATGGGTCTGTTATGATAGCTAAAATTCAATCAGCAAATGTTTTATAATCACAAGGACAACACAGACGACATTTGCAGACGAGATTATATCACAAGAAAGAGAACAAAATCAACTTTGTAATATCCTATCACTAAAATGTCTCCTAAAAGGCATACATCTGACATCCTGAATGCCCTTGATATTTTGAAGGATTATACATCATCTCGAATGAACACTCATGAAAAATGAGGATATCTACTCAAATATTGCTAATGCTAAAAGTGCCAAGAAACAAACAACAATGAAGGACTTTTTCAAGCAAAAGTAAAGCAGTGCTATATTACCATAATATGGGATAAGTCATTTGATAAGCATAAGATTTCATACGAGACTATCATATACTTTTACAGTGTATTACAAAGTTTTTGCCAAAACATAAGAGTTATTTTTACTAAAACGATGATATTGTTCAAAATATAAATAAAACATAGCATATAGGCTATAGGCCTAATGTAGAATTAACTCATCAACAACATTTTTTTTTTCTGACTTAGTATTAAGTGTTCAATATAGTGGACTGAACAATGAAAATCCCCCCCCCCCCCCCCCCCGACCAACAAGATCCTCGAAATTTGAACACCTGCCAATTTGAACGCTTTTGGCTGGTCCCGTGGGTGTTCGGATTAGACAGGTTTTACTGTATTTCATTTCTTGTACGCGGTAAAGAAAGTTCGATAGTGTTTGTACAGGTCTGATGTAAAAAGTTATATAGAAAGTTTTATGTTGTATGTATAGGTCTGATCTAAAAAGTTATATAGAAAGTTCTATGTTGTATGCACAGGTCTGATATAAAAAGTTATATAGAAAGTTCTATTTTGTATGTATAGGTCTGATATAAAAAGTTATATAGAAAGTTCTATGTTGTATGTATAGGTCTGATATAAAAAGTTATATAGAAAGTTCTATGTTGTATGTACAGGTCTGATATAAAGTTATATAGAAAGTCTGATATAAAAAATTATATAGAAAGTTCTATGTTGTATGTATAGGTCTGATTGATGAAGATGTAGAAGTTGATAGTGATGGCTCAGAACCTGAGTTGCAACATGCAGCCTCTAAACGTAAACCGAGACCAAGACACAGCAAACATCGCAACTCTACCAGTGGTACTCAGTCTGAAGTTTTGCTTGATATATGCTGTGGTTAATGGCACTAATAAGCTGTTCATGTATTCAACATGTGGTGTGCCATGTCTTCTCTTTTGGCATTAATAAACTGTTCATGTATTCAACATGTGGGGTGCCATGTCTTCTCTTTTGACATTAATAAAATGTTCATGGTTCAACATGTGGTGTGCCATGTCCTCTCTTTTGGCATTAATAAACTGTTTATGGTTCAACATCAATTGAAACTTCTTTGCACTAAGGTTGTTTAACATGCAGTGTGTCATGTTTACACAACAGTTAGCATTGATTAACTGTTCATGGTTTATACTGTGGTTTTCAATTCTACATTATTGGCACATTATTGTTTTACATGTGGTGTGTCGTGTCTACCCAATTATTCTTTAATATCAGTGTTCAAAACAAGCACGTCTAGTGAAATATTGTGTTTTCGTATCATGTACATGTTGGTTTTCATGTACATGTTTTATTGCTTTTGTCTTGTGTAGCACAGCAGTGTGGAATTGGCATTATCTAACATAGCTCTCCAAAATTTAAACATAAACATGCATGGAAATGCCTTGCTTTGAATAATATGGCACAGTCGAGTGTAAAACACATCTCTTCATCCAAAATGTTCATTTCTACACCCAACACTTCTTGGAAAATAGCGTGACAAATTGGCCCTGGTGTTCAGGTTGATATTTATATTTACGTACGTTTTGTAAAGCATGTATACAGGTTGATTCTTATGTACAGCATGTACATGTATGTACATGTATATAGGTTGTATAAAGGTAGGTATGGGTTTGTGTGTGTAATCAAGCTTTATATAGAAGGATAAGGATTTAAATTAAGAACTTTTTATCGGTGTTAAATAATATATTATGTTGACTTAATGTTTATGTATGTCACTGCAGGTTTGGTTGATGATGATGATGGAGCCAGTGGAGACTCTGATGATGACCAGGTTGAACAAAGACGTCCACGTCCCTCACACAACAGAGAGAGACAAGCAGGTATGTATTTTTATCGTATGATCTGTAAAATGAAGCCCTCTGATTGGTCAGTTCTTGTGCTGTACCAATCTGTATTGCAACTGAAGTTGTCCCCGTTGATCATCTCAGTTGCAATACAGAAAATATTGGTACAGAGGGGACATTCTCAGTAGCTATACACAGGATCACACGATAAAAACGTTATTGAATGATTTGAAGTGCAATAAAGGACCATTTCATTTTCTTATATTTCATGTCATTGCGATTCAAGGACAGTAAGCTCATCTCATTGATTCATTTTTGATTATTAGACTCCAGATTGAAAATCTGGAGTCTATTGTTTTTGCCTGTATTCTTATTATTATTATTATTATTATTATTATTTTTCTTAGCAAGATATCTCAATAACTAGAAGACTTAGGGTAAATTTAATTACATAGTTCGTTAGGGTATGTGACCTAGTTTCTGGGAAATTAGGTCAAATTTTTATCTAGGTCAAAGTTCAAATTCTAGGTCAATTTTTTTAATTTCACAAATTTTCAATTTTCTTTTTTATCTTTCAATATTTCTTGCTATAAATATTTTTCTAGGTTTCTCTAAGTGTTTCAAACATGTTGCCAAATATATGTCTTGATAAAAAATGATCAGTTTTGAGAAATATGACTTTAAAAAAATGTTGAATTTTAAAATGTTCCAAATCTATCAGAATTGGTATTAATTATATAGGAAATTTCCTCAAGATTTCGAATCTGAAAACAAAATTGAGATCCGACTTCCGGTTTAGAAGTTATGGGCTTTTGAAATCTCAAAAAAAATCCCACCGCTGCCACCAAATTGTAACAATCTCAACCCTTTCATTAATATCAGATCTCAAAATGGTTTTGAGATAAACAATCTAAATCTGGAGTCTTGAATTGAACTTGTTCAATTTCTCCAATCTAGTTTTTTCTATTTTCCATGTAATTCCAGTAAAACCCTTCAATGGATCACTTCAAATTAGTAAAGATTTTAAATGAAATCAACTATTCCACCAAAGCAACCTAATCCTTTCTTTAAAAAGATTCAGAGAACCATGTTGTATGGTTTTGTTTAGATGTACATGTATTACAGTTTTATGGTACTTCAGTTGTTTGATTGTTATATTATGCTGGATAAGTTTTGTTCTCAATTTTCCATTATTCATTACTTAGCATTTCTATCATCTTATAATGTACTTCATGCACTCTGTATTTTATTGTCTCTCCACTATGATTTGTTTTGTAGGCGCCTCTGGTCAGAGAGATAACAACATGGGCGGGAAACCTCAGGTGTTTGGATCTATGGGAATGGGCGATGACGACGACGAGGATGATGATGAAGATGATGAAGTAAAGAAATTTTCATAACTTTTTCCAAGCAAACATAACTTATTAGGGCTATAGCTTGTTCCTTACATTTATTACAAAAGATTTTTATGAGAAAACAATTCAGATTTTTTATTCTATAATTAATTTTCTGGCATCGTAATATTTTGTAGATTTTGTTTTCTATCATCACATAACTTATCTTGCTTTGGTTAAGACTTCTGTGCCCTTGAACAGTTTTAAGCTGTTAAAGCTGCATCAATCATCTCTGTCTGTACAGCCTGTCATGTATTTGCTTGGATTTAATTTTCAAAATGGTGCTGTGTTTCAAAGTAGTGGCTTTTTCATCCATGTAATTTGGCATTTGTGAGCTATAACTTATCAATTTGGGGAGTTTATTTTTATTTGAATAGTTTTGCTTTAGCCTCACTGGTGTAACTTTTGACAGAATGGATGAGTAATGGACAATTGTCATATCTAGCATGAAATGAGTAAAGATTTAGGATTTGCTATTCTTGGGTTAATTGCTGTTTGTTCCAGTTTGGACCAAATATTGTGCATTAGTATCAGACAAGGGTTACTATTAGTGGTGTCAATTAAACGCTCGAGCATTAACCGGTTAACCGGGGGTTTTTACCGGTTAAAGTCGGTTAACCGGCGGGAAATTTGAACTGATAATTTCAAATGAAATCTTCATCTTCGATCTTGAAAGTTGAAAAAATTGGAAAAATGATATATCGGCGTTTATTTTTTACGTTCGTCAAGCTTTACTCTATTCTATGTAAGTAAGCGCGGGAAAGCAATGTGGCAGGGATTAAAGTTGCTGATTGGATGTTTGTAAGGAATTATCGGACCTATCACATGTTTGAGTAGCTCACATGAAACTGATTGAAAAACAAACAGATTAAAATGCAAAGTAAGAGCGGGAAGCAATGTGGCAGGGATTAAAGTTGCTGATTGGATGTTTGTAAGGAGTTATGGGACTTATTACATGTATGAGTAGCTTACGTGAAACTGACACCATAAAACCAAACGGATTAGCATGCAAAATAAGCGCGGGAAATAATAGAATTATACACGGTCAACTAACCGCCCATAAAAACACAGACCGGTCAAGGCATTATCGGCGGTTAACCGGTTAACCGGTTAATACTTGACACCTCTAGTTACTATAACCATCAAGGGAAATACCCACAAGACACTCTCACGTTATCACTTTTAGAATATGAGTTTCATTCATAGATAAATTTAATTTCTCCAGACTTTTATCATGCGATCTAGGACTTTTCCCATAAATTAGTTGTCTGACAACGCACCATTCTGGTGTAACATGCCACTTATCCTTTGAAAGATGTGTAACCTACATTACCCATACATCTGGGTTTCTGTCTCTCACAACTATGAGCTCTTCATAACTATGCTGCTTAATCATTGTAAAATATGCTTCACATTATTTTACAAATGGCTCCCCATTTATAGATGTCTCTCCATTTATCTCCTATATTGACCTATTGTAGCCACGGATAGAGATTCTGTCCCCAAGTCATTTTCCTCCACATTCGCCGAGAAGACCAACCACTAGGCCCCGCCTTTATGATAAAACAACACCTAAAATGTCAAGGCGCTCACATAAAAAGGTTTATTTCAATATATGGGCATGATGGATGATTTGATTGTATTTAAGGATCATATTGTAACAATGATGAAGGCCTAGAGTTCAGTGTGCAAACATCTCCATGGAGACTGAATTCACAGTACAATGATTCCAGCTTCCATCATATATGATCCTTAAAAAGCATGGCTAAACTATTGCATGGGTGAATTACTTATAGGGTGTGGATTTTAAAGCCAATCTATACTACTATTTGTTGCACTTGAAAAGTGCTGCTGTAATAATCTTAGGTAGTGAGGTAGCACCGAAAAATGTACCCGCTTCTGAACAAATTGAAATTACTTGTTTCTTATGTATTTTTATGTGATACTTCAGAAAATTTTTGTCTAACGCGCCATATCCGGGGCGAAAGTTGTCAAAATTGGGTTTTTGACCCTAAAAAGGAAAATTACAGGGGGTACATTAACATCATTGAATAATTCATTCAGTTAGTCTTCAATCATCATAATGATTTTATTGAGAGTTGATGAGATCATTTTAAGGTAGTATGCAAACTTTCAATGGTCTGTCACTCGTGGTTGCCATGGAAACCACAATGTTTGCTGAGAAAATCCTAAATTTTGGTAAAACCTGTACATGTACATAATAAAGAATGTGAATTATTTTTCAAATCAACAGATATCAGAACATTTTAGCACTCTAAGAATCACAGAATTGGAAATGGGCAGAGCTAATAAGCCTTAAATGTAAATCTCATTTATTTAGTTCTGGATTTCAAGGGGTGCATCTTCTGGGTCTTCTTCGCATTCATCTCAATATATGGGATATTCCAATTTACATGATTGGTAAGTGTCAAAGACCATACAATTACATAAGTGATCAAAAGTGGGTGTTGCTCTAACAATAGTAGATAATTCATTCTCTATGAATATGGAGTTTAACTTGACTTTAAGATTTATTTTTTAAATTAAAACTTCTTTGATTACATTTAGTATTGTAATAGTTATTCCCTGTGGGGGGGGGGGCAAGGGGGGTAGTAGCAGAAATGGGAGGGGGCAGAGCCAATGGCCAGTCAGTCTTAAGTATTAATATCATAGTCTGATCATTTTCATTCACCTCCCGATGTTAATATATTAACAATATCATGTGAGAGACTATACCACTACACTTGCAGATTTGAGAGTCATTCAGTTGAGTGTATCTATATGGCGCTCCACCTTTGCCTTTTAAAAAGGTGCTATTGCCCCTTCTGCATGGCACTTCATCTGTGAATGTGTGAAGTGCTAGGAAGGCTGCATATATGTCAGGGTCTATATTGGAGGAAATACCACTGACATCAGTCTTCATTTGTTTCCAACTCAAGTATCCAGCAGCACACTTTGCTGTATTTGGTTTTTTGTTTTCATCATCATACAAGAACTAATTCCAATCTTTAGGAACTCATGTTTTTCTACCTTAAATAGGGCAAGGTGTCCCTCCCCTCTTTCAGGTTCCTTTATAGAATTTTTGATGTAATTATCACATACAAAAACTAATCAATCTGCAATTGTAGAATCTTGAAACAGTCTCCGCCAGATCCAGAAACAAAACTACCTTTCAAGTTGAATTATGGTTTGGGATAGTTGGGGTTTGTTTTCCTTATGACTTGTATACATTTAGAAGTTTTCTTTTTCTTGCTGGGTTCTATTACAAATTTTGGTCCTTTCCCTTTGGCACTTGTGGGTACATTTTCATGCATAGGGATGCGTTTCTCTGTTCTTGCAAGAAGTCTTGTCAGTGTTCCTAGAGCCCAAGGCACAGGGCTCAATAGGAACTGCAGGAGACATTCTAGGCTAATTTTATGTTCTAAAGCAAGATCGAAGCTGTTCAAAGATGTTTCATTCAGAATGTATTTGTATAAGCTTGTTCTGAATACTTTTTTACTGTCACTGTTGCTGCTGTAGTTTGCTGCTATAGTTTTCAATTTCATATGTTTTATTAGATCATGAAATCTTTTTTTCAACTAATCTCAGATGGTATCTCTTCATGCAATTTCCCCTTTTGACTAAAATTAGATGAGATCTGCAGCGACATCATTTGGCACAGATTTTCCTTTAGATACATCGTAGAGATGACCTTCATCCTCAATGGTAAATGGATCAAGGAAGTCTTTGATTGCGGTTTTTGTCATCTTTATGTCTTTTTCTATACTTGCTATTTGTGCCTTTCCAAGGTCATTATGGGTGTCACACTCATCTCATCTCTAGATAATTTTCCTAAGTTGGTCTTATGAAGGACTGTCTGATCGTTGTAACCATCTCATCCATATAAAGCACTTATTGTCTGTATGGCCCATATTGCAAATCCTCGTAGTGAACCACCAGGTGGACTTGAATGGAAACTAAATGACTCCATATCTTTCCAGTGGGTATTGACTGATATTCTCATACAAGAGATTGGTGATATAGCAACACCAGGAGATGAATCAGAAAACTCCAGAAGATGTACCCTATGAAATCCAGAATTAAAAAGATGAGATTTATACTTAAGGCAGATTAGATCTACTCATTCTAATTCTGTTACTACTCACCCCTGCCCAAATGTAAAAACTATAATACTTACACAGATGTATTTACCAGAAATGCTTGACATAAATTATAATAACAGCAGTTCAGTATAACTATGAATGTATCCATGTGTATCTCAAAAGTCAAGTTCAATTTTGTATTTATACAAAGAACCAACCATCTACTATTGTTAGGGTGACACTCCTTTTGATCATTTATAAATATGTAATTGTATGGTGTTTGACAAATCCTGTAAATTGTAATATCCCATATATTGAGATGAATATGAAGAAGACCCACACAATGTGCCCCGTGAAATCCAGAACTATGCAGATGAGATTTATACTGAAGGCTGATTACCTCTGCCCCCTCCCTATTCTGTTACTACTCCCCCCCATCCTCCCCCAGGCAAGAACTATTACAATTAGATGTGCATTACTAACCAGAAATGCTTGTAATTAAGTATAATAAAAGAAGTTGTAATGTAAATGTATCTCAAAAGTCAACTTAGACTCTGTATTTATAGAGAATGAATCTATGATAAGGGCGACGCCCACTTTTGATCACTTGAGTAATTCTATGGTCTTTATACTTACCAATCATGCAGAATTATAATATCCTATATATTCAGATGAATGTGAAGAAGACCCAGAAGATGTACCCCATGAAATCCAGAACTATGTAGATGAGATTTATACTTAAGGGTGATTAGCTTTGCCCTCTTCCAATTCTGTTACCCCCCCCCCTCCCCATCTACCCCCTCCCCAATGCAATAAGTATAATACTTACATATACATTATTTTACCAAAAATGCTTAATATTTAGTATAACCAAAGAACATCATTATAAATGTATCTCAAAAGTCAAGTATTTTTAGAGAATGGCAATCATCTACTATGATAAGGGCGACGCCCACTTTTGATCACTTATGTAATTGTCTGATCTTTGACACTCCCCAGTTATGTTAATTGCAATATCCTTTATATTTAAATAAATGTTTGAACTGCCCTGGTAATTTTGAAAATGCTAAAATGTTCTGATATCTGTTGATTTGAAAAATAATCCACATTCTATATTATGTACAGGTAAAGGTTTTACCAAAATTAAAGATTTTCTCAGCAAAAATTGTGGTTTCCATGGCAACCACGAGTGACAGACCATTGAAACTTTGCATACTACCTTAAAATGATCTCATCAACTCTCGATTAAATTATTATGATGATTGAAGACCAACTGAATGAATTATTCAATGATGATAATGTACCCCCTGTAACCCTGTAATTTTCCTTTTTAGGGTCAAAAACCCAATTTTGACAACTTTCGCCCCGGATACGGCGCATCAGACAAAAATTTTCTGAAGTATCGCATAAAAATACATAAGAAACAAGTAATTTCAATTTGTTCAGAAGCGGGTACATTTTTCGATGCTACCTCACTAACTATCTTGTGCTGATTGGCAGGAATGCGGGTTGCTGAATGAGCCAGCATGTGGCAAAATAAAAATTTGTAACGCTTTTAGATATGAACATCTTAGACCTGATTCCCATTTGGCATCTTGATTTTCATTACTGTGTGCCTTGTTCTACTGTGTTTTAAAAATACTACCATCATTATGGTTTATGACTTTTATATTTGATACCTGATTTAAAAAGCAAACTGATTTTGGATTTTGGATATCTATGCTTCAATAATACATGTTCTACTGGAAAATTATCACCAATGAGATTTTTCATGTTTACTACAATGTATTTTGATTCCTCATAATATCTGTATTTGTATACTGCCATCCAAAAACTGATAAACAACTTGTATAACATGATTGGAAAATCATACATAGAAATCAATATGTATAGTACTAACAATGGGCTGGTCTAAAAAGCATGTTCATAATCCTTTTTATTTGCTTGCACGACAGGCTTGGGCAAAAAACATTTCATCATGCACAATTTATTTCTCTTATATATATGATACATGTTTTATTTGACAGTATGATAAAATGCAGTTTTTGTAGGCATTGAACTCCCTTTTGCATTAAATTTGTTGCATAAAGTTGCATTTAAAACTTACTTTAGTGCATGTAGATGGTGCAACATTGTCAGAATTTAGTTGCTGATTTCTCTGCATGGCTTCGTGAATTGGGACTATACAGCTTTTAGTTAACATTAGTGCCAATATGAAAATATTGAAATAACTTTATTTTTAAAAACATTAGAACCTAAACAATATAAAATGAAATTGACAGTATTCCTTCTACAGACATATTGTTTTTCAACTACAGCTTTGAGAATTTCATCTATTTTGTTGTTTCTTATTTGTTTTATTTAGTTTTGATGTGTATGTAATGCATAATCTCTATGTTGCAGGACAGTGATGATTTATTGTAATGCATAATCTCTGTGTTGCAGGACAGTGATGATTTATTGTAATGCATAATCTCTGTGTTGCAGGACAGTGATGATTTATTGTAATGCATAATCTCTGTGTTACAGGACAGTGATGATTTATTGTAATGCATAATCTCTGTGTTGCAGGACAGTGATGATTTATTGTAATGCATAATCTCTGTGTCACAGGACAGTGATGATTTACTGTAATGCATAATCTCTGTGTTACAGGACAGTGATGATTTAATGTAATGCATAATCTCTGTGTTACTGGACAGTGATGATTTATTGTAATGCATAATCTCTGTGTTGCAGGACAGTGATGATTTATTGTAATGCATAATCTCTGTGTTGCAGGACAGTGATGATTTATTGTAATGCATAATCTCTGTGTTACAGGACAGTGATGATTTATTGTAATGCATAATCTCTGTGTTGCAGGACAGTGATGATTTATTGTAATGCATAATCTCTGTGTTACAGGACAGTGATGATTTATTGTAATGCATAATCTCTGTGTTACAGGACAGTGATGATTTATTGTAATGCATAATCTCTGTGTTACAGGACAGTGATGATTTTTATTGTAATGCATAATCTCTGTGTTGCAGGACAGTGATGATTTATTGTAATGCATAATCTCTGTTTCAGGACAGTGATGATTTATTGTAATGCATAATCTCTGTGTTGCAGGACAATGATGATTTATTGTAATGCATAATCTCTGTGTTGCAGGACAGTGATGATATGGGGTCTGGTGGCTCAGACATAGACATAGATGATGATGATATAGGTGGCGACAGTGAAGATGATGAGATGGAGATGGCTAGGGCAGTGAGAGGTGCTCGCAATAGAGGTGGGCAACCTCAGCAACCTCTAGATGACAGTGATAATGACTTTTAGTTAATCAATGGCACATAGTCACACATGAAGCTGATCTATTGTCTCTGGATAGTTCATAATAACTAATACTCTCACACATTCGAGTTAATTAAGAGTGAGAAATCTCAGTTGCCAACCATTAATGGTGTCCGTCCATGTTATACAGATTGTTAGCCTCATATTTACGTGATTGATATATAACTTATCTATTATCATGTTCTGTACATACGAATGCAATCACACTTGTTCTGATTGTATATTCTACATTGTGCATTGAATGTTTCTTAGTTTAAGTATATGGTACTGTATGATCAAAGTCAAAATCTTTGGATTCTATTTCTATAGTCCATCTATATTAACTGATGATGCATTTCATGTTTCATTTCAGTGCATATGGTTGCTAGAATTACTCAACCACATCACAGTGGCAGTACTTTTTCAAACCCATGGAAAAAAGTTATATTTTCTATATTACATACTAGATAGTTTTTCCATGCATTTGAAAAGTATTATGAATCTAAATAGATGTTATACAGATTTCATGTTATCTACGTATATGAGATACATAGTCATATATATGTAATAAATTATTGTGTATTGCGATATATTGTCATGTGTTATTTATATACCATATTCTCTCTAAAGACCGCACAACCTCCAAAGAGTGTACATACAATGTATATTATGAACAGTCTCAGGAAAATTGACTTACCAGCAAATAACATTTTACTTAATTTTATAGCAAGGCTTCCAGGTATTTGAAATCTTCTTGATTACTTTTGATGCAAAGAAAGTAATAATATGGAAGCCACAAAGTATTTATAACATAGTGATAACAGCTAAAAGGAAGTTGAAGCATTGTCAGATTGTATGTATTGATATTCACTCATTATTTGCAATATTTTTTTTCATTAAAAAATTTGCTTTAAAAATGTCCTATCTTTAGAATTTCTCAATATTTCACTATTTTCCATGTAAATTTTGGAAGCGTACTGTGCACTTTTTTGAAAGAATGCGGTATTTGACTAAGCAATATATAAGCTCTCAAATTCCATAGAAAGCTATCATTAAATCTTTATATTCAAACTATGTAACACTACCCTGCAACCTGTAATTGGAAATCACCATATTAAACCAGGCATAGTATCCTCATAACGTAAATGCTTTAACTTATAATAATTAAGACCAATTTCATTACGCTACTCAAAGAAAGGTGTCACTGAATGTTCATTATTTTTACTGAATGTTACCACTAAGAAATAGTGACATTGTTATTGCCTCTGCTTTTTGTGACCAGCATTCAGCATCTGTAACAACTGGTTACACTTTTGAAATACATCACAATCAGGAAGTGATATTTTGTCACTTATGCATTGCACCATTATGTCACTACCAAGAAACACATTGGTGTCTAACAAATTGCAATAACTTAAAGGTTCAAAAGTTTTTGCAATAACCAGCGACACATTGTTCTGAGTACATTTTACATGTCATGTCACAATAATTGAAGAAGTAATGACTGGAAGTACAAACTATATTATATACTTCCATCGAGATGTTACAAAAAATCAGATTTTAGACACCATCTGTTGGAACATATGGAACTAAGATACTTTTAAGAAAACACATTTAAGATGTAACCAATTGTCTAGGGTTTCTGCAATCTGTTTCCATGGCAATGCATTATGGAATTTGAGAATAAAAGCAAAAAAATTAAGAAAATGAAAAGATTGACTTGAAACATGTTAACATGTTCTAATTTTAGGAAGTATTCAATTCCATGTCAATAACTTGTTAATATTTTTAATACAGTGATAACTTGAAAAGTAAAGGTCAGATTCACTTGAAACTCACAGAGTGAACACATAAGTAGTAATGTTTCTATAATTGTTTGTAACATACTGGTATGTGTTTCAATTGCTAATGAAGCTGAAAACTTTATTTTTAAAATGGTGGCTAAAATAATATGTCACTTTCTCTGTGGTGACATAAAACCAAGTGACATGTGTCCGAGTTAATATCTTAAAGCTATATAAACTGACATCACTGCTCAGGTGACTTAGTTTCATGCTCGTAGTAAAAATAATTAAGATAAAATTTCATTTTTAAGATTTTTTATTTTTTTGTCAGTTTTATTTATGTACAGTATTATAAAAAGTTTTTACAGCAGTGGTGATATTATAGGACTTATCTAAGATTTGTTCTGCTAAGGAATCTCCAGAAGGCATGGTTGGTGCCATATTACTGAAACTACAGTACATGGATATGGTGGAGATTTCTTACAGGAACACAGATAAATCAATAAATAAATAAAAATAGATACTAGCAGTACATTTACAGCAATACCTTAAAGGTAGATTGTATTACCAATAAAGTTATCAGTCTGCCATAAAATAGATCAACTACCAGTAAAGTTAAAGTATACATAAAGATAAATACTACTAAAAGATAAGGATAAAATACTACTAGATACAACTAAACCATGAAGATGATATTACAATTAAGTTACAACTATACCATATATCAGAGTATATAATCAATATATAGGAGTATATGGATTATACAACCAGTAATGTTACAACTATACCATATATCAGAGTATATAATCAATATATTGGAGTATATGGATTATACAACCAGTAAAGTTACAACTATATCATATATCGGAGTTTATGGATTATACAACCAGTAAAGTTATAACTATACCATAAAGATGGGAAATATTTACAGTAAAGATTTGGCTACCTAATCTAACTAAAACATATCTACAAAGATAATACTTTTTGCACACACTTTTGAATAGTGGTTTACTATTTAAAGAAAGTTTATAATATATACAAAAGAAGAGTATCATGATAGTGCAATATGAAATAATAAGAACTACATTAATTAATATAATTACAGTATGTACATTTATATGATCTTCAACTTTTTAAGTTGATTAAAGTTCCACATTGAGCAAGAACCAAATTGTATTTTTAAATCTTTTCATACGTCTCAGTAAAAAATTTTCATTCTGATACTATACCATTGCCTTGAAATGATAGAAGGTTGTGATTTCTCACAATGAGTCATTACAGTAAAACCCGCGAACAAGGAACAGAAGGGTGTTCCATCAGACAGGTTTTACTGTATAGAAAAATGTATAATGAAAATGTAAACCTTGTAAACACCTCTATCTCATATAATTGAATTTGGGTAAGTGATATCTAAAATGTAAACCTGTGTAAGTGGAACACCTTTGATACCTCCAAATAATGTTCCACTTTAATGTGTTCTACTTAAAGAGGTTCACGTTACATTAAATCAATAAGGAACAGGTACAGTGTAACACTTACTACTTACAGAGGTGTTTCACTTAACCACTCTTCCTGTTTCACCACTCTGAACAAAACTCACAAATACAGAGTTCTGACCTAACCTATAAGTCTGGGTAACAGTTTTTAATAAATTACCTATCTCTCATCTCTATCTCTCCGTTGTTGCTTCTTAACATATAACATTTTCTTAAAACTTAGACTTAAATTATTTTTAAGTGTTACCTTTTGTGAAATACGAAAGTCTCAGACTTATTTTGTAACATGTTATGAAGTCTCAGACTTTATGTTTTATGATATAACTTAGTTTTTTAACAATAACATCAACATAATAAAACTATGCATAGCACATAAATATTTGTAAAAGTAACAGTTTTCAAAATTTCCCAACTAACATGTATATCAACAGCTGGTGCATAACGTTACATTAACAGAATATTAATTTTATACATCTACTGTAGCATATAGCCAGTATAACATACAGTAGAAAAGATATGAATTACATCATAAAAACATCATAAATATAACACCTTAAATATGATCATATGTCAACAATAACTGATAAAATAACAACTTTTATAACAAATAATATTAATAACAAATGGTGTAACTTTGACAATATATACATATATATAACAATCTCATATTGTAGTATACTAGAATTGAAGTTTATCTACATGCGCACCTGTCAGCAATCATACCAGCGTGATGTTTCACCACTAGTTGATCCCCTTCATAGTAGAGCATGCTGAGTGGCTTCAGTTTACTTGGTACACAACAAGGTCCTTTCTTCACAGAGTCTGGCTTCTTGAACTTCATGAGGCTCTGAATGAGGGCATGGTTGGTTGGGTTGTAGCTCTCATCAATAGGGTTGGGACATCCTCCAGAGCACTGGTAGGCATTGAATTGCTTAGGGTACACAATCCAGGAATCCCAACCAAGTTCCTCAAAATCAACAATAAAGTCTTTCTTTTGGCAGCCTTTCCTTCTTTGACGTTTCTCAGATTTTGTCTTCAGTTTCTTGATTGATTTCTTAGATACATTGTCCAAAATGATGGAACGCTTGGATCGTTTCGAAGATTGTGATTCGCTGTTCAAGAATTCTGCGCCATCTTTAGAGAATGAGACAAGCATTGGGGTGATCTCTTCCAACTGGTTTGAATTGGCTTTATTTCTTAAAGTGAATTCAACACTAACTGCCTCTGTGTTCTCTAAGAGCTTAGTGACATCAGTAAACCCATATGGTCGGATCTGAGATCTTGTGAGTTTCAACTTCATGGTTTTCTTGGCAATAACCTCATTGTTGTTACTAAGGTATCGAATAGTGACTTTCTTGTTGCTATGCTTGCCACTGCTGCATGGAAACCATAATTCAGTTCTTAGAGCTTTCTTGTTGACGTTTTGAAGAATGAACTTGACTGTTGTTGTCTTGCCTCCAACCACAACTGAAATGAATAAAAAACATGAGTTGGATTGATCTTATGTTATAAATGTGTATTTGTACTTCCTTACTTTTGGCCCTTCAAGAAACATTTAAAAATATTTTTCAAAAAAATAAAGAAAACAGACACATGAATTAATAGTCTAATTTTTGGATCAGTATTGTGTCTTTGTATAAAATAATGTGGTAGAAAGTTATAACAAGCATCTGCTCTATACCAAAATTAGATGTTTGTGATTTAGCATAAGAATGAATATTTGTTTTTTACGTTCAGTTATTGCCCTTTCATGTTTCTTGTAAGGTTGAAAATTCATTTTCATTTAAAACTTGTTTACCCAAGAGGGATATATTTAATACGAATAGGAATTGAATCATCATTATTTGAAATATCATCCAAACAGAAAATGGAATGAAAATTCATTAAAATTCTAAGATTGAGCATTTTCATGTTATTTTCATGATAATGATAAATACATAGGCTACTTCAAAATCAGAATATTTTGTCAAAATCATATTCAAATGCCATTTTCCCAAATTATTTTTTCTATTAGACCTATTATGGTGCAAAACTACCTTAAGTCAAAATATCTTGGCTGCCCAAATACATTTGAAAAATATTCAATTTGGATCACAATTTGCGGTTGCAATATGCACTGAATAATATGAATTTCTGGTAAGACGAAACAATGAAAAAATCATAAAATTTTAGAGCTTGATAACATAGGTGCAGAATACGTAGTATTATATTACCTTGACCAGCATTGGTTCTAACGGCATCAGCCTGCATTAATTCCTTATCATGCATGGAGTGCCCTGCAGCATACAGCATATTACCACCCTCTTCCAACCTCTCATAGAGCTCAACTAAGAACTTAGTAGTAGATCCACTTGACTTAAGTTTGATTTCTTCCTCGAGTCCCTCATCTGAAATTTTCTTCATATTGTTCCTGTTATTTCTGTGCCTTTTTCGGTTGAGTTTCCTAGATTTTTTAGTTGACAACTTCAAATTCTCTGTTGTCACACCATTTGCGACTTCAGTCTTCATGTTTGTTATAAAACTTGATATTTCAACAATTAAAACTAAAACAATGATAATAAACAACAATAAATCTCTACAACAAAACATCTTGTAACGTAACAAGTTAACAACAAATTCAACAACTGAATTCTCTAAGATTTTCCAACCATTATATCCTTAATTCTCTGATGGGATTATAACAGATTCACAAATTGTCAAGTAGATTTGGCTTCTCTTTTCCCACCCCATGTGAAATATCCACTAACAAAGGAGGAGAAGATCTCTTAATTATTAATTGCAAAGGAATTTGACAATTAGAAATGGAAGTAGATTCTTCAAGTAAGTGTCTAATTGGATTAGCTACTGAATAAGCAACGTGAATTATGTGTGGGAATGTCAATAAACATCATTTTTCTTATCACCATTTTGTTATTTTATTTATATTGGAATGCAAATAAATTCAATAAAATTTCAACTTAGAATGGACAACACTTGGAATGCACATGCTCCAATAGTTTGTTTAAAGATAATCGAAGAAAAAATATTATTATTAAAAATGTTTTGTTTCATTGTTAATGAAGCCATGTAGCCATGTAGCGCCACATAACATTAGATTGCCAGCAAATTCCTGCTCTGCATTGTGGCTCCATACAATACAACCATGCAATACAACCATACAAGCCAGCCTGTTTCTAGCCAAGTAAGTAATACTTATACAGGTACAGTCAAACACTGCTTTTTAATTGTATGTAAATTACTTCTCAATTACTCAAATGTTCATTAATTTATCAAATGTTTGTTCATACTCAACTTAACGAAACATTTATCTCTAGCTGTTGTAACAATCAAATAGGATTTACTGATAACGTTTTCCTTCCTGAGTCAACTACTGTGTCTCTTATCTCATAGCTACATGTATATCCCTACATACACATCAGTGTACTAATAAGAGAAATACATTCTGAGATGTAATTTAAAAAGTATTCTATAATTGACAATTATAAAAGATGTGGCCATGTGACCACGAAATGTCAGAATATAATGTTGATTTGATACACCAACTATGGGATAACAGCCTTAAAATTGTATGATTGAGAATAGTATCAATATTTTCCCCAAGATTATGGTTTTCACTACTTTCCCACATTGAAACTTTAACACAGTATGTTGTTGAACATATTTTTTACTGTATTTTAATTTCTTTCTTGAAATAAATAGTTTAATTTCATACAAAAACAGAAACAGAATAGAAACTGGCAGAAAAGAGGTGGTTGCAGAGACCCAATACTTTTGTCTAGTCTGCATGTTGTGGAACCTTTTATTACCATAAAATTACAATTTCTGAACTTATTGATGGGATATGTAATTACACAAGTATATTAACAAGTAAACAATATGACAACTTGACTAAACACTTATGAAATGTTGCCAATATTAATTAAAAAAATTAAAATACAGTAACAAAAATGTATGTCAACATACTGTAATAAGGCATTGAAAACCATAATCTTGGGAAACAAATTAATACCTTAGTTATACTTATTTCTATTTGTAAGATCCAATAGTCATTCTTCAGGAAAGTACTAGGAGATGATGTCACAACTCTCTTACATGAAAAGTATGTGTGAAAAGTGCTGCTAAAGATAAAGCTTGTTGTCTAAGGATAAACCTAGGATGGATTAACTCATCATTTTGTCTTATGATGAATTCCATTCAAAGTTTTAACAACAGCATTAAACTGAGTTGTTGGTTATTCTATGGGATTTCATTTACACACTGGAATTGTCACAAATGGCGGACATAACCATCGCTTCAATTAGATTTTCATAAACTGTATGTTTAATAGAGCACCTAGACTAAATTTTGTTGGAACAACAGTCAATCAAAATGTCTTTATACTCATTGTACAGTTAATTATGTTCTACCATCGAAATAAAGTCTTTAATTTAACCGATCAAAATGAGATACGGGACAAAGGACACTGTATTACCGTATGCAATTGTCTTTATAAATTATTTCAAATTCAGATTCCTTTGTCATTGACGATATCGGCTATTTCGGTGTGATTTTTACCTTGCTTTGCAGGCAAGATTCTAGAACAAAAAATCCAACATGGCTATCTTGTAGTTTACCACTTAATCATCAATGAAAAGCTTTGCATTACATGCATTGAAGCATTCCGACTCCCATAAACTAATCAGGTTGAGACATATCTCTGAAAATTTGAAATCAATCCATCAAACAGTATGCCCAGAAACACATAAACAAAATCTGGGGAGAGAAAATAATCAAAAATGACCACCTTAAGGATTACCAATCATGCCTAAAAACTAGTCAATTCTTGACTTTTACCAAAACCATTTCTAAAAGCCTGAATCAATCCATCATGAGTTTGTATAGAAGAGTTTAGACAAGACACTGTATACCAGATTTTAGGGAGAAAATCCAAAATGACCATGATCCTCAACCTTGAATCA
This sequence comes from Owenia fusiformis, assembly GCA_903813345.2. Taxonomy (NCBI): domain Eukaryota; kingdom Metazoa; phylum Annelida; class Polychaeta; order Sabellida; family Oweniidae; genus Owenia; species Owenia fusiformis. Next base: position 13,513,299 of record CAIIXF020000009.1, on the reverse strand, counting down.
AGCCTGAAAAATCAACATTGAATCAAGCTTGATTTTAAGGTTGGTTCAGAATTGAGGTTTTTCAATGTTGAATGAAGCTTGATATCACATGTATCAAGCTTAAATTAATCCCAATTTGCCATCAGCCTTGATTCAACCTTGAGAAATGTTTGCTATGTAGTATACCAAAAATTATCCCTGCCTGCCTGCAAGATTAAGAGATCACAATTTAACACACATGGAAAAAGGACATCCTATATTTTCTTTTGATATGATAAACAAAATATGATTTCATCACGATAAAAGCATAGAATATCCTCTCAATATAAGTGTAGTAGAGTGTGTAGAAATCAAAACATAGGCCTAAAATTAATTATTGATAAAAGAGATATATTTAATCAGCAGTATATATGACAATCAGAAAACAAATTGATAATGATTAAATATCAATGCACATAGCTTTTTTAAGAACACAGTAAAGAATGGCAAACACTATGAGATCTCGGTTCCTCAGGGTCCAATCTTTTTAATTCCTCAGGGTCCAATCTTGAGAAATCAGGTATTTTATAAAATATTAATTAGACTAATAAGCTATGAATAACCAATCTACAATTTTACTTTGATTTTAACATGACTAAAGCCAGTAGATCTGTTACAATGATCAATCATACATATATCCATGAATGCTAAAATTACATTCAAGCATGAATAATTTTATTAAAATAAATAACAGATTACACCTACATAATACACCATATGCACCATTTCAAAATTTCCCTGCAGCAAATACTTGACTATGTTTGATCTCCCTGCCCATATAAGCTAGCTAACTACAAAATCATAATCTGTCTAAACTAAAATTATTTGGTTGCATCTCTTGTATAATGTGTAAATATGATAAATATTGTGATGTACATATACCGGGTGTACAGTGTATAGTTTCTACACAATACTGACTACAGGCAGCTGACTACAGGGTGTCCCAAAACAAAAGAAATTGGTCAACTGACAAATAATCTAATAATCTTAGATACAATTTACTTTATTTAGTTTTATAGAAAAGCTTGTATCAGTAATGTCACTTCTTTTTCCACGTTATACAGAGACAAATATGGAACAAATCTATGAGTGAATAAGGAATAGGCCTAATCCTGAAATTTAGTCATCTGACAAATTAATTATCATAAACATTTAAAAGTTTCACCAGGTAATTCTATCTAGTTTTTGAGAAAGGGTTGTTTAAGCACCATCACCCATTTTTGATGTTTGGAATTGCATTCAGATTTGCATCTATTATGATGGAGGTCATTTAGAACATGTCATCTAAAATGTGAAATTTCTCAGTAGGTAATTTACATGTTTCTGTGAACTTTTTTTTGGTAATTGTAAAAGTGATTTCTCTCTATCATGTGAAAATTTCACCTTTTTTCAATGAAGAAAAAAGAGTTATTTCTGTGTCTTATATGGTACAATATTTTTTGGGACACCCGGTAAATGTGATACAATGTACATCTACATGGTGTACAGTATAAGTGTGTATACCACTCTGACTTGATGTGATTACTTCTACATGGTGTACAGTTTTAGTATATGGAATGTACACAATATCCATCTACAAGGTGTACAGTATATAATGCGTACACCATATTGAGTCACTGTGTAATATAATTCTGCAGGGTATACAGTATATACTAGGTACACCATACTGATTCATGTGACCTACATCTACAGGGTTTACAGTATATACTAGGTACACCATACTGATTCATGTGACCTACATCTACAGGGTTTACAGTATACTGAATAAGTGGTAATTTTGCCTAATCATTTAATTTGCCTATTGTCTAATTTTGGCCAGGTTCGGAAAATTAAATGTCGGAAATATTATCTTTGTAATGTTATCCAATGGGAAGTTTCTTGTCATTAGGAAAATTAAAATTAGGAAAATGATCAAATTTGACCAATCGGCAAATTAACCACTCGGATTAAATACCACTTATACAGTATACTAGGTACACCATACTGATTCATGTGACCTACATCTACAGGGTTTACAGTATATACTAGGTACACCATACTGATTCATGTGACCTACATCTACAGGGTTTACAGTGAATAGTTTTTATGGCTTATTGACTTTTTGATATATAAATCTACAAGGTGGACATTATATAGTACGTACACCATAGTGGAATCACATGTACAGTATAAAGGGCCGTGCTCAGTTGTGGAGAGTTGCATCAAGAAGCACATTAGCTTTCATTTAAAATGCTGTATAATGTTCCATGAGACTAAGAAGTGGTTTGAGAAACACATCCATAAAGCCTTTTTGTTGAACTTCTGATTTAGTACTCGATGGTGACACACTTTGTTCTCAGGTACTCATTCAAAGCATCTTGTCCTGCAAATATAGTAGCAAAAATCAAATTAGACATTTACAGTCATATTCATATTGTTAAATATATGGTTAATGTAAATTTCTCTATATATGAACCTCTTTTTACTTCTAATGAACCTCATCTAAAAGTAAGCACCTTTCAATGTGAACCTCTCTCAACATAAACCTCTCAATGTGATCACCTCTCAAACGTAAGGTTGGTTGTACCAGCAGGTCTTCCTTAATTCAGGCAGATTCCTTAATACTGTTAGACTTGATATATAAAATAAATACCAGATTATCCTTATATGAAGGATTCAACCTCTGCTGAATATATTTGCAGTGATCTACCCAGCATTACAGCATAAATGGGTGCAGCACCCACCTGAGATTTTGAGAATAGGCTTGCACCCACCTTAAAATCCATTTGCACCCACTTAAAAATGAGAAAAATCATGAAAAATTGGCATATTTTGACCAATTTTGGTCTGAATTGTGAAAATGAGAATTTTGCACCCGTCTGAGAAAAAATCCCAGGGAGATCACTGATTTATATAAGATTCCATCCAAAGTGACAAGATTGAATTCTCAGAACAACACCTCAGCTGACAATGGTTTGTAGTTTAAAATTCCAATATACTAATATAAGTAATTAGTCAAGAATCTGCCATTGAATTGAAATCAAATGATTTGATGAACTGTTCCATATAATACAGTAAAACCTTACTGCACACAGCTGGCTCAAAAGCCAGCTGAGGGAACGTTCAAATATACCGTCTTGTGAAGTGGTTTTCTCTCTTCCAGCAGGTGTGCTGGAATAAGTTAACGGTATTTAAGAAGATAATTGACTATAACTTGCCCTTTTCATGACGCATGGTGACAATAAGTCCTACTTGTTGTGTAATTTGCAGTTAAAGTGGAGAAATTCCAGACCTGGTGTGCACCATTTTTTAACTTTTGCGCATGCGTGCACATGCGCATTGTACTTTACATGCACATGGGTATTGCCGCTAAAAGATCACGTGACTATTCATATTTAGCTAGTGCAAGTTATTTTGTAGCAAATCTTTACTTTCGAATGTCAAGAGATCTCGCAAGACCTAAAATGGCTGCAATCTCAATTCAAAAGTTTTGTTGTCTAATAGAACATTGATTTACTACAACAACAGACTGTTGAAGGATCAAAATAAGGTAACAACAAATAAATTAGGTATTGATTCAAATACACAGCCAATATAATTCGACACCGTGTCGGCATCGAACAAATTCGGCACCGTTCCGGCACCGTTTCGACACCGTTCCGGCACCGAAACCTTTCGACACCAAAATTTGCTACCAGACTAGTCAGTCCATTTGGTGCCGAAACGGCATCGAAATTTGGCACCGAAACGGCGTCAAAAATCAGATTGCATTTTGGGGGTGTATATAGTGTATTATAAACGCTACAGTACAGTAGCACAGTATTTAGTCAAAATGGGCTAAATTTTTCTCTTCAAGAATTTTCAATCCAGCTTCCCAGAGCTGACTTCTGTCAGCTCGGTAGAGTAAGTTAAACCTGTCTTGGTGAACACATCTCTCTAATTATTTCTAGTGAATACCCTTCCTCCACACATACTCTAGTGACTTCTGTATTGAACACCTAAGTAGTAAGTACCAACACTGAACTTTTTTTCTTGGCAAAAAATGTTCAATATCCACAGGTTTTACTGTACATGTATACATGTAATATACTGAACTCTGACATTTCTTTTCAACATTTATAATAATATTAACTCAATTCAATTGTTAACAAAATCAAACGACCGGGGGATCTGACGACAGGTTCTGGTGATTTCATGAGATGAAAATGGTATACTGTTCAGAAACGTAAAGTAGATAACCATAGCCAGACATTACCTAAGTCTTTGCCAAATCCTGACTGCTTGAATCCGCCAAATGGGGCAGCAACATCTGTTTTATTATATGTGTTGACAAAGACTGTGCCAGCATGTATCTGATCTGATACATACAGAGCTTTAGAGAGGTCTTTGGTAAAAACACCGGATGCAAGACCATACTCTGTGGCATTGGCACGCTCTAATACACCATCAATGTCCCTGAAATCATACACAGGAAATAAATATTACTTAATGAACAAACAATTCATTTTCTACTCTATCACAGGAAACTATACATGGTAATGAAACAGTTCTGTGTGGTTCTATTGCATATGGGCGTCCATGGAATTCGTTAATTATCATGAACTGCAATCTAACAGCCTGACAGGAAATCATGTCTGAGAACTCACGTAAATAACAAGTTATATAATACTCTCAGGTTTTCAGATATTTCATGATAAAGATAATTGAAACATGATAACATATTATACTTGGCTAATTACGATGTTTAAAAATAAAACCAAGGGTGTTTTAATTTCTATGTTGTTGTAATTGTCTCTCTAGCATTATGATTAATAGTAATAATTCTCACCCATCTTTGAACTTAGAGATGATCATGACTGGTCCAAATGATTCCTCCTTTGCAATCCACATGTCATCTTTCACATCAGTGAAAATTGTAGGTTCAAAGAAAAGACCTTGAAATACAATTGAAGTGCATTTTTATATTATACAGATATTCTAAATGGAGGAAATATAAAACATTTTCATCAATTGCATTTTCAATATTGAACAATTGCAGCATTTCAAAGAACTTGTTATTTTCAGACCAATATCTTATTTCATTCTTTCCCTTCACTTATTTGTAAAAATCAAAATCACTTCATACCTTCTTCAATGAAAGGCAAATATATATACATGTTAGGAACACAGGTATGACAACTGTGTTGACATCAAACAGCCATGATATGAGATATCCTAATATTTCTGCAGGGTTACACAAAAAATGATATGCATCACCATGACAATGATATGCTCTAATAATGGGAAATAGAAATTACCAATTACAATGCAGATATTGAATATGACAATTTAATTCTTGACAACATGACATAATAACTAATGTAGAAATTATATTAATGTACCTCTACTAATTAACACCAAGTCACCAACAGAGACTAATAGCATAACAACTCCAACGTAATGAGATATTCACTTTAGGTGCCAACTACAGACAAAGACGCCTTTGAGATACACATTCAGTGTGAAACTGGTATCTGTATAGTCACGTTCGCATACGCATTTGTCTTTTAAAGCATTAGATAATGATTTAGATGATATGGCAAGTATTAACAGGCAACAGGAAAACAACCCCGTTCATACATGAATAATTGCACAAAACTCACATAAAATAGCAGTAAAAATCACTATGAGCATTATTCCCCTAAGTTGGTACTGATACCCTATATGGGGTGAAGCTGATGGCCAACATATTGTGGTGAGCTCACTCGTGAGGTAAAATATAATTCAACCAAATCCTTTAAAAGAATTACAAACACAACAGACATGGGCTTTCATTCTGAAAGATCAGTCACACACCACATGAAACTGTTGAAACGGCAAAACTATTTAAATGTCCCAATAATATGTGTAATATGTTTATATGTAGAAGTCCAAGAGTTAGTCATATTGATTTTGCCCCATAAGTACATACATATCGAATCTTGTCAAATGTCCAAATAAAATATATTCATGTGTAGCTAGGCAATGTGTGTCCGATTCATATCTTTTAGGTGATTTTATAGAAAATATTTTGCAACGTGTGAAAAGAATTTAAGCCCACGACTCCATGCATTGTGGCTGCTTCATTCCACTCAGATGTTGTTTCCTAAACTTTACATTCGTCCTGCGAGGTTATGCAGATTTGGAAACCACATCATCGTGGAATCATCCTCCAAAACACTGAGTCCAAGATTTAAATCCTTAATTAATCCATGGCCAAAAGTATTAAAATTAAAATCACACACATAATGTTTCAAAAACACGTTTATAGTTTTCAATCTGACATTGAACTTTTGATGCTTCAACTAATACTAAAAGTTTTGAATGCAGTTACAAGTTAATAGGCTTTCTATTGTTTCTATAAGCTGATGACACTTGTAAAACAAAGCAGTCCAAAGAAATGTGAACACAATTATTATACAAGTATTCCTTATTCACGCACATCATATTTCAAGTACAGGTTTTGTTTTTTGATTCAATCTTAAATTCTCTCATAATATCCCATGACATCTGCCTGTGTCTAACATCATAGCCAGTGCTGATACTTATATAGTAAGGCATCCATCATTGATTTCTAGGGTATGGGATCCAATAAGCTGAAACCTTGCAGATCAAGCTGACAACTGTAAAAATGCTACTTTACCTGTGCGATCAGGCTGCTTGCCCCCTAGAACCAGCTTGGCTCCACCATCCACACCAGCTTTACAGAAGTCTAACAATGACTGAAGGTGGGCCCTGTAGTAAAAGCTATGCATGTTAGACAAAGGAGTCTAGTATAGTTTTTTTTTTATTTTCATTTATTCATGTTTAAAAAATGTACATATATAGATGTATTTCAATGTTTGTTACTGTATTAGTTAAGTTTGTCTTTTGTACTCTTATACCCTATAAGGGATGAATTGAGAAATCAAAAATAAAAAAATAAAATAAAATAAACAAATCTTTTTTCAGAATTTCAATTCATTTCAGCCTTAAAATGAGTAGCACTTTGATGTACCCACATGTGCTTGTAATTCAAACAAATACGACGTAGGTATATTTTTACATTTTACCATAAACTAAACCATGTCCGCTTTCCATAGTACTATACCATAATTATTACCTATGGTTCTGTGGTCCATGGTCTGTAGATCTATCAAATGGATCTCCTATCTTCATTTTCCCAACCTCTTCAATCTAAAACAAAAATTCAGAAAAATAGAGAAGGAAAAAACAGGAAAGAGTGTATATGTATATTAGATCTTAAAATTGTGCACTTGTTATAGAAGACCTCCGTCACATACCGCAGTAGTAATGAACTTCAAACGCTAGTGCAGAAGACATTGTATTATACACCTTGGAATCCATTATGTTAACAGAACACTGTTTAGACTCAGGCAAGGTATTCTTTTATAATATGTGCAGCTTCATAATTCAATAGAACTATACTGGCAAACTGACCATCAATCTCCAAGAGTACCATACTGTACCAGTTTGGCTATGGTACTGGAAAATATGGTATGGTATGTACATACGGTACAACAAACACAATATGGCACCATACTAGGGTATTGTATTAGACGGATAGGAAGGAGGGGTTCCCATGCACCCGAAAGATGTATTTTTTTAATGTACATTTTTGTAATCCTAAAGGTCCATACTAAAGATTTTTGCATGTTCCCAGATTGAAATATTGTCCCATGGTATCCATTGGCGGCCATCTTGTCGGCCATCTTGAATTTTTGAAAGAGTTGATGTTAATTATCTTAAAGTACAATAACTTCCACAGTTTTGAGAATTGAAAGCTGTAAGTGGTACCAAAATGAAGCTATTATGGTATCCTATATTATCAGATACAATAATTATGCAAATTGCCTCATTTGCATAAAATGTGACATCATCAATCATAATTCTTGCCTCTTTACAACGGTATCGCATTATACCTTTCCGCCTGAGTGATCAGTCTTAGTCATTCATGAACATAAATGAATTTAAATATATAGGTACATTAATTTTGAACATATTTGCAATTGAAAGTTTTGGAAAAACATTGTCAGACACATGATTATGTAACTGAAAAGGAGCGTGGCACTTCTTGTGAAAGAATTAATGTTAATCATTTCAAAGTACAATAACTTCCGCAGTTTTGAGAATTGAAAGCTGTAAGTGGTACCAAAATGAAGCTATTATAGTATCCCATATTATGAGATTAATAATCATGCAAATAGTCTCATTTGCATAAAATGTGACATCATTAATCGTAATGTTTGCCTCTTTACAATGGTATCGCACAATACCTTGCTGCCTGAGTGACCAGTCTTAGTCACCCATGAACATAAATGAATTTAAATATATAGGTACATTAATTTTGAACATATTTATTTTGGAAAAAACATTGTCAGACACTAAATTATAACACTTCACATGATTATTTTACTGAAAAGGGGCGTGGCATTTCTTGAGAAAGAGTTGATGTTAATCATTTGAAAGTACAATAACTTCCACAGTTTTGAGAATTGAAAGCTGTAAGTGGTACCAAAATGGAGCTACCTGTATTATAATATACTTATAAAAAATGCAATAATCATGCAAACTTTCCCATTTGCATAATATGTGACAACCTCCATCATTTTTGGCTTTTTTCAATGGTAACGACCAATATCGCTCCCTCTGGGTTAAAGTCTTGGTTATTCATGAGCATTTATGATTTTGAATATATAGGTACATTAATTTTGAACCTATTTGCAATCGAAATTTTGGAAAAACTATAAGAAATTAAGTGTTGACACTTCACATGATTATGTAACTGAAAAGGGGGGGGGGGCACTTCTTGTTCAAAATGTTAACTTCTAAACACTAATGTCAACTTCAAAGGCTGAAGCTGCTCTGGCAGAGTCATGTAGATAGAGCTCAATGTTGCTTATTGGTGAAATGTTGGCCAAATTTTGCAGCTTGTGTGCACCACTTACAAGTACATGATGTGTTCATTATGATATTGTAATTCCAATATGACAGCACAATACAAATCAGGCTATTTTATTGTCACATATGCAAAAGTCGATCTGATGAGACATGTTAGAAGTGGTAGTGGTTAATAATGCCCAGATCAAAGAAACGCAAGATAGATATTGAAGATAGGCCCAGATCAAAGTATGGGCATCCTCAGTGTCAATCATGACGCCATCTGTATTGTCCATCAGTGGGAGCTGTAACCCAAATACTGAGTATATGATTTAATGTACGTGTCATTCAGTTGCCATGTACTTGGGGCAGTTGGCAGTTTCTTCCTTGCCCCAAAGTCTGAGGTTTGATGGAGTTGAGACCAGGTCAAGGAAAGCTCTTAATAGGAAATTGAACTCCCCTCGGTCCATGGACCAAAGGTCATTCTATTTCAAGAATTGCTGAAGTGAGGGTTCCCAGGTAATGTCGTAAATCTGGAAAGGCCACTGAAATTGGGGAGTAATGGCATAACGCCCCGATACATGACTTGAGTCAATGGCTTTAAGCCACTTGTCCAGGTCCCTTGAGACTTCAGCTGTATTGTTCAAACCACGCAAGGTTTTGTCATAGTTCTTCTCTAGACATTTGATTCTTTTATCATGCACTGTTGGTATTTGCTTGCCCTTTATTTTGAACTGCATTGGAGAAAGCTTGCCATCGACCAAAACCATGCTTCTTGACCTGGTAGGCTTTTAACTTCATGCAAGTCCAGTTTGCCATTCTTTACATAGCTAATAGAACCCATCTGGTACTCACTACTGAACTGGTCATAACTGTGATGTCATCCATGAAAGCTCTGTATGGTAGGTGTTTTGCACCTTCATTTGCTTGTGGAACCTTACACTGCATCATCCCTGCATTTAGCAGTAGGTTCATGGATGTTACGAAGAGAACTACTGATACAGGGCAGTCTGCCACTATGCCTTTCTCCGAACTCTGCTAATTAGTGGTATAATTGCAAAATGTATTGTGCAACTTCAAGGAGTTTGTGTTTCCCATGTCAGATTGACTACATCTGTTGGTTTTGGTACGTGAAAGTGAACTTGTACCTCTAGTATCAGTTGGTGAGGGACACTAGGTAGGCCTTCTGTCCAGCCAAACTACTGATTCTCTTTTTTGGCTTCCTTCACAAGTTGGCTTATGCTGCTATATGTACCCCATGATGTCTTGGGAGACCACTTTTCTGAATGCTTGGCATGCCACTAGGAAACAACTTCGAGGCTTGACCATAATGGCCCAGAAGATCTTTCCCTCAGCATCCAATAATGATGTCTACATGAACTGGTTCAGTCGCTCAAATTTTAGCTCCTTTGGAATGAAGCACCTTTCCACCAAAGTCCAATTCCTTGCTAGATTTTTTTGTTCTGGATGCTTGTTAGCAATCGCCATAGATGTATTAACAGCTTTCGGTAGTTCTTGTAGACCCTGTATGTCACACATGTTAGACCTGAGGCTGAGCCTTCCTGATGATTGTTCTTACCTCATCAAGCTTGAAATCTGACTGGTCAAACGGTTTTGATGATAAATCTGGTGGGATGTCAATTGGAAAATTACCCAATGGCATCTCTCGATCTGGGTCACTGTGTGCTGCCAAAGTATTTGCTTCTGATTGATCCTGCGTACATGCCATATGGGCACTCTTTGGTTCCCTAACAAATTTGATGTGAGCCTATAGAGATTTTTAAAGAATGTCTTCCTGGTCCTATGCTTCTCTTTTCCTGAGTGTTTCTATCTTTGGAAGAAGAATCTTTGGATGACTAAGTTGAAGTAATCTCTTAAGAAGCATCTGTTGGAGCTCTCTTGCTAGTGATGAAGCCGTCCACTAACACTGCGGGCTTCATCTCCCCTTCCCAAGAGAAGCTTTTGTCTTCTACTTGGCCCAACACAATGGTGTTTCACAGATGTTTCCTCCACTCCTTGTCCTCGCATCTGGGATGGAAATCGTTCTAACTTGGATAAGAGGTAGCATAGTGAAGAGGCTGGGCTCTGCATCCCACTTCTGTTGGTTGCATAACTGCATACCACCCTCTTGTCTTAGCCTCATCAAATAGGTCTTGGATTTTTAAGCTGTTGACATATTTTAGTCAGTCTCTGAAAGTACCATGAGCTCATTGAAGATGATGTGTTTTGACATCAGCACTGAGTTTCTGGAAGAGGTCACTTAAGAGTCCAGTCGGATTTCTTGGATAAAACATTGGACGGAGGTACAGGCTTAATACATATTGAGTTTATTATATAGCTTTAACAACTAAATACTGTGGGTACCCATTTCAGTTCATTGCCTATCCTAAAATGATATGGGGATATGTGGTCATTCGTATCTGTACAGTACTTAGTTCAAAAGCGATACAGCTTATATATCTTTGGCTGAAATTTAAATGTCTGCCAAACAGACCAACAAGCTAGGAATAAGAGACATCACTGGGCTACTTTCTAAAAGTCAAAACCTATATTTTACACCGGGGGGGGGGGGGGGGGTTCACTGTATATAAACCTTGACGGCAATGGATCCAAATTTTAGGATCTGGAATGAGAATGCCCCCAAAATATGACTTTTGAGGTATGACAATGGTCGGATTTTTCTACTTTGTGGTACAAGAATGGTCATGGAGAATAGGTTACCTCTCACTTGTGGTATGGGATTGGTCTAGTTTTTACAAATGTCCTTTATTTGAGGTTGTTTAGGATCATTTCCTAAAAGTTCTGCCTTCTTCAAGGGGCTTGAGACATTTTGCATTCCCTTGGTCTTATATTTTTGGGATATTTGGAATGGCATTTGATATAGCATTGGTCTTATATTTGGATATTTGGTATGGCTTTTGGGCATTATTTTGGTTGGTATGGGAACACATTGAAATTTGACAGATTGGTATGGGAACATAATGATATCTGAGGGCTCAGCCTAGGACCCCTACAGAATTGTGTATTCAGTGAACCCCTGGGTATTTTACAAATGATACATTGATTATATAATAACATTACAGACTTTCAACAAGTGCCACGCCCCTTTTCAGAACAATAATCATTTGAAAGGTCATACCTTAATTTCTGATGATGTTTTTCTAAAACTTTCAATGCAAATAGGTTCAAACTTTCAATTGCAAATATGTTTAAAATGAATGTATACATTTAATATCTTTATATTCATGAGAGACCAAGACTGGTCACTCAGAGGAAAAGGCAATATGCATTACGTTGAAAAAGGGCAAAAATAATGATTGATGATGTCATATTTTATGCAAATATGGTAATTAACATAATTATTGTATCTTATAATATAGGATATTGTGATAGCTTCAGTTTGGTACCACTAACAGCTTTCAACTCTCAAAACTGTGGAAGTCATTGTACTTTGAAATGATTAACATCAATTCTTTCGCAAGAAGTGCCACGCCCCTTTTCAGTTACATAATCATGTGTCTGACAATGTTTTTCCAAAACTTTCAATTGCAAATATGTTCAAAATTAATGTACCTATATATTTAAATTCATTTATGTTCATGAATGACTAAGACTGATCACTCAGGCGGAAAGGTATAATGCGATACCGTTGTAAAGAGGCAAGAATTATGATTGATGATGTCACATTTTATGCAAATGAGGCAATTTGCATAATTATTGCATCTGATAATATAGGATACTATAAAAGCTTCATTTTGGTACCACTTACAGCTTTCAATTCTCAAAACTGTGGAAGTTATTGTACTTTGAGATAATTAACACCAACTCTTTCAAAAATTCAAGATGGCCGACAAGATGGCCACCAATGGATACCATGGGACAATATTTCATTCTGGGAACATGCAAAAATCTTTAGTATGGACCTTTAGGATTACAAAAATGTACATTAAAAAAATACATCTTTCGGGTGCATGGGGACCATACCTTCCTACTAGACTATATGGTACCATACTCTTAATGTACAGTACGGTACAGTGATTTCAGAGTGTAGATTGGGGGTGTATGTTCCATTTTATAAATAATGTAGGGCTGAAGTGTGATGTAAATGTGGCTCATGGTGAAGTGATGTCAATGAAATGACTGTGCAATTATAATATTTGTTTTTGTCAAGTGAAATAATCGTATTACATTTTCCTATGAATGAAAACTCATATCTTGTTTATGTTTAGTCCTGCTTGGTTGTTTTAAAGATTCACAAGATTGATTCAAATATTTAACAGATCTGGCCGATAAAGATAGTATGGTATTAGGCCCATAGCCAGGATTTGTCAAGGGGGGGGGGTTCAGTTTTCAAAAATTTCTAGGGGGGTTCACATTTGACCATTTTGGCCCAAATATGGCTAAAATCACTTGAGAAGTGCTCAAAATGGTGAAAAACTGCATGACTTTGAAAGAATTTTTGGCCAGGGGGAGGTTCGCCCCCCTGGCTTTAGGAAAATGTGACATTCTTTCCATATTCTAGCACTAGGCTATTTCTTAGTCTAAACAGTTGACTTTATTTCACACAGGATAGATCTTCAAAATAGACCTTCCATTTTAATTTTAATTTCTGTCTTATATATCTTCAGTTACTTTTATATTTCAGAAAAATTAGGATTGTAATGCTTTTATTAATGTACTAACTGTACAACAGAGACTAGATTTCACATAAATGTACCACAATCAAGGTACCCGATGGTAGTTAGCAGTTTCGCCACTAGGTGGCTAATTTAGGTCGGAGAAATGGAAGGCAAACAAGAAGTTCCTCTAAACTAAGAAGGCGGATAGAGGGTCATCTTTACATGAAGAAAGGTTCGTCTATGAATTCTGGATGATTTTCTCTTTCTAAACATCAATAGATTTATGGATCAATTTTGTCTCACCTTTTCATGATTTTATGGTACATTTAATGATATATTGCAAATATAAACACTGATTGTACATGTAGGAGATTCAAAGTGTTTAATTGATTGTAAAAAGGATTTGACTACAGTGTTTAATTGGAGAGTGTTTAATATCAGAGACATATAAAATACATATATGTTTTATATGTCTCTGTTAATATATAGTAGGAGATGTGTTAATACCTGCCACAAGAAATATGAATATGAGAAAATATACACGTAGCACATTTAAAATATATATATTTAAATCTATAGGTAGACTGAAAAGTCAAGATGTTTTTAGTTGGTATGGTACATCTCTCTTGAATACAGGACCTGAGTAACATATCTATATTTTTCCCAGGATATACTCCATATCCAAAACCTCTCATATATCACTCATATATGTTGTACATTCATATAGCTCTGTACATATATTGTCCAAGTGGCTCCTCAATTGATCCACAGTTGAGGCAAGGCAAGAATAGTTTTAGTATGAAAGCCTACATAAGGTTATATACACAGGGCTCCTTTTCCCCTGCATTATATTACACAAGGAGACACCATAAATGATGTCCTCACAAAGGTAATCATATCTTGATTTTCCAACTTCAATAACTCAAAACTAATCAGTTTTAGATTTCTGTTAACCAATATCATCATATAACAAACATGTCAACCATTACTGTAGATTGGGTTAATTTGGCGCCCGCTTTAATTTGGCGAATTTGGCGAAATTGGAAAATTCGCCAATATAAATCTCCGCCAAAATTTAGAATGAATCCCCAGGAATCATCTAGGGTATTTCGTCCAGTGTATTAAGGTCACTTCCGGTTTATTTTCTTTCCAAAAATATGAAAAAATGTCTCTCATAAATTGGCTCAGAACTGGTCAGTCACTCATTTATACTCAGGGAAAAGTAGCAGCATCGATTGAGGTGTAAAATGTAAAAGATGATCTCACAAAAATGTACAAACGTGGTGAATATCGCCAGTGGTCCTCAAAAGAAAAAATGAACATAGCCAAACATGCCCATTTAGATCTAGATCTACATAGTAATTCGCGGACAGCGCGTAAGTTTAACATTCCATTAACATTTTTTTTGCATATCCGCCAAATTAAATAGCCGCCAATATGCCAAAAATGGCAAAATCGCCAAATTAAGTAGCGCCAAATTAACCCAATCTACAGTATTTACTCATAACCAATAATTGCTTATTATCCTGAAACATCTGATTTCATAATTCAAGTAAAATTATCATAAAATTTACGAAACAACCCTGTATCACGATCATCATTCTCACAATTATAACTAGATTACAGCAATGCCAAGACATACAGCAAATCCCATCTAACATCTAATAATGCCAGACAAGATAGCAAGATATCATTTTTCAAAATGGCCACCATAGTGGATGGATTGCAAAATTGTCATCAGACAATCGAATGTATCATGCTCAAAGCAAATTTTAGAAACAGTTTAACTGTAACATTTTAAATTAATCTAAAATATACTTGCATCTTTATCACAATAGTTTTTTATGATAATTTTACTCAAAATCATAACATAGTTCTCATAATATGTCAAACAATATTATCTCATTATCATATGACAAACACAACAACCTTATTACCATTATTATACTTTGTACATGCCACAAGTCAGGACAGTCTTTTGGGCTGTGTTCAGAAGCGTCACTTAATGTCTAGTGATGCTACAATATAAGAGAAAATATTAACTACCATCAAATGCTGGTCAGTCTTCTTGTAGCTAAATATTACATCACATATCCCAACTGAAAAATTATTCATGAACCTGGAACATGTCACAATAAACATGTAGTATATTTACAATCTACTGTTAAAAACTTGATAAAAAGGCATACATTGGTGGAATCTCAGAATTCCCCAATCCAAGGTTTGGGTGGCCATTATGGATTTGAAAATGCACAAATCATCAGGCAAAAACAGATACAATATTATAATAATATAATTTGGTTCCATGCTAATTACAGCTTGGGCACCATATTAGCTGTGTGAGAGGTTGTTAGCATATTTTCCTGTCAATTACAATTAGAAGTATTTTGCTTATCTCAATATCATTAAACATGTTAAACAACTCTGACATTATCATAATACATGTTGAACATTGCTTTTTCAATATCATTAAAGCAACTCTCATGAAATTATACAATACATTGACAAATGAACTTCTCATTGCCAAAAATGGCATCATTCAGTATGCTCATATGGTGATTCCTTATACTTTTTTTAAATAAAAGACAAGCGGCAAAAGTTTTTCAAATTACAAATATATCATATAAGTATAACTCAATATATAAAACAATAATATAATAGAATAACTCAATATGATCTATTGAATAAGCTCATGACAAAATCATTGTGTGAGTAACATTGCAAAATGTTGGCAAAAACAAAATAACTCAAACCTTTTACAAAATTTAAAGAGTACCCTGAAAAAACTGTAAAATATATTGACAGATAAAGTGAGTGGACAGTTCAGCAAGTGCCTAAAGTAAGCAAAAAGCATTTTTATAATGTATGAGGTCAAGAAAAACATCTCCTTCTTTTAATCAAACGACCCTTTCAAATCTGCCTTCAACTTAACTAATCATACCATAATCAATCCTCATAAATGTCTACAATTTGAATGAGAATATAGAAAGCTGACTACTGCTAGATGAGGGAAAATGTGTGGTAGCCTGTCTCTTAGACTTGGAGTTGCTGTCAACAACACGTCTGGAGCAAAGGGCTGACAGGACCAGGAATGCCCCCTGAAGAGCATTCAAGACAATATAGAGGTACCACACTGGGTCTACAGATATAACATTGGCTAATATACCAATGAACCATGTCAATCCAACCATCGTTAAAGGACGTAGATACACACCAATCATATGAGCTTTGCGCTGCTGTATATTAGGTGTGAGAAGGTTGTTGCCATTGCGAAAGATCGCTTGGACAGTTACAAAGAACATAGCTGTGTTACCAATGAGGATGAGAGTCATTGGGGCAATGAAGAAAATGATCAAGGCATACTGCTGGGATATCCAGCAGAGCTCAGTACCATATTTTGGACTGAAACGACTGTCTTCAGGCAGAACAAAATCAACAATCACTGCAGATGTTACAATGACAGATGGAATGGTGATAGCATACACAACACCCCTGTAGCCCAAGTCTTGCTTCTGGATAACCAGATTGGCAAAGGACTTGCTGAATTTGGTATAGATATCATAGGTCGCTACCTGCATCCAGGTAAACATATGTAGGTAGAACCAATGGGTGATGATAGCCATAGTGGCACAAACCCAGGGCACACTTGCAACAAGGTAAACACCACGCATCAGAAAGGAAACATTTGCAGCAAGTATGGAGCCTGTCAGACAACACTGTACCTTACCATGATGGTTGTGAAAGACAGGGATGAAGGCCTGTAGAACAATGCGAATAATAAGAAGAGTAGAGGACACTATGAGACAAGTGAGAGTGACAAGGCCGCGAATACTATCACTTGTCCAGCCTTCTGCTGCAGTCACATTCGACACCCCATAAACCCCATAGATAAACATATAGCTGATACTCAGTTTCATGGTAGACTTGTTACCAGACATTTCCAACTGGAGACCAAATATGTTATCAGTGATGGTTTGAAATGCCTCCATTATAGCATCACTAGATGTATAAGCTGGGAAATAAACATGAAACACATTGTTTTGGTCAATCTTAAATGGAGAAAAATTCCAGATAAATTGTTCGGTGATAATATTCATGTTGCCAATGACAGTAAGAAATTGCTGAAGGGTGTCTGTGAGCCTAGAATTATAGCTATCCATGCTGATGACTGCACCAGAAACAAACCTGTACATGACTGAGGTGATATTGAAGAGGAACAAGGCACCATCAGTTACACATTCACCATCTACAAGATCATACCTTGAGGGACATGAAACAAATTCACCCTGTTCAGCTAGGAAGTACTGAAATATCATCTGATCTTCATCACTATGTGTAGAGACACCTTCAATAGCCACAGAAAGTAACATACTACCATTCCCCTCACTAACCACATTAATGTCATACCAAACAATGTCCTGAATAATTTTGGACTGTTCTATCTGATCACATGACTTGATAGCAGCCACTTGTGATGTGTTCATGCAGTGCTTGTTACGATATACTAGGCCGGTGTGAGGATCAACCATTGGTTCAAGGCCATAGGTGTTACATAGGGCCACCTGATTCTCTTCACAACTGTCACAATCTGAGATGACCCTCCTGCATTCTCTAACATCAGTATCATCCACATGTGGGGCTGTGTATTCCAACGCACATTCTTGATTCGGATATGTTTCAAACATGTCAGCATTAAAAATCGATATGTTCTGGTATTCTCTGACATCACAATGAAGGCTCATGTTCCAGAACTGCAGCTCTGTTGCAAAGTTACATTTTGCGCAATATATATTTCTGTAAATGTTTCCATCGGACGAGTCTGTGACAGGAATCTTTGTATCTACTCTTCTTGATTCTTGGACACATAAATCAATAACGTCATTGTCAATGAATCTTGAATCACACTTGGCTTTCATATAAACATTCTTACTGCGATTAATAGCTACACATTCAAATGTTCCTCCTTGATGGGTCATGCTGTCTAACTCTGGTGCCACACCTGCACGACCCTGCTTCAAAATGTCCACTCTAACACACATTTTGAAATCTGGGCAGCAATCACCATATGTAGTACAAAGTGGATCACACTGGCATCTACCAATTGAAGCGTTCCCTTTATGTCCACATCTGCCATCACAGACTTGACCTGCTGTATCACAAGCTGAGTAGCTGATACTCTCCTCTGTCACTGGGACCTCTGCAGTTATTGCCGATATGGTGACATCCTCTACATCAGCTAGAGAGCCTGTCACCATGGAAACAGTGACATCATGAACAATTGTTGATGACTCTGATTCTGCAACACTGTGTGAAGTCAGTATGAAGATTACCACAAATAAGCATTGCTCGAAAAGGCAAATGTCAAAGAAGAATTGCATTGTCTAGTTTTCTTTGTAATAATGATTTCCTTTCCATTCAGTTCTCACAATCTCTTATGAAATCTCCAGTATTTCCCAAATTCAAAATTTGTTTTTATAGAACTTACTCCATGTTATTTGTAATGCAAAAATGATATCTAAACTGTTTCACAGATAATAAAAATATCCCTATGTCATAAAAGTTCCTCCATTATGTCTTTGCATCTTGTCAATATTAGTTCCAAGAGTGACATCAACTGATTTTATAACACGACCCCACACAATAGATCTCATGCCATTTAATACTGATAAACCTGTTCAGTTTTTAATAACAGATTAAATGGAAATATCTAGATGATGCCCATATATTTGTGTTAATGTTATAATATCTAATTAAAATAATGATTTTAAGCAAATTTAGACAGATATATATATTGATTTAGTCATAATTTTTTGTAAAGGTAGAGGTATCTTGTTTCAAACATGATTGGTGTGATTATGATATTCTATACCTACAGATTGTATGACACTAGTAATTATTGCTTTTGTCACATCATGTCTATACATCTCAGCGCCAAACAAAGGAGGTTGTACACCAACCACCAGGAGCTTGCCTTTTCACAATAACAACTCATCAGATTAGTCAGAACAGAATAGTCAGCATACTCTGTGTATAACGCTTAAAATAATTTGAACCTCTTGATTGAACATGCATATTTATCGTGTTATTTTCTTGAAGAAAAGTTTAACCATTTAGTAAATTGTTTTGGCTAATGTACGTATATTGTTTAGATACAAGATTTGAAAAATTGCACCTCAATGTGCACAGCTGATGACAAACCTGATTTCCCCAAAACAAGGCAAAATTACTAAGATTGACCAAAAATGGATATGAGCATAAATTCTGCCAATTTTTATTTGTCCAAAAATTGTTGCCGAATGGAGGAAAGGACAGACAGACTGATACACGTGTGAGCACTTCCATATCCTCACAATGAAAGGCGAAAATAAGTTAGCCAAAAATATTACTTTCTTTGAAAAATTGCAAGTGTTATTATTTGAGAAGGCATTTTGAACAAACACCAGCATTTGGAGAAAGCTGTCAGGTAAACTTACCACCCATAATTATATAAAGCAGGGTAAATCGTATCTAAGGCAGAGCTCCCCTGCCCTTTAAACATCACTTACATCAGCCTACACAATTTGAATGATTTCTGACAACTGAATTATCAATGATTACATTTCCACGAAAAATAGTGAATAGAATAGAGTAGCCATATTGAAATCTTCTGCACAGCCAGATGACCTATGCACAGGAAACACCTGCCTGTAAAAATTGAACCATTACTGACATCCAGTCATCACAGAGATATAGATGGTTTCTTTATATCCTGTTATTGTTAATTGGCAAAATTACTTTCATATTTCACAGGGAGCTCAGTGATTGTTACACATTTTAATTTGTTACACCCACGGTATATAGGTAATAGAGTAATACGGTAAGCCATGTTTCTGAGATTCTATTATATAATTCTTTGATTGACCATTGTATAAAAACATGACACATAGATCATGTACAAGCTAATAAGTCTTCACTCAAGACAGTGCTTCACTATCACCAATAACTAAATGTCACCACCTGCCATTTGTTTCAGATACCATGTTAAAGATGCCAAATACCAATTGCCATCCATAGAAAAGTTGGAGACATTTATGTCACCACTTGTGGTCTGTCTATGGTGTTTTATTATGTCACCACTTGTGTGGGTGACATAATCTAAACTATATGCTTACTATTTCATAACTGATGGCTTTAACCATAATTAATATTGCTCTCACTGTGAAATCAGATGATTAACTCAACATTCACCTCTCAATCATTCATTTCCTCATAAGGTATATGGTTACAAATACGTATGAGCATTATGTGAAAACAATTGGAAAGCTATCAATCAAAATTCGCTCCCACAAATTTCAAGATACAACATCTATACGATGATACAACACATACTTGAAAGCAGGTAGCTTTGACCTGATCTGTCCTTAGTGCATGTTTCATAATATTACAACTTTTTAATATATATCTAACATTAACTAAGAACTTCCTTTATGTACTCTTCACTTCAGAATCAGAGGATCACCAGAGCAGCTTGGTGATGTATGTGCAGTTGATAAGCACTCATATGACAAATATACCATATTTAGGGATGTAAGTTTTATGATTTCTTAAAGGTGCAATAATTAGTGCAGAGGGGTCATTCAACGATCATGGACCAGTGTCAAAATATATTTAAGTTTGGATATTTCATCAAGACTAACATCTATTTTTATTATCTACAAAGAAACCCCCTAGATAAACATTATTTTAGCTGATATTCCTCTTGAAACATGGTGGATCTTAAAAAAATACAAGAACACATATGTGTACAAAATGTCCCCACCTTTGGGTGATCCCGTCAAATGGTTATCCTAAAAATGAGTAGACAAGACTTTACAGACACAATTTGTGGACGGAAAATCCAAAATGGCCACCTTAAAATTTACCCAGAATGCCAAAAAATTAGTCAGTTCTAGATTTTCATACTAAGAACCACCCCTGAATATATTTGAAATTGATCCGTCACACAGTTAACCAGAAAACATGTAAACAAGACTTTACAGACAAGATATGAGGACAGAAAATCCAAAATGGCTGCCTTGACATTTATCCAGAATGCCAAAAAACTAATCTGTTCTAGATTTTCATACTAAGAATCATCCCTGAAAATTTGAAATTGATCTACCAAACGGTTCACCTGGAAATGCGTAGATAAGACTTAACAAACAAGATTTTAGGACAGAAAATCCAAAATGGCTGCCTTGACATTTACCCAGAATGCCCAAAAACTAATCAGATTTAGATTTTCATACTAAGAATCATTCCTGAAAATTTGAAATTGATCTACCAAACGGTTCACCTAAAAACGCGTAGACAAGACTTTACGGGCAAGATTTTAAGATGGAAAATCCAAAATGGCTGCCTTGACATTCATCCAGAATGCATAAAAACTAATCAGATCTAGATTTTCATACTAAGAATCATCCCTGAAAATTTGAAATTGATCTACCAAACAGTTCACCTGGAAATGTGTAGACAAGACTTTACAGACAAGATTTTAGGACAGAATATCCAAAATGGCTGCCTTGACATTTACCCAGAATGCCCAACAACTAATCAGATCTAGATTTTCATACTGAGAATCACCCCTGAAAATTTCAAAATGATCTACCAAACGGTTCACCTAAAAACGCGTAGACAAGACTTTACGGGCAAGATTTTAAGACGGAAATTCCAAAATGGCTGCCTTGACATTTACCCAGAATGCCCAAAAACTAATCAGATCTAGATTTTCACACTGAGAATCATTCCTGAAAATTTGAAATTGATCTAACAAACAGTTCACCTGAAAATGCGTAGACAAGACTTTACAGACAAGATTTTAGGATGGAAAATCCAAAATGGCTGCCTTGACATTTACCCAGAATGCCCAAAAACTAATCAGATCTAGATTTTCATATTAACAATCATCCCTGAAAATTTGAAATTGATCTACCAAACGGTTCACCTGAAAACGCGTAGACAAGACTTTACAGACAAGACAAGATAGGCTTTTACAACAAAGCACTAAATAGTTAAAGTATGAAAACTGAAAAACACCATTCAATAAAGCTACTAAATAGTTAAAGTATGAAAACTGAAAAACACCATTCAATATGATACAAAGTATTATTGTGCGCTAACTTTTCTTAAAACATTCAAAATGGCTGACACGACTGAGCTAACAGGTCCAAAACCTAATCAGATCTAGAATGAAGTGAGCTGAACAAGATGTTAAAGTTTTAAAAGCAACTGTGAAGCTGTTTTTCTTAAATTTTCTCGCAATCTTTATCCAATCAGCGTTTGCGAGTGTGTCGGCTCACGTATAAAAGGCGAATCCAACTCAAATCCATGCAGGGGTGTATGAGGTACTCGAATAGGAAAGAGCTCGTGAAATCTGAATTTATATGCACATGGTCAATGTTTACACATGTTTGGAGTTATTGAAGAAAATGTGATATGGTTGTGGTTCAGAATTTGAAGTCATTGCTGGAAAATATGATTTTAATACGTGAAATTATATCTATAAATACAGCACTAAAATAACAGTTCACATGAAGTACATGTATGATTGTGTTCAGAAATGTTTGAAACCCTTACGGAAAATTCTGTCTGCATTTTGTCACCATTGCACTTTCTTCCCGCATTCTAGTGCTGTTTGAATGAATATATTAATGAATGTATTTCTAACTAAAATATATCACATTTCTTTATAAACCACAAACATTTAGATCATAAAAAAAATATTCAATACTTGAGTGAGCACGATATGCAAGGGTTACTAAGTTGACACAGTAAATGACCACTGATATTAACACCCCTCACTTTCATAGTGAAGTGACTAATTCCAGGTTTATGTTTACGTTTTAATGTGTTTTTGGTTCCTTGTTACAGCAAGGGGGGCCAGTAAAGTAGACTAACATGTTTGCATGGCAAGTTTTGATCGAATTTGTGAGACACTTTAAACCAAATGTTGCCTTGATAGCTCAGAAAAAATGAAAAAAACGTTCCTATTTTCTCTACAGTCCTTATTGCCCCTTTAATATACAATAAGGCAGTGAACAATTGTAGAATACATGTATATGGAATAAAGGCAAATAATTTGCCAGATGATGAATGGGCATATTGTAAATATTTGCCATTATAATGTAATTTATTAATTATCTAAGACTTCAAGAAGCTTTGTACATGAAATGGTGGATATTTTTGGAGATATGCTCTTTTAAATCTTTACAAGAACATGGGTATCAAACTGGCTAATTTCCTGTTAATCGCAACAAAAACTAGACAACATTTTTCTTTTAATCCTACTATTTTCATTCACACAATTAATGGCCAAAGCACTGTAAATAGATGACGAAAAATTCATTAGGTTTAATTGTTAATACTGTAACATGTATGAACTGCTTCAAAACATCTCCGAAGATTTAACTTCATTGAAAATATACAAATCCTATATGAATCATGAAATATAATTATGACAAAAAGCTGTGTACATGTATTAAGTTAATTGTTGCACTGTATATTTGAAGTCTTAATACAGCAACATTAATGCATAAACCATTGGAACAGGTGTAATGATCAACACACTTGAGAAAATGAGTGAACTGCCTCCTAAACACAAGGAAAAGAAACTGACTCTCAGCTCCATGCTCCATAATATGCATCATTTCTCCTATAGTCACCAAGCAAGTCTGTGTCACAAAATGCAATGTGATTTCAAAAGTTAAAATCAATCTTGGTAACAAAATATCTCCTTATTCAACTATGGCACTAGCGTTTATTGTAAGAAAATCACTCACCACTCGTTTGACAAATTCATCATGTATCGATTCTTCTACAAACAGTCTACCAGCTGCTATACAGTTCTCTCCCTTGTTGAAGAAGACCCCTCCACAACCCTAAAACAATAATTTCCATCTATATTATAATGCCACCTCTGCAGTGTAAAATAAAATATAATAAGATTGCAATATTTAACAATTATAGGAAGCACAACGGTCAAATAAAAACTATGAATAAAAATTTCAGTTATATTGAAATAATTATGATTGAAACTGCTTTGTTTTCACACCTTTGACACTAATTAGTATTTTCTCCAATCAACTACATGTAGTTTCTTACTTACCATCCTGACTGCCTTATCCAAGTCACAGTCACTGAAGATGATGAGCGGTGACTTGCCCCCTAGTTCCAGAGACACCTTCTTAGCATTACTTTTAGCAGCACTGTAAGCAACAATAAAAAACACAGCCATCACTAAAGGTTAATCTCTCTTATTCAAGAACGGGTTGATATATTTGATAAATTATTACTTGCAAATAATTCATCATCTCTTTTGTTCAGATGGAAAGGGAGGGAGTCAACTTGAAATTTTATCATGTTTATATTATTGAAAATCATTTAATGTTTACATATATTGCAGATGGGGATATTGATTTCAATTGTTTATACCCACCCTTCCATGATCTGTTTGCCAACTTCAGTTGAGCCTGTAAATCCCACCTTCCTCACTGCTGGGTGGTTCACTATGGCAGTTCCAACAACACGACCTGAAGAACACATCAAATGAGTAAATTAAGCACTGCCTTGATTATATTTTCAAAAGAAAACATAAAACATATCTAGAGTCAGACTCAAATACTTCTAACACTGTAACACTATATTCTTAGTTAAAGGGGCAACAAGGACTGGAGAAAATTCAAAAATTTATATTTTTTCTGAGCTATCAGGTCAATATTTGGCTTAACATCTTCTTTTACATACCTATTTTCTTAAAATATATGGATAACTATCAATTTCAGCATTAAGAAGTGTAATCAGTTCAAAGCTTCTATAAAGGGAGTCCCACTTATAGATTTTTAAGATCCATCGCGTTTCAAGAGGAATATCAGCTGGGGTTTCTTTGCAGATAATAAAAATACATGTTAGTCTTGATGAAATATCCAAATTTAAATATATTTTGACACTGGTCGATGATCGTTGAATGGCCCCCCTGTTCTAGCTGTTGCACCTTTAAATGTTAAAACATGCCAGATTGATATTGACATGACTTTATTGATCCAGGTGTGACAGTGATTTTACTTACCTGACCCAGGTATGATATTGATGACCCCTGGAGGGAAACCAGCTCTTGCTGCTAGCTCTGCAAACTTGAGAGATGTCAGAGGTGTCACCTGCAAATATAAAAGGAGTTAAGAATGAGATGAGAATGCAGGAAATGAAGATGAGAATGCAGGAAATGAAGATGAGAATGCAGGAAATGAAGATGAGAAAGCAATGAATGAAGATGAGAAAGCAATGAATGAAGATGAGAAAGGAGTAAATGAAGATGAGAAAGCAATAAATGAAGATGAGAAAGGAGTAAATGAAGATGAGAAAGCAAGATGAAGATGAGAAAGGAGTAAATGAAGATGAGAAAGCAAGATGAAGATGAGAAGGGAGTAAATGAAGATGAGAAAGCAAGATGAAGATGAGAAAGGAGTAAATGAAGATGAGAAAGGAGTAAATGAAGATGAGAAAGCAAGATGAAGATGAGAAAGGAGTAAATGAAGATGAGAAAGCAAGATGAAGATGAGAAAGGAGTAAATGAAGATGAGAAAGCAAGATGAAGATGAGAAAGGAGTAAATGAAGATGAGAAAGGAGTAAATGAAGATGAGAAAGCAAGATGAAGATGAAAGCATAAATGATGAGAAACCACATTAGAAGTCAATACAGTAGGTGAAAATACTAACCTGTGCTGGTTTCAGAACAACTGTATTCCCTGCAGCAAGACAGGCAGCCATCTTCCATGCTAACATCATGAGAGGGTAGTTCCATGGGGTGATTATACCACATACACTGTTATAACAAAGAAATATAAAGGATGTAACATCATGAGAGGGTAGTTCCAAGGGGTGATTATACCACATACACTGTTATAACAAAGAAATATAAAGGATGTAACATCATGAGAGGGTAGTTCCATGGGGTGATTATACCACATACCCTGTTATAACAAATAAATACAAAGGATATAACAGTCAATAAAATTCTTACATTGCTTGATTGCGACTTGAATATTTAATACATGTACATGATGAAGTTCTATTTCATTTTTACTGTTCTCATATTGTCATCCCCCATAATATAGCTGTAAATGACCAAAATATGCGTCATCTAAATACTTCATAACCAAAGTTAAAACAGTTAACACTGTTGTTGTGAAAGCTAAAATGTAGATAGTCATAATGAAAAGTTAGATAAATAATCATTATTTGCAATACATGTACATTTACAAGTACATGTACTTTATAACGATTCCCTGTTAATCCATAATCATTATACTGTGTGTTGAATATGACAGCATATAATATTTACATGCCTACTCTAATAATTACCCAATAGGTTCTTTCTTGGTGTACGACAGATTCCTGTTGGGCCTTGCATTGTTAATTGGAATAGTTGAGCCCTAAAATAACAAAGATAATGCCATCTATATTAGCATTTTACATTATTTGCTTGCATGTATTTATAGATTTAGATTAGATTTATGAACTTTATTACACATGCATACCCATAAAGGGTTAAGTGTACACAAAGTAAACACTAATTTTACAATATCAATACAACAGAAAACAGTGTAATTTGCAAATAAAAAAAATTAAAAAAAATAAAATAAAAAAAAAATCCAACAGAAAACAGCATATATAACAACACACACAATTTTAAATACTTCATAATAAATAAATAAATGAACAAATAAATATGTATCATGGATGAGCACATGAATGGTGATTGTGATACGCGTCCATTGTTTATGTCATATATCACACCCTTCTTCGTTATATTACATTTATGAATAAATTCTGCTACAATTTCAATTTCTTTATTTTCACAAGACATACAATATTGGAAAAAAGGGAATCATCCTCCATGTTGAAAAGGTGTTTAATAGGATTGTCGTGTGATTCAAGTTTATCGAGCATTTGCTTTCTATATATACTGTATTTTTTACATGAAAGCATTATGCAGTGCTCTCCCCACATTGAAATCACTGAGGCGCAGCACCTCCATGTATTTTCTAAAACCAAAATGCTCCTCAATGCAATAAGATGCGCCTCACTAATGTTGCAATAAAAAATAAGGAAATTATAAAATGTTGCACAAAAAGTTCAAAAATTGTAAAATGTTGCACAAAAAAATTCCCAAATCATAAAATGTTGCACAAAAAGTTAAAAATACTAGAATGTTGCGCTAAAAAAATAACAAAATCCTCCACACAAATAAATCCTGGGGAGAGCACTGTTATGTGTTTCGTTTTCTATTAAATTGCAAACCTCGCAAATTTATATGACTGCCACTTATATACTTTCTATTATGAAAACGGTACTTTATTTCTTTACCTGGATTTTGTCACACCATCCAGCAAAGTACCTAAATGTGTCTATGGACATGCCTATATGTGTCTTTAGGGCTAATGTGTACACTGCGCCACTGTCAATAGACTCCAGCGTAGCCAACTCTTCACGATGAGCATCCATTAGGTCTGCCAATCTAGAAATGTGAAAATACATATTCTTTACTTACATAAATTAGATTTTTAAGTGAAAAATAATTTTGCCCCATTTTCATTTTTCCATTGATTACAAAAATACTCCTTTTATTTTGACATGATCACATGTCCTATGAATATCAAAGTAAGAATTAGTGCCGAAGCTAATAAATTCTATAAATAACATCAACCTGCAAAGTGTCATCCTCCGATCACAGGGCTTCAAAATCCAGAATATATTCTTTCTTCTTACCCCCTGCTATAACCAATTTGGAAGCGCCTGATTTAACTGAATCACGTGATATAATTATGCGCAATGACTTATACATGATTTCTGTCGAAGTGTTGCGACAGCCAATGAGATTGTGAGTTCTTAATCAGGGAAATGCTAACTGCTTATCGCAGGGGGGAAGAAGGAGGTATGGATTCTGGACACCTGCCTAGGAGGATGGCAAAGTGTAGGTACCAGTTTCTTTCTTAGTTGAAAAGAAAAAGAAGACAAAGATGAGAAGCAAAATATCATACTAATGAGCAGGAAAAGAAAAAATCCAGCATGTGACATACTTGTACATAATGGCACCCCTGTCTCTTGCGTTCATCTTGCTCCAAACCTCTTCACCAGCAATAGCAGCTTTCACTGCCTTGGCAACATCATCAGCATTTCCCTTGCTCACTTTACATATCACCTGAAAACAAAGCAATTACTATAGCAACATCATCAGCACTCCCCTTGCTCACTTTACATATCACCTGAAAACAAAGCAATTACCATAGAAACATCATAAGCATTTCCATTAACATATCATCTAGAAACACACCAATTATTAAAACAACATTAACATATCACATAGTTACACAATATTTATTTCACCAACATAACCAGCATTTCCTTGCCTATATATCACCTAGAAACACAATAGTTACTATAGTAACACCATCAATATATCATTTGGTCTTTCAAAGAGCAGAGTCAGTTATTAATAGTAAAAGTAACATGAGAATATTCCATCTGGTAATTTAACTTCTCTTTCAAATTATATCTGACAGACATTAACATGGAACTAAGAAGGATAATAGGGACAGATTTAAAGTTGAACAAGGTGAGTCTTATGTACTTACAGATTCGTCAGCTGGGTTGATTGTTTCAAATGTGTCTCCACTAATACTGGGTACAAACTCATTGTTTATGAACAGCTGGTGCGGGAATGTAATGTCCATGTTGTTAACATTCATTTTGATCTGGAAAAGGAATTCAAAAACACTTATGGACAAAATTTTGGTGTACATCAGTTTTTAAAAGGAAATGATGACTTTTAGTTTACATATTTTCAGGAAGGAACATATTGGGACAACACTTAAGTATTCTGGTTCATGCTGATGTTTTATATGTAGATATTGCTTGTCATACCGCATCATATGTGAATTCCTTCTTGCCTCCAAGGCCTCTACTGCATAGTATAGCTGCACGGCTGAATTCTCCAAATGTAGTATTCATGAAAACATCTTCTGTAGTCATGGTAATATCACACCTAGTTTTAGCTTCTTCTAGCAGGCTAAAAGAAACAATAAACGTAAGTACAGTACACTATATAAAGTACTATGTTACAGAATGTAGGTTGAGACTAGATAGATGGAGAAATATGCAGCCAATATACAGAGTGATACAAATGTCAGAGACTTGGGTGTGAATATTGGCCCAATCCTGAATTTACTGATCATATAGCAGCAAATAAAATAAACAGAGCTTGAGTCATAAAGATAATAATAATCAAGTTAAATGTTGGCGTTGTGTTGCTAAAACTGTAGTAATACAAGCATTGTCCATCTTTGGAGCCAGAATTGCATGTATTCCTTACCGAACAATGTCCATTGACCCAGCCCCAGCCTTGAAAAAGTCAGTATCATCCGTCACCTGCTTGCTGAGAATACCTGCCCATGCATCATTCAGCTTTGCAATGTATTCCTTTTCAACATTTGTATAGACTAGAGCTTCTTGAGCCTCATCAGTTTGACCAAATTTGGAGGCAGGTATAGTTTTGCCATTATCTAACTTAAGTTGGTCTATATTTACCTACAAGTTGACAACATATGTAAAAATATCTAAACCTGACTGTGTGTTATAGCTATTAAGTGGAATTGCAAGATCATAATGAAATCAAATGTCAACTTTAAAGGCAGTCAGATTTAGCGAGCGACTTTTGTAAAGAATTGTTTTATTATTAAAATATTATTGGCTCATATATCATTCAAAAGCTGATGCATAAATGTGTTGAGGCGAGGCGTACACAGCTGCATTGAAGCAATGGATATTGCAAGTTGTTTTGGAAAATGGATTATGTTAATGCAATGGGTACGTAGTTGTGTTGAGTCAATGGGTGCATAATTGTGAGATCAAAATTCCTTAAGAATCATATGAAATTATGTCTACATAGAATCATGTGAACTTACAGCATTGCCATCATTGCCATAGAACAGCATGCCTCCACTGTGTACGAGTGCAGCATTAGTGCTGCCATCTATCTGCACTTCAGTTCCCTCTGGTCTCTCAGCTGTCCACAGCTTAGAACCATACAGTGTTGTTTGCTGGATACAAAAAAAACATAATATAATCATAACTTTTCATCATATTTAACAACTATAATATTCTAGATAACGCAGTACCGTGTTATCATAATTATTAAGGATTAGAAAATGTTGAGTTTCATACAAGTTGAGAAAGACTATTGCAGCAATCGATTATATTATACATGTACCAATATTCTACTCTAAAACTGATGTATATTTTTCTATATAACATTAATATCATGTCAACGTTACATAACATTAGCCCAATACTTGATGCTTCCCATTATGTTTATCAATCATCATTAAAGGAAATACAAACTACATTTATAATGTAATGTCTACTAAGATAAAATCCATCTGGTTATTAGCCATAAGGAGATGATGGTCCATGATTATTCATTATAACTGGTAAACAAAAAGTAAAACTGGATATAAAGTTTTGTTAATTTTTGAAAATTTAAGCCATTTTCTTTCAGTTTGGTCACAAGTACCTGTTAAAAAATAACAGAGAATTAAACTTTGGGGGTCTTATTAAATATGATGATTCAATGGTTGTTTACAAATTGCTTGTGATCTAATTGAACAATACCTTGCCATCAATATTGGTCCAAGCACCTGGTTGTTTGTCATTGCCTCTAATAAAGTTATGGATGTCTTGAGCACTTGAGTCCCAGTTGATTTGGACTTTATCTTTCTTGATCATTGGGTCATATGTTGCACCTTCCTCAGGTTGAACTATCCGTGGTGCTGTGCCAGCGACAATCATTTCAACAGCCTCGCCCTAAAGTACAATATTGAATAATTACACCCAAATTAGGAACTGCTAATGATTGACAGTCGACTGACTTAATAAAACATTTTAATGTTGTGGATCATTCATAATTAACAACTGCCAAATCATTTCAACATTGAGGCCCACATATTTACTGACTTGACTATATAGCCTCAAATGATATAAACAAAAATGGAAGTCAATATGCATTCCAAAATCTTTAACTCATGACTTTGTTGTTGGTAACATGAGATTTATATCTCTCATTCAATAAATTAACATATTATAAGGAGGAGAATTTTCATGTAAGTCCTCACAGGGTATTGATACAGGGTTCCAATGTCCACGTTATTTCATAGTAGTTTATGACTAACGTCATATGCACAAAATGTGTGATAATACTTTCAAAATTACATACACCGTGCTTTAAGTGAGAATAATGTTTACTTAGTAATGTTTATGTGTATGACATAATGTTGTGGCATTGATGGGTTTATCCTAAAACAAATATCATTCAAGTACATAAATGTCTCATAAATACTTTCATTAATATTTTTCATAACCAATTTCAAATGTGCATCTGATTTTAGTCATAAATTATGTCAGGTATTTGGACAGATTTTGTCACTTCAAATGCGCAAATGTAAATGTATCAAACAAGTAGATATTTGAATTTAGAATCAATATAGAGGTTGTATTAAGCCAAATTTGAAACAAGTCTTGGCCAAATAACAAGAATGAGGAGGTACTTCAGCCCCACCCTCTCAAAAATATCTCACCATTGCTTTAACACCTTCTGGGAAGAGAAAGTTTCTATAGAGAGAGTTAAGAGTATCATTTGGATCAACATCAGTTTTCCTTATAAGGAGAATGGGTCCTGTATCAAGCCCATCGTCTGCCCAGAATATTGTGAAGCCTCCTTCTTTGTCTCCTTGCATCAAGGTCCTGAAACACATCATTCTTCAACTAAGAGGAGGAAATACTCCAGAAATTCATGAATGAACCTACCTATTCTCTATGTAAAGATGAACCTGGGAATTCTGGGGTGTTTCTCTCTCATGTCAACTTGTCTTTTAAAGGGGCAATAAGGACTGTAGAGAAAATAGGAAAGTTTTTTCATTTTTTCTGAGCTATCAAGGCAACATTTGGTTTAACATCTTCTTTGACATACCTATTTTCTTAAAATGTATGGATAAATTATCAATTTCAGCATTAAGAAGTGTAAATTCAGTTCAAAGCTTGAAAAAGGGGACTTCCACTTTTATATTTTTAAGATCCACCATGTCTCAAGAGGAATATCAGCTAAAATAATGTTTATCTAGGGGGTTTCTTTGTAGATAATAAAAATTGATGTTAGTCTTGATGAAATATCCAAACTTAAATATATTTTGACACTGGTCCATGATCGTTGAATGACCCCTCTGCACTAATTATTGCACCTTTAAAGAGCCATTTGGTAATGAGATGGAGGTTAGTTGCATGATTTGCATATTTTTTCATTGCTTTCATTTATACTTGGTACTTGCATTAACTAGACAGTTGAAAATTATTTTCAGCAACATCTTTAAAATATTAACTTCCAAATAGACTGTTTCATCATTAACAGTCTAATATGTTATCAAGTGGAACACCTCTGTAAGTGGAACACCTCTCTAAGTGGAACACTTTATACTAAAATAGCCTTAGAGAAAATTCAAACAGAACTTCAACAGAAACAGATTAAATGGATAAATTCTGATTGATCTTTTTGATATTATTAAATCTTAGAGAATCTGAAACCAGGACCAGGATCCTCAAAACACCATTGGTAAATAGAGAGGTCAGTCAAATAGTACTATACCGTAACTATTTATTGACCTTTAATAGTTACTGCAATACAAGACCTCCAGGGAGCTGAATGTTGTTATGCGTTATTAAAAGTGCATGTAGTAAATCAATATTGAAAAATGATAAGATAAATTGTTAAGTCATTAATGTTGATAGAAGGTACACTGTATATAATCACCTCAGGTCAACCAGTTTCCAGTTTCAACCAGATGAGTCTAGATTCACTTATGATTCACTATATTGCTGTTTTGTTTGTTTGTTTGTTAGTTTGATTGTTTGTTAGTTTGTGACTTCATATTTGCTTTCGACAGGTATCTAATTTTAACACTTTATATTTGAATTTTTTTATTTTATCATGTTACCCTCTTCGATTTGAAGCTAACATCATGTTACACCAGCGGATCTAGACGGGGCACGCCCCCCACAAAAAGTTGGAAAATTTGTGTTTTGGCTCATCTTTTTTTACAAAATTTTTTTTTGCTCACAGTTATTATCACACGCCTCCCCATAACACAAAATCCTGGATCCGGCCCTGTGTTACGTCACCTTATCTGGTAGTTATGATGTGTATAAATATTTACACTACATGTTATACAATACATGTACATGTATATGATCAGGTCCATAACTGGCCAAAAATTCTTTCAAAATACTGCAGTTTTTAACAACTTTTGAACACTTTTGAAGTGATTTTGGGTCAAAATTAGGGAGTTTAAGCTACAGACCTGATTATCATACTTTACTAGGAACTTTGTCTCACCAGTTTATAGCTGAAGCCCCTCGATGCCTAGGTAGTATGGAGGGGTGGTAGATGATTGTTTTATGTTTTGGGAATTCAATAACTTCCATTGGAATAAACTGAGTACAGAATGGCAAGACATTCAATTCAGCCCCCACAGATTTGTATTCTTCTAAGATTTCTGGAATGGCCTGGCCCTTGATCCTCCATCTTGGATATTTGAATACTTTTACACCATCAGCTTCGGCAGCAGTAGCTGAAATAAGCAATGTAAATGTATATTGTAATGTTTATGCAAATAAAAAATTCATGTATTTTCTCAGAGAAGGTTTCTATGCATATGTCATTCTAGTTAGATATGGTCGATATTTCATGCCAAAAAGTTTGGGGTCTTGGAATGAGAGATAAGGTATTTGAAAACGTTAATAGATTCATAGAACACATTAGAACAATAGAGAAATGTGATAGTATCAACATAACATTCATGAAAGAATGAAGTACTCTGATATTTTGATTTTGTACAATATTGATGAAATTTAGATTTTCCACAACACTATGGAGTATGGATATTTAGATTTAGCCATCATGATTCCTACTCACCTAATGGGTCAGCGCGATTGTTTTTGTCTGGAACTGTAAAGACTCCAACAATTGTATGGCCATTCTTCTTCAGTAGCTGATAAACCTCTGCGCCGAACACACTCTGCCCGATTATAGCTATCTTCAATTTACCCTACAAAGAGGAAACATTTATTATACAAGGACTGCAGTATTGTTCTTCAAATTATCAAAGCAGAGACTTGGTACAAAATGGTTGATCAAAGAACAGTACTACCTAAATAATTTTTGCCTTGATGAGATGACACGTCATAAGATTTTGGAACACTTAATAAGTAAATTCCATTTTGAATTGTTTGATGTATGCATGGGCTTTCAAAGGGCTTTCTTTAAACCCCATGATGTGTGTTTAGAAAATTTTAAACTGCTGTTTTGTATTAGTGATCAATAAATGTCATTTTGTACAAGAATGGCAATGTTACGACCCTCTGCATGGGTCTGGCGCAACCATGGCACATAATCATGATATCATTATAATTTATAGCTTTTTGTTTAGTGCTGCTTTTTGGCACATCCATAGGTATATCGTTGTAATAACTCTTAGTTTTTCACATCGCAGACAGGGTTTGGAAGCTAAAGTGATGCAATCGATACATGTACATTTTTGAATCTGTAAACTATGTCAGAAGTTACCAAGAATTGAGGGGAAAGAGTTTAAATAGTTCATATGATCATTTTGTCTTGCATTATCTGCTTCAGTGTCATGTTTGATTACACCTTGTTATACTGTACTACACATGCCACATGTCATGAAAAAATGATTTTTAAAGTCCATTTCACTGCTTCAGTGCGTCAGTAGAACGGCAAAAATAAGAAATTGGGAGACCATTGTGCAATAATATATGGAAAAGTATATTCATAATATACATGAATGACATTTGTATATATCAGATTTTTTAGTTTTTTGTGCAATAAGCCTGTGCCGTCTTGTAATTTGAAGAATTTCAGGCATGTTAATCTTATTGAAAATAACATGGCAGAGAAGCATCCAAATATAAGAGGCCACACACTTTCTAAGCCAAACTAGAAGCAATCCAAGATATACAAATGTCATTCATGTTCAATAGGAATATATTTTTCCATATATTATTGCAAAATGATATTTTGATTTCTTATTTTATAGCTTTTACTGACGCACTTTAACAGTGAAATGGACTCTAGCTCACCAAAAAATAAACAATTTTACATCTAAATAGTTCTCTGTGGTTCCTCTGTTGTAATCATAACTAAAATATACTTACAGACTCTGACATGTTCATATGCTAGACTGACACTGTGCTCCTGACCTTGTATCAGCTTAGATTAGATAAGAATAAGGTGTGTAGAATATCAATCACAACATTGGTGTCTATGCTGCAAATATGTGGCGCGTCTTCAAAAAGGGCTTGTCATGACCTAAATAGGAGCTCTTCAAAAGTTTCAATCAGAAAAACTCACTAAGGGCAATCTACAACTGATTCGGTTTTCTGATTCGGTTCTTTGCGCATATGTTATGCGCATTTTAAATTTGATTGGTTCATTTTAGTTTTGTACATGCGCAATGTATATTAAAATTATCTTCTTTATTTGTTTATAGATGTCATTGTCATTGGAAAAAACACGAGAGAATTTTACCCAGCATACATTTGTAATCGTATTTAAGAAGAAACAACGTCATTTCCTTAATTTGAAATAGATGTCGCCACAACATTTCTCAAGTTTGTTTTGCCGGGAATTTGAAGTTTTGGGCAGCATGGGAAGATGGACGTGGAAATGGAGGGAGCAGACGAGGATCAAACGCAAGACCAGTAAGTAAGCCTAGATGTTTATCAACATCCAAATTTATAAATACACTGATTAGAAGCTAATGAATCTATAGAGTCTATTGTATTGTCGGACCTCATTCACTGTTTTCATGGGCTTTCAAATTGAAAGCCCATGCTGTTTTTTAAGATTTCTTTATTGAAACGTCAAATCATAGATCCCGGCAAGATTATTTTGTAGTAGAATCAGTAGCTCAATAAACTTTAAACTACTCCTGGTATGCACCATACTTTCTTCATGGCCTGTACCGGATTTTCTCGCATATAAGCCCTGGGCGTATAACTGAAAGAAGGGGTAATTTTGTTTGTTATTTTACCTCTTATTTTTCGCCCATGGGCGTATAAGTGTACTACTTTCGAATTTTGGACAAGTGGGCGTAAAGCCTGGGGGTGGGGGGTTCACTGTGTACAAAATTTTGGCAGGGGTCCTAGGCTGAAACCTCAGATATCAATATATTCCCATACCAAAATGTCAAATTTGAATGTGTTCCCATCAAATCAAGAAATGGTATACCGCTACCAGTATAGCTATACTGTATGTTAAATCCCTATCTAGGCCCATTAAGCTGTCAACGCAAACATTAATGTGGTTTCATATTCCAGCAAACTGTAGAAGTTGCTTCTCAAAGCAGAATTAGGGTTTTGCTAAAATGTTACTGTACACAGAGAAATATACTTCATTTCCCATCATTTTTGTTTTTGAGATAATAATGTTATTTATCTTATTTGACTTAGTTTTTTGACAAAATATAAATAAATAGAATGCGTACTGTTAAAAAATTATTGTTAGATTATTTAAAAGGATGAGATTTCGTTGATTTATTTCTGAAAGATTACTATACGCTAATATAAAGAGTTTACAGTAATAGAAGAAACCAAACTGCTTTTAAGAGAATACATTATTACCCTTTACATTCTAAATGTAGCAAACTTTATCATTAATATTATTTATCGAATCCATCTAGTCTTGGATCTATCAATGATTTCCAATGTAGTGTACTGTGAAAGAATG
Source organism: Owenia fusiformis (assembly GCA_903813345.2). Taxonomy (NCBI): domain Eukaryota; kingdom Metazoa; phylum Annelida; class Polychaeta; order Sabellida; family Oweniidae; genus Owenia; species Owenia fusiformis. The sequence goes on along the minus strand of CAIIXF020000009.1, from coordinate 13,475,922 downwards.
CTGCTATCTCAAATATTTTCAACGTTTTTTAATCTTTTCTGAGTGACAAATATTTCAGTAGATTGATTTCAGAAGAGGTTGATGAGATGATACAAGATAGTAAACTTTACAAACTCTTGTGAATTTATATCCTTTCGGTTGCAATTTTTGTATTTTTTGATATTTTACAAATACTGCACATAGTGTGAGTGCACAGTAGGGTCAGCATTATAGTACCCCACACAAGTTTTTGATCATAACTTTAACCCGTGATTGTTGAACATTCTACCAAAGTTGCTATATTGTTTCAATGAATATGATGTTAAAACTGTAGTGCATTTATGATTCAACCATGACAACACCTGGACAACTAGATATCAAGCGCAAGTATATTTCCAAAATAAAGCTTTGTCGATGAACCTGTCTTTAATATAGACAGTCTACCGATAGACTATTCAAAAATACCATAAAGATCTACTTTAAACAGAGTGTTATTGTTCAAATAAGTGATAAGTAAATAAAATTGTCTAAATCTATTCTAAATTTTGATTTTATGACGTCAAATTGGTTAAAGCATTACGTAATGACACCATTGGTTCAGTTGCGTGTGTTTCTATTGTTATTGATATTGAAGTAAAATGAAAACAAAAATTTTCTATGTTGGAAATTGCCTCTAGTTTATCTGTGTGCTAAATTTAATAACACATAGTTTAGGGTAGAATGTTAATTGCCATACCAAATGTCCAAAAAGGTACCCATGTGCGCCAAGGATCCCCGTCAATGTTTATAAGTGAACCTCCTAGGGCGTAAAGGTGAGAAGAGCTGATGAATACAAAGACTACCGTGCCTACTGTTGTAGTCCTACCGCATGTTTTGTAAGAATTATAAAGGAAATGTCACCTACAACCTTGGATTTAATGTTGAAACAAAGTAACAACAGAACGATCCACCACTGCCACTTGAACTTAATGTTGAAACAAAGACAAAGTAATGACAGAACTATCTGCCAGTGAGAAAATATTCTTGAATTTATTGAAAAAATCAATAAATAGTCATTTTTTATAGGCCCATGGGCGTATAAGCGTACTACATTCGATTTTTGGCCCATGGGCCTAAATTTAGGGGGGCGTATATGCGAGAAAATCCGGTAATGCTTATAAACATAAACATTTTGTAATCCCATTTCACCTTATTTTAAAATCATTTTTACACATTTAAGGGCCCCGCTTAACCATCCACAAATTAATGTACAGTGACAAAATATTCCGTCGTACACTTTAGATGTATGGTGTCACTATTCTAACTGATATGAAGCAAAAATGATGATGTGGGTGTGGTGTAGGTTTTAAAAATTAATCTTATCCGAGGAATACTTAAGGGATTGTATGTTTAATTTCGTGTGTATTCGATTTGGAAGACATTTACCTTTCTAACTCTGTGAAAAGTTTTTCGGGCAGTGCTCGAGTTTTTTCGTAGTTAATATACCCACCAACAATTATCGGTTGAAAAATGTTGTTTTTTCACATTTCCCTTGGTCATTTTTTCCCCGTCGCCTAAGAATGTCTATTATTTTTATGGGAATATATTTCCCAAAATTACATAATAATAAGGTCGGTTGAAGATTTAATAAAAATTCATGTTTTTGCTAAAATAATAAAAATAAGAAAATCATAAGTGTACGCTGCGCAATACTTCCTTCAGAGGGATCTGTGCAGTGGGGAGGACAAAAATAGGGAGACTGTGTCATGGATCAGCTGTGATATATGTAAACGTTGGTACCATGTGGCATGTGCTGGGGCTAGAGACAATGTGGAGGACATTTTCTGCTGTGGATGCCACATGGTCATCTCTAAGGAAACAAGGTTGTATGTCTATTGAATGATAATGGATTAATCATCTATATACAGGGTATGCCCTAAGCGCTGGTCATTACCAGGTTACTTTTAATAATGATCAGTTGATTTTTTCACAAGGTTTAGGAAAATAACATTGCAACTGATCCGTAGTGCCATTTTGACCAGCAGTTCTCAGATTCTTAGGGCATACATGTACACTTCCTTAGGGCATACACTGTCTATATATTTATAATATTATTTCAATATACAGTATTTTGCTCCAGGCCCATATCCAGTGGGAGGGGGTTTGGCGTTCATTTTTCAAAAGAGGGGTTACCTGGCCAAAAATTCTTTCAAAATTGTGCAGTTTTTCACGGCTTTGTATAAAAAACCTCCAACCTCATACCCACCTACCCACATACGTTGGACATGATACAGTGTTTGAAGGGTTCAATTTTAAAGATCTTAGTTTATTAAATCTTAGTCTATGAGGAATTATAGATGCATTTGTAATGGCACTTGGTAGCAAGATGCTACTACAGCCCAGGAAATAAAATACTTTCTCATTCTTCTAATTCAGATTGACCATGCCACATTTGAGTACCAATTTGATGAGAGCATTTGTGTCCAGTAAAAAGAAGGATATAGAGGTACAGTGAATGTATATGATAACCAATCAACCAACCTACCTACCTATATACGTATATACCTACCTAGCTTCCCACCTTCTTAACCTTTGATATAAATAAAGATGAGGTCAGTATTGTGATTGATTCAACTGTTCTATATGGAGTCTTCAATAATATATCTTATAATGCAATAACACCAAAAACCATATCATCAGATGTGTCCCCCATTTAAGGAAGAATGAAATACATATATCAATAGAAACCGAAATCTCATTGATAAAAATGAACTAAATATGACATAAAGATTAATTGCTGTCAGAATAATATGTCAGAATAATTCTTTGATATTATGTATTGCAATTAATATCTATCACAACTAATTGAACTACTGTACAAGATATAAGCATGGTTAATCATTATGTTTTGCAGACAATTACCAAAGAACTTTTGCTTGGGAATAGAGCTTCCTGGAGGTATGCAATGATGGAGAGAATTGCTGAAGAGCATGGCCGAAAACCAGTCAGGAATGTGAATCTACGAAATGCCACACGATTCCAGCTTGGGAGCATTGCAGGAATAATGTTCTTATCAGACAGATCAGTATGTATACCATATTAACATCTCAACTCTTGTTCTTGCTCACAAAGATAAACACTACACACACATGCCATGCTTTAAACATACTGAAATATACATCAACTTCTTATTAATAGTCATTTTTTCCAAAAATACAAGTTTTCCCAGGGAAATATGAGGTATGAAAATCATGTTGAATTATGTAATAAATGAAAAAAATTATTCGGAAAATCATGTTGAATTATGTAATAAATGAAAAAAATTATTCGGCTCGGAAAAAACTGTTTTTTGCTCCGTATCTCTGATACGGGAAATAAAGATACAATAATCAACAATAAACAATATTGGTGCATATTGATTGGAACATATAAACTAGTTTTGGTTTCCAAGTTATTTTGAATCTTATACTTTAACCTTATAGACAGTATCGTAATTGTATGGTACATTGACTGAAGTATATGTCAATAAAATTTCGTTCTAGTATGTTCAAATACTGTACATGTAATACTGTAGATTGGGTTAATTTGGCGCTACTTAATTTGGCGATTTTGCCATTTTTGGCATATTGACGGCTATTTAATTTGGCGGATATGCAAAAAAGTGTAAATGCAATGTTAGACTTACGCGCTGTTTGCGAATTACCATGTAAATGGGCATGTTTGGCTATTTTCATTTTTAGTTTTGAGGACCACTGGCGATATTCAGCACCTCGATCGATGCTGCTACTATACCATGCTTTTCCTTTCTAGTTTTTCCCTGAGTATTAATGAGTGACTGACCAGTTCTGGGGCAATTTATGAGAGACATTTTTTCATATTTTTGGAAAAAACTAAACCGGAAGTGACCTAAATCCACTGGACGAAATACCCTAGATAATTCCCGGGGATTCATTCTAAATTTTGGCGAAGATTTATATTGGCGAATTTTTCAATTTCGCCAAATTCGCCAAATTAAAGCGGGCGCCAAATTAACCCAATCTACAGTATGGATTTATTTATATAAAATAATTATAGCCCAAATTAACATTTTACAGATTATTCATAAATACTGTACAGCCGATGGGATCTAAAGTGAAAGCTCTTTCGGAATGATGCCTCTGAGCACTAAATTGGGTTGGTTGGGGTCCCAAAGGAATGCAAATACTAGGTGCAAAGACTTAGTGATATGAAAAATAATATACCATGTATTATATTTTATTTATTTAGATAGAGATAATCAATGCCTTCATGAAACCAGTCACAGATGCATATCCAAGGACATCTTTTGACTTTAGTCATTATGTAATCTATCCAGAAGTAAGATACAGTATTTTTAATCCAGCTTCATAATCTTAGTTAATTGGCACTAAAAGACATAATTATAGTCTTAACTTTAACAAGAAGATGGTAAAATGGAGACGAAATTGTGTACTTTTTAGTATGGAATTCTGACCTTTATAGTTTTATCACTGTTTATGCCTGTGTTCAGTATTCGGTGACTAAATAAACGTTCTATATTCTCGAAGAAAAAAATATGTTACATTAAACATTTAAAGCACAATGTTTTATTGAAACACCATTGAAAAATAATTAAAATTGGTACATTTTTTAAATGCATGAATTACTCAATGCGGACTACATGTAATAGTAGTGTTCATTCAGATGTGAATATTATTTATTTATAGATTGTTGTACATCTACTACAACAGAAGGACGGGTTTACAAAACTACAGGCAGAAATGCTATATGAACTTTTTAGACACCCATCGCATTACACAGGGATTTAAAGGATGTATATCAAGTGCTACATCAACTATCAAGTGCTTTGAAAACATTAGAGGCCCATTAGAAATAAGTTTTTTGTGGAATATCATCAATAAGATTCATTTTCAATTCAAAATGCATGTGGTGCGTGGTATTACCATCGTCCATTTCAACATGCGGTCTCACTCTGTCAATATTTTATTTTTATGACATGTCAATATTTTATCAATTTCTGTTTTCTTTACATGGAATAAAAAATGAATATTTGCTCTAAAGGTTGAAGTAAGGAGCATTATGATATGTACACAGCAATGTGCTGTATTAAGGCTTTGAAAACACTGAAAACATTTCTTTGGAAAGATTTGGAAACTGCTAGTAGGCCTTTATTACTGAAGGTGTTCCAAAAGTAATAGTAGAGGTTATAACTGTATAAAGGCATAACAATCTAGTATCTGGATTATAAAGTTCACAGTATAGAATACATAGTGTATACATAAACAAATAGTACATATATTGGTGTAATCTATCTTTTGATTTAAATGATGCTGAATCTATTAATTTTGTAAAATTATGTAAATTCAAACAATTACCAAGAAGCGAGAAGGTAGTTACTGTAGATTGGGATAATTTGGCGATTTTGCCATATTTGGCATATTGGCGGATATGCAAAAAAAAAAAAAAATTAAATGCAATGTTAAACGTGCGAATTACTATGTAAATGGGCATGTTTGGCTATGTTAATTTTTTCTTTTGAAGACCACTGGCGATATTCACCACATTTGTACATTTGTGTGAGATCATCCTTTACATTTTGCACCTCAATTGATACTAGTAATAGTTTTCCCTGAGTATTAATAAGTGACTGACCAATTCTGAGCCAATTTATGAGAGACATTTTTTTAATATTTTTGGAAAAAAACTAAACAAGAAGTGAAACACTGGACGAAATACCCTAGATAATACCCGGGGATTCATTCTAAATTTTGGCAAAAATTTATATTGGTGAAATTGTATGTCATCAATTTAAACATGGGGTTTTCCTTTCTCTTGTGAGTATAAGATATGATAAGATATGTTACATTTTAGTATTACTATATAATGGAAGTTATGTGTAGTATATGATAAGTAAATTCAACAAATCTGGCCCAAGTGAAAAAAAAACAGCTTGCCAAACCACTCTAATAAACCACTAATAGACTACTAATACTCAACTAGTAGAACATGAACTATTAGTGATTTGTTAGTGGTGATTTTCGTTAACAGATCACTTTCTGCCATTGACTAAACAGGTGGTTTATTAGTTGAAAAAATTACCATGCAAATGAGATAACAATTATTGACCAATCAGAGAGCATGTAATACACTACTAATAGATCACTCCTGAAGTCTCAAATATTACTAATAGACCACTAATACATCACTTCCTGAGCTCTTATACACCACTACCATGACTAGTCTTATAGACTACTTCAGAACAAATCACTCCTGAGATCTCAGAATTTTATACATCCATAAGGTACAAAATCTCTATAGATTTTAATACAGTTTTAATACATAACTTATAAACCACTTGACTTAATCACTTTTCATGGTGTATTGGTGATCTATTGGTGATCTGTTAGTGTTATATTAGATTTCTTTTTTACTTGGGGAAGATTTATTTTTCAAAAAATAAAATGATCATTTGTTAAAATGTTTAAGATAAAAATATGTATGTATTATCTCACAGTTATTTTTGGCTTGTCATGGTCATGATTTTTCTATAACATATATTTGTGACAATTACCAAAAGTGATGCATGTGTTCAAGTCATCGCATCATACAACCCCCACTTACAAACAAAAGTGGGGGGGGATTATGCGATAAGTGTTCAAGATGTCTGACAAGTCTGCATAGACTATTGTATATACCTGTAAGGAAACTGCGTACAATAAACATAACTTACACTGTAGTCATCATAACTTTATTTTGTCTGTTAGTTATTGGATAGGCCATGGGCTTTCAACTTGAAGGGTATAGGCAACTTCTCATATTTCATACATAAGATTTGCCTTGGTTTTCAAAATTGGAGAATGTACATATTCCAAGAAGATTTTATTTTGATGATTTAAAGAAATAACTCAAAAATCAAAACATGATTATCTTACATACATGTTGATAATTTAATAACAAATGGAATTCATCATAATTATGGCAATAAAGAAAGTCTAATTCAAATGTCTTCTTGAAAATATTCAAAATAATACCTAAACATATACATTTATGTAATACTTTTACCATATAAGGGAAGCATGGGATTGCTCATTTTGAAGGTCTCATGTTATTACACAGAGTTGCAAACCCTTCTACTTGAAAGCCCATAAGCCTAATATCATCATGTTGTGTTTCTTGGCCCAACCACTGGAATGTGAGCTCAGAATGGTGACTCATAAAATGCATGATTTAACTTTTGAAAGGTTTTGGCCAAATGAGAGGGGATCAGACATCCCTTAGCTGCATGTATGGACATGGATCTCCATCCCCAATAATATGGGAGAGCATATGGGCATTCAATAGAGGGGAAATAGGCAATAGGAGGCCCATTTTCTTCAACATTTGGCCAAAAATTAAAATATAAGGCCTTTAAAGGCCCAGTTATGACCAAAAAGGCCCACTTTTTGAGGCTTTTTGGACTAATTTTTTCTGGGCCCACCCAACTGCCCAAGCCCCCCCCCCCACACTCCAAGAACCGCCAAAGGATTGTACGACACCTTGACAGGATAATGTGCAACACAAATTGAAAACATGATCAGTACTTTAGTGGTTTAGAGTGTCTAAAATAATAAAGTAACTGTCCGGTATTTGCCAATACCCGGTCAATACCATAGGTTTCATACGCATGATGAACCGAACCAGACACAGAATGCCGCCTATCAGAAAGGTATCATGGGAAATAAGTAAGGGCAATCTGCATCTGATTCGGTTCAGTTCTATAGCAATCTGTAACTGATTCGGTTCTAGGCGCATATTTCCTGCGCATCTAAAATTTGATTGGTTAAATCGTTATATTGCACTGGAGCAATTTATATTTATATGATCCATTATTTTTGTATATATTGATTTCATTGTGAAAGGAAAACTATGTAAGTGGGGATGGAACACGAACAAACGATGTTAAATTGATATAGACATTCTTAATACTTTCGTTCACAGCATTGATGACCGAATTAGATACAGAATGACTTGACCGGAAGGTATTATGGGAAATGCCTTGCATTTTGCGCATGCGCACTTACACGAACTAGAACCGAACCGAATCAGTTGTAGATTGCCCTTACTCGAAAAACTCGTGAATTCGAACAAACTCAGATTCAAGGAATGGAAACGCAGTTATCCAACAGTTAATGTAAGTTATCTTTTTATGTAGATTGAGACGTTATCCACTTGATTTGTCAATTCTACATGAACTAGCTCCATTCAAAACATAGTCAGCGACATCTTTATTTTCTCTGAACTGTAGACCTACAATGCTGGTATATATTAATTGATCAGTCGTTTAATTGGCATATTTTCTTGAATTTTAACATTTAATGTCCCAAACTCCCACAAACTGCAGAAAAGTATACCCCATAAATCATATTTACCAAAATGAGTGTCTCCAAGGCTTCATACCAGCGTATGCATAATGCATTTGTCACGAGTTTGAGCTGAAATTTCGCCAAAATGAAGTAGGCTAAGGGTAGTCTCTGCCAGGTTTGTTTATTGTGGTAAGCTTGTAAGTGCTCAGAAGCAAATAATTCACGTGCGCAAAATAATCAAATGATCTAATTGGTCTAAACTTTGCTGCACATGCGCACAATGTGTGCCATGTTTTTTTCTAGTGATTTCGTTTCGTTTCATGGAGTTTGCGTTTCAGTTTAACTTCCGCAAAAATGGCGGACCATGGACAGAATTAACAGGTAAAATCACTTCGAAATTTCAAGAGAACTTTTTACCTATAATAGCAAAACTTTTGTTTTATTTGTGCATTCTATCTATCAGATAAGAGTTTCAGGGGTATGTAGGCAAATTCATTTTGGTAGGAACACTCTGTTTAGTTAGAAAACGCACCTTATATTATTATATATCAGCACTGTACAGACTAGCAGTCTGCATGTTAAAAAAGCAACTTGAGGTACAGCTGGAAAGTAACATTTTGGTAAAAAATCACATGCTATCTATTGCAAGACTTACGCCTGCCACAACCATCGCCATGTTATCAGTGTTTTAAGTAGCGCAAGGATCCTGCCATGAGCCGATGTAGCGTTATCGTCACGGATAATGGGAAGTCCTCCATATATTACTTATATTATACACCAGAGGCCTCATTATCCGGTCGACGCACCGCAAATCGCAATCGCAACGTAAATATTTAGCGAATCGTACGCAAAACAATATTATGAGGTCATCTCAAAGGCACTCTAGCGCAAATTTATTGCCGTTTTGCATCTTTAGCGCAAATCGCAGTTTTCTTATTACACGGTAGACGCATCGCTATTTTCATTTCGCATCGCAAATACACTGCTAACCGCACGCAAATTGGTATTATGCAGTCATCGCACAGTTGCGTCCACGTAAATCAGTTGATTTTTATGTCACAAAGTCCACTTTATTTGCGGCATCCCTGACCCTGCCGCAATATAAATCGCAAACATATCATCAAGAATCTTGATAGTTTTCCTATTTAAATTAACATTATCGTTGTAGAAATTTAGGAAGTGCCCTTTGAGACATCCAACTAAAAATTAAGGTTGAAAAACATTAGAGACACAAATAACCAAAACTTATCAAAATCAAGTCTGAAAGTGCATGATTATGCTACCTTGGTTTTGTGAAATCTATAATAAATATCGCAATTCCATTTCGCAAATATCGTCTGCTAAAATAAAAATATTAGGGTTCGATCAAGCTGGAAAATGTGGCGCATATTATTCCAGGATGTTCACAATAGAAGAGGTTTACGCTTATTCAGAGACAGGAGTCAGCCGTTAGAGATGACTGACGATGAGATATTAAACAGATATCGCATGCCGAGGCCACTCATTCTTGAGTTGATTAATATTGGGGATCTAGCGTCAAGAACAAGGAATCCTCAGGCAATTCCATGTCAGCTAAAAGTATTCATTTCATTACGATTTTATGCTACAGGATGTATGCAAATGATAAATGGAGATATATTCGGGGTATCCCAACCTACTGTTTCGAACATTGTTGCTGAGGTATCGGCGGTTTTCTCTAGGTAGGCTATATCAGTCGGACTAATTACAAAGACACCGTGTCTTGTTTTCAAGATGGGCTGCCTTCCAGTGACAGATCTAGATTTTCGCAAGATATATATAGGTTATGTAGTGGGAGGGATTCAATATGGGTTTTATTATGATGGACAATATGATATTTACCGAGAGCCCGGAGGGTCAGAGGGAAATACCAAATTGTCCCTCACAATATGTGAAATATCAAATTGTCATGAGGAATAAACCCATATTTAATCCCGACCAGTAAATTAGCTTTTTATTCCATGATATTCATAACTGTCTTCATAAAATCATTAGTTAGATTTTTCTATGAAAAAATGGTATATTTAATCAAGAAAATATGACTTAGCTTTATGATATATCTTTAAATATAAAAAAATATTGTACATGTGTAACATAAACACATCAACATCAAAACATTCAGCAATACGTAAGCATTTTTGTCTGTGTCAGAGCGATGATGATAAAACTGGGATTCGTTTTTCACATAAGAACATCATTTATTGAGCATGCTATATCGACCCAACTGATTGAAAGAGGAAGCTTTGTTTGGCAAAAATTTTCAATACGATTTTTTCTCAATATCAAAAATATTCCCGGTTATTCATAGTAGAATTAGTAGTATCATGGGATAAATAGAGATTATCCTATATGAGGTTCAGGATATTGAACTATAGGATGATCTGTTTATCCCATACCAATCTAATCTGGAGAGTATCGGGTCATTCTCCATGCAGTCGTACAAATTATACAGACACGAATAGCAAATGACGCATGCGTGGAGATTAAAGAATATCGAGTTGGAACCCTGGCTTCCAATCCTCCTTGAGTCCAGTTGAAATAGATAACATTGATTGACACATCCGCACTGGCGTAAACATATACATAGACATTAAAAAATCGATAAATCTATTTTGAGCTCTAAGTTTAAATTTCCCGCGTTTCCAATTTATTTGCGATTAGCATACTGTTGCGTCTGCGTTTGCGTGAAGCGCGTAATACGACGCAAACCATGATTTGCGCTTGCGAATAATGTTGATTCGCAAGCGCAACGCTAATTTAGCGCTGACCGGATAATGAAGGCTCTGGTAACGCAGCTTCCATCCAAAATAAAAAATAGATCTATGTATTTTTAAAATAAATTATTTGTCCAGTTTTCGTTAAGGTGCTATGGAAGTTAACAGGAAATGACAAAACAGGAAGTGACAATTTTTTTTGCATTTTTAGATATTTTTTGAATAAAGATAACAGAGTTCTGGTTTGACCTCCAGTCAATTTAACTATTTCCACATATCATTTACATGACCAGGATCACAATGTGCATGGTCAGAATGACCCTAAATATGGGAATGTACTAAAAACCCTTCGACCTACGACCCTTCGACCCTACGACTTACTGGGTGTCAAGAATTTTTGGAATATATTTTATTGAAAAACCCTTCGACCTCTGATTTCCCAGTCCAGTTTACTAAATGATTACGTATAGTTCCAACTTGAGCTCCCTGTGCACGCAAATACGCATTTTACCTGGTAATTGTCAAGCAAAAATGTTTCAGTAGAAAAATTTCTAAAAAAGTTCGTCTACACAGCAAAAATACGAACGCCGAAAAAAAAACGTACGCATTTCTTTCGGACTTTTCACGCGAATTACGTATATGTCACGCATTGCGTTCGAAATTTTTCATGATGACAATTGTCGGTACTCTAGACTCTGATGTGGTGGCACGCTAGAGGACCGACGAATAAATTGTCGGTACGGGAGATATGCTGTGTTTACACGCTAGAGGACCGACAAATATTGATTTTCGAATTTTCTGGCGCATGCGCAATGCGCGGGGGGATATTTCAGATATCATACGGATATTTTGGGAACAAGTGCAAAACCCGGGGAGGGCATTAGCCCCGGTTACCCTGGGATTACCAAACCCAGTCAAAAAATGGTAGCCCGGGAACGGGGAATGGTAGTAAACGTTGAAAACCCAATAAAACATGAACAAGTAAGACGTTAAAGAGCTATTAATGCAGAGTAAACCGCTATATATATTCTAAACAGACAGGATATTTCTCCTGAGACGATCAGGCGTAGAAAGGGGCGTTTGCTACCCATTAGATAGAAGAAAATAGCTAGAATGTTTTTTATTTGAAGCTTATGGTATGAGGTTCCATATCCATCCGCCAAAAGGCGGCCATGGCCAAATAGTCCATTTAAAAACCTGTGGTATCATTCTAAATAACCCATAGTTGGCTTCTAGGGTACCTAGTATGCCACTATTTGTTATCAAAATAAATAGGAGTTCAACTTTCATTTGAATTACGAAAATAGCGATGTAGGTGAAAATAGTTCCGAACGTGAGCATGTTTACTACGCGTTTGCCCGTCATATCAGAATTGAGGAAGTGGTAGCAAACGCAAGTTACAATAAACGGACGCTGATATCTCAAAAAGTAACCTGACTCCCTATAATTTGATGTAGGTCAATCGAACCCCTATATGGACAGGTGCATTTTGATATATAACACTATGGGGGGTAAGCTTCAATTTTTGTCGAAATAAATTATGGCTCACTACAAGTTAATGCCTGTACGATTCCATACTGCAAAAGAAGCACTATGCCCTCCCCCCCCCCCCTCAAAAGAAAAAAGTAGGTCCTGCCAGGATTCGAACTCGGGACCGAGTGCGTTCGAGTCATGCTCCCTAACCACTAGGCTACCAGTAATGAGGTTATTTCGAAAAGTAAAAGTAGTGGATTTATTTATGAAATTGTCGGCTCTCTAGCAAAAACACGTAGCAGCCACTTGCGTACCGACAATTGTCGGTTCTCTATCTGGCACTACTAGGTGACGATAGAGTGCCGACAATTGTCGGTATCCCCAGCAAATACCCCTGGACAGTCTTCAGTACCGATTTACTGAGGAGGTAAGAAACGTTCACATTCGAATGTGCTTGAATACATTAAACCTGCACATCGCTCCAAATTGAATATGTTTACATATATTGTTTTTACATTTTCAAGCTCTAATATAAAGTTTATGTAAATAAAAAAAAATTATCTGCGTAATGTCAAAGAACAATCATTTAGTTAAAAAAATAAAAAGACGAATGCAGGATTCGAACCCGGGCCTCCCGCGTGCTAAGCGAGCATTCTACCGCTAGACCACCATGATTTATGAATGGTGGGAGTAATTAAACGCTACTCATTTTGAATGCTATGATTCGGAAGTGACGTCACGTTCTTCATTTAGAAACCTTTCCAAAATCATATCGCCGGCTCCGATCGAAGTCCAGCTTTAAATATCTTCGTTTAACTCTCTTGGGACAGATTCTTAAGTTCTATACACAAAGTAATATTTCCAGCAACTTCATATGGACTGAGAAATATCTAGAAGGTCGAAGGGTTTTTATAAAAATATATTTCAAAAATTCTTGACACGCTGTAAGTCGTAGGTCGCAGGGTCGAAGGGTTTTTAGTACATTCCCTAAACATGATGAAATAACCTTTTTAGCCCTTTGAAAGTGTGACTGAAAAAAAGCTAAAAGTAGGAGCGTAGGGAAGGTCACTGAACAGAATCTTTTGAATTTTCCAGAAAATGTGCCCAATATATTGCTCTAAATGATACAATCTTTGAAAATTTGATATCATTCATAGGAAAAGAAAAAAAAATGAAAAAACTGATTTGAAAAGTGATCTATTTTCCTTTTTATGACCGCCATTTTTGTTTAAGACAATTTTCTAAAATTTCAAAGATTGTACTAGTTAGAGCATTATATTGGGCACATTTTCTGAAAAATTCAAAAGATTCTGTTCAGTGACTATCCCTACGCTCCTACTTTTAGCTTTTTTTCAGTCACACTTTCAAAGGGCTAAGAAGGTTATTTCATCATGTTTAGGGTCATTCTGACCATGCATATTGTGATTCTGGTCATGTAAATGATATGTGGAAATAGTTAAATTGACTGGAGGTCAAACCTGAACTCTGTTATCTTTATTAAAAAAATATCTAAAAATGCAAAAAAAATTGTCACTTCCTGTTTTGTCATTATGTCACCACCAAAAGTGGTGACATATTGTTATGGTCTCCGTTTTTTTGCGACGGCGTCCGGCGGTTGGTGGTTGGCGGTTGGCGTCCGGCGGTTGGCGTCCGGCGTCTGTAACAATTTCTTACAACTTCCTATAACTTAACAAATACTGTTTAGACTAACTTCAATTTTTTTCTAAATCATCTACATGTTCTCAGAAGTTCAAATCTGACTTTAGATTTGACATTTGACCTTCAATGACCTTCTCAAGGTCAAAAAGGTCTTTTTTCAACTTGCTTCACATTGACTAAATTTTTTTCAAAATCATCTACATGTTCTCAGAAATTCAAATCTGACTTTAGATTTGACATTTGACCTTCAAATCTGACTTTAGATTTGTCATTTGACCTTCAATGACCTTCTCAAGGTCAAAAAAGGTCAAAAAGGTCTGTTTTCAACTTGCTTCAAATTGACTAAATTTTTTTTTCAAAATCATCTACGTGTTCTCAGAAATTCAAATTTGACTTAAGATTTGACTTGAGATTTGACATTTGACCTTCAATGACCTTCTCAAGGTCAAAAAAGGGCAAAAAGGTCTGTTTTCAACTTGCTTCAAATTGACTAAAAAAAAATTTCAAAATCATCTACGTGTTCTCAGAATCTTAAATCTGACTTTAGATTTGACTTAAGATTTGACATTTGACCTTCAATGACCTTCTCAAAGTCAAAAAAGGTCAAAAAGGTATTTTTTCAACTTGCTTCAAATTGACTTAATTTTTTTTTCAAAATCATCTACATGTTCTCAGAATTTCAAATCTGACTTTAGATTTGACATTTGACCTTCAATGACCTTCTCAAGGTCAAAAAAGGTCAAAAAGGTCTGTTTTCAACTTGCTTCAAATTGACTAAATTTTTTTTTCAAAATCATCTACGTGTTCTCAGAAATTCAAATCTGACTTAAGATTTGACATTTGACCTTCAATGACCTTCTCAAGGTCAAAAAAGGTCAACAAGGTCTGTTTTCAACTTGCTTCAAATTGACTAAAAAAATTTTCAAAATCATCTACATGTTCTCAGAAATTCAAATCTGACTTTAGATTTGACTTAAGATTTGACATTTGACCTTCAATGACCTTCTCAAAGTCAAAAAAGGTCAAAAAGGTCTTTTTTCAACTTGCTTCAAATTGACTAAATTTTTTTTTTTAAATCATCTACATGTTCTCAGAAATTCAAATCTGACTTTAGATTTGACATTTGACCTTCAATGACCTTCTCAAGGTCAAAAAAGGTCAAAAAGGTCTTTTTTCAACTTGCTTCAAATTGACTAATTTTTTTTTTCAAAATCATCTACATGTTCTCAGAAATTCAAATCTGACTTTAGATTTGACATTTGACCTTTAATGACCTTCTCAAGGTCAAAAAGGTCAAAAAGGTCTGTTTTCAACTTGCTTCAAATTGACTAAAAAAAATTTTCAAAATCATCTACTTGTTCTCAGAAATTCAAATCTGACTTTAGATTTGACTTAAGATTTGACATTTGACCTTCAATGACCTTCTCAAAGTCAAAAAAAGTCAAAAAGGTCTTTTTTCAACTTGCTTCAAATTGACTAAATTTTTTTTTCAAAATCATCTACGTGTTCTCAGAAATTCAAATCTGACTTTAGATTTGACATTTGACCTTCAATGACCTTCTCAAGGTCAAAAAAGGTCAAAAAGGTCTGTTTTCAACTTGCTTCAAATTGACTAATTTTTTTTTTCAAAATCATCTACATGTTCTCAGAAATTCAAATCTGACTTTAGATTTGACATTTGACCTTTAATGACCTTCTCAAGGTCAAAAAAGGTCAAAAAGGTCTGTTTTCAACTTGCTTCAAATTGACCAAATTTTTTTTTCAAAATCATCTACATCTTTTCAGAAGTTCAAATTTGACTTTACAAGTTCTCAGAAATTCAAATCTGACTTAAGTTTGAACTCATTATATTGTGAGCAACTAGGTGGTGACATTTTGTCATGTTAATGCCTTGTTTCCTGTTAACTTCCATAGCACCTTAAACAAATATCCTGAGACACATAGGGCCTGTAGAAAACACTAAACAGAAAAATAAAAAAAATATTCATACCTCCAAATCTGCTTTATTGGTCAGATAATGCACCAAATCATAATGGTTGTTCAAAATAAAAATTTAAGGGGACGGAGCGCCGTATCTCGCTAGAATAAAGCAAATCACTCACCATCTCGCGAGAATAAAGCAAATCACGCAAAGGCGCGTGATTTTTTCGACCAATCAAATAGCTTAAAATTTACCAAACCATTTCGTCCAGTGTTTCACACATGCGCAGTAAAAATTGTCAATTTACTGAGCGGACCTTTCAATGGCCTGGAGAAATTTTACTCACGATAATTGATGATAACTGAACATATAGAGGCATAAGAGGTGAGCGACCCAGTTATTTTTGCGTATAAATGTTTCAAGAATAGCATGATATCAAATAATATGTACATTATGCTACGATTCATTCAAAAATTGAATCTAGAGGACAGGTGACCATATTTTTTTCATATTTTTTTAATTTTTACCTGCATTACCTCGTGTATATATACCTCCTAGATGGAGGACTTCCCACTATCCGTGGTTATCGTGTAAGCCTGGTATAACCGTGACAGGCTGGTATAACCGTGACAATGCTGTATTATATTGCAAGGCCTGTCATGACCCTGGAAGTGTTATCGTGGAAGTCTGGCGCGACCATAGCCTTTATTGTGGTTTATAAGCGAGTGTGAATATTAATTCTATAGTAGTAATTTTGATTTTGACATGATTAAGGTAGTTAAACACCATGATCATAGTATTAAACTGTTTAATTGTAATGACGATCACTAAAATTGTTAAGGACATTCCTGGCATTCCTGGCATTAATGTCATACATATTTACTAGTCATTGCAATACATTATAACGGTCAAAGTAGGACTAAGCCTAAATTTCTACATTACCACCCTCATACCTGGCCTTGCAATACTATATTACATGGTCACGGTCATACCAGGCTTTGCGATCCCATAATACATTGTCACAGTCATGCCAGGTTTTGAAATACACATTGTCACGGTCACTTATAGCAATCATAAATTTCTACATTACCACTCTCATACCCGAACTTGGAATACTATATCACGTGATTGCCACGGCGGTCATACCAAGCCTTGCAATACTATATTACATTGTCATGGCCATGCCAGGCCTTGCAGTACTATATTACATTGCCACGGTCATGTCAGGCTTTGCAATACACATTGTCACGGTTATAGCAGTCCTAATCGTAAATTTCTACATTACCACTCTCATACCTGAACTTGCAATACTATACTACATTGTCACGGTCATGCCAGGCCTTGCAGAACTATATAACATTGTCACGGTCAGGCCAGGCCTTGCAGTACTATATTACATTGTCACGGTCATGCCAAGCCTTGCAGAACTATATTACATTGTCATGGTCATGGCAGGCATTGCAATATAATACAGCATTGTCACGGTTATACCAGGCTTTCACGATAACATTACCACGGTCATGGCAGGATCCTTGCGCTACTTAAAAACACTGAATAACATGGTGACGGTTACGCCAGGCGTTAGTCTTGCAACAGATAGGTCTCAAAATTGCTATACCTGCACATGTTATTTTCTGGTACAAAATAAAGTATGAAGGCATGTGTCAATTTCCTTGCTTTTTTCAGGAAAGTATCATTACTTACATTGTCTTCTTTTAGAATATCTAAATTCCGATATTTCACACTTTCTATTTTTCCAAATTTTCTTTCAAAGTTTTCAGACAACACAGGAACTACCATTGACCTGTTTCCAGGTTAACTAAAAATAGACAGTGTAATGATCCTTTCCTGAAAAAGCAAGGAAATACACACATGACTTCATGCTTAATTTTGTACCAGAAAATAACATGTGCATGTATAGGAATTTTTTACCAAAATGTTACTTTCCAGCTGAACCTTAACTTCGACATATAAGTGTTACCTGATGAATGGGACCCTCGCGTGTGTTCCAAATGGTAGTTAACGAACTCCAGTGTAACTGCATCAGCTTATTTTTCCGTCCGATCAACAATAAGTACAGTTATACAAGAAATATAAACGAATTGAAAATATTCCCAAAAATTTTCCGTCCGTCCGTCTGTCTGTCCGGAAGATAACTCAAATATTAGTTGACGGATTTTCTTCATATTTGGTGGAAAGATGTATATTGATGAATAGTTTTAAGCAAAAAAAATTTTTTCAAGATGGCCGCCGCTTTAAAAATGACGGGACTTTTTCGCAAAAATCATAAATTTTTCATTCTAAACCAAAGTAATTAATATTATTGTTTGAAAACAGAGATTTTCGCTAATTTTTAGATCTTTCTGAAGTATGGCTTTATTATACTCAAATGAAAGGCAATTAAGAGTAGATTGCAAATATTGTTTAGCCTCGTAAAATTCAAAATGGCCGTCTAATGTACGATTTCGCAATAATTTTGCGATCCCTTCAAAGTATGGCTATATAATACTCAAATTGAAGGAATTTTGGAGTAGATCACAATTATGGTAATATTTTTATCATAAATTTTTCATTCTAAACCAGAGTAATTAATATTATTGTTTGAAATTTTGGTAGTATATTCGCAACATCTATCTATTCCACATATATTCAGTGTTTTTCATCCTGACCCCCAGGGGCCAGAAATTTTCGCTAATTTTTAGATCTTTCTGAAGTATAGCTTTATTATACTCAAATCAAAGGCAATTAAGAGTAGATTGCAAATATTGTATCTTTTTCTGATTTGAGCCTCGTAAAATTCAAAATGGCCGTCTAATGTACAATTTCGCAATAATTTTTGATCCCTTCAAAGTATGGCTATATTATACTCAAATTGAAGGAATTTTGGAGTAGATCACAATTATGGTATTATTTTTCAGATTTGTACCTCAGAAAATTCAAAATGGCTGCATTGCAGGAATTCGCAATTCTAAAATTTAAATTTTTCAATTTTAACCAAAGTAATGAGTATGATTGATTGGAATTCGGTAATTGATATTTTGTTCGTTGGGATTTGCTACTCCGCGGAGTTGCCATCATCTAGTTAATCATGAAAATTTGGGTTGTTTTAATGAATAAACCAAGATATTAAATAATTTAAACATTGTATCACACTTTTATCGAAAAGTTGAAAAGGTCATGGAGAATGATTCAAATAACAGAACTGTATGAATCAAAATCATTGTTATGGAAAACGTTTCAATTTATTCAAATATGCTATTAAAAGAAAGAAAAGTAATTATTAGAGGATTAATGCATGAAAATCTCTCAAAATGACACGAAAAACATGAATTAGTGAGATTTCAAAGTCATATAGGAACTCTAATAAAATCCAGTTAAACAAGATATTGACTTGCCTTTGCATTGAAAGATGGCAGCTATATATGAAACCTGGTCTTCTACTTCATTCTGTTCTCACAAGGCTTATGTTGGGAAAAACATTCTTATTAGGTGTATTACTAACTTTACTACTAGGCCTTATTTTGCCTTCCTTTTCTCAAAGATTGAAGGGGTTATAATATTTTATGTTTACTTTCCAGTTTCCCTTCATCATAAATGTTTTTCAAAATACTTTGATTCAGAACTTTCAGATAGTTAAAGAACTTTTTTTCACAAGTGTTTTCTGCTTGCTAAAAGTACTATGGTAGTGACAGTTCATAAAAATAATTAAAGATAAAATGTTAAAAATAAATAATAATTATTAGCATTTAAACTTGAGAACTAGAGATGCTAATAAGTCTTAACAAAACAGTGTTATTTCATTCTCCATGCTACTTTGAATTGGAGGAGAATATGGGACAAAACTATTGCATGTGTAACAAGATTCCCACTGGTCTTTCTAAGATTTTGTGGTATATAATTTTGGACACCTGCATGTTTTCATGTTCAGCGTATAATGATATGGTTAAGGTGAAAATGAAATACAATTATCAAGAAGTGGGGGTATAATTGGTGTTCTGTCACTTCAAATTGGCACAAAATAAAAACATGGGGTACTAATCCAAGGATTATCTCAGGATCTGGATAAGAGATTTTTTGATTGCGAGATAACATTTTTAGCTTATGATTTTTGAAAATAGTTTTGTGGCTGTTGTCATGCAAAAAATTCTCGGTTTGATATATTTTACAGTCACTTTATATTTAACTTGTGGTCCTTCAGTAGAATTCAAAAAGGGGATGTCCACTGTTAAGTTAAAAAATCAAGGGATTATAATGAAACGCTGTAACACTTTTTAGTAATATATGGACAACCAATAGGAGAGAACTTTGAATAGACAGTAGCCTCTTGTCCTATCATTTCTGTTATGTTTAGACCACTATAAATCACATCACCTTGCAAAGCATTAGATTGACATAATGCCCCATTTTTTTCATCTGTCAATATCAATTTGTCCTTCGAGTAGTTGGTCAAAATTATGTAAATGTAAAAACTCAAACTCCTATTCATGTTCCAAAACAAATAATTTTAATTTTATGCTCAGTATAGAAATTAGTCACGTGCTCAGTGTTGTATTAATTGACACATTGAGGGCATTGGATAATAAGTGCCCATAACCACAACTTGCTAAATCTTCTTTAGTCACTAAAGTGAACATTATTACAATAAATTCAGATGTTCCAAGAGGAGATTATTACATAATATTAAGTGTAATTTGGGAGAAATAGAACTGTTTACTTTTATATTAATACATCAAGAGACACACCCCTGGCTCAATTTTTCATGATCTAGTTTTTGCAGTAACTTGCACAACTAATGTTAAAAAAATTCTTCATTACCTTTCGTCCAAATGATAATGTAAACTCATCTTTTGGCCAAAAATTCTCTCATAGATAGATCATGCAGCTTATTTCTTCTTTTTGAACACTTTTCCAGTGATTTTTGGCCAACATTAAGGAGTTTAACCTTGCATATAAAATCAAAATGCCAACCTATAAGTATAACCTATCACCCATACAAATGCATTGCTTAAAAAAATTCCTGTATACGTTTAGGTTATGAAAAACATTGCAAGCTTAAATTCCATATTGTCAAATGTGAACCCCCTAGATTTTTTTTAAATTGAACCCCTTCCCTTTAGACTACTTGACAAAAGCTAGCTATATGCCTGAAGCCTATGAGTGCTTTAAAGGAAATATATTATAAATAATTATCAATTTAATGATGGGTACCATGTTTACATGTATTATAAAGGTTTACTATACATTTGCCAAAAGGCATTGTCAAAATAACCATAGATGTGCATGTATGAAAATGGATTTTTAGGAATTCACTTTTTAAATCATGTTTATTATTTGATTTTCCAAAATTTATACAAGAATATAATGTTTCATCCCTAATATATTCACCTGATCATGTGTTTTGCCATGTGTGCTACCTTAAGTCACAACCTTCAAAAAAAGATAATATTTGTTTCATGAATCTGAGTCAAAGGCTTGGTAAGTGGAAATATTTTGCTTTTATGTGAACATTGAAACATTTTATGAATAATCCTAAGGACACGTGTTTTGTTGAATTTTTTGTAAATGAAAACTGTATTCTTTTGAAATTTTTTGTGGTAGGCATTTAAACAAACATATTTTTAAGACACTGAATTGTTCAGGGGAAGTGACCCGGCATGCACCTGAGGACACTGTTTTGTATACATTTAATAGCAATGTGGGTCAATTGAACTGGCCTATATATCGAAAGTAAATAACCTTGACCTTTTCTGCTTGATAATTCTTACCATTGTTAAAAATATACATGGGATATAGTTTTAGTCATAATATTTTTGATGAAATAAACAGTAAGTCACATCCTAAAGATGGCAAAACAGAATCAGTTATAAATGATAGAGACAGAGGACCTAGTAATATAAGAAGAAGATTTATTGCATACTTGATTCAGGAAACTAAGTAAGATTATTTACATTATTATATAAAATAACTCATTCATTCACTTTTAAACATTTTTTACTAAATATGCAGTTCTATGACAACCTGTGTATCTAAGATTAACTAACATGTGCTTTAAAGACATTCACGAATACATTTGGATATTTCAATGTTGTTTTAAGGTAATTACATTACAAAATGTAAAAATGAAAGATAGAGTCATAATTAATGCAATCTGCATTTTGAAAACAAATGTTTCTCACTGTGCATGTTTTCAACAGACAAGATAATGACATGAATGTATTCTTTTATAGGTTATTTTTTTATTTGCATAATGAATTATAAATGAATACATTATTGTGGAGGGCCGAGGCTTTAAGCATCATTGGTCCCCATAAATGTATATTCTGAGATAAAAAGAAAAGCATAAAAAAAAACATTTTGAAAAGAGGAATCCACAGTTATTATTAGATTAGATTAGATTAGATTAGAATGCCAAAGATATACTTGATAACTGTAACAGACCATGTTTAGCAGAATTGAGTTGCTATGGAAAAAAGCTGATTTCGAAAAAAATGGAGAATGCATGTTTTTTAAAAAGTTCATTTCTGAGATCCCAAAGTCATCAGCTTTAAAATGGTGTATTATGAGCCATGTACCATTTCGTCGAGTTTTTTAAATTTTCTGGATATTTGCAGGCCTATACAGATGAACATCTTTGGTACTATTTTGAAAAGTATTGATGTGCACCCTCGGAAATCTACTTCCATTAACACGGGGTACCATCGAATAATTTTGGCAACGTACCGGAGAACGACATTTTACTAAGAAATGGCAATAATTTAGCACAATATTTTTTTTAACTAGAGTTCTATTTTGATTTTGATAAAAGTAAGTATTCCATGCAATAACTATTTCATTCATGAGTTTGTAGGAATTCTGTTGGAACCCAGTTCTGATCAAGTAGCTGGGAACGTAACCGGAGCAGATCAGTTGAATTATTTTATCAAAAAAATTAAAATATATGATTTAAAGCGCATATACTAATTTAAAAACATACGGGATTGTTCGAATGCGTATTTATTAATACATATGCTTTAAATCATATATTTTATTTTTTTAAATTATACAATTCAACTGATCTGCTCTGGTTACGTTCCCAGCTCCGGTTACGCTCCTAAGTAATATTTTTAAAACTTTTTTTTAATTAAACAAATCAGAGACGTGTGAATCAGAAATAACAGAATTATTCAGTAGTATAAGGACTATTCTGTACTTTTTTCAAAAGTCTATACTTAAATGTTGTAAAAAGTTATAATCAATAAAACATCTTTCGGAGTAAAGTCCGACTGCGCCGATTTCAATAACTTCGTACTTGATCAGAACTGGGTTCCAAGAGAATTCCTACAAACTCATGAATGAAATAGCCATTGCATGGAATACTTACTTTTGTCAAAATCAAAGTAGAACTCTAGTTAAAAAATATATTGTGCTAAATTATTGCCATTTCTTAGTAAAATGTCGTTCTCCGGTACGTTGCCAAAATTATTCGATGGTACTCCGTGATTAATACAGGCATAAATATGTGTTGGACAGCTTGTTGCATTCATACTGTGTTTTGTATTTAATAGGATTGCTTTTTGTACACAAGTGTACCATGACATACACTGGCATGTAGCGGCCCTGATATCGATAAATTCTACACGCAATATAACCCGATTTTAGATGCTTGGTTAAAACTTTACACGAAAAAGCCTCGATATCCGGGCATTTACTCTTACACTGAACTGAAAATAGCATCGTCTAAACGTGTATGTCTTGGCTTCCGGGTAAGTTTATCAACATTTATACTCAATTGAAAGAGCAGTCGTGCTTCTATCGTGTACCAGTTTGATTGTTTTATATGTGTGTGTATTTATAATATGATAGTCTAGTAATACCGTGTCATTAGAACAAGTGCTAGATATCGAACTGATGACCTGAAATTAGATTATTGGACTGATCGCGCATCTGATATTAGATGATTAATTTGCATTGAATCTGATATTAACTTGCAACCCAATACTACAGTAAATACCATGACTTTACATTAGAATGATAACACGGCATCATATTCTAATTCATTATACGTCCATTGCAGGCCAAAAATGTTTCAATGGGGATATTGTAATGCACACGAGAATACATTCGATTCGTATATATTGACACCCCAGTTGTCCGAAACCCAGTTGTCCGAAACCCAATTCCCCGAAACCCAGTTGTCCGAAACCCATTACTCCGAAAAATAAAGTCATAATTTACCAGAGAAAGGGGGGGGGGGGCGTAGCTTACTTAAGCTTACGTCAGTTTCATGCCATGTATTTGGCCAAATTAATGGCATGGACGCATTCTGATATTCATAGATCTCTCTCTCTCACTTTGAATTGCATCCATTGTATGGCGTTACCAGAATGGCAGGAACGGGAGATTTATTTTACATTGTGATTCTAAAAAAGGTTATTAAAACACAATATATATTACGGAACAGTTTATCTTATCTTCTTCAATCTCTTTTATATAGGCAAAATAAAATGAAACATTTTGAAACAGATAAAATAAGGTATCGCATAGAACTTTAAGAATAAAACAGTATACAAATTACGTTGTCAAAATATTTCGTCGCATTTAATTTCTTAGTCTCAGTCTCTTATCAAATCGTAAAAGAATAAAACATTCTAAACTTAATCACTTGGGATTTATGTTTCGGCATTCGTTTCAGGCATTTGTTTTTTATGTTCTTCTCCTGAAATGTATTTGTTTGACAATAATCAGAGAAAGTGCGTATACGTATAAATATGCCACGCAAACAAACGGGTGTGACTTCAATTTCTTGTCTGTCTGAGGACGTATTGGGAACGAGGTAGAATTAAAGAATTCTTATGAACAAATGTATTGGCTAAGTTAATTTCTGATGGATCTGGATAAAATATATTTCAAAACTTTGTCAACACTAGATAACTTCATTTAGGCAGATATAGTATCTTGATATACGTATTTGGCTATCATGCGTTTAAAATACGTTCCTAAAACTATGAAGACGTTGGGTGAGAAATATTGCTATTGTACGTTCGAAAAGTATTTGGTTGTATTTTGTAGTTCTCAAGTTACCCATGAACTTTCGTGGGCTAATTAACGTCTTGACTTAGCATATTTAGCCTAATTTTGCAATGATGTCAACGTGATTCAAATGTTATGCTGTCGTGATTCGCAGAGGTTGCGACAAGATTCGTTTTAAGAAATTGTATTTTTTGATAAGATCCCCTAATTTTCGGAGAACTTGGTTTCAGACAACTGGGTTTCGGAGAATTGAGTTTCGGACAACTGGGTTTCGGACAACTGGATTGACCCCTATGAGGGTTGATCATACATCAATTGAACATGGAGATTTTCCTGTACACTTTTCCCAAACATGTGGAATAGACTAGATGCGAGTAGAAATTATCTTGATTTATCCTATGCCAAGTAGGGTTTTAGGGAGATAAGTTGGTAAGATATATCCCGTATCCTGATTTTGAGGTTTCCATATCAAGAACCTCCACATCTCCCGTCATATCTCCCGCTTCGGTGCATATCTTCCCGCCTCGGGGCGTATCTTCCCGCTTCCAAAAAGTGGAAATGCAATAAAATGACTTTGCATATGAATGATTTGTTTATTTTTTACACCTTGTACTACTGAAAACTCTACTTGGTATAGGATAAAGCAGTTATGTACGGTCGGTTTGGATATTGGGTTCATCCCTCGTGAGATATGCACATCTACTTTCTGTCCCTACGGTCCCTCAGGTAGATATGCATATCTCCCTCTGGAAAAACCCTGTATCCAAAACCTCCCAGTACATAACCCTCATTTATCCCATGGTTACAAGGATATAGATCGAATATCACGTGAAGATATAATTGATACGTGGATGAAGATATATTTTAGCAAACAATTCCCAAATCATCGAATATCACTTTTGAAACCATCGAATATCACTTTTTGAAAGGTGATATTCGATGGTTTCAAATTGATATTCGATGGTTTCAAAAGTGATATTCGATGGTTTTGATTTTTTTCAATTTTTTTTATTAATTCAGCAAAACGATTGTTTATGAATACCTAGCAAGAGCTCAAAAAGTTCAATCATCTATTTATCTCAAAAAGACCTCAAAAATTGAGCTTGAATTAGAAATATGTCTTCTAAAATCTTCCTCGCCTGGACCTGATGGGATTCTACCATCACTTATTAAGTCTGTAAGACAGTTTTTAATTGATCCGCTCTTGTATATATTTAACTTATCTTTTAAATC
This sequence comes from Owenia fusiformis, assembly GCA_903813345.2. Classification (NCBI taxonomy): domain Eukaryota; kingdom Metazoa; phylum Annelida; class Polychaeta; order Sabellida; family Oweniidae; genus Owenia; species Owenia fusiformis. The sequence continues at coordinate 13,449,577 of CAIIXF020000009.1, read as the reverse complement.
TGGTATTTTCCCAGACGCCCTCAAATTGGCCAAAGTAACACCTGTATTTAAAAAAGGAGTCACTACAAATCCTTCGAACTATAGACCAATTTCAGTTTTATCGGTATTTTCTAAATTGTTAGAAAAGCTCATGCACGCCAAACTCACTGGTTTTTTAGAACGTTTTGAAATTATTTTTACTTATCAATTTGGATTTCAGAAATTCAACTCTACCTACATGGCCATTTTATATTTCATTGAAAACGAGCATTGGCATAACATTAGATTTTTCCAAGGCCTTTGACACTATTAATCATGACATTTTGATACAAAAACTTGAATATTATGGCATCAGAGGAATAGCTAAGTCCTGGTTTGAAAGTTATTTAAAAGACCGCAAACAATATGTCACCATTAAAAATTATGAATCTAAACAATCATCTCTAAATTGTGGTGTTCCGCAGGGCTCGGTGCTTGGACCACTATTATTTATTCTTTACATAAATGATCTGCCTTTTGTTGACCCTAATCTAAAATGTATTATGTTTGCTGATGACACCAATCTTCTTGATAGTGATTATGATTTAAATGAACTAATGCAAACTTGAATTCAATAGATGACTGGATAAAAGCAAACAAACTTTCACTTAATATTGGCAAAACCAATGCTATTCTATTTGGACCCCAAAAAATCAAACAAATCTGAATCTCAAAATACGCAATGAGAACATAAATTTCCGGGATAAAATTGACTTTCTTGGAATTATTATTGATAAAAACTTGAAATTTAAAGAGCACATAAAATCTATTGAAACAAAGATTTCTCGCGTCATTGGTTCTCTTTATCACATTAAACATCTACTTCAAATAGACAGTTTCAAAACAATTTACTACTCATTGATACACTCTCAATTAAATTATTGCAACATAATCTGGGGTAACACATTTAAATCATTTTATGATCGTCTACATAAACTGCAGAAACAATTCTTAAGGCTAGCTTTAAATAAGGATAGACTTTCTCACTCCGCTCCCTTATTTGAAGATCTTAACATATTAAATATTTTTGATGTCAACAGATATTGTACTGGTCAGTTCATGTACAAAATCTTTAATAAGCACCCCAGTCTTCCAAAAAATCTATTTCAAGACTTGTTTGATATCAACATTAATATTCATCATCATTACACAAGACAATTGCATTATTTTCATATCCCTAAATGCTCTAAACTTTCCCTTCGCTATCTAGGTCCTAATCTTTGGAATGCTCTACCATATGATATTAAAAAATGCTCCACTCTAAATATTTTCAAATCTTCATATAAAAAACTACTCATCTATCGATAATGTATAATACCAATATCATACTATACTGTTGATTTTATACTGATACCTGATTTTTGTAACATTTTTACATTGTACATCCTTAGATTAATTGTTAATACCATTTTTATATACCTACATGTAACATAATATAAGTGTTTTCTTTTATATGTAGTCTAGATGTCATTTAAATGATTTCTGTTAGACCGCAACATATACCCACTAGGGTGTCTAGCGGCTTGTTTTTATAGTGTATATTATATAAGAAATATGAAATAAATTGAATTGAATTGAATTGAATTATATATTTATTATATATTTTTATTTTTTGGGATCCTGTTTTTACGGCGTTCGCATTAAATACAAACCACTCTGTTACGTCACGTATATGACGTTCGTTGAATTATCGCAATCAAAATGTCAGACGAAATGGAATTTCCATTGCAATTTATCTGACTATTCAATGTTCGCTGGATAATAATTCCCAATGGGATGAAACGGACAATCCTATAGTTTTTCAAAAATATCACTTATATCCACTCATGGATATCAGTATCTTCACTCATTCGCTGCGCTCACTCGCGAAGATATCAATATCCACTCATGGATATAAGTGATATTTTTTCAGAGCCATAGGATATTCCTATATAATTCCATAGTTAGCATGATATCCATAGGATAACATGTCAAAATAAAAACGGTATTTTTGAAATCAGTGGTAAAATATGATATTTTTGGCAAATTTTCACTTAACCATAGCATACGGTGTTTTAGCCATGACATGCGGCGCCGTATGCCATGGTTTATGGATTTTTGCTACTTTAGACTCAAAACGAGGCTAAGTGTCAATATCGCCGTATCGTTTGGAAAATTCGTTTTAGATCACTTAATTCCCGAAGATTCTGATGATGACTTTAACTATGGAATATAAAGAACATCCTATGATTTACTCGTGATATGATTTTAATCTCTCGCTACGCTCACTCGTGCAGATATCATATCCATTCGTGGATAAAAATCATATCACTCATAAATCATAGGATATCCTCTATTTAAGATGTGATATATAGTTTAAAAGTGATATTCGATGGTTCGTAAATTGTTTGCTAAAATATGATATCTTGATCCACATATCAAATATATCATCATGTGATATTCGATCTATATCCTCCTTGCAACCATGGGATAAAGCTTTACGTCCCGCTCCAAGCGGGCAGATGTAGTATATCTGCCCGCTACGTCATAATCGCCGCTTGCATATTTGTTCATAATTTGTAACGTTCGCGGAATGACTGTAAACGGCAATGGAGAAAACACAGACAGTCAGGGTCTGTTTGATAGTTAAAAAAGGGAGAGAGCATCCACTTTATCAATAAAAAATTCGAGAAAATAAATATGGGATTATTTGAGAGAACATGAAAATCCGCCCACGGCCAAGAAAACAAAACTGGACATGAATATTCTAAAATATTTCCACGATTTAACAATGTGAACCAGATGACCAAGATTGGTATGGGATAAACATATTATCCTATAGTCAGGATATTGGGATTATCCCTTGGCCATTATATAGGGGTTATGCAATTGGAGGTTTTGGATACAGGGAATATCCCGAGAGATATACAATATTTCTTCCCGAGGGACCAAGGGAAGACATATTATGTATCCCTCGGGATATTCCCTGTATCCAAAACCTCCAAGTGCATAACTGTTGTATATAGTTTAGCATGATATGTACTTCTTTCTGTAACTGGAATACGATTCTAATATACAAGCAGCACATACGTATTCCCGGGGAACCATAAATATTTTGTGTAGTGTGTGGACATTTTTCTTTTCATTTCTCTAAAATCAGATTATTCTCATAAAATTCATACAAAGTTGGGCCTAAGCCTCTATTTTCGTATTCTGCATGTTAAGATATTTATAATGTAAAACCTAAGAGATAAATTCAATGTCTTCAGTTGAGAATAAGTATAAGGTAAATGTGTGAATTCTGCTTGTTGTTGCACTATTTTTATAATAAACAAGGTTCGATACGCAACACTGAATAGACTGCAGTCATAGCTTAGTTGTAAAGAAAACAAAAGAAGTTGGGACGTGGTCATGCTTGAATACGATTTTAAATATATCGCCGTTTACATTTGTTGAAATCGGCCTGTATTAATTTCAACAGGTGATCGGTGTACAAGGGCATATATTTGAGTTATTGGTTTAACGATAAGTATGACCTATGAGTGGGTAACGTTTTACAAATGCATGAAACAAATACTCCAATGGCCTAATCTCAATTTTCCTGCATAAACTATTACATTGAAATGATGGTCATTTGCTCTCTAACTTCCGCACCGCATACGTAACTTCGTAACAATTCAATAAGCCAAGACAGGACCGCTATAATCGCTACATGCCAGTGATGACATACTACAGTCCAAAAACAATTATTATAATGGAGATGTAATTTGGCACCCAATATCAACTTGGCCTTGGAAATATCTTGCTGTTGACCTTTACATCAGTTGAGTTGACATATTATTAAATGCAAAAATATAGATTTGCCAATAGATTGGCCATGTTTGGTCGTATATTCAAAATAATGATGCTTTGCCAAATTACAATATATAACATGCCTTGAGTTCTGTAATAATGGGCAGGTTGCAGGGGTGTAGAGAGCTTTCAGTCATGGGGTTGCGATCGCCAAAAAAATTTCAGTTTTTAGTCAGGGGGTGAAATTGTGGCATAAACAAACCAAAAAGATGTATTTTGAATTTTACAAAATCACATTTTAGGTTGATTTGTACAGATAGATTTCATTCTTAAAACATTTTCATTTAGTAACATTCATTTTTCCTCTCTGTGGTATCTTACTGACAATAAATTATGAATTAAATTTTTTAAGGACCCTTTGATTGAATAAAAGACATTGTATGTAAGAAAAAAATCTAAAAATGATGCTGGTCTTTTTAAGAATTGAGCTTGTATTCGCAAATGCAAATAGTGGCTTCCGTCTACAGGATTAACCTATTGTTTTGCAGAAATTTATCTGTGAGTTTGAAGTTGCAATCTTGAACAACCTGTTAAAATGCCATACTCGGGGTGGAAGGTGTGAGAATTGTGCAGAAAATGACTTTGTGAGCTGGATGGAGTTTCTCTGTATTTTTCATTCTATTAAGGTTTCCTGCATAAGGGATTTCGCCTGCGAAGCATAGAACTCTTGCGAACATATCTAAATATTGGTCCGAAGAAGACATACCTTGAATTTTTTAGAAGAAAATTGGCTAAAAATGGAAACTACAAAAAGTCAAAATGTTCAACTCAAACAAAGTTGTAGCTATTTAATATTAACACTATGTATTATTTAATGTTTTTCAGATGTTTAAGGATCTTCATTAGTGTACTAGTGTCTAGAAATAAGATAATTAAGGACAAAATTTGGCATTTTTGATCATTTTCGCTTTCAGCAGTAACATATAGTTCCTTATATCTTGAGTTTAATGTTGACTGGTTGTTGCAATTTTGATTAAATCTGTGCTTGTACATGTCTTCTTCCATTTAAGATACAAAAAATGTATATTGGACCACCAATGGTCATATTAGAGCTTTCAGATCTCCCCTACCCCATTTATGATGAAAAATTACTGAAACATATGAAAATATAAAATAACTTGAATTTATAAACTTTAACAATGTTGTAGCTATTCTATATCAATATTATGTATTATTTAATGTTTTTCAGATATTTCAGAACCTTTATTGGCATACAAGTGCCTAGAAATGAGACATTTAAGGACAAAACTTGGCATTTTTTAAAATCATTTTGGCTTTCAGCAGTAACATATAGTTCCTCATATATTGAGTTTTATGCTTACTGGTTGTTGCAATTTTAATCAAATCTGTTCTTGTAGATGTCTTCTTCCATCTAAGGTATAGGAAATGTATAGTGGACTACCAATGGTCATATTAGAGCTTTCAGATCTCCCCTACCCCATTTATCATGAAAAATTAAAGAAAAATATGAAAATATAAAATAACTTGAAACTATAAACTTTAATAAAGTTGTAGCTATTCTATATCAATATTATGTGTTATTTAATGTTTTTTAGATATTTCAGAACCTTTATTGGTAAACTAGTGCCTAGAAATGAGACATTTAAGGACAAAACATGGCCTTTCTCTCCATTTTCGCTTTCAGCAATAACATATAGGTCCTTATATCTTGAGTTTAATGCTGACTGGTTGGTGCATTCTTAGTCAAAGTTGTTCTTGTAGATGTATTCTTTTATTTAAGATATAAAAAATGTATAGTGGATGACCAATGTTCATAGTAGAGCTTTCAGATCTCCCCTACCCCATTTATTAGGAAAAATGACCGGAAATATTAATAAAAAGTAAAATAACTTCAAATTATGAACTTTTACAAAGTTGTACCTATTTTATATCGATACTATGTATTATTTAATCTTTTTCTGATGTTTCAGGACCCTCATTAGTATTCTAATGCCTAGAAATGAGATATTTAAGGACAAAACTTGGCTTTTTTTCATTTTCGCTTTCAGCAATCTTTTAGCAATCTGCTTTTAGCAGTATCATATAATTTTCCACAATTATAATTCTTTGATGATAGATTCATATATGCTTTTTATTGAATCTGTCTTCTTTGATTTAATTTAAAGAAAATGTATGTAAGACAACGAATGTTTTTATTAGAGGTCTAAGATCTGCCCTCCACCAATAAATGAGAAAAACAACACAAATGTTATTCTTGCATGTTAACATTCTTAAACTTTTCAAAAGTTTAGCACATTTATTAGCACACTAAAATCAAAAAATGACACATAAATGGGCAAAATGACCAATTTTTAACTTTCAGCAATAGTTGTTTATATTTTTAGTTGGATGGTGATTAGTTGATATATTTTAGATCATATATATTCAATTATGTGTCTTGTTATCTTCAAAGCATGGAAAATGTGTTTTAAACACAAATATAAATATTAGAGATAAAATTACTACACTACCATATTTTTAAAAGATTACTCAAAAATAGAATAATGTGAAATAATTTTGTAATTTCACAGTTTACTCTCATATGAATCAAAGGATATGTCTATATATAAACATGATTGTTCACAACTCTCGAACTTAATCCAGCAACAGCCTGATTTTTCAAATCTCCCTGGTTCTATGTTAGAGCTGCATTTAAGTCATTTTAAAGGTCTAAGTTGCTCATGACACCACAAGCTATATATTCAGATATGTAAGATCTCTAAATAATTTTTATAGTTCTGAGAAACTCATCCTTAAATATTGTCCAACAATGTGCACTATGTTGTTCATTGCCTCATGGACAAGTAGCAATACACCCTTGACTAGAAACTTTGTATTTGCAATTTTTGGTGCCTTTTGCCATTTTACATTTCCGAATTGCCAAGGACATATTTTTCTTGTGTTGCTACGAAGGTTTGTTTGTGAGTACTGGTACAAGACACCCATCTTTGATATATCTTCAAATAGGTATTGCACTTTGAGATTCATATAGTAATTTAGAATGCTACCTTGAAGGACATAAGAAACTTTAAGAGCTCTTTTTAACTCTCATCCTTCTTTGCAAGCAACATTCTGTATCATCGATCAGACTGAATACAAATTCTCTCAACATTGAACTCATTTGTCTTGTCTGCAGCACTGTAACAGACATGGGCCATAAGGAGAGTGTCAACTTCTTCATGATCAGTATTTGATAGATAAGTTGCAACTATCAGTTTTGCAAAGCTCTGCCATAAGTGAAATTCATCCCATTTTAGTAACATTGCTTCACAAACCAAAGACAGCTTACCATTTTGTAATCCTTTCCAAAATCATCTTGTTGGCTGTTCTTCATTTCACAATGTTTACATTTACCAAAATATCCCCAAGCCCAATATCCATCATGAACTTCCTAATTACACCACCCCTAGGTGTAATAGGGTCAAGATTGCAGTAACAAATCCCATTGACGACCATTATAACATTTCATTTCATAATATATTCATGGGCACAGATCTAGCTCAGCGAAACAGTGCCCAGTGTTCATTGGAGTCTTATCTAGCTTGCCGTTACAAAATAAGCATACGGTGACCACACCGTTTTTGAGATAACTGAATCTGGAGAGAGCTACCACCGTACAGCTACCTGTTTCAGAAAATTATTCTGCTCTACATAGTCTCAAAAATCACTCCGCCATCTATAAAAATTCTGTTTCTAACCAAACTTGTAAATGTTTCCTGATAGATAAGTACTTACCCTATCGAGAATAAACCTTGATTCATTTATCAAACACTAGATGGCGCTGCGACGGGACAGAAAAGGAGAAAAAGCTTTTTTATACAGAAAACCAAATAACCAACGGTAACCGCTAGTATCCCTACTCCGGACTATATTCTAATAGTGACACGGTTGAATGATTTTGTGCCAGAAATCTTGTTTTTCTTAAACATTAGAGTGTTTCAAGACTTTTTGTGCAATTTAAGCCCAATCGCACCAATAGAAGAGCTTTTATAGCTGCTTTGTTAACCCCGGGGTCATTTATTTTAGGGCCATGCAGTTTTATACATAACTGACCATTTTTGCAATAGAAATACTGCTACTCGCTATGGCTTAACAAAAATTCATATTATTTAGCATGTCAAAACGTTTATTCGTACTTCCATAATGTTTATTGCCAAAATCACTGAACCATGAAACAAAAAAATGGTCAAATCTAGTCATTTTCGGTCAGAGATTACCCCAAATTAGCCATTATTTAGTGATTTATTTTCAGTAAATGAGCTTCTATATTAAATTATCATATCAGTTTTGCATAGCAATGTTCTTGTTTTAATTACATGCATGTTAGTAACTGTTTTCAGCCATATTTAGTCAGTCTATGGGGTTAAATGTGTCAATTTTGTCATATATTTTCAAGAAAAATTCAGACACAAAGGAAAAAGCTGTATTTCATGCTATGATAATGGCTGAATCCTTAAATTCGGTAATAATTTGATAAAAGCCTGTCAACAACCTCTTAAAACCAGCACTAACAGCCCACTTGTGCTATCCTGTAACAAAATACAGGCCAAAAATGGTCAAAACCTGTGATTTTTAGGTAAAAAATGAAAAATGCTGAATCAGCGAAAATCTAAATTGCTAATTCTTCGGATAATTTGATTTTTCTTAGAGATGCAAGGTACACATTGCTAAGAAAGTGTAATTTTTACAAAAATAACGCTATTTCCCACCCTAGTACTGTCACCACCCTGTTGCTAATAGGGTCAAGATTGCAGTAACAAATCCCATTGACGACCATTATAACATTTCATTTCATAATATATTCATGGGCACAGATCTAGCTCAGCGAAACAGTGCCCAGTGTTCATTGGAGTCTTATCTAGCTTGCCGTTACAAAATAAGCATACGGTGACCACACCGTTTTTGAGATAACTGAATCTGGAGAGAGCTACCACCGTACAGCTACCTGTTTCAGAAAATTATTCTGCTCTACATAGTCTCAAAAATCACTCCGCCATCTATAAAAATTCTGTTTCTAACCAAACTTGTAAATGTTTCCTGATAGATAAGTACTTACCCTATCGAGAATAAACCTTGATTCATTTATCAAACACTAGATGGCGCTGCGACGGGACAGAAAAGGAGAAAAAGCTTTTTTATACAGAAAACCAAATAACCAACGGTAACCGCTAGTATCCCTACTCCGGACTATATTCAATATGGAAATCACCAAGCCTTTGACAACATTATAATTACTCAGATGCGAGTAGGTAGTTACCAGTTTCGCCACCTGGTGGCTGATTCGGGGGAAATAACATGGCAGGGTATTACAAAATTCCCTTAAACTTGAATATTTATCAGTTTTAGTGGTTCACTTTTCATATTACCCTTATGTACCTGATAGTTATACAAATTAAAATATGTCCAGTAAAAGAAAATATTATCTGCCCAAGACAAGAAAAGATATTTCCCTTTTTTTAATTTTACAACATGGGGGCTATGGGGAATCTCCCCGACCTAGAAGTCACATTTTCAAAGAAAATTAAAATTTCAAAGTTGATAAACTCTTTTCAAAACCATATTTCTAGATGTAATTTTACATGTACATTCCAAATATGACATCAATTTGACTGAATTTTGAATTTTTAATGACTTAAATCAAGATTATTTCTACTCGCATCTAGGATATTGATATGAGGGAATTCAACCAATATGGCTTGATCACTGGTTATAATTACATGTATCACAGTACTATACCCCATTACTTTTAAATATATTCCAAGTGTTGTACTATACATTGCATAGATTCATGAGCAGTTTGCAACATATTATAACCAGAAAAGCCCAATGGACAAAGATAGAGAATACCCGCCCCATTTGCAACTCAACTTTAAATGTCTAATTTTTAGACTTGCATACTCATGAAGTTCCTGACACATCTGAAAAATATCAAATAATACATAGTATTGATCTAGAATAGCGACAACTTTGTTAAAGTCTATACTTTGAAATTGTTTGGTTTTTTATATTTCTGGTTATTTTTTTCAAAATAAATGGGGTAGGGGAGATATGTAAGCTCTAATACGAATAATGACAGGCTTTCCAATATACATTTTTAAATACCTTAAATCAAAGTTGGCAGGCAAAAGAACAGATTTGATCAAGAATCCATCAACCAATCAGCATAAAACTCAAGATATAAAGAACTATATGTTATTGCTAAAGGTGGAAATGATGAAAAATGCCAAATTTTGTTTTTAAATGTCTAATTTCTCGACACTAGTATACTAATGAAGGTCCTGAAACATTAATTACAGCAATCAATAACACATAAAGAATAATTACATCTTTGTTAAAGTTTATACTGGTAGTTTGAAGTTATTCTTTATATTTTCCAGTCATCTTCCCTAATAAATGGGGTAGGGGGGATCTGAAAGCTCTAATATGAACATTGTTTGTCCACTATACATTTTCAGTACCTTAAATGGAATAAGACATGTACAAGAACAGATTTAATCAAAAATGCATCAACCAGTCAGCATAAAACTCAAGATATGAGGATCTATATATTACTGCTGAAAGCAGCATTGATTAATAAATGCCAAGTTTTGCACTTAAATATCTCATTTCTAGCCACTTGAATACCAATAAAAGTTCTGAAAAATCTTAAAAACATTAAATAACACATAATATTGATAAAAGAATAGCTACAACTTTATGAAAGTCTATAATTTCAAGTTATTTTATTTTTTCATATTTCTCGTTTATTTTCCATAATTGATGGGGTAGGGGAGATCTGAAACCTCTAATATGAACATTGTATGTCTACTATACATTTTTTATATCTTAAATGTAAGAAGACATGTACAAGAACAGATTTAATTGAAAATGCAACGATCAGACAGCATAAAACTCAAGATATGAGGAATTATATATTACTGCTGAAAGCTAAAATGATAAAAAAAATGCCAAGTTTTGTCCTTAAATGTCTCATTTCTAGCCATTTGTATACAAAAATAGGTTCTAAAATATCTAAAAAACATTAAATAACATATAATATTGACATAGAATAGCTACAACTTTGTTAAAGTTTATAATTTTAAGTTATTTTATTTTTTCATATTTTTCGGTAATTTTCCATATTAAATGGGGTAGGGGAGATCTGAAAGCTCTCATACGAACATTGGTTGTCCACTATACATTTTCTATACCTTAAATGGAAGAATACATGTACAAGCACAGATTTAATCAAAAATGCAACAACCAGTCAGCATTAAACTTGAGATATAAGGAACTATATGTTAATGCTGAAAGCGAAAATGATTAAAAATGCCAAATTTTGTCCTTAAATGTCACATTTCCAGACACAAGTATACTAATGAAGGTCTTGAAACATCTGAGAAACCTTACATAACACAAAATATTGATATAGAATAGCTACAACTTTGTTTGAGTTGAACATTTTGACTTCTTGTAGTTTCCATTTTTAGCCAATTTTTTCTAAAAAATTCAAGGTATGTCTTCTTCGGACCAGTATTTAGATATGTTCGCAAGAGTTATATACTTCGCAGGCGAAATGTTTTATGCAGGGCACCCTAATATAATAAAACATACACAGAAATTCCATCCAGCTCTTAAAGTCATTTTTTCCTTAACGGAGCCTCTTAGAAAATTTTCCACCCCGAGGATCAAACAAACTTAAAATGTGTTTTGCGTAGCGCCAGGTGAACTTCCGCTATTTACAATTCAGAACACCTCAATGTCGGTGTTAGTTGCTCAGGTTAATTCGTTATTTAGCTCAGCTTCTTGGTTTGGGGTGAGAGCTAACGGGACACAGGTAGTATGAGTTTGCAATCTAATTGCAATCAACCTGCTAGCCAATAGCTTGCATTCGCAAATACAAGCTTCGATTTCAATAGCACTTCAATTGCAATAATTACAAAATTTCAGCTGAATTGAAGAATATTAAAATAAGTTACAGAAGCATATAGTGCATTACTTCTGGGACAACCCCCATGTATCCCCCATTGGTGATCATCGTAACATGTGTGGTAAATGTATTTTCACTAAGCTACCATTCCCGCTACCATAATCTCATCTCATTAATGACCTGAAGTATACTTTCTCACCTATTGTTCTATCAAAGCAGCCACTTACATAAAGATAGTACAGACTGACAGAGGTCCAAAGTAATGTGTCAATATCAGAAGGAAAGGTTCAAAGATTGATATGTCGGCTTCATAGACATAGTGTACATGCAATCTTTTACATCAATCAATTGTCAATATATATGACCAAATAAATCTGCAGGGGCTGTCAGTGCCAAATACTTAATATATCAATAGTAGTATAATATACTTTTTGAACTCTGAAGGTAAGAACATATCATTTATCATTATAACATTTGATAAATGGTTAGACTAGACTACAGATCATATTAATTATAATTTAAGTGTAATTTATTGTTCTTGAGACATGTCTTATTTCATTGTTAATCTCATAATTCATTCAGATTTTGATTTTTAACTTTTGTGAGCCAAGGTTACATGTGCCTTTTAAAGGTGGGGTGAAGTTAAAAGTTCTCTCAGCACCATAAGTAGTGCTTTAATATAGTTTCCAACTTTTTTGTGAATGGTGTTTGGTGGTTGGTGTTTGGCAGTCAGTGTTTGTAACAAATGGCTGGTGGTGACATTTTGCATGTTAATGCCTTGTTGATGCATTATATTGTGGTCCTAATGTTGCATTGAATCAAAAGTTGAATCCTTGTTAAAATGAGAAGATATCTTAGCTGAGAGTCTGTTTTAGACAGCATTGCATTACTTTGATTGTTTTTGTTTTGGTCTAACATTTTATAATTTGGCAGATTCAAGTTTTCCCAAAATGTTATTTTCCAGCTGTACCTTAAGTAACAAATTAATTTTTAGGTCTCTGGGTGTATAACTGCTTTAAATATAGTTAATATAATATGTATAATATACCTTAATTGATAAAAGGTGTTGATAGAAGTACATGAACACATGTGTCAGCTCCCAATGGTATGGGAAGGTGTGAATCTGATACATAACCAAAGCATAATGTCTTTCTAGGTTTATATCAAACACTATGGTATACAGTTGCCCTAAATATATCAAACAGTCTGATAAACGTGCATATATACAGTCTATACAGTATATATACATACAGTTACTTTCATTCTATACCATACAGTCTGATATAAAGTTACTCCCTTTCTATAGTAATACATGTACATAAAATATGTAGATGTACAAACGTCAGTTGTGTTTTTTCATGTTTTGTCGCTTTATGAATAAACATACCGTACATTAATTTACAAGTATTCTGCTTGTGTGTATTACTGATTTACTTTACACAAATGGTAAGTAGGTAGGTGCTCGATATACATGTATTCATGTAAATTGAAAAAATAGGTCAGTTATGTCTTTTTAGACAATCGTTCAGTTAAAGCTGATCGATTGAACAACACTTCAAATGTCATTTTGATAGTATTGGCACACGTTTATGCATTGAGCCTTAGCCTGTTGGTTTATCTACTTTATGATTGTTCACCTTATCAAAACAGCTTGTTTCTGGCCTGGAGCACATTATATTTTTAAATGACTGCAATTTAAGCAGGTAAACCAGATGAAGCACATAAAGTAGCAGGATGGCAGCCATGGATAAGGAGTTGCTTAATAACCAGTCAGTGGATCTTGGGGTATGTACTAAAGATACTTGTTTGTTGTTCTCTAGGTAGGACCAGTAGGCCGATAGCATGGATAGCTCATCAGTTGGAGTAGTGGCTGCTGCCACTGTAGCAGCACTGGGGACAGCGGCTTATATGATGTCACCAGGCCCACAGAAGTTGCCATCCACTATCCCAATTGAAAACCAATCTGTAGATCTTGGGGTATGTAAATAAATGTACACTTCATTTGCTATGAATGCCAGGAAGCATGCATCATGATCATGATATATACAGGTTTGTTTTTATTGCAAATATATTTGCTGCCATGTGTATGCTTTTTATGTCACCACCACAAGTTATGACAAGGCCATTAAGTCTCTAACTTTTTGTGGACAGTGTTTGGCAGTTTATGTTCAGTGGCTGGCATTCAGTTTTTGGAGTTTGGCTTCTGTTACTAATGGCAGGCGGTGGCATTTTGCATGTTAATGCCTTGTATCTCTATGTTTGCATCCTTGATCTGCACCTAGAACTAAGTTTTAGAATTTGCAGTAGTTTTAGAACATGCTTGGTAAATTTAAGGTAAATTTGGATCTACTGTCACAGAATATAACTTTTCAGTTTTTAATTTGGTTGATTGATGAGATGGATTCACTTCAAAATTTCATGGATGCTCTTTGGCATATGAATCTGGGCTAATATTAATTGTTTAGATGATGATAGCAATCATTGTGTTTGAGTCATCGTGCATCCAAGCATACAAACACTGCAAATTCTATGTTAACATTTTTTTATGAAGACAGAGATATTATGCCCAGAAAGTGTGGACGTAGTGAGCACTTTGTGTCCTTGTGTCAATTCGTACTTGTTAACTTAGAGTTGATAATTTTGACATGTCAAGAGGCACGCTATTTTAAGAAGATATGAATGATAAATTATTTCAAAATGGTAATTATTTTGTTATTATATATTATATTTATCTTTTTTTGATAAATGTTAAAGTGACTGGGTTAATTTACCAGGTTTAATTTAGGGTCTCTTTGCCAGTTGCATATAACAATTCTAGATTTTCCTCTACACTTTACATTCTAAACTCTGATGGCCATTTGCTTCATAATATTTTTGGGAATAGTTCGAATGAAGAGAATATCAGTATTATTTTTCCATAGAGAGAAAGACATAAACATGTGTGTTATTTGACTTTAAAGAAAATATAGATGAATCAAGATCTAACATGGGATTTTCTTCATTAGAACTGAGTGAAGGAATCATGCCAGGATATGTCTAATAGTAAACCAGAACAATGCCCATTTAAGTGAAATTCAAAATGTCCACCCAAATGTGTAAGACTCATCGCCATTTCCCTTTTTCAACTATAACGTTACTTTCACAGTGCATATGAAAATCACTCAGTGTTAAAAATCATGATAAAACATATTTATGTTTCTAATTTTGTCCCCGTCATGCTATGCACACATGAGCAGAGACCCTACAGGGTATACAGTACTTAGATAAATATATATGTTGAGTTTTTTTTAACAGTGATACTGGTTACTCATTAATTACCTATATACAGGTAGTGATTGCTTCAACTGAACAAAGTTTGGGTCGTCTACATGTCATACATGGGCTATCTTGTTCAGACTATATCGTGATCTTCTAATTAGCAATTTATAATACATTGACACATGCAAACTGAAAAGCATACATTGAGATCGTTAACAGCTTTTTAAGTTTATACTGTGAGAAACCTAGCTAACTGTGACACTGTATATTCTGCCTATTTATGGTTAACATTAAAATTCTTTCGAAGGTTTGAAAGCAAAGTGAAATACCTAAAGTAGAATATAGTCAACTTACAATATAGTATGTGAAGGATTAAACCGAAGAAATTGGATTATTGAATTGAGATTAAAAGGAATTAATAACTATATTTTGCTTTAATTTCAAGAATCAATATTATATACAGTATACCATTGTAAACAGGTATTTCAGTTATATTTCCGCTGTGGCACATGTTCAAGGAAATAATATCACGAAATAAATATTCAACTTATCGAGTTCAGTAAACAAACAGGTGACATCATTTGAGGAAAACATTTTATAAAAACGTTATATTCTGGATGATAGTATGGCACCAAACCAAGCTCCAGTGACATTAGTAAGGGCAACTAGCCGGGAAAATGGTCAAACTGCAAATTTGGACAAGATCACAGACATGAGTAACCAGTCATATGACCTGGGGGTAGGTGTATCTGTGAACATATTATGAGAATATTAGTTAACTTTGCTCCTGGTAAAACAACAGGTGTCTGTCTCGGTTAAGAAAACTGATGTGAATATTTTTATCATTCTTTTTTCAATTTTTCTTTTTAAAGTCAGTGTTAGAAATAATTGTAATAGGTTTCATCAGAAGCAATTACTATAGCAACAGAATCAGTCAAATTACACATATACCCCAGTGAATGTATACGAAATCATATTAACTCCATGTATTGCTACAGGTTCCAATTACAGATACATGCATATAGTAGAATAATATTTATTAATAAATCCAGCAGTGCTTGTTTGGATTGCTATCCTCATTATAAGATTGGACACAAAAGCATTCACAGTATGGAAACATAGATACAATTGAAGATTTGTCCAATTCATAACTTAATGCTGTTATTATACAATAAATATCTCAAAATACCAGAGACTGTAGTGTACATAGGAATTATACTCTATTACCCCAGCCCATTGCAAGATATGGTTCAGTATATACTGACAGGTATACTTCAGTCTATACTGACAGACCTACTTTTAGTCTAGTTTCACTATACTTTCAGTCATTGTCCCATATTAAAATTGCATTGGCAGGTATGTTTCAATTATGTTAATTAGATCTACCAGTATGGTTTCAGTCTACTTTCAGTATACTATATACCAATTGGTATACATTCAGTCTTAATTCAGTATATACATATCAAGTGCGTAGCTACGTTGAGGCAAATGAGGCAAGTCGCTTTTTACAGCCTTTGAAACAAATGTTTGAATATAAAACCATTAAGGTTCAGCTGGAAAGTAAAATTTTGGTAAAAAATTGCTATACCTGCACATGTTATTTTCTCGTACAAAATTAAGTATGAAGGCATGATATTTCCTTGCTTTTTTCAGGGAAGTATCATTATATTAGAGAGTTTAAGATTAGCGTAAATAACCCATTTACCTATACCTATACGTAGTTTGTTATAACACTAAGCGGTATTTTACCTAAGTTATAGGGTTCACGATACGTAATTACCTATAAATGGCCGAAGATAGGTAATTTGAAAACGTATGTTTTTATCCAACAAATTATGTCATTTCTAGATCAAATATCATCCATTAAACTTTAAAATAGTAACAACAAACACTTCTCATTCGATCTACATAGAAATTAAGTGGTCGAACACATTCATTGATGCGATAAACGATGCCATGTGATGATGCATGAAATTGTTGAATTTACACATTCTTCATAAGTTTTGCTTATTGTAAATGTATGAAGTCAGCCATTTTCTCGTGGTTTGAATTGTTTAACTTTACTATTTGGTCACTCTCATTGCTGGCCCACAAGCAACACCCCCTCCCAACTACAGTAGCTGCACCACGCTCTCTCTGAAGTATATAACATTCTTGGAGGTGACATGTACTGTAATGTACCATATAAGCCATCGCATGGTTTTAATTCTATAATTAGGATGTCATTTTTATCATAAATTGTAGCATAAGGTTTCGTAGCTTTTTACGTTAATCTTAAACTCGTTTTGCAATACGCATTACCTATACGCATCCGTAACAAACATACGAATAGGGATAGGTACACATATATTTTTACGCTAATCTTAACCTCCCTAATGTCTACTTTTTGTAAACCTGGAAACAGGCCAATTTGGATAAATAGAAAGCGTGAAATATCAGAATTTCCTGGAGTTCCCATTGATCTTACCAGATTTACTAAAAGAAGACAATGTAATGATTCTGTGTTTTTGGGCCCCTAAAACCCAAAAGTGGGCCCAAATTTAGAAATTTTGACGCCCATTTTCTTCAAAATTTGGCTTGAAATTAAAAAATAAGGCCCAGTAATGACCAAAAAGGCTTACTTTTTGGGGCCTTAAGGCCTTTTTTCGCCCCAAATTCCCCAGATCCGCCAGTGCCATCATAGCCTCTTTGTTAACCAACAGAAGTACTTCCATGCAACAATTTCTGATCTAAAGAAAAAAAACTATACCATTTGTCATATTATATCTCATTTTATTAAATATAAAAGTTAACATTATATTTTCTTTCTAGTGGTATATCATACACAAGCAATATTAGAATTAGAAGGTCACCTTGTACATTACATTCTTTTAAAAGCATTTACGCTTCTTCCAGCATTATACCGTATGAATAACCCTTAACCCTTTATAGCTTTATAAGTTATAAAAAATGCATAAACATCCCTTTCTATAACAAGTAATTCAAATTTAAAAATAAATTTTAACTTTGAAAGGATTAGTGAATTCAAATCAAACTATTGTGAATACTAGCTTTCCTCTTTTATATTTCTATAGTATTGATCATTTAAATCAAATCAAAGCATAGTGTTATATTAGTGTGTGTACTTACTGTTAAGTTTATTGCTGTACATACATTATTCATCAGGTTTGGTGTTTGAAATGATTTTGAATATCGTATTACAATAAACATTAAACTAGGTCATCAAGGTTGATATTGAATATGAGGGTTATGGTATAAGAAATTAAATAGGTCATAATACCTTTATTTCCAATAGGATATACCTTATAAAAGATATCCCAACTAATTTAACCCCTAACGTGACTTTAATTCACTGTACAGTCATGTTCCTGTTTATTGTACAAGTATTATGAATAACAAATCTCTCAAAGTTTAAGTAGAAGTTGGGTCCTCTTTTTGTTATCTAAATCAGGAGTGATGAATATCATTTTTATCCAAGATTTCAATATCTGCAATGGTGGATGTGAGAGTTTGTGTGGATTGGTATTCACAAGTGGATTATAAATTGATTACAGCCATATGATGTTTTATTTATTTCAAAGCTAAGTACATGTAGATGCATATTTTAAACATTATAATTCTTATGTTAAATCATTTTTTATTTATTCATTCGCTTTAGCATACAATACATTCTTCTCTTTAATCTTCTGCAAATGGCTAAACTCATTATACAGTGTTTTGATATGGGTTATACGTTGCATTTTTCAAAAATGACCCAAATTTTTATCAAAATGTCAGTCAAAAGTAATGTCATTAAGTACAATTTTGATATTGCAGAAAAAATCTAGAGATATTTAATGTTTTTTGTGTGCTCAGTATCAACCTGAGGCTTAGTTGTCAACATTGGTTTATCATTAATTTTTTTTAAATCATGCCGTATAAACAACTATTAATAAATCATGGATGTTTCCATCTCACCATCCATCACCCTCCCGAATGGTGCCATTTTTATTTCATTATTTCAGATTTATTATACATGTAAAATACAGAAGTGAGGTCAGAGACCCGCCTTTATCTTTAAGCCTAGATAGCATTATAAAGATGAATACTGTTTGGGTTAAGGGGCTGTCTCACTGTTGAGATAATGGAGTAATAAATTACAAGTAGTTGAACAGTGTTATAGAACGGTCATGTTGATCAGTTTAGATCGGTTTCATGACCAACATTAAAGTTGGTCAGGTGAGCCCAGATTTTATGTCACCACCACAAGTGGCATTCGGTGTTTGTAACAAATGGCAGGTAGTGACATTTTGCTAGTTAATGCCTTGTCTTAATTTACATGTCGCTGATGGTTCCAATATTGAAAATATGAACTTAATGAAATCGACTTTCAGAACCTTAATTGCACAATGCATTGGATCCAGGAATATATAAGTCGCTTGCAGCAAACATAGTCAGCAACTTTTTAATAACGATTTTGTATGAATGTATCGAAATATGATTTGATTGAAAATTACATTTTGCTCTTGACATAACAACTGTGTCAGCATTCCTAAAAAGGACTAAAAGGGAGAAGTGCATCCTTCAGATCGGTCCTTCACTGCTTTCATATCAGATAATCTAATGCAATGAATTAGTCTTGGACCAAGGATGGGAGAAGTGTAAATAAATGGAATTTGACTTTCCCAACCTTAATTAGCACAATGCATTGGGTCCAGGAATATATAAGATCCTATTATTGAATTGATTGGTTTTATTCATTTGATTGAATTAAAGTTTGATCAGATTCACATTTTCACTGTTTTCTATTGTTCCAGGGAGGAGTTCGCACATCTCATCTTGCCAGGGATGGAAATCTAATAACATATTACTATGAAGATGTACAGACACTGTATGAAGGCTTCCTTAGAGGCGTCAAAGTATCAAGTAAGTATACATTGATCAAATGGGTTCAAGTTTTGAAAGAATATTCTCTATGTACCATTGGAAATTGGAACAATTTGTCTTATATTATGGTGGCATATAGTGTATGTTCGAATACACATTATATTCTGTAAAACTATAATATTTTGCATAATTTTTGGTGCCACATGCATGTCATAGTATTTCCTTCTTCTCCTTGCTAATTAGGCTAATTATCCACTCCTCCCACTTTTCCGCAAGTATTGATCAAAATATAAGATTCTGCAACTTTGTGGGCCAAGGCAAGTTCAGTCTGGGAAAATGGGAAACTTGGAGCAGTGTTAAGCATTAACCAAGTAATATTTGGGCCAATCAATTAGGTCATCTGCAGCGGGGGTTGATTGGTATCAAATAAGGGGAATAATGGTCATGGTGATTTTTGGCATGGTAGGTACCTTTAGAATTAGAAACTATGTGATCACATTGCGGATGTAGCTTTTAGGGTGCACTCACCCTTTTTCAAAAAAATAAGATAAAACAAAGAAAATCTAATTACATCCAAAATATCTATACCCCCTACAATGCTATCACATATGTTCCAACTAATGCCTAGCTCACATAGTCTCTGTGCGACCCGATTCATCGCCCAGTGCCCGCCCCATTGAGTATCTTGTTCAAAAATGAATGCATTTCTGAACAAAATACTCAATTGTGCAGGTGCTGGCCAATGATTCTGAGCTTATGTGATTGAGGCATTAGTAAGTGCATATCTTGCCAAAAAGCAACAATATTCCTCTGATTCGATACTGGTGACCAAAACTTTGGACTGAAACTGATCGGCTAAATTTACAATTTCAAATGACATTGAATGCCGTTGATTGTTGAATTATTAACACTTGAGACATTTTTATCAGTTTAATGAATTGTTATTATATACCAAGGTTACAATCTATACATATACTGTAGCTGTGTATAAGTATGTGAAAAGAATGACACTGGCTTTGACCCTTTACTAAAAAGTCAAAAAAACATTTTTACCCATATCTTAAATTCAGTGAATTCCACAATGAAATATTTAAGCAAATTCAGTCAAAGCATATCAGGAGATCAATGAAATAAAGATAAATTCTTAATTCCATAATTCACTACCTACACATTGATGTTTTGACTCTTCTTGTACTGATGTATTGACTCTACTTTGATTTATGTACTTCTTAATATACATGTAGATGGTTGACTTGACTTAGCTTTATGCATTGACTATAGTTGTATTAATGTATTGACTTTACTTGTATTGATGTATTGACTTTGATTGTATTGACGTATAGACTTTACTTGTATTGATGTAATGACTTTACTTGTATTGATGTATTGACTATACTTGTTGTAATGTAATGACTCCTTATATTGATGTACTGACTATATTTGGATTGTTGATGCATTGACTTTACTTGTATTGATGCATTGACTTTACTTGTATTGACTATACTTGTATTGTTGATGCATTGGCTTTACTTGTATTGATGTATTGCCTGTACATACTTTCAGATGATGGTGAGTTCCTAGGAACCAGGAAGGGAGATGGTCCTTACTCATGGATCACATACAAGCAGGTATGATATCCCTTCTTCACTACTTAATCAATAATAGCCTGTTATGAAGTTGCAACTTAGATTTTTTCAGTGTCGGTTAGGTTTTTTAAAGAACTGTCAATTCTAATATATTTGAAATTAATGTAATGAGCCCTGGGGACATAGGAGCTCTGCTCAAGGAGAAATCCTCAAGATGGCCACTGAATTCAAAATGGCCACCAATTTTCATGAGTTTTTTGATTATTTGATTTGATAGAATATGTTTTCTTCTGTTGGGTTTGCTTCTCTGATTGAAAGAGAGCTACAATACTGTAAAATGTTATTTATGAACCAATTTCTGAAAGTGTCTGTATACTGAATCAGTATGCTATACATGCGTTCTCTAATATCCTGTTTATTCTGTTTCCAGGCATACAACCAAGCTAGACAACTTGGCTCTGCATTCAAGGCAAAGGGTCTCGAATCAGGGGAAGATACATTTATAGGTGTCTACTCAAATAACAGAGCAGAGTGGGTGATCACTGAACAGGCGTGTAACATGTTCTCCATGGTACTTGTCCCCCTGTATGACACACTTGGCCCTGATGCTTGCACATATATCATCAATCAGAGTAAGAGTCCATTAACTAATGCCTATCTAATCTTTACGTAAACTTACTTGTCCTTGGTGGGATCTCTCAACAAGAAATATGTTCTCAGCAATAACCTAGCTGTTAAATGCTGTATTTGGAGACAACCTCACAATGCTTATTATATTAAGTTTTTAATTGTGCCATAATGTGATCCTTTTGCTGTGTGAAGGCAAGTCACCCATATTTGGTGAAAAGGTATACAGTACTAAACGGTCTAAGGCAATAAGTGTTTTATTTCAAAATGGCATCCACTTCAAAACCAAAAAGAATATTTTACATGCAAGTATACTGATTTTGAGGAACATCTGTTATCTGAACTGCCCATATCTAATATACATCCATCATTTAATCTTTCTTCAGCTGGTATGAATACTGTTGTTTGTGACAAGAAGGAGAAAGCAACAGTTCTGCTGAAGAGCATATCAGAGACGCCCTCATTGAAGCAGATCATTGTCATGGATTCTATGGATCAGGGCTTGGTCAGTGCTGCAAAAGAGAAGGGGGTAGACATTCTACTCTTCCAAGATATGTTGGTATGTCACCACACTTACAAATTCTGATAGAATTATGAAGATTTTAGTCTAAATAGCAGTCTCAAGTTGTAATCTTTTGTTTTTGTTGTACCTTTACAGATTTAAAGTTTTTGCCCAGTTATGAAAATTTTAGTCTAAATAGCAGGTTTAAGTTTTAATCTTTTGTTTTTGTTGTACCTTTACAGATATAAAGTTTTTGCCCATAATGGCAGTTTTAAGTTTAAAATCTTTCGTTTTTTTGTTGCATTTTAGGATTTTGGTCAAAATAATATAACAGAGCCAGTGGTAAGTATACTTATATAATGAAACTTACATTTAATTGTTGTGTGTAAATGATTCGGATACTTGATTAGTATTAGAGATGATTAGAGATAATTTTGAAAAATGAGTTTCTGTGACACCCCTACCTAGTATAGATGGCATTTTTAATATTTGCGTAATCAGACAATATATGCAATTATGAAGTTTTTGTCATATATTGTCTTGTTCATACATGTATTTATTTATTTTGCTTAATGAACAAGTGTCATACATTTATATGTAGAAAACTATTTGTTTATGGCCTTATGATTTGCATTTACATAATATAGTTTGTTATCATAATTATGATACTCAGCCTGGTCTGAGAAATATTATTTTACCTATTTTAGTTTTTAATTCCCTTGCATGTTTATTTATTTGTTGATTTTCGTTTCACAGCAGATTTTCATATATAAGGCTAAAATAACAGTAGTAGTAGTCAAAATTGTTTGTGCTTTCATATTCATATTAAAATGTGGTTTGACATAACAATCCATATATAATTCCAAGTTGAAGTTCTTAAGTTTTATACACAAAGTCATGTTTGCAGCAACTGATGTGTCACAATATACATGCATATTCCACTGAATGATTTCACATAAAAATGGGTTTAATCTTTACAATTAGTATCATGCTCAAAATGTGTATGAAGTTCTCATTTAAATGTATGGCTATAACATTAATTTCTAATTTGCCAGTAACTTTAAAATTACTTGCTTATTTAACTAATGAGTTACAAATGGCAATGTGCAATAGTGTCTCCCCGAGCATACTTTTAATGTTTGGTTAAAGGATTATCTCTATCAAGAACTTTAATTTATTGATTGATAACATTTTTGAGAGTTTTTTCAAGTTTCAAGGTGAAGGATTTATAAATACCAGTATTTATTTTTAGCATTAACAAATGGTACATATGTACCTACGATTTTAATAATCCTTCTCAACAACACTTTTATGTCATTGACCCAAAGTCCCTCGACTATAATATATGGAGATAATTAAAAAAGACTTATCAATACACTTATCAAATTTAGAGTGTCCTTTATGAACGTTATTTAATGATGTTTAATGATAAGAGATGAACTAAATGAAGACCATGCATACCACCTTCTCCAACTAGTTTGCAAACATCAAGTTACATATCATATCTTGGGATGGGACGTCCCATCATGTTCACAACAATCAACACAGTGACATATATATGTTGTCCAGCTCAAACATTTTGACTACTCTACCCCATTGTTGTGTTACTGTTCGTACTGTTTATTTGTATTTGGTTATTTTTGCTTGATTTTAGCCTCCTAAGCCAGATAATCTTGCTACAATTTGCTATACAAGTGGGACTACAGGTAGAGACAATAAACATGCACAGTTGCATGATCATACAGTAAAACCTGTATATCTGAACACCTTACCAATCTGAACATCTCTCAATGTGAACAGAGTCATTTTTTTTATTTCCCATTGGCTATCATGTTAAAAAACATCAAAACATTAACACCTGCCCCTCAAACTTTTGGCCAGTACCAGTAGGATTTGGATTATAGTCTAATTAGACAGGTTTTACTGTACTTCATACATTCTATATGTGTCTTAAAACACTCCTTTTTACAATGTTTATATAGAAACTGTGTATGTAGTTCATGAACCCAGCCATAAAAATAGTTTAACATTTAAGATAATCATAATATCCTTCTGTAAAAAGCAGTCTCTCATTAAGAAAAAGTCTTTTGATAAAATATCAAACTTTACAGATTGTTTCAGCTACCAATGTTCCATTACAGAGATTTTTGAAATAATTCAAACATCTTGGATTTTAGCTAGATTGCATGCAATATCTTGTATGTCGAAAAATCTTGCTATGTTTGCTTACCATTCAACATAAGTATACAGACTTTTCCTTAGTGGCCCAAGATTCTCTTGACCGAGGGTATTATATATATTCTTTATAAAAAATTAACAACAACATGACATCAGATAATTCAAATTATTATGTTTTGTATTTTATGTAAAAACTTGGATTAAACTGTTTAAATGATTGTTTAAATATATTTAATGAGTAATATATCTTGAACTTCTTTTAGGTAATCCAAAGGGTGTTATGCTGACCCACAAAAACATTATTTCAAATGTTGCTGCTGTCTACAAAATTGTAAATGTAAGTATATAGGATGGATTGGAATATATTCAATCAGCTTTGTTTCGCTTATGATCATATTGTAATTGTTACGTTTCATACTGTCTGCAACATGTGTAATGCATGCCTGTTCTGTATTTGTAATGCATGTAAAGTGTACAGATGTTTTAATAAATTTTATATTGCACTTGTGGTGCATGTACATGTTTGAATATAAGCTTTGGTTGTCTAAGATCATTTATTTTTGCCTTTTAATTTATAGTCATAGTGAAATGTTTTTACATTACAATCCGAATAGTAGGAAACCTAACAGCTCAAAGCGCTTTTCGGGGAGCATCAGTCATGTTTTCGTTG
Source organism: Owenia fusiformis (assembly GCA_903813345.2). Taxonomy (NCBI): domain Eukaryota; kingdom Metazoa; phylum Annelida; class Polychaeta; order Sabellida; family Oweniidae; genus Owenia; species Owenia fusiformis. The sequence goes on along the minus strand of CAIIXF020000009.1, from coordinate 13,424,132 downwards.
AAGCAAGCTGTTTTGATAATTAGGAATAAAGACAGAGATTCTATGATTTATGGCACACCATATGATTGAAGATTTTATTCTGTTCATTGTTAAAAGACGGAAATTGTGTTGCGATTGAGATCTTTGGCAATGGTCAGAATAAAATTTGAGGTCATACTTGGAAGAATATACATAAACAATATATCTACTTAACATATATTCTGCATATTTGGGGGTTTGGTCCAACTAGAATGGCACCAATCGTAGAACACGTGTTTTGCACTCCATGAAAACTATATAAGGCTTATCTCATTATGTTATATTTATGTTTACTTAGCTGGCAACTGATGTGAGTATATAAGCTAATATTTGGATGAACCTAGAAATAGATCTCTAACATATTAACCCCTCTTATTATTATAGGATGACTTTCTTTGCAAAAAGGGTGATTTTTTAGTGTTTCGCAATGATGTTTTCATGTCACGTCTAGAGTGAATTTTTTAATGACATTGGAATTTAACAGAATGGAAATAAACTGACAGTTCTTGTGTGCCCTTTTATCTAAATCAACTAACATAGAGAATATAGTATTCTCCTTCTTAAACATAGATGCACAATTCTTTGATGTTAATGTAAAAGATGTTGATATGGAGAATTGAGGTGTGGTTCAGATATTCACTGAAAAAAATTAACACATTTTCTACTCTTTGCCAATTGCATACTACCCTGTCATAGATGTCTCAGTATAAGTGTTTCTATTAGTATTTTCTTTGATATCCTCATATTAGTTGAGAAAAAATGTATGAAACTATTGAGTGCACCGAAAAGGCAACTTGTTTTTTACTTGTGACAGTTGGCATTGTATTTACTTGAGTGAAGTACTTTACTTGGGAAATAGGTACATGGGTGTGTTGCCCAAATTGATGGAAGTCTCACTAAATTATTTCATATTGCACTTTACCTGAAGTAGATTCAAAGTAGATTAGGAGAGCAAGTGTCATTCTCCTTTTGTGAGAATATTACCCTTGATTGAGACTAGTGTAAAATATCTTTTGTACATATTTCTATTCATCGCCACTGATTTCAACTAAGTACTTGATTATGAAGCAATTTAGTTTCGAAGCAGATCTTGCATATTTCCAATGACTTACTTTTAAATAATACAATATTTGGTTATTTCAACATGTATCATTTGGGAGTTAGCTCTTCTCATTTTAGTCTCTCTCAATCTAGATCCTATCATCATGTATGAAATTAAGGAAAACTTTTAATAATGATTGACTCTGAAAAATATGACGCAAAATAACATCATATTCATTATATTTCTCCCAGTTACATCAGAAACAATCACATCACATTGTAATATTAATTTGTTCTTATTTTCAGGAAGTTGACACAATATCACCATCTGATGTCCATATATCATATCTACCATTGGCTCACATGTTTGAAAGAGCTGTTGAGGTGAGTTACACCATGGGCTTTCAATCTATGGTTACACAGAGGCCTACCTACTGTATATCTTCTTCCACGCATTTCAGCCATGGTTCTGTAAAATCTATTGCTTTGAAGAACAACTTCTTCTTATGGTTTCCTTTATTATTCTTTTACATTCAACCTTATAATGTAGGTTGTATCACTTGATTATGAATTATAGACTTAATTATTTTCTTTGTAAATGCAGACTTCATCTTTTTCTTTCTGATTGTAGGCTTCATGTTGTCTTTCTGATTGTATTGTAGATTTCATTGTTGTATTTAATTTCTGATTGCAGTCATTCATGATTATGCAGGGCTGTCACATTGGCTTCTTCCGGGGAGATGTCAAATTATTACTGGAAGATATCAAAGTCTTGAAACCAACTTTTTTCCCTGTAGTCCCCAGGTTGCTCAATAGGATCTATGACAAGGTATTTCTGAAAGTTCACTAATTAATGAATAGTGATTATATAACAATAATAATTTATTGATAATTATCACTAGTGTATTGTTCATAAGACTATTTTATAAATACAATAACTGAAACTAGTTTCCAAGTATTCATTATTACGGAAAATCATGTTTATGATACATGTAAGTAAACACTAGTTTATTTATTTATTATGTCGCCACAAGTGGTGACATATTTTTTCGTCTCCAACTTTTTTGTGTATGGTGGTTCTCATTTGGCAGTTGGTGTCTACCACATCATGGCATCTGTAACAAAAATGTCAGGTGGTGAAAAAGTGCATGTTAATGCCTTGTTGTTCTTTAAAATCAATAATTTACCTTGGTATAATGTTTTTTAGACTCTGCAAGCTGTCAGTGCTAGTAAGATAAAGAGTATTCTCTTCAACTTTGCCATGAGCAAGAAACAAGCAGAGGTGGAAAAGTGAGTATTGTCACTACTTCATAATTTATGTTAAGATGGATGTAATATAATTTTGAAAACTATAATATCAATATATCGATTACTGCTAGCTGTTTTATTTGGCCTTATATCATCCTCCGATCACAGGGCTTCAAAATCCAGAATACTTCTTTCTTTTTACCCCCTGCGATAAGCAGTTAGCATTTCCCCGATCAAGAACTCGCAATTTGATTCGCTGTCGCAACATTGAGACAGCAATCATGTATACATCATCAGCGCATAATTAGATCAGGTGATTCAGTTTTATTGGGAGCTTCCAAATTGATTATAGCAGGGGGAAAGAAGGAGGTACGGATTCTGGACACCTGCTGAGGAGGATGGCCTTATATTTGTCCTGTATATATGACACATTTAAGTGATCTGTATACCTGTATACCTGTATACCATTTCTTCTGGAAGAAGGAAGAATCCTATATTATCCAGATCTTGTTATATGTAAGGTCTTACTAAGTGGGAAAAAGGTGGGGTGGGGGTTGTTTTCTTGAAAGCTCACTGGACATGGGTTAAAGGGGCTGTCATCTAGTTGTAGTGGTACTTTAGGTTGTGGAAGTGTTTGTCAATTTGCGCCTTGAACTGGTTGACATTGTCAGCATCTATTGCAGTCTGTGGGAGATTGTTCCAGTCTTTCACAATTCTGTTTCCGAAAACATTCTTCCTGACATTCAGTCTACTGTATCTTGTATTGAGCTTCTCAGTGTTTCCTCTGGTTCTATGAGCTTCAGATTTTTCAGCAATGTCAGTGATATTAATCCTGTCAAGACCTTTTATGATTTTGTAGGTTTGGATGAGATCCCCTCGTCTCCTTCTGTACAGGAGTGATGGTAGCTTCAGGTATCTTAGCCTATCCCCATAATTCATGTCCTTAATTTCTGGTACAAGTTTTGTCGCTCGTCTTTGGACCTTTTCTAGCTTGTCAATATCCATGTTGTGGTGAGGATTCCATACGCTGTTTGCGTATTCCAAGTGGGGTCTTACAAGTGATTTGTAGAGAAGAGGGAGGATTGTTTTGTCCAGATGGGAGAAAGTTCTTTTTATTATTCCAAGGATGCTATTGGCTTTAGAGACTGATCTGTTTTATTCTTGTAAATTTGTTTCCCATTCTTTAAATGCCTAAAACATTCTCATTATATCATAATACGAACATTAATTAATGATTATATGCTCCAAGTCTAGCAATTGTGTCTATGACATTTGATTCTTATTAGAATGACTTGATGTTTGCAGAGGTATCATAAGGAAGGATTCTATCTGGGATAAGCTTGTATTCAAGAAGGTTCAGGAAGGCCTTGGTGGAAGGCTAAGACTGGCTGTTACTGGATCTGCCCCTATATCTGAGAAAGTCATGATGTTCTGCCGATGTGCATTTGGATGCCCAGTAAGTAAACCATTTACTCAGCTAGAAGACGTAGCCATGACATGTTTTGCTAGATATGTTCTGTAAAACCTGCCTTTTGTGAATGTCACTCGGATCAGCCAAGAATGTTCGAAGTGGCAGGTGTTAACATTTTATTATTATATGTTTTCCAACAATGTTTATCAATGGTAGATTAAAAATATGACCAGACAAAGTGTTTACATTAATGCCTCAATTACATTTTATCTACGGCAACCGTGAGCGGTCATAGCTGCTCAAAATCGAGAGAAATATGCAGCATAATATATGGGGATAAGCAGCATGATGTAGATTTTATATATTGATTTTATGAAGCTACAGTCGCCATACACCTGTTGCAGAGAACATGTGACTGAAGCTTAAGACATGTTCAGATGAGAGAGTTTGTATTTATACAGGCACTGTATGTGCAACTTTGATATCATTCATACTAACATCATCTGATGACTGTTCTGATTAATGGACAATAGTGTCTGATGATAGTTGGGGGAGATATTGACTTTATTGATGACGTTTTTTAAGTTATGTAATGTGAGTTTGTTTGTTTTAGATCCTTGAGGGTTATGGACAAACTGAAGGTAATGCTGGCCTGACTGTCACTCTACCAGCTGATACGACCCCAGGCCCAGTAGGACCCCCTCTGCCCTGTAACCTCATCAAGTTGGATGATGTGTCAGAGATGAACTACTTTGCTAAGGATGGCAAGGGAGAGGTATGTTCACTGTATGCATGGTAGTGCCCTGGATGAATTGTTGCTCTGTGACATTTACTTGTGTGTTGATGTGTAATGGTAATGAAATCATACACATTGATCGCTGTCATATGATTTATAAAAAGTATAGCCGCTCATGTTAATTTTTTAGCCTTGGCAAATCCATCTGATGTACAATTTTATTGATTACAAAAATAAAATTCAAAAATGTAAAAAGTTGAAAATTCAAAACCATTATTTCTGAGTATGATGATAAACTATTACAAAAATCATTGACAATCTTTACAATAACTGTCGCAATAATATAAATTCTGTACTTTAGGTGTGCGCTAAGGGTCCCAATATAATGAGAGGCTACTTGAAGCAGCCTGAGAAGACAGCAGAGACCATAGATAGTGAAGGCTGGCTTCATACAGGAGATATTGGAATGTGGATGCCTGTAAGTCAAAATTGCTTTTATCACTTATTATTATGGTCTCCAACTTTTTTGTGGACAGTGTTCTTTTGTGGGTCTGACCAATCAGCTTTTTGAGAAGAGATGGAGAGAACACCATTCCGTTTAGCCTACAAAATGCCTTTCCTATTGTTGCATTGTATGTAAAGAAAGTCATTTTCAATCAAAAGCTCATATCTTCTACAATATACATGTACCTTAATACCATGACTAAAGGGTCTCTATGAATCTACATTGTAGTGCCTTTACTTACATTTGTTGTGATGATACTTAAGTGCCTATAAATAAAGCAATGCCATTTTTGTTGTAGAATGGGACTCTAAAGATAATAGACAGGAAGAAGCACATTTTCAAACTTGCCCAGGGTGAATACATTGCACCGGAGAAGATAGAGAACATCTACATGAGGGCTTCACTGGTAGCTCAGATGTTTGTAGATGGAAACAGCTTACAGGTGCGTGTCACTGAACATCAATGTTAATACATTGAGTCCGTAAAGTCTCTTTATAATTCCAATTCAAAGTCTGTGTAAATTGTAAAGAGACTTCATGGACACCCTGTACATGATTGGTTGTGGTTGTGGTTCTTCCACCTCACAGTATTTTGTATTCTTCTTTTTGATGTTCCCTCACAATCAAAATATCATTTTCCAGAAAGAGACTTCATGGATACCCTGTATATTGATTAAGAACACACTTACCATCAGCAATTTAATATATGGAGAAATCAGAGTTTCAGAATGGTGTAGCTCATTAAAATCAAAAAAATTGATGCTCTGTGTTTATGTATATGTGCTAGGTGAATTCTTTTTGAAGATTGAGTATATAATCAAAAAGATAATATAGTGGGATACCAAGTAGGTCCATTGGGTGGATGAGTACTTTTTGCTTTTTGTGTGGTCTCATACCCTCTGATATCTCTGAAGTAATCTCCCTGGAAATTTGTACAATAATCTTCGTTGATTTACAGTGCTTAAATTTTGGGGAAATTGCAAATATTCTGATTTTTCAAACAGTACACAGTGTTCAGCTGTTGCCATACTGTTATTTATACTGTTAATTTTTTCTTCCTACTACTTCAAGTAAAAATCCTTGACATTCAATTTTTTAATGTGTAAGTCAATGGGAGATTACAAAATTGAGACCAATAAAAATGTACATATTGAGAGATGTTTGGATAAGAGAGGTTTTTTAAATATGCATGTTTCACTGTTCATGCATTTGGTTCCTTGATATACCAATAATATGCAGTTTCTCATAAAAATAATTAGAAACTGTGAGCTGTATTTGGTTATGTGACTTTGCAGCCTTGCTTAGTTGGTATTGCTGTGCCAGACCCTGAAGTCCTACCTGGATGGGCTAGTGACAAAGGTTTGCAGGGGAACTTTGAGCAACTATGTCAAAAACAAGAAGTGAAGGATGCTATACTGAAAGAAATTACAGACCTTGGCAAGAAAGGAGGCTTGAAATCATTTGAGCAGGTGGGTTCATTGTGAATAATAATTATTATTGTCATACAACTATCTTGTTTCTCACTCTCTTATTGGTCTATGTCCTACGAGTGACTAGTACTGTAGATTGGGTTAATTTGGCGCTACTTAATTTGGCGATTTTGCCATTTTTGGCATATTGGCGGCTATTTAATTTGGCGGATATGCAAAAAAATGTTAATGGAATGTTTAACTTACGCGCTGTTTGCGAATTACCATGTAAATGGGCATGTTTGGCTATGTTCATTTTTTCTTTTGAGGACCACTGGCGATATTCACCACGTTTGTACATTTTTGTGAGATCATCCTTTACATTTTACACCTCAATCGATCCTGCTACTTTTCCCTGAGTATAAATGAGTGACTGACCAGTTCTGAGCCAATTTATGAGAGACATTTTTTCATATTTTTGGAAAAAATAAACCGGAAGTGACCTAAATACACTGGACGAAATACCCTAGATGATTCCCGGGGATTTATTCTAAATTTTGGCAGAGATTTATATTGGCGAATTTTTCAATTTCGCCAAATTCGCCAAATTAAAGCGGGCGCCAAATTAATCCAATCTACAGTACTAGGCAATAAGAAGAAATATTATTTTTTATGTATACTGTACTCCCGGTAATTTTTGTGTGCTACTATTTTTCTCGAGTTTTGGAAAACTCGAGAAATATAATAGCTGCTAAATTCCTCCAGTTTTAATTCACGAAATTTGATAGTCGTGAAATTCCAAGGAAATTAATTCCCGGGGATTTCAATGTTGACAATGTTTTCATCCAGTGCTGGGCGATAATAGGTAAAAACGTGACATTTTGAGTTTTTAAAAAGAGAAATTAAAAGAGAGATCGTTATTACTGTATTAAAATGAACATTCTAACGAAAAGGCTTAATAAGAAGCCAAAATCATTGGGTGAAGGAACAATCATGGCTGATATCAAAGTCGAAAGAATGATCTCGTATGAAAATTTATAGCCGCAAAATTAAAAAAATGCCCAAAATGCGAAATATAATAGCGTCAAAAATTAGTGGGGGTACAGTATTTGATTTGAAATATGTATTTCAATGTTAGCACATGATTGTGTATTATTGAAGATATCACTTGTGAAGGATATTCTCCTCATAAGAATCAAGTATTTGCATAACATTCAATTGTGATTATTGAAAACTATTTATGTTTTCCTTTTTGTTTCAGGTGAAGGCAATACATATACACCCTGAGTTGTTCTCTGTAGAAAACGGATTTCTCACACCAACCTTCAAATCAAAACGACCACAATTGAGACAATTTTTCCAAGCAAAAATGGATGAAATGTATAGTAAAATGTGAATGGGACGATAATGTGAATAACCAATCATTCCTTTTGATGATGGCAAAGCAACTTCCACAAGCAGTTTTCATTTGGAAAGTTCATGTGTTTTTATATAAAACTGTGTCTTAGTTGATTAAGACAATCATTATATTTTTTATATGATCTAAACATAACATTGTATCATTAACAGAAACATATATACATGATGTTGACTTCCCTCTAAAATATGGTGGAAAAAATACTGACCATTTAGATAGATCATTCGGTATCTGATTAAACACTAAGTAAACACAAAACTGTAACTTGAGTTAATTTTAGAATTGTAAATTTTGGAGGACCAGTACTACAATGTTACCATGGTAATCACCTGGATAGTGTTGTGATAAAAAAGAATAAAACTGAACACATCAGGCAAGAAATGACTTATAGTTGGCTTTGTTGTATTTTTATCGCCCAATTTAGTATATACTTGATTTTCTGATTGTTTCACTGGAGGAACTCCTTATGTGTACATAGTTTGAAAAGAACTGTAAGCTTTTGCAATTTTTGAAAAAACTAATCCAAAATAAAGCAGTATTAAGTTAACCCAAGTTACACAGTAATCAAATAAACTTTATTACACATGATGATGCAGAAATATGAACTTCACAGGCGAACTCTTCAATACTGAGCAGCATTAAATCAATAGTGAAATAATGGAGATCTTCTCTGCATTTCGCTCAACCCATTGATCAACACAGATTCAGTGCTGATTCAGATCTGAATTGCCATTCAATGTTGATTAGCAGTGATGCATCAATATATTGAATGGGTCTCTAAAAACCACAAACATTTACAAGACCACTCTGAGTATGAAATGTATATGACGTTTATGAGGTTGGAGCAAACTTTTATTGTTTAATGGATTTAAACCAGGGTGTCAATTGTCTATGATTGATTTATGGTTCGTTGCACAAGGTTTTAGTTTGCAACCTGAAAACCGAGTACTTAAGAAAACAAAGTGCAATTAACCATTCATAATTTATCAAGTCCAATGCTTATGGAATTAGAGGGAAAGAGTGTGAAATATTTGAAGCAATATTTTCAAAGATCATGCCTATGTTTCTCTTTTATTTAATTATATTTTCTATTAAAAGAAGAATTTAGATAGTAGATTAAATATTAATTGAAAAAGGTTATCCTGAAATAAAATCAAAACTCTTCGACTATAGGCATGATATGATGAAAACAAAAATATTATAAAATTGCCACATCTATTTCTATCCCTCAAGCCCCATTTAAATTATTTTCATGCAAAAAATATTGAAAATAGTTTAAAATCAACCAGAAAGATTTAAATTATACTATGGTTTGAACAGTGTACAGATATACAATAATTATCTCCGATAGACTTTCAGATTTCTGTCTAGTGCTAATATGTGGAGCATAAACTAAAATCACTAAAAGATTGTTACATTTATTACATTAGTATTACTTTGTACATCAAAATAAGCTGTAATAATTGTGGAAAGGATAACAAGTAGCATAGATATTTTTAGCAACTCAGAAAGCCTATGCATAACTGTTTACATAATATTCCATTGTAAAACCAGGATTGACAGTATTATGAATAAATATAAATAAAACCAACATGTATTTTCATAATAGTATAAATATATTATTGATCAATATATATTTAATGTTCCTCGTTTTGTTTGTCTATCCTATGAAGACTCTGTGAGAATCTTCAAATTGATATTCATTAAAACAACTGACTTTCTTTCAATTAGGTAATTATCAGAGGAGGATTTTTTGCCAATTTTCTGCCTTTTCCTGTTACATTCTTCTCCAAAAGTTTGGTAACCCACCTCCCTTATTAGGTTCAGTGTTGTTAAAGTTTTAAAAATCAAATGGACTTCTTTTGGATGGCATGCACTTTAGAATAATTGTGTTGTTTGTTGCTTTTTACCCTATTTTGTAACAAATACATGTACATCACCAATATATATATTTCAAAGTTGTTTGCATTACTTTTGGGTTTCACTTTAGCAACTTACAAAAACCAGAACTTTTTAGATGCTTATGAATCCCATCATACCTTCATATTTCGATGAAGAAAAAAAGATTTATTCCATTCATTTGAGTGCAATTTTGAGACACCCAGTAGATATTAAAGTTGTCAGAGAGAAAAAGTTAGCAAAACACTTGAAATCATTAATAAATGAACAAATTATGTGTTGTACCCTGTGCGCAGAGTCTAGTTATAAACTACTCTCTGCCTACTATAGACTATATGACAGTTTAGCAGTCCCATCCCGAAGATTGGTGCTTTTGACAGCCCAGGTGATAAATCATTTTTTCTACCACGCTGGCCCTTTCTCAACCAATCAGCAAGTGGAAGGAACACCAGCTAAATACAGTAAGCCAGTGCTCATAACAATGCGGGTTTGTCAGAGGAAAATGACCATATAGAAAGTGGTTCGTATTTCGCCAACGAACTCTGATTAATTCGGTGAGATCAGAGATTTATTGTAAATTGAAAGAGTGAAGACGAAGCTCTCTTCTAAGAAGTGAAGTCGAACGAATGCAAATGGTAGTGGTTTTGTTTTGCCATGGCCTATCCTGTACATGGTTGAACTCTTGATATGTCTCTGTTTGATGAAGTTAAGGAAATTTTACATTTTATAGCATTGCATCAAAAAATACCAACTTTTTGCTGAATGCTGGAAAATTCAAATTCATTGTATTTAAAACACATTAGCCTGAGTATGGAAATTGAAAACGTTGGTTTGGGAATCTGTCAACATCAACAAGTACAATTTATTGAAAGATGTCGCTACTATCTTTACCTGCGATTGCAGCGACATCTGTATGATTAATCATTTGACCTACATTCGATTTCAAAGCGGAACAGGTAAACCAAAAACTTATGGAACATTGAAAACAACTTTATGCCGTCAAAATGCAGGCTCAAAACGGCAATTTGAAGCTTCTTATACCTTTGATACTGTTAGGAGGGGCCGCTCTCATCGTTTTAGTAGTATGTGGAGCCACGATTGTACGTGAATTTGTCGTAAACAAATTGGAATTCAATGGCCGCGAATTTGAAGCTGCGAACTGCCATGTTACTTCCGTAGATTATGAAAATCAGAAATGGCAAGAATGTGAACATTGTTACACGACTACGACGATTGTCTGGGAAAACAACAAGCCAATTGATCGCCTGAACAAAGTCTGCGTGGAATCAAGGTTCCCATGTCTACAGATTCATGTTATGTACCGTTTAGGAGCTGACTTGTATGCCAGATATGGAGAAGATTATGGTGGTATTTTGAGGCTTCACCCATGGCAACTTGAGGGCATTTATTCACAGGTAAAATGCAAGCCAATATATCAAATAATATCAGTAGATATTTCTAGAGTGGTTTTTGTAGAGTTGTTATTTTTAAATAAACATTTGCCCAAGCGCTATCGTTGGATATAAAATAATGTCTTCCTAAAGTACATGTATTAGCCTACCCTGAAGTATTCCTTATTTTAAGAAAGCTCTATTATATCATGGGGAAATGTCATTGCAACATTTTAATTAAAATATCTTGATTGATTGTTGAACGTGTAAATAACATACAGAAATGTGACTGAAATATTACCAACAAGTAAGGACTGTGATACTACTATTCCATGAATTATTGGTAATTATATAATTAAGAAAATTGGGAACAGTGAACTTATTTCTCAAGTTAAAATGAACAGTAAATAAGTAGTCTGATGGGTTGAGTCAATTTTTATTTTACAAGAACGAAATCTCATTTGAAATTAACTGATTAAAGCTTATGAATTATTCTCTATTTATTTCCAGTGTTCATACAACATATGCAGGCGGTATGAATATGACAATGAACGTGAGATACGGTCTCTGCAGACCCAATGGTTGAACAAGATGGGAGAAAAATTCACATGCTACTATAACCCCTCACGTCCATGGGAAATCGTCGCCAAGAAGATGGCAACTAGAACTGAAGCTATTGTCAGTATGACCATTCCCAGTTTTGTGCTGATTGTAGCCGTCATGGCCATTGGATTCGTTCTCATATGTAAAGACAAATTTAACAAGAAGAAGATTCCTATGTATAATGCTTCTCAACATGCAGCCCCTTCTAGGGAAAATATTGCGGACACTGGGTTCTAGATAAAGTACTTGCTCACCCTCTGCACTCCTTTGATGGTTTAGTACCATTAGAACCATCACTACATGAAACAAAAGGCTAAAAGCAGGCAACAGTCTACTCCAATTCAACACAAATAAGATGTAGAACATGTACATTCCTTAAGGATTTAAGCATATGACCTAATGAGTCAGGTTATTGGTGATTTATAACACTGACAGATTAAAATGTTAACAACTGAGTGAAAAAATCACCCACAATTCTGAGTTGTGCGTTTTCACATATTACAATATTATTAAAATGAATCAGAACCACGACTGTATATTTTTCTGATCATGGGCTACGTTTGAAATCATGAAAGTGTAAAGTTTCAATAATTTGAAACTTTGGAGCCATTTTTAAAGTAACTAGCAATGGAGTTTCCATTGGATCATACATTGCCTAGGATATTGGTATTTTATAAATGAGTGAAAACTGATTTCCAAATTTTCAATGTTTGAAAACTTTTTGTTTCATTTTGTCTTGAAAATGCTTTGTAAATATATGTATTATTCACGTTTTTAAGCAGAGGTCAATATATATTTACTTATACACTGCATCTAGGTTTTAGTAAGTCAGCTGTAGCTATTTTGATAGTAGTCCATGTATAAAGTGTAGCCAGAAATGTTTTGTATTCCTTAACATTCCAAGACTTAAAAATCATTTCCTTAGGCTAATCACCCATTCAATACATGTAATTGTAATTTTTTTGAAAAAGATCATTCCAAATATATATAGACAACTTTCATCAACTTGAAACATTTTTATTTCGTGTGTAATACTGTAATATAGCTATTTCAAATATTATATATTTATATAATTTTGGTAAATAAATAACATTTTTCAATATGTGTGTTTTGTTCAAATGAAGATGTCAGCCATTGTTTTATCTGAACCTGTTCTCTTAGTAAGCATCAATTTATTTACATTGTACAGATAAAAAGTTCAAAGCTCAACTAGATTGATAGATAACGTGAGATTAAAATAATATTTAACCTGGGTATGACTGAAAGTTAAAGATTAATATTTTATAATTTTTATTGTAAGTTCTGATACTAAGTGCTAATTTATTTAAAGCTGGTCAAAATGGCAGTTTCCAATAATAGTAGACGAATATTTAATTAACTGACTAACAGACTACATTATTTTGCAAGATGTGGCACAATTCGGATTTCCTGCATAATAGAAAGAGAGGGTCCACTGAGTTTGAAGACTTATGTTATCATTTTGATTATTTCTATATAAAGTATTTCCAATTGTCTATTATTAAGGTCTGTTATTCTTGTCACTGTTGAGGTCATAAATAGAGATAAATAGCGCAAGATCTTGGAGGCTACTACTATTTCAAAAATCATGGTTATATTTTCCTTTCACTAATAATTTATTTTCTGAAAGAATTATTGAAGTATCTGGAATATTATAACCCTGTTCAAACTCGAACGATAATCTATATGATAAACGTCCCGACGAGGGGCAAAGTCTTGGGGATGGGAGGTGAAAAAAGAAACAAATATAAAACAAATCATTTTTCCATTTGAATTTTGTATTATTCAAAAGTAAAAAATACCACAATACAGGAAAGTGCGATTGATAGTTCAGTGAACGTTTAGTCAGCACTACTGAAGCTGAAATACACAATATATACTTTTCATTATCATAATCATATGATCCATTATCACAATTTTGAAGATTCTATTGTCATTTATATATATTCCAATATTACAAGTAGGCAAACACGTAAACGTTTCTTGGACCTATCGTGAAGTGGGACATCTTCCTCCTGAGAAACATACGACTATACATCCTTAGTTCTTTCTAACTACAGTAAAACCTGTCTAATCCGAACGCCCATGGGACCAGCCAAAAGCGTTCAAATTGGCAGGTGTTCAAATTTAGAGGTTTTTGTTGGTCTGGGGAGAGGGGGTTTCATTCAAAACTGTACTTTTTAGGAGTTGAACTTTTTCTCTTTCTCGTAATACGATCTTGTCTGCAAATCTGTCTGTGTTGTCTTTGTGATTATAAAACATTTAATGATTGAATCTTAGTTATAACAGACCCATGGGATATAAAACAGTTAAGACCTGTTCATAATCCAAATCAAAAACATCCAGTTAATTTCCAATAATTATAAATCAATTATCTTATTGATTCACACCTTTCACTTAATCCAAACATAAAACATTCAGTTCTTTTCTAATAAGATAAACCAATTAACACCTGTATTCAATCCTTTCCAAAACATCCTGTTGTTTTCCACAATTAGGGATGTCTCCGAGAGTTAAATAAGTTAATTAGGACAATATTGGTTCTTTGATTACATCTTTGTATATGTAAAGATAAATAACAACTATAACATTGACTCAATATCTGACTTTTATTGAAATGTCCAGACATTTGATTTCTGATAAAAATGTTCAGATTAGACAGATCAGTTTTTCAAATTTGGTTGTTCACTGTTCAGATTAGCAGGTGTTCAGATTTCAAGCTTTTTTAACATGGGAGTCAATGGGAGGAAAAAATGGGACCGAAAAAAGTGTTCAAATTGGAAGGTGTTCGGATTAGCCAGGTGTTCAGATATACAGGTTTTACTGTACTCACAAATTATGTTACCATCTTGCCGGAAACTCAATTGTCTTAAAGTGAGGAATCAAACAATAGTCTAACTTTTACAAATAAAGCGATGATCAAAAATGAATGTATCGCACTTTCCTTGCTTTTGGATAGGCATGCGAGACTTGATTGTATCACCTTAATCCACCCTGTGCCGGAATAGTACGTATGTGAAGCTCCAAGTGTTCCGGGTTACCTAGAGCAATCTAGACTCCTAGGCTGCCATTTTGAATTTTCTAAGGCAGAAATCAGAAAAACAGAACACGTACGTATGTGAAAGCCCAACTGTTCTGGACTACCCAAGTGTTCCGACTCTTGCCCAACTGTTCTGACAACACAAGTGTTCCGAGATCGTTTAATTTATCATATCTTATAATTCACAAGAGAGGGTTCAAAATATAACATTTTGCTGAAAAATGCTAGTATGCAAAAATAGATAAAAATGCTAGGATGAAAAAAGAGTCCTAAAATGTTGGCTTGTTGAAAGTTTTGACCCAATTTTTAAAAATATGGACCCATTTTTTTAAAATCGAGGCCAATTTTTCAAAAATGACGTATATTCCTGAAATTTAGACCCAGCCTAAATATATTGATATGTTCTGTCTAAATATTCTATTGCTCAGGAGATGCCATGGTGCAAAAGTCGAACAACCGGGGATTTTACATTCCCAATGGGTACCCTGTTAGTTTTTATGAATAAAATGAAAGCCTTTTGTATACGAGGCAGCCACATTATAAGTGGTTTGATTAGTTTAATTTCAGCAGTCACTTCTGTAGAAACCTGGATACAGGACATTTTTTCTCGTGTTTAGGATATAAAAATAATATCGAATGTATCCAGAAGATTCGAGTAACTTAAGACACCGGTGGAACAAAATCATTTTTGAAAAGTGTTATACCTCATGTTATCATATGGCGATACGTTTGTTTGTATACGCGTCAAACAACAAATTCTGTATTTGTTAAACCTTCCTTTTCTTAGACTCCTATACAATAAATAGCAATAGCAGGGGGGGGTCAGGGGGTTGTTTACCAGTAGGAAAAGGGAGTAAAATTACGTTCGTGTTTCTTTCTTGTGCCATCTCTTAAAATAATTGGGTATGGTTATTGATATAAGTGTACTAGTTATTACTTATAGAAAGCACAATGGTACACTGAAATATTACATTTTCTATTCCTTTTTTCGATATTTGAAAATGTACTGTATCTTTATCTTCCATTTGCCACGTTTCTATGACTACAGTATCGTTGGCAACACTTTCCCCGTGGTAACCCATAGTGATCTTTTTGATGTGGTATTTGCAAAAATCTCCTTGAATGTTCTCATAGAAATTCGACAAACTTGCATCAGTGGCAGCATCTAGGCAGAAGTAGATATATGATGCTTGATTAGTGTGTTTGTAACGATCCGTATCACTCCATCTGACTTTCGTTTCGTACCTATAACAGTTCGTCGCTTTGAGGATTTTCTCTTTTTTAAATGGACCACTTTCTGAGCATATCGGCCTGTATTTCTCTTTCCACCAAGAAGGAAGAGGCTTTGGACGTCGAGTTTCGGGGTCAACTGTCACAATTGTGTTTTTACTTTTAATCAACCAACCATTGTTGACACCGTGATATGCATTAGCCATGCTAAGAATCGACGAGTTGCCGATGTATCCCAGATTGACGTGAACAGATAAAGGAACTTGGACTGAACCTGCCATTTTGTAAAATTCGTCTGAAAGTTCGATTTCAGCGGAGGCCATGAAAGTGAATCTGTCTTTGATCATTTCATTGTATTCTACGTATGGCTTGCCAGTAGAGTTAGTGGTGTCGTGGT
Organism: Owenia fusiformis; assembly: GCA_903813345.2. Classification (NCBI taxonomy): domain Eukaryota; kingdom Metazoa; phylum Annelida; class Polychaeta; order Sabellida; family Oweniidae; genus Owenia; species Owenia fusiformis. The sequence goes on along the minus strand of CAIIXF020000009.1, from coordinate 13,407,770 downwards.
ATACGATACCACGAGCTAATGATAAGAGTTTTTGTAACTTCCAGATATTCGGATTTCCTGAAACAAAATCAAATACTAATAGTCATCATCGTGCACTTTCTTTCAGTCTTTGTGATCATATCAATATCATTTGCAATAATAAACATTAATAGTGCATAAGGCTATTTTCACTGAATAAACGAATTGCAAGCTGCCATCTACATGTTATCTATCTAAAAGGAGCAGGGGGCAAATTGGACAGGTGGAACGTGTTTAAATTTAAAGCTCGGACACAAACTTCATTCACACCAGCGCACAACTTTGTTTCTCAGGATTGTCATATTTCTGTCAGAGTCTGGACGATTTTTGTTCTCTTACCTGTTCTATCGAAGTCGTAGTATGAGAGACCTGGTAGAATAACATATGCCTCACTGCCATCTCCTTTCATTGATACATCATAGTGGTACCGCCTGAAACATATTTGTATCGTTTTATGTCATGTATCAATCATATATTAAAACCTATTGTTTTCCATGGAAGATGCCATTCAAATTAGAAACCCTGACATTCTGAGTTTAAGACTGTGTACACCATTCTTAGGATTCAATTGACTTAATCTGTAATGAAATCTTCGGTAAACCTGTTTTTTCAAGTTTATCACACTTTAATTAATGCCATTTTAAGAATTTCATTCATAATCTTTACTTAAAGAGGAGCTTCATGAATCATGAACACTCCTGATGATAGTCTACTTACTGAGCCAGACTTAAAGTACTCCCATGTTGTGACATTTTCTCCTACAGCCACTATCAGTGCGATCAGATGCAGTCAGGTGTTTAAGTTGTTTCTTTACCAACATATATGGCTCTTTACTATCAATGTGGCGTTTATAATATGAGATATGTACATTCACAGCGTGTTAAAGTATTAAGTATTTACATTGTGCTCTACATTGGACTCTGATCTGTACATTGTGATTTTACATGTTAAACATTCAAATTGTAAAGATGGCAATTCAATTCAATCTAGCTCAAATTAACATTTTATAAACTGGGACTTCCTCAGATAAATTGAGACTTCAGAAATGTCACTATGTAAACTAATTGTGAATTATTGTCCAATATTTTGTATTTTTGCATTGAAATATTATGTTAAGTAACTGCCAACTGCACACTTAATCTCAACCAAATGAACACTGTTTACATTGATCAATATGGGCCCTTTCTAAAACATAGAACCATTGTCAGGTAATCCCAGTCAGTAAAATGGGCAAATAGTTTTCACTCTGAATGGCTTCATATGACTTCTTTTGAAACCACGGGACATATATTTCCTTCATAATGTCGATATTATTTGCTTCATTGGATGCTTTATGGTGGTGACCTACATTTGCTTCATAAGGATGACTTATATTTACTTCATGAGGACGTCTTACATTTGCTTCATGAGGATGACTTATATTTGCTTCATGAGGATGTCTTATATTTACTTCACGAGGACGTCTTACATTTACTTCATGAGGACGTCTTACATTTACTTCATGAGGATGGCTTATATTTGCTTCATGGTAAAGACTAACCCTACTATCACACCAAACTAGTTCTCACTACGTTCTCGAAAACGGGCTTAAACTGTGTCTTATATTTACTTCATGAGGACGTCTTACATTTACTTCACGAGGACGTCTTACATTTACTTCATGAGGACGTCTTACATTTACTTCATGAGGATGACTTATATTTGCTTCATGGTAAAGACTAACCCTACTATCACACCAAACTAGTTCTCACTACGTTCTCGAAAACGGGCTTAAACTGTGCATGAACGGATTTGACGTAATAAGAACCCACTAGAACCGTTTGGGATCTGTTTACAAACTTCATGAAACTACTAGAACGAGTAGGCCCTCCAGAAGTTAAAGCATGCTCAAAATTTTCTGGTGATCGTCAAAACGTTGCCGAATCGGTTTTAAACAGTGTGTGAACTGAATGAACGTAGCTACAACGTTCTACGGTCTGTTTACGAACTTCATGGACTTTCCCGGACGGGGAATGTGATTTAGAATCGATTCAAAATTCGATAGCGACCATACCGTTCTGTAATCAGGTCATGATGACCTTCTAGACTAAGGGACGCGTTGTACGATGTTGCACACCGACGTGGTGCGACCTGAACGAACTGTGAATAAGATGGACGTATTGAAGACTGTTTATGAACGAAGTAGCTAATTATTTTAGACATATTTCCCGACCACAGCCAGATTGAGCATGTTTTACGACGTTTTCGTAGGACTGGCAAGAACGGGTAAGAACTAGTTTGGTGTGATAGGGCCTGGGGGGTTATATTTACTTAATGAGGACGTCTTACATATACTTCATGAGGATGACTTATATTTACTTAATGAGGACGTCTTACATTTACTTCATGAGGATCACTTATATCTGTCTATAATGGCAAAATTATTTGTGAATTATATTCATTGTGGTGACGGATAATTATTTTAATGTGGATACTTTCATGGTGGAAATTTACAATACATGGTGGTGGCTTATATTTGTCTCATAATAGTGACATATATAAATTGCTATTTTGATGACATATTGAAGCTTTATTTGTTTCATATATGTGCTTCATTGTGGTGACAGCTTATATTTGCTTTATGGTGGTGACTTATATTTGCCTCATTGTGATGACTTATATAATTGCCATTGCGGTGACTTTATTCGTTGTGTTTATTTGCTTTATTGTGGTGACTTATATTTGCCTCATTATGATGACTTATATAATTGCCATTGCGGTGACTTTATTTGTTTAATATATGTGCTTCATTGTGATGACAGCTTATATTTGCTTCATGGTGGTGACTTATATAATTGCCATTGTGGTGACTTTATTCGTTCTGTTCATTTGCTTCATTGTGGTGGCAGCTTATATTTGCTTCATGCTGGTGAAATATATTTAATATGTTAACATAACAAGACTATAAAGTTTCTCTACTAAAAGAAGTTTACATTGATTATTTCTAAATAATATATGTACATTACAATGTTATAAAATATAGAAATATGACAATTCTATAGAGTAATGTAATGGCAATGTAGAATGGTAAATGAAAAGTGAATGTTCTTTGATGTAATCATCAATTTTCAAAAAATGACTTCATTTATACAAGTGAAATCATAAAATTCACTGAAACTGAAAATAATCAGTTCACTCTCTTATACGAGTACATTTGCATTTTAAGGATGCGATTTGCATTCACTCTGAAGACATTCTGCGCCAAATGTCATTCTGTCTTTGTCTAGAATCTAAATGAGCAATTTCTCAATGCTGTTTTGTATTGTGATGATCTGTTGCTTCAGTTGAGATCCCTCTTTAGTCTCGACAGAACATGCGATAACTGGACGCTGTACTCCACATGCACGACCAAGAGCTAAAAGAAAAATGGAATAAACTTTTCATCTTCCAGGTTTTAAACAAATAGTCAAACAAGACACTCAGTGATAAATATCACACTTTTTAATTGAAAATAGCTGCCGAGTAATTTACTAGCATGCCTCAAATCACATCAGATCTGAGCACTTTTCTGGTTTTGCATCTGTAAAAATTTTAACAGGTAAGTGGTTAATATCTGATGAAAAGATTTACGTAACGCAAGCCCACCTACCAGCAAAGACTGATAGTGCAATAAAAAAGTGCTATAAAATGAATTATATTCATCAGGGGTTTCATTACCAGATTCAGATTTTCACCAGTCTTCACAAAATCGCAGGTTGTTTTAAGGAACTTTTCCACGTTAAATTGATGATTTCCATTAGTTTTACCTGTTGTTTTCATTTATTTAGCCTGTTGTGAGAAATTCTAGTGAAACCCCTATTTATGGCCATTTTATTTATAAACAAAAATTGAATATCAAACTGAATGTGCAATGCAAGCTAATCTCCATTGGGCTTTACAAAAAACTTTGAGCTTAGATGTGGTTTGACTAAGAATCTTGAAACATCCTTTATTCACAAATTCACTAACAAACCTACCTTGCTTGGACCTAACGAACACATAGGGAACATTCTTATCTTCACATAGGAGAGGTAGATGCAGTAGAATCTCCAGGGGTTCAGCATCTGCAGCCATTACTATAAACTCAGAGATTCCACGATTCAGAGTCTTGGTGGCTAAAAAGAAAACAAATATGTACATACTGTTAGAGTGTTTACATGGGTTTATTCCCATTTCGCCCCATCCCATTTTCCCCCTTCGCATTTCGCCCCTTCCCCATTTCGCCCCTTTCTCATTTCGCCCCTTTGCCATTTCACCCCTTTCCCGTGTTGCCCCTTTCCATTATCGCCCCTTCCCATGTGCAAGTAAATATTTCAGCAAACCTCTGAAAGAAAGAAGCTAAAACCTGCCAATTTTCAGATATGTGAATTTGTTCTCATACTGCACCAATAATATTTTTTTATAAACATTGTCCACAACATGTCTCTTACTTAACTTGGATAATATTCCTAGCTAGATGATTGGATAATTCAAAATAAAAACACTCGAGAGAAAAATACATCTTCTGCAAACAAAAACTTTGATATTTTCATCCAAACCCCTTTCTCCATCAAAACATGTGCATTAACTTTTTGCTTAAATTCACCTATGCTGTGGAATAATTGAATTACATTCCAATTAAGGTAGGTCATTTAGAATATAATTTATTTGTTTATTGCATTACCACAAATACAATGTACATGGGTATAGCTAAAATCTACAATATGAGATGATAAAACAAACTACTACAATACTACACTGTTTAAATAAGGGGGTATAAAATACAATAAAATACATAAATTACTTTGAGAAGTTTGTTTGACACTAGTTTGGAAAATTAGGTACTTAAAAGGCTTCATTGATTCTTTTCTGATAGCATGTATTGATGAAGTTGAGAATGTCAGACATATTAGTTTTATACTGCATGATAAATGTGAATTTTTAGCATTGTCTAACATGGTTTACGTAGAATATAACAGATCAGATCAAGCTCTATTACTCTTTCTGGCCAACATCTGCAACATGTTATGATTTTGCATTTTGATGTTTGGCGACCTTATTTTTAGCACACTGACCACACTTTATTCAACCAGTGATTGACCACCATAAATCCTCTTTACCTTCATTTGCACCTTTCTTGAGCTGTTTGTAGTTAGCAGCCTGTTGCAGAATATCAAGCACTTTCTGGGTCAACTGTGGGTCAGCCAGAGGATAAGCTTTGGGGTTTACTTCTTCAGTCTACAAAAACAATCAGAATAATTTGTTTGTGTGAACTATGAAGCCACTAATATCACACATCCTAGTTTTCTGCATGAGAAAAATGCTAATTCTGCGCAGAATTTCTGCATGAAAAAGCCAAATTCTGCACGGGGAAAAGTGAAATTTTGTGGTAAAAGTATGTGCAAAAAGTGAAATTCTTGCTAAAATCAATAATTTTCTCCAAAAATAAACAATTCTTGAACTTCACTCATGCTGCTTTATTCGGCGATAATGGACAACTGCAGTAATAACACCAGATGCAATGTAATTAGCGACAAAACTTACCAAATGCTCACTTGTGAACTATCACGAAATTCGAACTTTTACGCAATTACAGATCAATATGCAGGGAATTCAGATGTTGTCTATTTATATATGACGAAGTAAAACGCAAGAAGAAGCATGATTATTTGCGTTAGAATACAATAGAATACAATATTAGACATATTATTGCAAAACAATTACGAGGGACTGTCATTGGTTTCAAATTTCGTGATTATGTTAGACGCAGTCTTACCTCTAAGTGCAAAGGCGGAAGTTCGAGAATTTAAAACAGATTTCAGATTTCCTCTTGAAAATCTGACAAAACACAAGTATCTAACAACAAACGAGCGGAGTCTTTGGGTGTTTAGGTGAGTGACAAATATGAGATGAGTTGGTCAACTGGAAAAATCATGTTTTCCGCGAAATTCCGTGCCAAAACAAAAATTCTGCAAAAAATTTGAAAATGCAAATTTCTGCGGTTTTTCTGCGGCGACGCGGAATCACAGAATACTAGGATGAGTGATATACTGTAAATTGCTTTAATTTGGTAGATTGGGGAAATTTTGAAATTTTAGTGGCTATTTAATTTGGTGGATTGACAATTACTCACTTCACACTGACATTAATCTGCATGCAAGGTAACATATTGAAAAGGAATTTACTGGAAATCCCCTTGAATTTTTTTCCCCAACAATTGGCAGAGACTTAATTTGACTGTTCATTTGTCAAATCCTCCAAATTAAACTGGCTGTCATATTAAAGCAATTTACAATATTCATTAATTTCGACAAATGTGCTTAACTTGCTTGCTATTTCAGAATAAGAGTAACATTAAACATCTCTGTCTAGAATGTGAGTTCATATCTCCATCTAGATAATGCAGATGCGAGGAGGTAGTGACCAATTTCACCACCAAGTGGCTCGTTTGGGTCAGATAGCATGGTGGGTATACAGTGCAGTAGAAAGTTCCCTTTAACTTAAATTACTGTACATCTATTTTAGTGATTAAATTTTCATATAACTCTTATGTATCTAATAGTTATGCAAATCAAAATATATCCAATAAAAAAATGTTATCTGTCCAATACAAGAAAAGATATTTCACTATTAGTGATTTTGTAACATGGGGTCTATGGGGAATCAACCCGAACTAGAAGTCACATTTTCAAAAATTATTAAATTTTGAAAGTTGACAAACAATTTTCAAAACAAAACCATATTGCTGGATGTACTTTTACATGTAGATTTCAAATATGACTGAATTTTGAGCATTTAATGACGTAAATCAGATTATTTCTACTCGCTTCTAGTTTATTGGTTGTTACTAAAAATTTTCTCCATTTTACCAGTTCAGAACAAGCTGCCAAAACTGACGAAATATAGCGAATTTGAACAGATTTCCAAAATGGCGCCCCGAGGTCACTGAAGGTTACTGGGTTTATATTTTTTGCCTGTACGATTACAACATGGGAGAATTTTCTACGCTTCTTACACTTAAGATACCTATTTCAATAGATTCCTTGGTATTTTAGCATTCTTTTCGTGTAGTTAAATCCACAATTGTCTGGGTTTATCGGCAGAACAAAGAAATTTTCGTTTTTGATCGCAATATTTGCGTGTAATATTGAACTTATTTCAACCGTCAAATTCTTCCATTTATTGGTACATCCGGGCCACTTCCGGGTCAGTCAAAAGGGGAATCCCCTTTTAAATTCAACCGCCATCTTGGAAAGTGATGGAATATCTCTCGATGAAAAAAAAAATGTTCACATTCTGCCGATATACCCAAACAATTGTGGATTCAACTACAGGAAAAGAATGCTAAAATATCCAGGAATCTATTGAAGTAGGTATCTTAAGTGTAAGGGGCGTAGATAATTGATAATTCTCCCAACAAAAGAATGCGCTCGTTACAGGACTATAGTCCTGGTACGGGATAAGAGCAGCCATTCTGAAAATAAGCTTTCGAGCAGAATTTCTACCTCCATACCTGTATATATGTACAAAATATGAACAAAATCAGGCCAACGGTATTTGAATTATTGCCCGGAGGGACGGATGGAGGCGTTCTCTATATCCCTCCGAACTCCGTTTATGGGATTATTAACATACTGCATCTGGTCAGATTACCTGAAAAATCAACCCCATATGGGACTCTATTGATTCCATCAGATAACGATATTTGATCCAAAACCAAGTGTTCAAAGCGTAGTTCCAATATACAGGTCACAAATTTCAAAAATAAACATTCAACCAAGAAATACCGATCTTAATTTTCTAATTTCTAGTCTAGATCTTGAATTTTTCAGATTTTTGTCATTTTTGTTTTGAAAAAATAACTTCCGGTTTGCATTTAGATTCGTTTTACAAGTAAATTATTTGAATAATAAAAGAAAAGCTTGATCAGAACTAGTTCCTGAATGTTGAACTTACCATTGTTGTTTGTCTGATGTGGAGATTATTGCGTAAATTAGAGAAAATGTGTCCTCTCTGCGATCTACGCTTCACTGAGGTATCAAATTCGCACGTGGGATTTTCGTAGCCTCGTTTACAAGGATAGGTCATGACCTCTGACACCAAACTTCCGCAGACGAAGAATTCGGAACGGTTTCTCACATATTGTGAACATTTTGGAACAATAACAGGTTAGATTAGGTAAAGAACTTGCTCAAACTATTGTTAAGTTTATTATTCAACTAATGTTATCTTATATTTCAGCTAGATTGTTTCAAAGTACACTTTGAAGTTTCATTGGATTTTAAATAATTTTGAAAAATTGATCAATCAAAAGCGAAAGTGAAAGTAGTCTTTGGCTAGGCATCAAGCTCAGCTCACAGTTTCACAGTCAGCACCATCCATCCGGGATCCCATAGGTTTAGCGATAAGTAATGCATACTATTAGCATGCTAGTCTTTTTCTATTGGCTACTGGCTTAACTTACGCTGGACTACACATATTCAAACTAAGAAATTCTCCATCTAAAATGTCACTCGACTTTTTTGTGATTATGAGTCAAAGAAAGCATTCTTGAGTATCAAATTGACTTCTGTGGTAACTTGAAACCATCTTCTAATTTATTCCACTTACCTTTTATTGTTTCTCCAAATATATTCTTTGAAAATCGGATTTTAAGGGTGTTAATCAGGGTAATTCTGTGCCATTTTATCAAAAATCTTGTTGCTATCTAGAAACGAGCAATTGTGATCTTGTTGTTACCTAGGAACGAGCAACTGTGATGTCACGTCACACTCATGTTAATTCTGGAATCACATGGCAGCCATTTTGGAAATTTCAAAAAAGTTCCCAATTAAAAAGGCTAAATGCTGTTTACAAATTGGAAACTATGGCAGAATCAACAAAGGGTTTGTGAAATAATTAGGATATGGTTTCAAAATTATGCACATGACAATATATGACTACTAAATGCAGGCAGGGACTTTTAATTGCCAAAAAGTCGAGTGACATTTTAGATGGAGAATTTCTTAGTCTATAGCCTAGTGTATCCAAAGCCAATAAGGTGCTTGGATTCCTCGGGCGTATAAGTCTCTAGTCCGGGCTAATTTAGAGTATGCCAGCTCGGCATGGGATCCATACAGACAAAAATATATTGATATGTTGGAACAGGTACAGAGAAGAGCAGCCAGGTTTGTAACCAAATGTCACTCGAGGGAACCAGGCTGCATCACCAAAGCTCTTCAAGACCTACAGTGGGAGCCACTGAAGGAGCGTCGAGAGGCTGCTAGAGTTTTCCTTTTCTACAAAGGAAAGCAGAACCTAGCAGCCATCGACGTGCCTCCATACTTCCGCCAACATATCAATACCAACACTAGGTTGTATCATCCTTCTAAGTTCATACAACCATCAACTAGAACGGATGCATACAAATTTAGCTATTTCACTAGGACAATAGCTAAATGGAACACTCTACCTGGTGACATTTTAGACTGTGACAGTCTAAGTAGTTTTAAATCATCATACTATGCCTATGTCAATAACTGCAATTAAATAGGTGTGTTTTTAATATACAGATCTATGTTTTAATGTAAAAGGTCCCCAGTGCAGAGCAACAAGCCTGCACTACTGGTAAAGAGGGGTGATGTCAACGCGGTAGCCTGACAGTTGCCCCAGGGTATTTCAACATAAAGGGACTTCCTAGGGGGTACAGGGGCCAACCGGGAAGGTTCCTTTCAATTGTAAAATGAGTTGTGAATGGTTCAACCATAGATCTATTTTTAAATGTTAAGGTTTTAAATTATATTCTATTCAAATTATATCACTGTTAAATTATATATCTGCTTTATATGGGCTTATTAGGCTTTTTCAGATTATTGACATAGACATAGGCTTAGCTTACTTCTCCTGACGTTGTAGACTAGGACGTCAAAGAAGCACCAATAGAAAAACAGGTGTATTTAACTTACTCCAGTCCAGATCTACGACTTCATCGAGTAGAATAACTGAACTGAACCAAACTGCTTTGGTCAAACAGGTTTGGTTACCCAGGCCTATGAACTGGCCGATCCTTGATGTGCATAGGCCTGGAAACATGTATAAAAAAGATTGAATACACCTCTTTACTTGTTGACTCGACCCCAGGCTTATGTTGATGTGGCTTGAATCTTTTCAAGGGGCCAACCGGGAAGGTTCCTTTCAATTGTAAAATGAGTTGTGAATGGTTCAACCATAGATCTATTTTTAAATGTTAAGGTTTTAAATTATATTCTATTCAAATTATATCACTGTTAAATTATATATCTGCTTTATATGGGCTTATTAGGCTTTTTCAGATTATTGACATAGACATAGACATAGGCTTAGCTTACTTCTCCTGACGTTGTAGACTAGGACGTCAAAGAAGCACCAATAGAAAAACAGGTGTATTTAACTTACTCCAGTCCAGATCTACGACTTCATCGAGTAGAATAACTGAACTGAACCAAACTGCTTTGGTCAAACAGGTTTGGTTACCCAGGCCTATGAACTGGCCGATCCTTGATGTGCATAGGCCTGGAAACATGTATAAAAAAGATTGAATACACCTCTTTACTTGTTGACTCGACCCCAGGCTTACGTTGATGTGGCTTGAATCTTTTTTACATGTTCCCAGGCCTACATGTATGTTGATGTGGCTTGAAGAATTGAGAAGTTCTATGGCATTGATTACTGAATTATTTTTCAATAGCCCTATCGCTTATGACTGAAAATTTAAACAGAATGTGTTTTGAAAGCAGAGAACAATGAAATAAATAAAAATAACACTGACCAACAGACAAACTTGTTTTTGAGACTAAAACAGATTGACAGATTCACTTACCTGATAGCAGCACAAACGCTATTGAGGTCTCATTGCGCAGCTCTGATATTGTTTTTCATGCAGTTCTCACATAATATGCAACTGATCTCTTTCATATATTCCTTAGGCTACTTTTGGAGAATTTCAATTAATTTGATTCATTAATTGCTGAGAAAGTACTTGCAAAAAACCGTGACATTTTCTTGGGACACCAGCAGTGATATAGTAGAATAAAATTTATTGATTTCAAAATGACCTTGAGTGCTGGAGAACAATTCAGTTTTCTATTGCAGCATTACAGGTAGCCTTTTGTTTGCTTTAGCCAGTTATTAAAAATAAACTACATGTACCATCTTAAATGTTGTGATGTATTTCAGGAAATGACTGAAATGGAGGACCAAGTGGTTGCCCAAGGGGATGAGGTGGAGTCGGAGGATGAGGAGGTAAGGAGAAATAGAGGAGAAGGAAGGGGGAGATCGGAAAGAGTAAAGCAACAACATAAATAACAAGGGAAAAAGCCCTATCAGTTTTGCACACTTCATGATGAAAAGTATTGAATCCAAAATGCCTGGCCTCCCTTAACTTATCGTGCAATGCATAAAATCTACATGTAAACAGCTTGACGTGGACATACTCTTTTACTCCTTTTATATATTTTTTATATATTTTGTATATTTTAATTGTTTTAATGTAACTCGTATACTTTAAACTTTTTTAACTAAACTGTATGTGACTTACCCTATGCTTCGTTTTCATATTTTTGTAGGAATCATTTTTCCAAGATATAGACACATTGCAGAATCAAGGCATAGTAAGTGAAGACTTATACACAGATGTTCTTACCTGTGCAAGATAATCAAATATTGCACAATGTTCTTCTCCTATGGGTTATGGTGTGTTTCTTTTATATCAGAACTAAGTAACAGGGTACAGTACTGTACATGATGTATAAAATCAACAAGTACAGTAGTCACCAAAAAGTTAATAAACAGTTGAACTTGGTACTGCATGAGTATTGAGTATTATGAATAAAGATGGTTGAATCTAAGACAGTTGTATGAGAAAACAATTTTATACAAATACAAAGTAATATATCTTGCATCATCATCATTCATTACTGTTGAATAATGAGAATAAAGAGGCATTGGGGAAGAGACATAATGCTTATACAGAAGATGCAGATGATGGGGCTGGAGTTAATACATGTATCAACTTACAAAAACAACAATAACAACTTTGCTTTGTAGAATGCAGCAGATTTGAAGAAGTTAAAGCAAGCAGGTATCTGCACTGTAAAGGTATGAATTGAACTTGAACTTCTTAAATTCATTATTGTATACTGTGTTGATATACTAGTTGCATAGGGTAAAATATATGTACACAAAATACATGTGTTAATGTTTCATAAAATCTCCTTTATTCAATCGTCCCATGGTCTACATATGATACTAATTATTAGCTTACAGTTTTACCTCTGGAATCGCCCACTTTTCTGTCATATTAAATGAATTATACTTTTCCATGAATAATAAGTAATTTGCCCTTCTGCAATGTAATGTACTTTTGTAACTTGACCTATTTTTAAGGTGCAGCTGAAAAGTAACATTTTGGTAAAAAATTGCTATACCTGCACATGTTATTTTCTGGTACAAAATAAAGTATGAAGGCATGTATCAATTTCCTTGCTTTTTTCAGGAAAGTATCATTACATTGTCTTCTTTTAGAATATCTGGTAGGCGTTAAAAGGGAACTCCAGGGAATTCTGATATTTCACACTTCCTGTTTTTCCAAATTTTCTTTCAAAGTTTCCAGACAACACAGGAGCTACCATTGACCTGTTTCCAGGTTTACTAAAAGTAGACATTGTGGGATCCACAGCCTTTACTATCCTTTTGGAATAGTTCAGACTGTGGGATACTGACTGTAATAAATGTTTCCTTTAACCCTAAAATGTACGGACCAATCAAATTATTTACAGAGTTCTATTGACCATGAGTATCATGGGAAGGCATTACCTGCAGTTGCATGATTACATAATCAGACAAAGCCTAATGAGTGTGACCAAACACAATTCCCTCCCAAATAATCTAAATTCTAAATTTGAAAATAATAAGAAAAAAGAAGTATGTCAACATTATCATAGTTATTAATTTTCAATATAAAAACAAGAACCATCAAGATAAATAAAAGTTTTCCACATAATGAATTCATTGAATTAAAGTTTACAAAGGGGAAAACAGAACGGTGCATTCTTAGGCACTAATTTATTCCTCCATATACACTGATTTACTTGGAGAATGCACTGGCTAGGAACATGTTCTGCTTCACGATATATCAGAGTCTCTCAAAAGCGTTAGGTAAAGAGGGACTCTGATAAATCAGAATGAAAAGTAGACAGTGTAATGATACTTTCCTGAAAAAAGCAAGGAAATACACACATGCCTTCATACTTAATTATGTACCAGAAAATAACATGTGCAGGTATAGCAATTTTTTACCAAAATGTTACTTTCCAGCTGAACCTTAAAAGCCCACAGAATTAAAAAGTTCTAAATACAAATATTTGCTGTCTTAGATTTGCCACACTCAACACAAGATATATTAAGATTAATTACAGAACACAGACTATTAATGTCATGGTAAACCGTGCAAGCATTCATCCTCATGTGATTTTCCATGCATTAAAGGAAGTGGACTTGAAATTTTAAAACTAGACTAGCAACTATCCAAAAGCCCATTCGCACCCATCTTGAAAATGCACCCATCTTGAAAAAAGAATATCACATATTGGACCATTGTTTTGGTCAGAATTGTAAAATTGAAAAATTTGCACTCACCTCCAAAAAATCCAAGAGATAATACTACATCTCATATATCCTAATTTTCTTACTTCCAGGGTATTCAAATGACAACCAAGAAGAAGCTTTGTGCCATTAAGGGAATCTCAGAGGCAAAGATGGAGAAGATCAAAGAAGCAGCAACCAAAATGGCTGGGGTATGTAAAACTATATCACATAGGCATGGTTCTCCACATTTTTTCAACATTGGTCATGCAAAATGTTCATAAAAAATGAAATTTGTTGCGACTATGACAGTGGTAAAATTTGTGTCCATGTAAAATAATTACTTAGTTGTTGGTATTAGAAATGGTATAACCCAACATTGCCTATTGGAGAACACTGTCCATAGGCATAAAAGATTACTAATGACACCGTACGGTAGAAACACCCTATACTATTACTATAGTAGTCATCAACCTCTTTTTGTAGGCAGGTGGATTCCTAACTGCCTTGGAGTATGCAGACAAGAGAAAACAATGTTTTAGAATCACAACTGGCAGCACAGAGCTAGAGTAAGTACAGTCATCTTGACAAATCCAGGAACCTTCCCAAGAGCTCAACTTAATTTACACCTCTTAAGGAAATGATAATTCTTTGATTGAGCCTTTTATTTAACAGGCTTTATGTATTCAGAACAACACTTCAAAAGACTATTTTCTGCATTTAAATGTTCATCATTAATAATAATGTAAACTCCCATTAAGGCTACATTTGAGATTTCTAATGGCTATTTCACTCTATTGTGCACAAATGTGTTGCATAGTGTCCATAGGCCTTGCTAGCAAATACATAGAGTTAGAGCTGGCATCAAATGTCGGAATGGTCGGTTGTCAGTCGAATGCTCTCTGCGACACCCATGTCGACACAACGCCTCTTGATCGACAGTCGGAACTCACAACATAATAAGCTATTTCCCTATGAATTAAAATCTTTGTTACTACCTGCTGTATGGTGTATTTTAGTGTTTTACCGCCTACATTTTCAAATTTTCTTTTTTGTTTTGATCGACTACCTGCTCTCGAATTAGGTCTCGGGGCCCCTCGAGATTTACCCTCGAGATTTATTTTCAATGGCTGCCCTGAAATAAGAACAGAAATCGTAGTTTTATGTCTATTTATTGCTTTTTCGTCAAAGTCTGATACTTGAACATGGTTTTACCTGTAAGTTAAATATAAAACATACAACTGAGGATGACTATTGTGCATCGTATTGCTAATTACAAGCCTAGAAAATCTAAAATTCAGACGGATTTTCTTCAAAATTTTTTTCATTTTTCGAATATCATTTGACCCAACAATGTCGATATCGTTGTCGATCGAGAGCTCCGACATGTCGACATTAAAATCCTGTTCGATGCCAGCTCTACATAGAGTCCTACACTTCCAAATAAGGAGATTGATGAGGTATTATCAGCATAAAGATTGTGCAAGATTGCATTTTGAAATTACCAGTTTAATCAGAGTGACCTATGAGTTGTAGTAAGTTGATGGGTGGAGGAGTAGAGAGCATGTCTATAACATAATTAATCAGAGTGACCTACGGGTTGTAGTAAGTTGATGGGTGGAGGAGTAGAGAGCATGTCTATAACGGAGGCTTTTGGAGAATTCAGGACTGGAAAGACTCAGTTGTCACACACTCTTTGTGGTATTTTAACATTTAAATCACTTCATATAGTACAATGTTGCTAATGTTGCTGTTTTTGCTTATCTCAAGTTATCTGTTACTGTTAACATTTTTAGGTTTTTACCATTATTGTATTGTGTGACTGTTATTTTTATTATCATTTGTAAATTGTGAGTCTATTATTTTCAATATTTTGTATTATACAGTATTATAGATACATTGGAGATACATTATAAGTACATTTATTTACTTCTCAACGTGAAAATGCCTCAACATCCCCCTCCTCCTAAACAAAATTAGTAATGATCAGAGCGTGATCAATAAATCCTGGGGATTTTCTTCAAAAACTCAAAAGATAGTAGCAATCAAAAAAAATTAACAGGGGTAAAATACTATAAGCTGAATCTAGGAATTTTTGTTGTTGAATAATAGGGTATTTGTTGTTTGTTTCAGTGACAACCCAACTACCAGGATCTAATGGTTTTACTGGAGGAAAGGTTGTTTTCATAGATACAGAAAACACATTGTATCCTTTAATCATTTTATATTGTTTCATCAACTTTGTTCATATCAAAATGATTTGGAACCAAAATATGATTTAAAACATAAGAACAACTAGTTTTTGTTGAAAGCAAATGATAGAATACAGATTTTGCAGAGTATTGAGGTCAATAAGAAAATGTTTCCCTTTTTAAAACATACATGTACATGTAGTTGTTGAAATATGAGTAAATCTACTAGTTTCTTTGGTTTTCCTTCATATATAAAGTCGTCCAGACAGACTGAGAGATATTGCAGATAGATTCAACTTGGACCAGAGTGCTATGCTTGACAATGTCCTCTATGCCAGAGCATATACAAGTAAGTTGCTTACATTCATAAATAGATTTCATTGTATATACATGTATTGTGTATTGTTTTAGTCTCCAACTGTTTTGTGGCTGGAGTTTGGTGGTTGGTGTTTGGCATTTGGTTGTTGTTGTTGTTGTTGTTTTTATTATCATAGTAATTTTTTTTACAGAGATTTTTTCAAGAAGTTGCCGAAGCAAACATTATTGGCAACTGTACATATAGACATACTACAATAAAATAATACAAAAATAAACAGATTTTGACAATACAAAAACGGGCTGCTGGTGGTTGGTTGGTAGTTTGGTTGGAGTAGGTGAAAAGAATAGGTAGCATGATCTTATTCAACAAGTTTGATAGATTCATTAATAAAGGTACTTGTAATAGACAAAACTTCTCTATTTGTTTCAATATTTAAAAAGTCAATTCCATACAAAAGAGTTTCAATTTTATCATCTTGTTTCAAATTGTTAAAGGAGAAATTTATGTCATGCATGTTGAATAATCCATTTAGCCTGTCAAGCATTTGGCGTCTTATATCATTGTTGAGGCAACAGTGTAAGAGGAAATGCTCTGTGGTTTGTTTTAAACCACATCTGCATACATCAGAATCGATAGTTGTAAAAGAGTGGGCCATTTTATGTGCATTTAACAAGACATTTGGCGTATAGCATTCACGGTCTATTACTGCCTACCACATAGCAGTCACTGTCTGTAGCAAATGGCAGGTGGTGACATTTTGCATGTTAATGCCTTGTTTGGTATTGAAAGAATTCTGCCCAGCATTGTGGATGAGAGTTACATGTGCACTCAAGTTTGCTTATTCCTACTGTGGACCTGTGATAGACAAAAAGTGAATTTTAGAAATATTCTATCGTCATTGTAGGTGAACATCAATATGAACTGTTAGACTTTGTAGCTGCTAAGTTTCATGAAGAGATGGGAGTTTTCAAATTGTTGGTAAGTTTACATTTAGTGAAAAAACAGTCATTGCACAAGTGGCAACATTTGGAAACAAACTACAAACCCCTATATCATTATCATTGAACATGGGGAATCTCTATGTCAGTCAAATAACTGTAGATTTAAATTGTTTATGCCAAATTAATGTTCAGGGTCTACAGGTGGTTGCCACAACATAGAAATATGCGTGCAAAACACTTTTGTAAAGTGTTGTTATTTAATACAAGTTTGACTTTTTGACGTTCATCTTCATTTCATTAGGATTTCTTATGTCACCACCAAAAAATGGTGACATATTGGTATGGTCTCCCATTTTTTGTGACGGCAGTTGGTGGTTGGTGATTGGTGATCGGCATCTTTAGCAAATTCTTACAATTTCCAACAGCTTAACAAATACTGTTCAGACATGTTTTCTGAAGTTCAAATCTTACTTAAGATTTTCCTTCAATGACCTTTTTGAGGTAAAAAAAGTTAAAAAGGTCTTTTTGACCAATTTCTTTTTTCAAAATCATCTACAAGTTCTCAAATGTTCAAATCTGACTATAGATTTGACCTTTATTGACCTTCTCAAGGTAAAAAAAGATTGATAAGATTGTGAGCAACTAGGTGGTGACATTTTGTTCTCAAAAGTTCTCAAAAATTCAAATATGACTATAGATTTGAGATTTTCAATGACCCTCTTCAGGACCTTCAATGACCTTCTCAAGGTCAAAAAGGTATTTTTTCAACTTGCTTCAAATTGACCAAATTCTTTTTTCAAAATCATCAAGTTTCAATGTTCAAATCTGACTATAGATTTGACCTTTAGTGACCTTCTCAAGGTAAAAAAGATTCATAAGATTGTGAGCAACTAGGTCGTGACATTTTGTCATGTTATTGCCTTGTGCAAAGTTGTTTTGTAAAAATTATCCTGGAAAGCGAGTCAGGATTTCTTAAAAAAGTAAAGTATCTATCAATATTTTCAGATAGTAGATTCAATTATGGCGTTGTTTCGTGTTGACTTCAGTGGCCGAGGGGAACTAGCTGATAGACAACAAAAGCTGGCACAGATGCTCTCCAGATTACAGAAAATCTCAGAAGGTATGATATTTCCATCTATGTTCATGACAAATGAAATACGATGACATAATAGCAGTGAATAGCGTTGCATCACTTAACAGTGCTCCTGAAGGAATACATGTAATACCCTTCCCAACAGTTGTTATGTCCCCACCACATAGTGTGGGGCCATATTGTCGGCCTAGGCGCGTCCGTCCGTCTGTCTGTCCGTCTGTCCGTACGTCCGGGAGTTTTCTCCAAAACCGCTACAGATATCACCTTCAAATTTTCAGGGATAACTTATGAGTGCATACAGATGTGGATGAAAAAAAATTAACTCGATACCAACTTCCTGTCGGCCATTTTGAAGTCAAATGCTAAAATCCTTGTCTGCAAACTTTAAGAAAAACGGCTTCACAGTTGCTTTAACATCTTGTTCAGCTCACTTCATTCTAGATCTGATTAGGTTTTGGACCTGTAAGCTCAGTCATGTCAGCCATTTTGAATGTTTTAAGAAAAGTTAGCGCA
The DNA here is from genome assembly GCA_903813345.2 of Owenia fusiformis. Taxonomy (NCBI): domain Eukaryota; kingdom Metazoa; phylum Annelida; class Polychaeta; order Sabellida; family Oweniidae; genus Owenia; species Owenia fusiformis. The sequence goes on along the minus strand of CAIIXF020000009.1, from coordinate 13,389,098 downwards.
CGATAATACTTTGTATCATATTGAATGGTGTTATTCAGTTTTCATACTTAAACTATTTAGTAGCTTTATAAATAATTTCAGGTGTACTTTGTTGTAAAAGCCTATGTTATTGTTAACAGTAGTTATATGTGATAATTTTGTTGAAAGAAATTAGCAAAAACTCATAATCACTTTTTTATTGTCGGCCATTTTGGATTTTTCGGTCCTAAAATCTCGTGTGTAAAGTCTTGTCTACACGTTTTCAGGTGAACCATTTGGTGGATCAATTTCAAATTTTCAGGGATGATTCTTAGTATGAAAATCTAGATCTGATTAGTTTTTGGGCATTCTGGGTAAATGTCAAGGCAGCCATTTTGGATTTTCCATCCTAAAATCTTGTCAGTAAAGTCTTGTCTACGCATTTTCAGGTGAACCGTTTGGTAGATCAATTTCAAATTTTCAGGGATGATTCTCAGTATAAAATCTAGATCTGATTAGTTTTTGGGCATTCTGGGTAAATGTCAAGGCAGCCATTTTGGATTTTCCGTCCTCAAATCTTGTCTGTAAAGTCTTGTCTACGCATTTCCAGGTGAACCGTTTGGTAGATCAATTTGAAATTTTCAGGGATGATTCTCAGTATGAAAATCTAGATCTCATTAGTTTTTATGCATTCTGGATAAATGTCAAGGCAGCCATTTTGGATTTTCCGTCTTAAAATCTTGCCCGTAAAGTCTTGTCTACGCGTTTTTAGGTGAACCGTTTGGTAGATCAATTTCAAGTTTTCAGGAATGATTCTTAGTATGAAAATCTAGATCTGATTAGTTTTTGGGCATTCTGGGTAAATGTCAAGGCAGCCATTTTGGATTTTCTGTCCTAAAATCTTGTCTGTAAAGTATTGTCTACACATTTCCAGGTGAACTGTTTGGTAGATCAATTTCAAATTTTCAGGGATGATTCTTAGTATGAAAATCTAGATCTCATTAGTTTTTATGCATTCAGGATAAATGTCAAGGCAGCCATTTTGGATTTTCCGGCTTAAAATCTTGCCTGTAAAGTCTTGTCTACGCGTTTTTAGGTGAACCGTTAGGTAGATCAATTTCAAATTTTCAGGGATGATTCTATGAAAATCTAGATCTGATTAGTTTTTGGGCATTCTGGGTAAATGTCAAGGCAGCCATTTTGGATTTTCTGTCCTAAAATCTTGTTTGTAAAGTTTTGTCTACGCATTTCCAGGTGAACCGTTTGGTAGATCAATTTCAAATTTTCAGGGATGATTCTTAGTATGAAAATCTAGAACTGACTAATTTTTGGGCATTATGGGTAAATTTTAAGGTGGCCATATTGGATTTTCCATCCTCAAATTGTGTCGTTAAAGTCTTGTCTACTCATTTTTAGGATAACCATTTGATGGGATCACCCATAGGTGGGGACATTTTGTACACATTTGTGTTCTTGTTTCATTTTGAAACATTCATTAATATAAACCTTTTGGGATCATTAAGATTCTATCATATCAGCAGCACTAAAGCATGTTTTCTATTCAGAGTCTAATGTACAGTAATCTGACAACCATTTACTAAGCTCCAATTAAATTATAATCAATAATAAAATTCACAAATAGCTCGAGAGGGAAGCTGTGTCTGATTCCAGCCATTCCGAAGACAGTATTTCATGTAACTGCACTGCATTATATCACCAAACACTGCATTCAAGATCACTTATTAAACAGTTGTCAAGTTCTCCAGATTGAAATTGATACTTTGCCAGCTTGACCCTTGCAAAAAGTTTCATTGAATACATGTTCTCTTAGTAATTTTGTATCTTTTAGGTGATTTCATAGAAAATATTTTTCAATGTGTGAAGAGAATTTAAGCCCAAGACTCAATGCATTGTGGCTGCTTCATTTGGTCAGAGGTTGTTTCCTCAACTTTGCATTCCCGTTGCGCAGTCATGTAAATATTTGGAAACAACACTTTCAATGGAATGATTCAGCACACAATGCACTGAGCCCAGTGCTTAAATCCTTTAACAATATGCACGCTTAACTTAAGGCAGAACAAAAAGTATTTCTTATGTTTTGTGTTTTCTGAAGCCTACATGCTGCCACCTATCTGCAGTTACATCTCCATTGTTTTGTTTCAGAATACAATGTTGCTGTGTTTGTCACTAATCAGATGACATCAGACCCAGGAGCAACTATGAGGTAATTATGCATACTCTATTCCATTACTGTAAGCATGCTCTATCCCATTACTGTAAACATGGTTAATTTGGTGCAAATATATCTGGCATATTTTGCTAATTCTTCCAAGGATGCATGCTCTATTCCATTACTGTAAGCATGTTCTATCCCATTACTGTAAACATGGTTAAGGTGCAAATATATCTGGCATATTTTGCTAATTCTTCCAAGGATGCATACTCTATTCCATTACTGTAAGCATGTTCTATCCCATTACTGTAAACATGGTTAATTTGGTGCAAATATATCTGGCATATTTTGCTAATTCTTCCAAGGATGCATGCTCTATTCCATTACTGTAAGCATGTTCTATCCCATTACTGTAAACATGGTTAAGGTGCAAATATATCTGGCATATTTTGCTAATTCTTCCAAGGATGCATACTCTATTCCATTACTGTAAGCTTGTTCTATCCCCAGGCCCGTAAGACACTTTTCTCCAAGGGGGGTGCGGTTTTTAGCTTACTAAAGAGAATATAAAATTGTCATTTTTTTGCCGCGTAAATCAAATCGCGTAAGACAGAGGGGGGGGGGGGGGGGGGTCAGTTACTCCCTATATTGGTTTGGAATTAACAAATGCATGCAACTTCCAAACGTTCCAATTGTTTTGTGGGGGTGTGAGGAAAATTTTACAGTTTTGAGATGCTATTTGGTGCTTTCTGGGCACTTTCAAAGTGTAAGTTTCTAAGTAGTACGCAACCACCACGGGAATAAGAGTTGAGTGAATAAAAAACCGAGCATTCAGGGGGGTCCCAGGAAAATTTTGAAATTGGGTTGTATTTGGAGCGAATTTGCAACCATCTGGTACGCCTGTGCGTTATGAGTTATTTGTCCCCCATATCAAAATTTACAATATCAAGGTGCTATTTGATGAAGTTTGGGCACTTTAAAAGTGTCTGTGCCTAAAAGTGCCTTTTTCCCAAGAAAATTTTATAATTTTAAGATGCTATTTGGTCTTTTCTGGGCCCTTTCAAAGGGTATGAGTCAATAAAAAATTTGAAAAATCTCAAGGGAGGGGGGCTGCCAGAGGGGGAAGTGGAGTGGGAATGCCAGAGGGCGAGTAAGTGTTAGTCTTCTAGAATCATTAACTTTATCAAGGGGCTATTTTATGATGTCTGGGCAATTTAAAAGTGTCTGAGACAATACATAAAACAAATTCAGAACTTTTCCATTGTTTTGTTTGGGGTGTGAGGGGTGGCCCACTCCCCCTAGAAAATTTTACAATTTTAAGATGCTATTTGGTGCTTTCTGGGTACTTTCAAAGTGTATGAGTCAATGAAAAAAAAATACAAAAAAACATTTTTCAAAAAAAATATTTTTTTCAAAATTTTTTTTTTCAAATTTATTTTGGGGGTTGACAAAGGGGGGTGCGGTCGCACCCATCGCACCCCCCATCTGACGGCCCTGATCCCATTACTGTAAACATGGTTAAGGTGCAAATATATCTGGCATATTTTGCTAATTCTTCCAAGGATGCATGCTCTATTCCATTACTGTAAGCATGTTCTATCCCATTACTGTAAACATGGTTAATTTGGTGCAAATATATCTCGCATATTTTGCTAATTCTTCCAAGGATGCATGCTCTATCCCATTACTGTAAGCATGGTCTATCCCATTACTGTAAACATGGTTAATTTGGTGCAAATATATCTGGCATATTTTGCTAATTCTTCCAAATATGCATGCTCTATCCCATTCCTGTAAGCATGGTCTATCCCATTACTGTAAACATGGTTAATTTGGTGCAAATATATCCGGCATATTTTGCTCATTCTTCCAAGGATTTATTTGGGGGAATGACCAATTTCTCATTGGCTTAACATTCTAAATATTGATTACAACTATTTCTCAGACTAGAGAGTGTTAAATAAATTACTGAGTATTAGAATTCTTTTTATGCAGTTGGATTCTAATTGTATTGGTTAATCGGTAGAATGAGTGAATTTTCGATTTTTGCGTGTTATTTAACTTATTTCGATTGTCAAAATTCCTTCATCTATTGGTACATCCGGGTCTGATGCAGCAGGGGGTTCCCCTTCCACCATCTAGAAAACAGATGCAAAAGATCTCGATGAAGAGGGCAAATTTCCTCATTCTACCAATAAACCTGTATGATTGGTGATTCAACTACAAAAAAAGAAACCTGAAATAGGCTAATCAGGAATGTATTGAGGTTGGTAATTTAAGTGTAGGAGGCGTGAATTAATCTCCCATGGTGTAATCGTACAGGCAAAAGATCATGACGTTTTCAGGATTATAGTGCTGGCACGGGACAATCAATACCCTTATATATCCAAGGATAAAAGCCTATTATATACAATATATAATTTTGCCTCAGATATTTAAGAAATTCATACTTTGAATCATTGTAAGAAACAAATGAACAAAATGTGTCATGAAATGCACTTTCATCTCATGCTTTATTACAATCTCTTTTATTTCCTTATATCATAGTTTACAATAATGTAGTTAGTTATAATTGTGACCAATCACTAATAGCTTAGCATGCTTGTATTAGCATAAAGACTAACTATTTTCTAAAATATTTAACTAATAGATTTGTTTGTAATGTGAACTTAAACTCTGCTATCTAGCCGAGGATAAACAACACCACTTGTTATCATTTATTGTTATTAGACAACCAGGAAGACATTTAAATCTGATAAGAAGCTGTCTAAATAAACCATTCATATTTTAATGCTGCAGTATCTTAAGACCTTATCTTAGACAAATTTTGTGACAACTAACCAATCATTTGTTGTCTTTGTTATTGTAGTAGTAATGTAGCTTTTCGTAGAAACTGTTTAGAAAAAATTAAGATTTGGCATTCGATTTCCACTTGGAAAGTATAGTGCTAAAATGTGATGGACTTTGAAGTATAGAATCTTTTAAGACAGGATACCAGATCATGATATGAACACTCTCTTATATTTCACAAAGAGATATAAAAGTGGCACTAATGATTGTTATTCATTAGTCATTAGATTAATTCAATTTAACACAAAATGGTAAAATTCAAGCCATTTTATTTCATTTTTCCATTTTGAGAGATTTTCAGTGAGATCAGGTAAATAGATCTTCATTTTACTTTGTAGTCACCAGAGGAAGTACATTATGTTTAGTTGATCCCATCCTTTACTGTGCATAATTTTTGTAATTTTGTATGATAAATGTTTGGATGTATACTGTGTATTATTACAATGTTTTATTTCATTATTTCATGTATAGATTTATTGTTTAATAATTGCATGTTACCTGACTGGATTGGTATGTGTACTTTTGTACATATACATGTTTTTAAATAAACAAATTAAAATTAATGCTTTTGTATTTGTACAAATAGACATTTGAAGAGTTTACCAAACAAAAATAAAAAACAATAAAAATTTCATGAGTTGTGTAGTCTTCAGTCTTGTAGGGGATAGCAAATGTCTCTTTATTTCAAATTGAGCCACTCAGAGGCTAGAAGTATCCTCCTTGGTAAATAAGAAATGACTCCATTGAAATAAACTGCAAAATATTTTATAATATATTACAATTTAAGTTTATATTATATTGCAGCACATTCAAAGACTATTCCTGGCTTAATGTGTTGATTTCTAGGGACTATGCAATTGCTTTATGCAATGGCTAAAGTTAGAATTGTGTAAAAACAGTTCTGATGCAAAACAAAGTTGTTTAAAACATTCGAACATAGTTTATATATTGCACTTTTGACACCTTGTATATAGTCTGTCACATGTTGAAAAAAATTTAGTTGTTCATAATATACAGTTCTAGTTGCTCAGTCAAAGTCTATACTTCTACTGTGTTACTGGTAGTGACACATTAGAATTTGTATACTGTACTTGTGACGCGCTCAATGTCTGGTAGATGTTTAAAAGGTTGTGTTCCATCTGGACGTGTGTATTGGTTCACTTGAATAGAATCAACACATTCAACATTTGGGTCTTCCTCATCTAGTAACTGAAAGAAAACAGAAAATGTTCAATTTTTGATTAGATGGTCTAGTTTTATTATTCACTCCGGGAATCCTTTGAGAACCCGTTTCTCTGGTTAATTTTGCCACAATCAGGCATTAATATTAACAAGTTTTTTTCAGTTTTATTTGCCTAAAATACTAAACCTTGAATCTTTCATTAACTTCTTAAAACATGATTAGGTCTTGATCAAACATATTGGGTTCTTAATTGAAACTTTTATATACCATATATATATCTCAAATATGGTATATCTCATTCAATTATGATTTCCTCTAACATTTCTTTCCTAAAACATTTTAAAATCCCAATTTACTTTTTTATTTGATACCTACACAAGTGATAGGGTTGGCATTTTTGGCTGCTACCCCAACAAATCCCTTCTCTTTGGCTAATACAGGTATCCCCTCCAACAGAACCTTAGAGACTTCCAGCTTCTCCCCAACACTAAGATTAGGATCAACTGCAAATGAATATTGATACATCCAATTCCCTCCATACCGTCCTAATGTTGCCGGTTCCAGTTTTCCTTTCATCTCTATTAAATCTTGAAGCAAAAGAAAACCATCAGAGAAACTTTGTTCTTCTGTTAAACCAAGATCCTGTTGAAATGTAGCAAAATTTGCATTGATGCAACATGCAACCATTTTCTGTGTGGTTTTGTCAACTGCTGCTACAGAGATATTTTTCTCTAGTATACCACTAGTCCAGCAATTGTTTAATAGCTTTGTAATTTCATCATGGTTATATAATGGACTTATCCATGGATGGGTTTCTGTGAAGGCAGTTAAGGTCAACTGCTTGCCATGATCCCTATCTGGACAATCATTCAATGAGACTACAATGAAATTATTAGATTCTGCAAAAATTCTTGAAAATTGCTTGAATGTGTTTTCTGTTTCAGATGTAACATTCCCTTTAGGGTATGGGTTATCTTTCATAGCATTCCTTTCCAAAAGGGACACAATGTCATTAATAGTCAGCCTTTCTGTGATAATGTCTCCAAGTGATATAACGTAGTGATTTTTCTTCATTGCTATAATGAATTGCGCTACATGGAGTGAATTAAGGCCTATCTCTGGTAAACCTTTACTCGTATCTATGGCTTCTGGCCTCACGTGAAGAATGGATGAAAGTGTGGTCAGCACAAGCTCTTTTTCAGCCATTTTCTTGAATCAGAAAACAAGTTGACATTAAAAAGATTGTTTAGGACAGTATCAACTGTCTGTTGATTCTCACCACATGACCATGTTGAACTCATAACCACCATCATCCATTACACCCTCCCTGCTAATTTCTACCTCATTTCTACTTTGATTGCCACTCCTCACATTGATTTTTGTCACATTTCCTCAATTGAGATTCACCTCTGGTTATTTTAGACAACCCTCCCTATTGATTCCCAGGCCAGAGTTTTCCTTACAAACATCTACTAAATATTCTTGTACTCGTATAATGACTCCTATCGTACTAGTTTCAAGAGACTTATGTATTATTACAGAATTGTTATCTACTTACCACTGTTCAGTATCACCTAGAAGACTAAGTCTGACCTTGATAGACTGCAAGGCAGCGTGTGTAAAGTTCATGCACTAAAGTGAGACTGCTTCTGTTATTTCAAGTACAACATAAATCAATGTTGATACTCGTTATAGTGCTGCACACCCTCGCACATATATCTGGAAATATAGCAATTGCAAGAGTTTAAATTTTATGAAATTATGCAATGCTTGTTCTAAAATTTTCAGTAAAGAAAGTTATTCCAGGAAACTATAATTCATCTCAAGGATATGCTTTTAAAATATCAACACAATTCCTCAAAATTATGAAATGTTTGTAGGCCTTTGAAAATCCCCTTTCAGTAAAATTGGCAGCACATTGAAATTGAGAATTTCAATGATGAATTGGAAAATATATAAGGAACATGTATTTTTGGTCTATTTTTATAAGTTTCAAGAAACTTTCCTACTTAGAGCAACTGTCATTTGTTCATGAGTAATAATTGTGACTAATGGGACTGTCCCTAAAATACTCTATTTTTATAACACCCTGAAATTCACCACTTACAGGATACAAAACTTCTTTCCTGAAAATATCAAGGCTTGAAATATTGCTTTCTTTGGAAGCAGCAATGATAACAGGTACATGCACCACTTGTCTGTTCACCAACAATTTTCTGACAAAAGATAATTGCCATTCATTTAAACTTATGCTCATATCAGCAATTTATATCATTGATCTCAGCTTTTATTTTTGCCTCATTTTGAAAAATGGCCTTTTGTCATCAAAGTATTATTTTCGACTACTAGTTCTAAAACTTGGCATATTTATTTAAAGTTATCTGAGTAGGGAGGCTTCTACTTTGTCACATAAATGTAATAAAACTTTTTATCTTCAGTTTTCAAGCAGACCCTAAGAAGCCTATAGGAGGTCACATCTTGGCCCATGCTTCTACTACAAGACTCAGTCTCAGGAAGGGCAGGGGGGAACTTAGGATAGCCAAGATTTACGACAGGTATGACATGAAAATTAATGTATGAAAAACTTGGATTTGTTAGGGAAATGGATGTGATCATTTCAGTTTGATTTCATCTGAAATTAAATCATGTCTACTGAATCTAGTCACAGAAAGTCAACTGAAAAGTTCTAAAGTCAATATGATTTTTTTTGTTAAAGTGTTTGCATATATATTGATGAATGTCTCACAAATGAAAATAATGTCAAGTTATTTAGGCCTATTAAACAGTTAAATATTACACGAATATTTCATTCTATTGAGGTGAATACCTGTGCATCTTTCACAAGATGATATTCCACTAGCATACTGTGCCACAGATATTCACCTTGAGAAGAATGAAAAAGTATTATGTCGGTGTTTGTATATTCCTTGGCTTATATTCGATATTTTGCTGCTCTGTTATGATACCCATCTTTATTTCTCACTTCACCAATCTTTTTAATTTTTAGTCCGTTCACATTTTTTCACAATTTGTAAGTTGATATTGCTCCCAGTCTCCACCATCCAATCAGCAAAAACTTTGATAAGAATGTTAATAGTTGAATTTTGTGCTAATGTGTACAACTGGTGTCAGTTTCATTTAAATCTTTTCGCATCTGCCATGATTTTAGCGTGAAGAGTAGTGAATATCGCCAAATCTTTCGTGACACACAACTCAATTTTGACCAATCGTACCAATGGCAAACTTGATAGATACGTAATAATTCTGAATATTTCAGCCCTGATCTTCCTGAGAATGAAGCAACATTTGCAATCACCCAAGGAGGAATATCTGATGCCAAAGAATGATCTTAATAGCAGTGTTAATCAGTGTTACCCTGCACCAAGTTGAAAAAATGTCCTGGAGGAACCCTGTATATTCATCAGACGTGATGAAAGTACAATTTAAACTGGACCCAACTAATTCTAGGATAAGCAATAATTGTACTGCTTGTAGGCTAATAATTGGATAATGAATAGTGAAAATCACCTTGAGAGAAATGTCATGTTCTTGAATGATATTAGAATTTATAGTGAATCTAGCAAGGACCAAACATTAGTCAAAATTGTAAATGAATGCCAGAAAGACAGACACTCAAATTGATAAAATATCTGGAGTAAGTTTGGACAGAAGCAGAACTAACTAATTAACTAACCAAACAGTATAGGTGGCATTTTTTGTGAAAATTGTGGATCTTCCATTTATACAATTCAGTGTCGGGAATAATATACATGTACATGTATGTCTAAATGAATGTGTTGGAAATGACAAAGAATGTTCATTGAGCAAAAAGACCTACCAATGAATGAATTTATGAAAGTGTTGGCTGTTGTGAATGAAATATTTTGGCCTATTGTAATAATGAATAACAAAGTTAGATACTCAGATTTTATATATTTATTATTAGAAAACTGAATTAAATACACATGTAGCTAGTCTGTAAATAATTATGGCGTTAAATTATTTATTTAATAATAATAATAAACCAATAAAGATGATGCATCTTGAAAATACAAATTAATTCGTCTTTATTGTATTTCCTAGCTGTTAAATCCAGGATGAAAATGATACCTTTTTCCATTATTTCATAGAAGGAACTACATCTTCAAAATGGTGTCTCACAACTATGTTATGAACCTGGTGGGATATTGTGCATAGTGAATGCAAATCATCAAAATAGACCTATTGAGGTTTCTGCTATAACAATATATTTGAAGCATGGGTTCATCTAGCAATTCCATCATTAACACAAGCAATATTACATATATGCAGTTATGACAAATTGTAGTACAAAATAAATTGTATAGGCCTATATAACATAATTTTCTCAAATCTAACAGAATATATAGAAGTAAGTGAATGGGTAATATAGAAGCCCACAACCAAGTTCTGCACATTATAGCTGACTGGCCAAATAGCTATTAATCTAAATAAATACGCATTTCATTTCTAAGACATTGAATGTTAAATAAATGCATTGAAGCTGTACATGACTAAATATTCTTCGCTGATAATATTAAACAACAACAATGTTCACTTATGATGACCATAATTTCCCAGACATTCTGGAACAGCCCTCATACAACATAATATAGATGATATATCTCTGTATAAAACTGTACACTATCTACATTAATGTATATTACAATATTTATATAACATTAAACTTCTCATGTTTTGATATTTCCCTCATAGACATACATTAAAGACTTATGGCACCTTGGCATTTTAACTAATCTAGCCTAAATATAAATAAATAACATTTTAGAAATAAATTTCATTCCTAAAAACTAAACAGCTGTAAATATTGCTACATTCACATTTTTTGTTGGATTGTCCATATAAGTGGACTTGAATAGATGCATTTGCAAAGAAAATATAATCTCCCATCCCAGCCAATACATAACAAGAGGTAACAACTGTATGCAAGTGTTCTCATTTGCTTGGATTTCTCCAGTTTTTCCCAGGTGAAGGCCTACAATATAATATTCTAGTAATGAAGTACATCTAAAGTAAATTCAATTTGATTAATCTTTTAAATTAATATACTTAGTATTAACTATATGTAGATATAAAGCTACATCAAAAGCATATCTGAATTCTGATGTGTATAAAGCAAGTGGAGTTTCTCTTACCATCAATATTGTGAACTAACAATTTGAACACAATCACATTCTAAATCTATGCATTTTACATCACCAATTTATATAATGGAATCCTCTCAAGTGACTTATTATTGTCAATTTCATTTTGTATTGCATTTTATTTACCGGAACACACATATTTGATCTCAGCCAAGTCCTGCCGAAAGCAGCTTTTAAAGTTTTTTTGTAATATTTATCCATCTTGGGATGACTGATATTGTATTCATATCCAGGGGACAGGGGTCTTGTACCGCAAAGCAATTATATCATTGTAGACATTCCTAGACAAACAGAACTCTGTATGCCAGTTTTTGATACATTCATTGTCTTGAGCATGTTGGGTGAACACCTAAACATTTTTATGTTTTATTTATATCTCCTTCAAATCCTTCATTCAAATCCAACTATGATGTCATTCTCCTACTGTGATGTCATTATTATTGTACATCATTTGTGATATCATGATTCAATACCAGCTTTCTAGATCACCATGTACCCTGAATCTGTAGATACATGTGTACTCTTCATTGCCCCAATTGCTCTCTATTTTCAACTCAACAAACAGGTAACCATCTGGATCTTGCACCTGGAACAGTTACATATTTGAATAAATATAGTAATAGAAATGATAAGTGTCATAGAGACCAACAAGGCATTAACATGCAAAATGTCACCACATTTTATTTGTTACAGACGCTGACTGCCAAACACCAACTCCAGAACACCGTCCACAAATAAGTTGGAGACTATAACAACATTGAAAGAAAATACATTTAGACACAAGTTCAACCAATGATAAAGAGACAGATCCCCATCATTCAAAACAATGATGGATTAGTCTACTAATGCAGAGGCTATTCACAGGGAAGGCTTTGATAAAATGATATCTATGATCTTTCCCCCCTTCTTGCTACATCTGACACAGCAATGCAGAACGATCCTCAACAAAAGTTACTTCTTTTTTCAAGCTGTAATCTCATTAAAGTGCCCGATAAACTATAAAATGCGCATGCGTCCAGGTGTTGATAAACTATAAATAGCGAAAATCCAGGGTTTGTCACCACAAGGTAAGCCAGGGCGTGTTGAGAGAACAGCTAGTGTTGATATTGAATTTACATGTAGCCAGATAAGTTTCCTTATTGAAATTACATATGGTTATTAGCAATACTTTGTAGGTGCTAAATAATAAAATATTTAGAGTATATGAGAGAAATTGGCCATTTCGAAGCTGTTGAAAAGTTTGTGGCTCTCGGCTACACCGGGGAATTTACTTCCATGAGTACACACATAAATGTGGGGCTCCCCAAGAGGTACGCGACAAGGTGACCTGGCATCAAATGTGCGACTAAATGCTACTATCGAGAAGATAAAATAACGAATACGACAATAAGTTATTGCATGTGACAATTCCGAGTATTCATCTCACTGAAGTATTTTGAAGTGAAAATAAGATTTTTGTTTTGATACATGGATTCAGATGAACGTAACTTTATTCTGACAATTAATCAAAACTGAACAAAATTGATTGTACGTAACAGACAATTTATTGTTTTACAATGTTTTGATTGGCTAAATGAATGAAACCAACAAATTATGACATGTAAAATGACAATTTTGAAATGTAAAATTTAAAAGTGACAAACACAACCTCCCTATCCACTCTTTGGGAGCCCTACTAATATGTACATGCAGCAGTGGTAGTGTACAGCTTATTATCACACTACTGGGCTTTGTATTCTAGAGCCTGTTGTTTGTAATAACACTGTTCACTCAACGTATGTTTTGTGTGTGGGCAGTCAACGATAATCATTGTTTCATCCCGGTTATATGACCTCGGCAATTATAACAAAACCGTACTAAACGAAAAAACGCAAATAAGAGAAAGCTTTCACACACATATAAAAAATGAACTAGTCTAATCCGCCAGTATAAACTCTGTGCTATACGTAGCCGGGTCAGGCGCACACTTTAACTCTAAAAATCTATGAAGCCTAGTTGAGGTGCACCACTTTACATTTTCCTAATGGTATTACTGATTATATTGAGATTAAGTCATCTCCAAAGTGACTTACCTCAACTGGGAAGTTCTGTAAAGATGGACCATTATCATCATATGTATAGTTGCCTAGTAACAAGCCATCAATGTCTTTCTCATGCTTCAGACCCTGCAAAGATATGGTTCACATATTCAAATACCTCAGTCATAGTGTCGATATGTAATATAGTTAAGTACTATTTACACTAAATACAAAGCAGAATAAAAGCCACTTGATTTTGTCATGACATGAAATATTTAAATATTTGTATTTTAAACAAGTTAACCCTGGTTCTACGTGTTTTCTTACTTTATTAATATCATTCAAGCATTTACAATAATCAAAATTAGGCTACTTTATTTCTTTTCTGAAAGAAAATCATGGAAGACGTGCTACAATTGACAATGTTGAAAGTTAAATATGTACATTGTGAGACTAACTGAGCTTCCTTTAGATCCAGGACAAAATATAATTGCTTTGCGATACTAGACTGTCCCCTGGATATGAATATAATATCACAACCAGCAGGCAATGAGAGAAAAAGACAAATTGCAGATTGTTTTTACAAATTTTGTCAGTTGATTTTCCAACAACTTGCTGGTTATCATAAATTCTATCAAAATCACTGACTAGCCTCTGTACTGATATAAGATTACAATTTCAGTAACTTCATTAGAATATAATTTCAACATGGAAATATTGCGAAATTCTTCTGGAGAAAAGAAAATCACCCTTTGCCTGCTGTTTTATGAAACTCCTGCATTGGTACACTTTAACTTACCCAGACTGTAAAGTTCTGTGGGGCACTATCAATATGTCCATTGGGAGACAGAGACTTGGGGATATGCTCAAGAGAAAATGACGAAGGCTTTATAACACCCGACAGCTGGATCACGAGATAACCTTTATCACCTTTAAAAGCCCAGCATTGTCCAGGATGTACATCAGGCTGAAATTGAAATAAATCTATAAATAAAACACACAAATGACATTTATTGTTCAGTTATTTTTAGGCATCCAGGTGTTTAACCACCTTAATCAATAGAATTCAACGATTTAACATTTTTTAAATGTAAATTGGCTTTTTACTACTTCAAAATGAAATTAGTTTAGTATACAAATGACCCCGATTTTTAAGAAATTTCATGGTGTTTACAATTAAAGAAACAGATATTATGAGATATCAAGGAAAATGGAACTGATAATTTACTTTAGAGAGTGTTGACAAATATAGGTTCCATACTGTAACTCCAAGGTATTCATAATTCAGTCTTTTATTTAAATTGGCTCACTTGAATGACTGTCCTTGGGGAGTTGCTATTATACCACAGGGGGATGCCAAACATACTGATCTGTGCTGTGCGCCTCTGGTATGTCTCAGAACACCTGGTGCTCAATATACTCCCACCTAAATAAAAAGTGATTTTTAATTCTCTTTATCATGTTTATGCAGCATAACACATACATTTCAGGACTTAATACTTGGTATAAATACATTGTATGAGTTTGCCCATTAAAATATTGTTAATTCTCAAAATGTATTGATTGACATAAATATAAAAATCCCAGCCAAATTATGCATCACATGTCTTACAAAGTTCATTATGTAATAGATTATAAATCTCAACATTTTATAGATTATTATGATATCACAAAATATCAAATGGCTCAAGTGAATGAAAGGAACTTTTTAAACATGTGCATATCCTTGCCTGCTTATGAAGTTTCTGTGATAACCTGTTTATATGACAGTGTTCCACTTCAGAAGGACTTAAACCTATAAATCTTAATTTATCAGTGGAATGCCACATGCCACTTACCTGCAGATTCCAATGCATAGTCCACCATTCCTGTTCTATCAGCACCATATATGGCAAGAGCTTCTGCGATAATTAGTTTCACATCCTGAATCAAAACAAAAATGAAACTCCAGTTATTTCAATGTTTTTCAACCTAGACCTATAGGTTAATATCTATACACCTATAGGTTAATTATCTATAGAAAGTTTGTCTCAAAGTCTACTGAAGGGGCAAGTTAGTTTTGCTTTTAATTCATTTAATTTAGGATTAGAAAATGAGGAAATATTAGACTTTTAACTAATGAACAGCAATTTCCCAAAGAAAATATCCTGTCACTAAGAGTTCAATTGAGATAATTAGTATTTAATATTCATAAAATTCCATCAACAATTTACATAATAGATAATATCCCAGAGTCACTTACATTTTGAGTTAGACTAGTATTATTATTATGCGTGGACACATAAACAGCGCCACCTGCTTTCTCTGCATTCTGTCTCTCTATCACTCGTTCAGTCACCATAGCAGCAAGGGCAGCCAGCCTCTTATCAACATCATCCTTGGAGACAAAGTTGCTATGCAACCAGGATGTGAAGGCAGAGGAGGAAGATCCACTACCTCCTGTGCCAGACCCAGCAGCTGCTCCTCCCATCATCTGCAATTATGGAAAATCAAATCTAAACATGTTCATGTCAAAGGTGGAATTGGCAATTACGGATTAATGTGAACAAGCATGAAAGCAACACACTATACTGTAACAAGGCATTAACATGACAAAATGTCACCACCTAGTTGCTCACAATATTATGAGTTCAAACTTTAGTCAGATTTGAATTTCTGAGAACTTGTAAAGTCAAATTAGAACTTCTGAAAAGATGTAGATGATTTTGAAAAAAAAATTTGGTCAATTTGAAGCAAGTTGAAAACAGATCTTTTTGACCTTTTTGACCTTGAGAAGGTCATTAAAGGTCAAATGTCAAATCTAAAGTCAGATTTGAATTTCTGAGAACATGTAGATGATTTTGAAAAAAAAAATTAGTCAATTTGAAGCAAGTTGAAAAAAGACCTTTTTGACCTTGAGAAGGTCATTGAAGGTCAAATGTCAAATCTAAAGTCATATTTGAATTTCTGAGAACACGTAGATGATTTTGAAAAAAAATTTAGTCAATTTGAAGCAAGATGAAAAAATACCTTTTTGACCTTTTTTGACATTGAGAAGGTCATTGAAGGTCAAATGTCAAATCTAAAGTCAGATTTGAATTTCTGAGAACATGTAGATGATTTTGAAAAAAAAATTTAGTCAATTTGGGCCAAGTTGAAAAAAGACCTTTTTGACCTTTTTTGACTTTGAGAAGGTCATTGAAGGTCAATTGTCAAATCTTAAGTCAAATCTAAAGTCAGATTTGAATTTCTGAGAACACGTAGATGATTTTGAAAATTTTTTTTAGTCAATTTGAAGCAAGTTGAAAACAGACCTTTTTGACCTTTTTTGACCTTGAGAAGGTCATTAAAGGTCAAATGTCAAATCTAAAGTCAGATTTGAATTTCTGAGAACACGTAGATGATTTTGAAAAAAAAAATTAGTCAATTTGAAGCAAGTTGAAAAAAGACCTTTTTGACCTTTTTTGACTTTGAGAAGGTCATTAAAGGTCAAATGTCAAATCTAAAGTCAGATTTGAATTTCTGAGAACATGTAGATGATTTTGAAAAAAAAATTTAGTCAATTTGAAGCAAGTTGAAAAAAGACCTTTTTGACCTTTTTTGACTTTGAGAAGGTCATTGAAGGTCAAATGTCAAATCTTAAGTCAAATCTAAAGTCAGATTTGAATTTCTGAGAACACGTAGATGATTTTGAAAAATTTTTTTAGTCAATTTGAAGCAAGTTGAAAACAGACCTTTTTGACCTTTTTTGACCTTGAGAAGGTCATTGAAGGTCAAATGTCAAATCTTAAGTCAGATTTGAATTTCTGAGAACACGTAGATGATTTTGAAAAAAAAATTTAGTCAATTTGAAGCAAGTTGAAAACAGACCTTTTTGACCTTTTTTGACCTTGAGAAGGTCATTGAAGGTCAAATGTCAAATCTAAAGTCAGATTTGAAGGTCAAACGTCAAATCTAAAGTCAGATTTGAATTTCAGAGAACATGTAGATGATTTTGAAAAAAAATTTAGTCAATGTGAAGCAAGTTGAAAAAAGACCTTTTTGACCTTGAGAAGGTCATTGAAGGTCAAATGTCAAATCTAAAGTCAGATTTGAACTTCTGAGAACGAATGTAGATGATTTAGAAAAAAATTGAAGTCAGTCTAAACAGTATTTGTTAAGTTATAGGAAGTTGTAAGAAATTGTTACAGACGCCGGACGCCAACCACCAACCGCCGGACTTTTGGTGGTGACATAATTACTATCATTTAAAGGCAGAATCAGACAAAGGTAACTTGCAATTTTGGTACCACTTAGACTAACTACCTTCTAGCACTCAAGAATCTTTTTGCTGAGCTAATTCTTAAATAATTAAAAATTATATTATTTGTCAACTGGTCATTTTTATGCCAACTGGTTATTTCAGTCTGTTCAAACCTATTTCCTAACTCACCCCAGCTAAGTATGCAGCAATGTGATCCTTGACTGTAGCCCCCAGGAAAGTTTCATTCTTACAACAGTCTTTCACCGCAGCTAACAGGGCCCCCTGAGTGGCTTGTTCTGCCTGTAGCCTAGCTATATCTGCCTTCAAACCTGCCAGTGAGGCCTCCAATTTTAGAATATTGCCAGAGTTGGTTGTTCTGTCTTCCTCCCCTTGTCTGAAATAATCAGCAAGAAGTCTTGTGGTACATTTATAAATAAATGGGTGAGATTTGAACTATATCCACCTTCAAACCAGATTATTATTTTCCATGTTATGTAAAAAACTGAAGCCTCTCTAATAACACAATATGCAAGACTATGCTATTCAACACTTACATTTTCATGGCGGCCACGGCAGCAGCTAGTTCTGCAGACAACCCCTATAAACCATAAATCATAGTGAAATTCATTTCATAAAATAACATTTTGATTGCTCACCTGAAGACCATCTGGTTAATGAGGCAATATTAAAGGACAATTAATGAGGCATGGACAATTCATGTGAGGGATACAATTCATGGGATATGGTACAATTCATGAGATATGGTACAATTCATGAGGTATGATACAATGCAGGAGATATGGTACAAATCATGAGACGTGGAGAATTCATAGGATATGGTACAAATCATGAGACATGGACAATTCATGGGATATGGTACAATTTGTGAGAATTGGACAATTCGGGGAATATGGTACAATTCATGGGATGTTGTACAATTCATGAGACATGGACAATTCATGGGATTATCCCATATGGTACAATTCATGGGACATTCAAAACTGGATGTTACATGACTGAGGCCAAACAAATATGATTTCCAGTTCAATAAG
Source organism: Owenia fusiformis (assembly GCA_903813345.2). NCBI lineage: Eukaryota > Metazoa > Annelida > Polychaeta > Sabellida > Oweniidae > Owenia > Owenia fusiformis. Next base: position 13,370,459 of record CAIIXF020000009.1, on the reverse strand, counting down.
CTTTTCAATTCCCAATGCTATAAAAACTTGAATATATTTAATTTGTACTCAAAACTTCATCAAGTTACATGAAAAAAATTCAAGATTTTCAGACTGCTTTAACTTATCTGAGTTTATATCGGTGTGTTTAAATGCTAAGTGCTTAATAAAGTGATAAGAAGTTCAGCTTACTTCAGCTTTTCCAATGACTCCTTGAAGTTCACTCTGCAAAGCAGCAATTTTGGCATCTTGACCTGCAAATGCTGCTCCCTAAAATAAAAGCAAGTACATATATGTAAAATATATGTATCAAACTTTATCTTTAAAGAAATTAGAATTAGATGAGAGGATATAGTTAAATAGTAAATTAATGGAAAAATTATGCCCAGGCAGTATGCATGTCAGTATTGTACTACATGTATTGTTCTTGAAAATTTCTTCAACATGACTTAGTGAAGTGTGTCATATTTTATGATATTTTGTTGAGAAAAATCATTCTCAAAGGAACAAGCAAATATATTTTTATTAGCAATTGAAACAATGAATGTCCATCAATAATGGAGCATTTTTTTTTTGGGGGGGGGGGGGGGGTGACTTGGAGATTATGGTTTAAATATTTGTCCCCAAGATTAAGTGGTTAAGTCACTATTTTTCTTGGCAATTTATAAATTCAATAGTTCAACAGCATTAACTAAATAAATAACACAATAACATCAAACTTGATTTTACAGGTATAAAAATCAAATCTAAGCATACTAGTGTTGCTTTCCAAAAAGCTGGTGGTTCCTAAAAGACAATAAGCATACTTGCTACTATTTCTACTACTGTATATCACTTAATCAAAATAATTTAGTGAACAAGTCAAAATACTCGAGGAATTTAGAAAATTGCGTATGATATGATGGCATGCTCAAACATGCAAAATAAGAAAAATCTAAGAAGGCATAAAAAATAGGCAAGAAGTCAACACTCCAAATTCTTAAAATCTCTGAGAGAAAGAAAACAATGAATTATAGTTTTAGCTGCATGCAGCTTACCTGTGTCTCAGCAGCTTTCTTTTCCTCACTAGCCATCCCAGCAGCTAACCCGCCAGCTAACACACTCCATTCAGTTCTAACAATCTCTTTCACTAAAGCCTCTATTTCTATAGCTGAGAGACCCTTGGGCTGTTCGCTGCTTCTGTAATATATATTACATAACCAATTTAAGGATGCTCAGGAAGTTATGAATCATATCAATTTTCTATTATTTCTCAATTTTATCTCCAAGTATTCTAGGTAGGCAGAAAGGTGATAACTAATTGATCATTTTTTGAAACTTTTGCATGCCAAGGTTCTGTGATTCAACAAAAGATGTCTACATCCTTTTGGGCCTGACTACTAAAAGTGCTCAATATAGACCTTTTCTCCAGTTTATTACATTATAATACATATCTGTGAGGATTTCTACAAGTACCTTGCTGCTATGATCTGTTCTATCCTCTGATTCAGGTTGACTGTGATCTGGGAAAGTTTGGCATCTAACAATTTGGCATCCACCCCTTGTGCACCTACTGGTATCACCTACGATGAGATGACATGAAAGGAAATGAGTCAAAATGTCATTGAACATAGAATTGACCTGTTACTCCAGGCCTGTAGCCAGGGGGGTTTGCAGGGTTCGGGCGAATCCCCCCTGGCCAAAAATTTCTTTCAAAATCATGCAATTTTTCACCATTTTGAGCACTTCTCAAGTGATTTTAGCCATATTTGGGCCAAAATTGTCAAATGTGAACCCCCCTGGAAATTTTTGAAAACTGAACCCCCCTTGGCAAATCCTGGCCAAGGGGGACAAAGTTAGCAAGGTTTAAGTCTTCTCTCTGATGTTAGTTCCAATATTATCAGGTAAGATGCTCATGCCACCTTGTGTGTTACCCACAAAGCCAAAATCCTAATCACATCTTGACACTAATCTGATCTTGCATCCATAAAAATTTGAAGTAAAACGGAAGAAGTTTCTTGCTATATTGGTGACAAGATTTCTTGTGCACATCAACTCAAGATGACACCCACGGAGCACTCTTCAAATGAGGTAAAAGTCACATAGTAACAAGTGAACTTACAGGAGGGGTAATAGTAATAGAATCTTGAGATTTGTCAGTTTGCTCTGAAGTGCTGATTGAGTCCAGTATGCCTCCAGCTAGCCATGACTCCTCACTGTTAGTAGAATAGTAGGCACCCCCAAGTAGAGGAATCAGTAGCAATAGTGGTAGTAGGCATAGACAACACCCTCTTCGCCTTTCTCTAGACCTTAAATATAGATGTTAGAATTCATGGCACAATTTTACAATCTTAGCTTTTCAACTTTATCCCTTCCAAATATCACTCTTTTCAACTGTATTTCACAATTTATACCATGACCCATACCTGTATAGTAGCCAGACATCCCATGTTGTAACTGTGGTGATGACTTTATAGAACCAAGTCCCAATCCTTCTAACAATACTCTGTATACCACCTGGAATACATTTATATCATTATACAGAAGTTTAAGTTGTAAACGCAATATCTTAATTTAGAACTTTCTGAACTTAGTGAATTGTTCAATAAATTGTACATAAGTAGTACTTTACAATGTATTTAATGACTGATAAGCAATAAAATATTTGAACTTTTTTAGTATGTAAATGTTAAAAGCAATAATATATTGCAGTGGCAGTAATATATCATGCAGTAAAACTGTCTAGAGGAGTGCATCTGTAAGTAAACACCTAATGTGAATCACTGTAGTCTAAGGACATTCCAATTGTTGGAATCCCGTCCAACACAGGTTTTACTAAAATTTACAAATGTTTTCAATCAAGGATATTTCCCATTGTGGCCTGCCACATCATAGTGGGCACATTTCTCCTACCTGCCAGCCCAGATGAGGAAGTAGAAACAACCCCCAGAGCACCTATTGCCCCAGACTCTGCCACACCAATAGCACTTTTAGCTCCAGATTTTACAGCACCGGCTGCAGTCTTTGTCCTTTTTCGTACAGACTTGGCTGCAGATGATGCAGTTCCAGTAACGGCTGCAGCACCGGTGGTGATTGCACCTCCCGCACTTGCAGCTGATTGGATAACTGACTCTGTACCAGAATGTACCGTATCTGCAGCAAGTGTAGCCATGTTTTGTGCCCCAGATGTTACACTTCCCGCAGCATGTGTTGCTGACTCTGCAACCAGTTTAGCACCTTCCGATGTGACACTGGTTACCGTGGAAACTTAAATAAGGTTAAATGTTAAGCTTAATTATATAACAAAAAAAAAGTTAAGTCTTACAACAACAGATTAAAATTAAAATCTTATACTAAGTAATATTAATTACAAAAAAATCTTCCCTGCATATCCTAAATATTTGACTCATTTACTTCAGTGTTTTCCAACTTATTTCTCCTTAAAATTAGGATGAAGTCTGTACTTTTTAATCCTTTGTTTATTAGCATCAGGTTCGCTCAACTCCAAAAAATGTAAGAACCACATGACAGTGTTCAAGAAATTCACCTGCTGATTTTGAGGTCTCCACAGTGTAATCAGCAAACAGCCCAACAGAATGACATCCTTGTGTGAAGATGTAAACGACATATTGGAACATCTTACGAATCAATGCAAAGATTGAATACAGGATCAAGAAGATTCCAGTGAATATGTACTCCAGTATGGTTTTTAGGATGTTGTATGTTGTGCTCACTGTAATAGATTTATATTTGAATAGAAAGGAATGGATTGAAAATTAAGAAATTAAAAGCTTTAAATGGCATAAATTAATCAATTCTAAATAAAATTTAAAAAATTATGGATACAAAAACATCCACCATGGGTCTAAGAATTAAGGTATCCAAGAGATCAACTTATATAAAGATGTGTATGAATGAGGTAAACTTGAAATCTTATTGACTTATGTCTCATTTCATGTCAAATATTGAGTATCTAAACATGGGAAATGAAATCAAAATTTTCCCAATATTTCTATAATCATGTTTTTGACTTGAATTTGAAGCATGATTCTTATCAGGCAAGTTTCGAAGATTTCGGTTGGTCTTTTATTGATTAGTTGGTCTTGTTCTACCTTAACATGTTTGTTTGGCAATTAGTTCTTTTACTTCCATTGCATTTGCTAAGAGTCTATATTTATGCCTATTCTTTTCAAATTCCAACTCATTTCCACTCCATTTTGCAGTTCAATACTTAAATTACAGGAATTTATCCAGGGTGAGGTTGTCTTACCAAGACTAGATGATGTGGTTCCTATAGCTCCAGCAATAGATCCTACACCAGATCTTAATCCAGTTCCTGTGGCTTCAACACCACTTTTCATCCCTGCTGCTCCACCAAGTACCAAATATGACAATCCATTTCCAACTGACCTGAACACAGATGAAACAAGACCAGCTGCACCATAAACCAAGTATGTCAATCCGTAGCCAACTGATCTGAACACCCATGAAATAAAATCTATTGCACCATATACAACATAAGAACAACACTCTCCCCATGCTGTACACACCTTTGAAACAAACGTTGAACCTGACGTGAACATCTTTGTCGCAATATTTGAGAATCCATTTCCAATTGTTAAAATGCCATTCTTGACCCCACTCACACCACCAAATGTGACTGTATGCAAAACAGTGGCTATTGCAGATACAACACTTGATACTAATGACACAATTCCTATCCCAACATAAGATAGTACATTACCAATAGAAATCAACCCATTTGTGACGAACCATTCAATCCCATTTCCAATGAGACTTACTCCACTTCTGAATCCACTGAATGTACCCCCTACCACATTGTATACAAAGTTAGCAAGAGAAATGAACACCATTGCGACAAAACTTGAACATGCACTGAATAATCCAGTGAAAAAAGAAACAATAAAACCTGAGATTGATGAAGCTCCTGAGACAACCGCTGAGGTTATGAATGTAAAAAGGGAAATGACTGAATCGTACAAAGTTGAAAATATTGCCATAATTGCAGAAAACCCCCCATTAGTGACAGCATTCAGACAATTGAACACAAACTGACACACACCTGTCACCATGGTAACAAACATACTAAACAAAACATAACATTGAAACATAAACCAATTTCTACCTGTTTCATACACGGAACAAATATTTTGGAAAATTCCTGCAATGCTATGATGAACCTTGATGATAAATGCATCTCCATATAAGGCAATGAGATAGAAGATGGTGGTGAAACGCTGGATAAGAGATCTTAGGAGATGGGTGATGGTGTGGAATATTGTGCTAGTGCCGGACTGTGAAGCAGAAGCTGTGAATACAAATAAAATTGAATAAAAACATAAAATCAAAGTATAAAAAAACGAGGTGTGATCAATAACTCCCATTTGTACCTGTAATATAATCAACTTCAGCAGAAACCATTAATAGATATGGTTACAGACACATTTTTGGGTATTTTTCATCTCATCTCGTGAATAACTCCAAATATGGCCATAATGATATGTTTTTGATGTACTTGAATAAGGATCCTACATTTAACATTAATTCCACTAAAGTGATAATTTTTGTCAAAGAAAATCAATGATTACTATGGCTTGATATTTAGAGTTTTATTCAAAAAAAGCAGTTACATATATCAATGGGAGGGATGAAATGTTATTATCTTACTCTAATGCTATTATTAAAATGTTATATAATTATTCTGTTTGGAACAAGGATTAATATCACTAAATATCACTAAATCCTTAATTACTTAACATTTTATTTAATAAATTTAAAACAGCAAAAAATAAAAATTATTTCAAATTATAAAAGGAAATATAGATTTGTATTTTGAAAGGCTGCAATTTGGAGAGCATTTTTGAGATCATGTCAAAACTTAATGCACTCCTAAACAGTCGTAGTTTCTAAATTTAACTCCCTCTAAAGTAAGATGGAGACTACTCCCAACTCAAAACATTAACTTCCTGGTGAGACATACATAAACAATTTGAGCCATCTCCAAAAATACCAAATTAAGTAAGAGGTGTTACTTTTTCATGAGTTGCAATCTTCTTCAAAACAAACTTTTAGTATTAACTTAATTAATCTGAATAATCTAAAATAAATATGATCCAACCATTACCTATAGTTGATGTAGATGACCCCAAGGTTCCTGTTATGTATTTAGCACCATGAGCCACTCCTAATATAGCACCAGAGACAATGTTACCTGTGGTCATTGTCACAGTAGTTACTATGGTAACCATGAACAGCCACACTCTTCGCCACCATGACACTCCATAATTTGATCTTGAACTTTGACTGGTAGATCTACTCGATGAACTACCACGGTAGGTTGAAGATTCAGTATCTGAAATTCAGTGTGAAGATTAAAAGACAGGGCTAACAATTCTCAAAATCTTCAGGATCCTTTTCGGCTCATATCATTCCTTGTCATTTCTATTTTCTAGATATTTCATAACACTATGGTTTATGACAATGAAATAATCCATCTTTATTTTTCTCATATCATGACGAGCCATAAAAGTAAAATTTTTCTCCATAAGAACATTCAATCCGATTTGCAATGAGACCTGCTCTATATTTGAAATATGTGGCAATATCTACTTTACCTGAGAATTCACCATCAGTGTTATCCAGCCCATAGAGATTACTTAACGACGTGTCTGATGTAACAGCCTTGGAGGTTCTAGACTGGGATGAATAGGCAGATCTTTGATCATAATCTACACTGTCAATGTATGATAGATTACGTGAGGATGTACGACGTGTAGTTGGTGTGTTGTTTTTCTCTGTACGTGAGAGACTATCACTTTCAGTGGTGCGGCCACGGGAGCGAGACCTAGTGTGTCGTGAGCTTGATCTGGTTGTACCTGAGACAGAAGGAAACATTACAAATAAGTTAGTTTACAAATTACAAAGAGCATTTGCTTGTGTGTAAATTCCCAGTTTGGTAAGTTTTACGAAATAAAGCTAACCAACCAAAAACGTAGCTCCCCAGACTTTCAGATCAAGTGAAACTCTTTATATACATGTATGCAGTTTTATATTTCCTCAGTCAATGATTATTTTGGAGGGCTGAGAATGTGTCACTATTATTATCATATTATGTTTCATTTTAGTTGAATTTTTAAACATTTGCTTGTGAGCCTCTAAAACAATCACTGTGGTTGGAAAAGATTTAATGTAATATGTCAGAAGGAATCACCATGGTGATGCATTTCTAACAATACCTGAGATATCTGAATATCTGATATGTGAACATCTCTCTAAAGTGAACGCCTTAAATTATTCTGAATGGACTTATGTATTGTATCCCTCAAAATCTGTGAGGGGGGGGCATAGCCCAGATTAATGCACATTCAAACTTATGCACAATCTTCAATACTATACTTACTACATCAATATGACTGATGAAACTTTATGAGTTACCAATTCATTTACACCTGTGTAGTATAATTAGTGCACTCGCCTCTAGGTATATGCAAATATGAACATTCCTGAACTTTCATCTTTTCATGTTCTGTATATATTAGGGATGGGACGGTTCGTTTCGGTTCGGTTCGGTTCGGTTCGGTTTTTCGGATCATCAGCCGTCGGTTCGTTTTTTTCGGTTCGGTTCATTCATTTTAAGGATTTGTATTGATTGACATGATTTAGCTGCTTTGTCTCTGACTTCACTGCTGACTGTCACTTTCTTTTAATACAACCAATAAAATAACTAATTTATGCTTGTAGAAACCTTTATTCTGTGATGCGTTTTTTACATATCACATGCAACAAAGACAATGTTAAACGTGTCGGTAAAACATTTTTTGAAGAAGTACAATTGAAGCGAAAATGAATTCTGCTGTCGCGCTGAAAATGAAATTGAAAAAAGCTTTCGTTTACCTTTACTGTATGAGACTAATATTTTGCACAGTTTACATATTGTTTTATCAGTGAGCAACTTCCCATCGACTTCTGCGAACCCAATGTACGTCCAAACGGCTGATTTTAGCTTTGTTGGGGCTGCAATAATCTTCATTTCTTTTGGGAAAACGGGAATTTGAGATCCAGACGCCATATTTGAATGAATTGTGGGTGCGCACAAAATAATACCCTATATCGAACCTGCGCAAATTTATAAATCTTTGTATCAATTATGCCACGTTATAACAATATTTTATAGATGGAATTTTATGCTATAGTATTTCATGAACAATACATATTATTTAGAATACACGACTAAAGAATATAGTACCAGGGACCACATGATTGATTACCGAGGGATATGAATACGCGGATACGAAACGAATCTAGTAAACGAGTGAGCTAGCAACAGACAAGACAGACAAGGTAGGGACTAGGAATATAAAAAATGTTGCTGTAAAACAGTGTTTTTAACTGTTTTATTGATACTTGACCAATGAAATATTAATCCGAAAACGATCCGAAATGCTGATCCGAAAGTAGGGCCGTGATCCGAAAACCGATCCGAAGGCTATGAACCGCGGTTTTTCGGTATTTCGGTTATCCGTCCCACCCCTAGTATATATCTGAGCTACCCTGATTCTCACCAGCTTACCACAATAACCTCTAAGTATTGCAGAGGATTTTAGAATTATGACTCTGATATCAAATTAAAATGATCCAAAAATTAACCTTTCCGTACTTTTATAGTCTAAATATAAAATGAAGCTGCTTTTGCCAGAAAATACACCAACTACACATTCTGATTGACTTGTAGGCTCAAATCAAAGAATTATCTCTTGTTTTAAAAGATTAGTTGAAGTTGTGCTTTTGCACAGGGTAAACTTGAACATGTGTGTTTTAGTTATTAACTCAAAGCTCAAAGGGAATTGTACATACACCACTTCTGCTTTGATGGGATTATTATCTGTTTGATGTTAGTGACATTCAAGTTTACATGTTTTTTTATCATGTCATTTCAAGTTTGGTATTCTATTAACATAAAAATTTACATTTCCGTTTTTCAAATACATGTAATTTTGATGAAGTTTTCTTTTAAAGAAAAAAACAATATATTGGTACAAAGGGTAGGACTATAACAAACCCTCTGAAACAGATTCCAAAATATCTGTACCTTTGATAATCTATAGAATGATAACCTAACAATAAAACACAAATCAACCTTATACCGCAAAAAACTGTTCCCTATTGGAAAAAGACTATATCGATATAAATAAACAAGCACAATTTATTATCTTTGGAAGGAAGGGTGTAAAAAAAGAAGTCTGATGTTTTGTCAGCTGACATCGAAACTTTTAGTTTGATCGAATCAAATCAATGTTTAAGAGGGAGGGGAGTTTATGTCAAGGAGTGTTATGCAATAATTATTATATTTTGGAACAACAACAAAATATTGACCTTGTTCCATACTTTTCAAGGTCATTTACTTACTAGAAGTGACATCTCTCGATAAGCTAGCAGCGATGTCTGAATCTGTTCTGGAAATTGATATGATAGAAGAAGATGAGATGGTTTCCCCTCTGCTGGAACGTAGTCCTCGCCGTGACATGTTCGGACTGAGATAGTCACTACTTGGTGGAGTAAGACGTCTGTAACTTACGCTATAAATACAAGTACATTTATTAGAAAATATTGAGTTTTCCCTCTATTGGACTGTCGGGAATTCATGCACATTATATGAAAATATTGTGGATGTGAAAACTCCAATTATCAAAGGTTAAAAAACATTTACGTTCATAGGTTTTTTAACATGGAAATAAATGGCAGATTATTAAATTGTGATCTGAATACCCAAACTTATTACAAGTCAGTAGAATTAATCAGTTGAAAATAGTTAGTTTAAGGTTCAAGTAGTTTCTCTTGACATTGATCCAATTAAGATCTCAAGATCTGAGTTAATTTAAGATTCAAGCAACAAAGATGTTTGCACTCTTGTACTCTTCTAAATATGCCAATGATATGTCACATAACATCTTAATTTAGCACTTCACTGTATCAATACACAGCTATTTTTGTAAAATCAGTATGCAAGTTTTATCACTATTAGGTTGACTGAGTTTTTCAGTACGTTATGGGCGTTAAAAAGCCCATGATCATAGCAAATATACTAGCTGGTTAGCTAGCATGTTTTTGTTAATTACATCAGGCTTAATACTTATCTTTATCTTGAAATATACATGTACTTTGAATTTGAACTGAGATTAAGTAACAAAGCTTACCTTGAAGAATAAGTGTAGTCTGTCTTGGGACGGCTGAAATGAAATAATTCATAAAATTAATATAAAATTCATGTTTTGCATATTATGGCAGCCACTTGCAGTAACTTATGACTTCATGACAAATGTTCAGGTTATTAAGGCAGATTTCTGATTCTGAAGTCTTCTTTAAAATGGTCAGTGTCTTCAAGTATCACTGTTTCCTTGCTGTCTACATCAGATTTAGTAAATCAATGAATTAGAAACTCAATTTTAAAATATATATGTCACATACGAGGCCCGATCAGAAAGTAAGTAACCAACTGCTCTCATTTTTTCATACTTCATTCAATCACATTGAAATTTTTACAGATGATGTAGAAAATATTAACTTATTAGAGAAGACCAAGGACAATGGGTTAGCGTGAATGCCATTGTTATGGCTGTTGCTATGGTGATGATTGTTTTGGGTAGGCGGGGCACCCTTTTGAAAGCGGCTTTGGAAGATGGTTTGTAGAGTTCTTTTTATGTGCTGTATTCCTCCAAACGACCTAACATTTTTTATGCAAGACTGACTAATGTGTTTTATGTATTATCACATTGTCTCATTTATAAGGCATTGACACAAAGATATCAAGGGTATATCTGTCATAATGATGGTCATCATTCAGTCACAGTTTTAATCCAGTCAAATGTTGTTGAAGCGGGATTTTACTGACATGATGACAATGGTCCACCTCCACAGAGCCAACATTACCGAAGATACAGTAGATTAAGCCTTTTCCATGGCCACACAACTACCCCAGGCTCACTATTCCCCAGACCTGGTCCCACGTGACTAAATTCTTTCCAAATGCAAAGATGTTGTTACAGAGAGTCCGTTTGGACAGCAATAAGGCCACCATTAAAGCTTTCAAATGGCAGTTTGCTGTCATTGAATGGTGCCATGTTGCACTTCTTTAAGGACGGAGTAAAACATTGCCTCAACTGCATTGACTTTGGTGTCAATTAATTTGAAGAACTATGTGTAAAATGTAGTCTTACAATTGAATTTGATATATTTGGAGGTATTACAACATGTACAAAAACTCTACAAATTATCTTCAAACGCCACTTAATACAGGGTGCCCCGCCTACCCAAAACAATTGTCACCATAGCAACAGCAATAACAATGGAATTGACGCTAACCCATTGTCCTTGGTCTTCTCTAATAGGTTAATATTTTCTACATCATCTGTGAAAATTTCAATGTGATTGAATAAAGTATGAAGAAATAAGAGCAGTTGGTTACTTACTTTCTGATCGGGCCTCGTACATACTTTAATTTTAAAACATTTGTCTAAATGCCAGGTATGCATTGAGTTATATCTAAGTTGAACTATGAGAAAGTCAAACCAAATACAGTTCTGATTGACAAGTGTTGACAGTTTGAAGATTTTTAACATGGAAGCCAATGGCAGATTATAGAAATGGGACCAAAAATAAGCGTTCAGAGGTGCACTGAGAGAAAATCAGATAAGAGAGGTATTTGGATGTCGGTTTTATTCTATTTGTATACTAATTCTCAGATATCGAAATAATTTTTAAATATTAATATTGGTTAATATTACACGGCTTAAATTAAAGCCCCTTTTAAAATCCATATGATACTGTTTATACACTAAACATCCTCTGCAAACTTCACACTAAAATTAAATAAATAAACTACCATTTGCTGGTTTTACATCGAACAATACATCTACATCCAGGTTGTGGAGTGAAAGGGGTAACAAGGACATTGAAGCAAGCCAGTTGACATCCAAATTACCTCGCAAACAAACAAACAAACAAACAAACAACAAACCTGTCAAAATCACTATCAGCCAGTAGCTCTTGTATATTAGCACTGGGTGTATATAGCTTTCTAGTGGCAGATCTGATCCCTACACTTTCCAGCACCCGGCCCAATATGTTCCCATCCTTAGTTGGAGTCTGGGTTAAAGTTTCCTGGGTTTGAACATTTTCAACTTGAATTTCTTCCCCTTGAGTTAATTGGTTAAACCTTTGTTGTGATTCTCTAATTGTGTTATCTGATTGTGATGTAATCGATGTATTTTGACTGCTTGTTGTATTTGATGTGGTTGCTATGGTGCGTCTGCGACGCTGTTGCTTAGCAGGTGCAGTTGCAGCTCCCTGGAGTTGTAATCTTCTCCGTGCCTGCCTAGAATTTGAGGGTGTCGCTACGGGTAGGGGTGCAAGAAATTCATCCTCTTGACTATCGGAGCTGAACTCTCCATAGCCAGATTCTGCGGAGCTTTCTGATTGGTTAATCCTGGATGGAATTGACCCAGTACTCTGTCTGACCTTACGGCGTCCTTCCTTGTCCACTCTGAAAGAATATTTTAAACAATAATATTAATTCAAAAATCTTTAACATTTAATGACATGCATATTGGGAATAGACTAGATGCGAGTAGAAACGATCTTGATTTACGTCATTAAATATTCAAAATTCAGTCAAAGTGATGTCATATTTGAAATCTACATGTAAAAATACATCTTAAAATATTGTTTCGAAAAGTGTTTATCAACTTTGAAAATTTAATTTTTTTTGAAAAAGTGACTTCTGGTTCGGGTTGATTCCCCATAGACCAGTGGAGACGATGGGCTCGATTGCCGTATCATACTGCATTTGAACGGCGATACGGCAATTGCCGTATAGAACGTCATTATTTGTAATAACGGTTATCTTTTAAAAATCTAAACAATTCCGGACTTCAAATTGATATTAAATCATATAACATCCATAGTAAGTACAATTTTAAAGTATTTTCCATAAATAGGGGGTTTAAATTTAATGACATAAAATATTTTGTCCTAGATATCGTTTATTTCTACTCCAGTGCACAAGGGCCGATTACAACCTGAAATCCCTGAAATTGTGAAATTGCAACAGACCCTCCTTGTACTTAATTTCGGCAATATTAAATAAAGAGATGGCATGAATTTTTTTATTGATATTAGAAGAACATATATAAAATAAACTTTTCCTCGCGTGCATTTAAATTCTGCCGTGTGCAATTACTCCCGTGGGTTCTCAAAGTTTCACTTATTTTAGGCAAAAGACAAAAACGTACTTTGGGGGTTAAGGTGCTCTTCAGACATTCCAGAGGCGAGAATAACATGAAACCAGACAGGTTTTCATTTTAATTTTATCGTTTTTATAAATAACATAGTCTTCCTGCATGCATTTTGGGTTTGATTCATCCTTTACACTGACGTTTTAGGTATAAAAGTCTCGGCTTTAAGTCATTACTAGATCGCGTTCAAAGTACTAAGTACCGTTCGCATTACCATTGTTCTCAGACGGACAATGCTGCCTGGATAATTTCGTCCAGCAACCAATTCGCCCAGAAACAAAACCAAGAGACGTATGTAGCAAGTGCCATTTCTAGAAACTCAGTTTAGAGTCGGGAAAGTGACTTGAGAATGCAGGAAAACTGACCAATCAGAAATGCCCGATTCCTCAGTATTTCTCAAGTGAATCTTCGATTATGGAGAAACTTTTTCACGCTCGAATTCCACCTATCTATTGCACATGGATCGCTTCAAAAGTGATACAATCGGTAAGCTGGTTTTGTCAGCTTCACTATGACATTATGCTTTTAGAAATCGACCGAGAAATGGCGGAGAAAAAGACCGAAACGTGTCATTTCTAAAACGGCGAGTTTGGAGAGCTAAAGTGGATTGGGACTGCTAGAAAGCCAGCCAATCAGAACGCAGAATTTCTTATGTGAAACTTGGAATTCGAGAAATCGCCTTTACCTTCTATTTCCTCAGTTTTCTCGCAATTTGGTCACTACAAAGTGGAACCATCAGAAAGCTTTAGTTCCGAGCATAACCATGGTCTTATTTATTTCGAAATCTGTCAACTAATAGCAGAGTTATAGACTAATAAATGCCATTTTTTAAACAGCCAGTTTAGAGCCAGAAAGTGGATTCAGACTGCAACAACATTATGCAAATTAGCTAGACGTATCTAGGTTAGTAGCACACGTATGTGGGTTAGTAGGTTTGCTCTGTCAAGGCCGCGCATGTATCAATATATAAGCAGATCTCGGCCGTTTCAGCATACTTCATACAGGTATGAATCGTTACGTGTAGTTTCACGCAGATTGAAAAATGTTGATACATATTTGATCATTTCCATTTACTAGTATTAAGCCTCAATTCGTAATTATATTACAGCGGAAATATTACATTTTGCGTCTGAAAACCTACTTACTTCAACCTGAGACTAACATAAACAGATAAAAGGAATTTTAAACTTTATCCGAGAGTTGTATCTCCCGTGTCGCGCCACCCGCAATTAGATATGTATAGTCAACATAGGAGGAGGAATGACATGTACATCATACAAACTTCATTCAAATACATACAGTAATAAACTCATAATTATAAAGAAATTCTTGAAACCTTTATTGCAATTGCAAATGCGCAAAGAAGACTTTATTTCATGTATTTGGTTCCGTAATACTTGTCAAACTATATGCCTTCATGCACATTAGACTGACAAGAACGTTTTTATAGCGATCTACCACGGGCAATAGATCTACTACTAAGTTTTGTTTTTTCGTGGATAATGACAAATATTCTACCATTTCCCTTTCCTTCCCATTTCCCAAGGAAAAATCTTTTTTAACTGAATCTTTCACAGATTTCATATCGCAAATAAACAGTATCGCATAATATAATCGACAATGTTTTGATTAAATATACTGGCCATACTAACTGACTAATAATTGATATATCGACTACTTGTAGGTTCAGTCTATTTTCGTAAATAAAAATCAGTGATTTAAATGCTAAACCTAATTTTGAATATTGTTTATCCAAAGTAAAATCAGTTGTCTCAGTGCGTTTGAGATATCAAACATCATACTTTCAATAGAAATAAAAATGTATTTCAAAGATCGGTGTTTCAGTCTTAAGCGCAGTATTGATTATATTTAAGTATTGCACTACGCTGGAGCCTAGAAAGTATCAAAATGACTTTTTAATTTAAACCAGCGTAAAATTGAATTTCGAATTATAATATTTGCTTGAGTCGTGTTAATAGACCTTCCAGAGCTGTTGTATTTGGGCGATAATAAAAAATAAATACTCTTAATAAAATTGACGCACGATACGGCAATTGCCGTATTATGCTTTAATAGCGCTGAGTTGCTAGACATGCGCGTTTGGAATTAAAATAAGACGATACGGCAATTGCCGTATCGTCGTTCAATTGCAATATGATACGGCAATTGAGCCCATCGTCTCCACTGTAGACCCCATATTAAAAAATCACAAAAAGTGAAATATCTTTTCTTGTATTGGACATATAACATTTTCTTTTACTGGACATACTTTAATTTGCATAACTATTCGATACATAAGGGCTATATGAAAATTGAACCACTAAAACCTATGTAATTTAAGTTAAAGGAGACTTTCTACTATACCCGCCATGCTATCTGACCCGAGCGAGCCACCTGGTGGTGAAACTGGTAACTACCTACTCGCATTTGCGTTATTAATGATGAATGGGATCACGGAAGCATAAACCTGGGTTGTCTTGGTAATAATATTTTTTGAATTTTTCAGTAATTTTACTGATGGCAAAGTTTACTGCAAGCTTGCAAATAAGAGGCTTGGGTCGAAAGGATGATATGAGTGTAGTCCTCAAAAGAATGACAATATTCACAACAAACACAAGTCCCAATCATATTTTCCATCTCAATGTTTAACATTTTTAGAGTCAATGTAACATTCTTCACCTTTATCAGCAGTGCAGAATTTTATCGCCTACTATCAAAAGTGTAGATTTGGGATATTCAATACTTCAGTTTAGACCTAAGTTCCCTTATACTCAGTTGCATTTCTAAATGAAACTACCCAGAAATCCAGAGGCTGTTAGCAGTATTCTAGTCTCTGAGGAGGATAGATAATTATAAATCCAGTTTGATCCTTTTTGACCTTTAGAGCTTTGGAGTTTACATTTTTTCTTATAGGTTAATGTTTTTTATTTGCATGTTAATCTAAACAAAATTATATACATAGATTGTGGCTGTTTAAATAAGACATGAATATCAGCTATGAAAGGGTAGATGACAGTGAAATAATGGTAAGATACTCTTTGATTCTGACTAAGAAGGTCCACAAGAATTATTCCTTTTCCAAAAGGATGTAGACAAGTCAGACTCCCCTTTAGTATATAATAGCAGTCAAACACATAACCCTTCTTACAAAATGATCGATCAGATCCTCCCTTAACTTATAAGAAAAGAGCAGGTGCAGAGGACACCAGCTTTATCTCATAAAATACAAATTGATAGATCAAGATGGTCGATCCATTAATAGACTTCAGACATTTAATACTCACTGAGTGAACCTCTCCCTGGTAGTCATATTCTGAATCAATCTGAACAGATGTTCACAAATGTCAGCCTTCTATTGTTATGTATCAACTTTAGGGTGTTGACTACTTCCTTGTAATGTTATCAATAAGTATGTTAATTAGGTTTCATTAGCATTAGCATGCTGCAGGCATTGTATGATTTAATTGCATCTACCAAAATATCCTATCATTTTTAGTAGTTTAGTAAAAATTATGACTTCCAATAATTTAATCACTTTGTTTGTTCTCACTATAATTTCCTGTTTTTTCAAATCCTAATTAAATGAAATCTCTGATTTATGATTAAAATGGTAGAACTCTGTTCCCAGTGTATGGGATTTTCCTGTTTTGCAGATGTGTATCTCAGATTGAAAATTGTTTTTTTCTAAGATAGATATTTAACTCTAGCTCATACAGTTGCATGTATGACCCACTTAAAAATTCTTAAATAATTTATCCAAATTGCATTTACTTCATCAATAACTCTCCAGTAACTCTACACTGTGAAAATATTACACAATTTGTGGTTTAGACTTATTGTAAACCTTAGTTTAAAAACATAACAGTTATCCGAATGTTTAATTCACCGAGATAGCAAATCTCTTTTTGTAATTCGAAATCTTAAACTGTTTCTTCATGTCATGGCGTGCTTGTATAAATGTAAAACATCTCAATCCAGACTAAAGTCTAAAGGTATTGATTTGTGATCAACTCTCTATAGGTGAAGTAGTACTTTAAATATTTAAAGATTTATGAAAAGACAGGAAAGACTGTGTTTATCCTCCCAAATTCTGCTATAATTCCATGTATTTGAACTAAATCGTCTAATACACTAAATAGACCAGCTTTTGAGAGTCAAAGTCTTTGTGATATATCTTCAATCGCAATGTATGATTTATTCAGGGTTTAGAACCCTTTTCAAAACTTGATTTTACTTTTTAAAAGAAAGCTTCTCTGAACTTAAGGGTACTATAACTCTGGTTTGCTATATTCTGATACTAAAATGACTCTGATATACACTGAGCCCAAATACTTAAAGTCATCTAGTGAATACGCTGAAGCTCTCTTTTGGAGGGTTTGTAAAGTCAAACAAATCCAAAGGGTAGCTCATACAGAGCAACTATAATTCAAATTGACAGTTCAGCATGTTCTCTGTTGTTATCCACCAGACTGCTGTCATAAGTCCATTTCTTTGATTATCTGCTATACAGGTGACAATGGTTCTGAATCGTCCAAAAGCAAAGAGGCTAGTAATAGTTAAAGTATTTCCATTAAACGAAGCTTTCTCTTTAAAAGAATCAAAATGAAACTATTGAAAATGGCTGAAAATTAGGCCAGTATTCATTTTCAATGCCAAACTGATTTAAATGTTAATAACATTGGCAGTTGATCACCCACTGTTTGATATATTAGCTATCAACCTGACCAAACTTACTGATATTATAAATATGAACTCTATTTAAGTACATACAATACATAAGTTTGGATAACATATTAATGCAATCAATCAAATCCAAAATTCTATTTTAATCCCAAATTGGATAAATCAGTACAGGAATTTTAATCTGAGTGAGACTCAATAAGACTGATGTACATCTATTATTCAAGTTATTTAAATACTTTTAACCATTTTCCTCTGAGCAAATCGGTTCTTGGGAAAAGTATGTTTCAGTTTTTTATCTTTGGTTCTTTCATGCTTTACAGCATTTAATAAAAATGTCAGATAGTGTTTTAATGTTTCTTAGTAAATGGTAAGATTAACATAATATATACGTATACATACAATACTCATTATTCAGTCCAGGAAAATGGCAATGTTTAGGGACCCTTGAAAATCTAGATTGATGGATGATTGACAATTGATTTTAGTATTAGATAGCTTTTTGATTTTTAACCTCTTCTAACCCTTCTGCCCTCTCCCAACTGCCTTATCAGCCACCCCCTTCTCTTAACTAACTATTTGTGATACTAGACCTACTTTTGAATCTATCTTATCATATCTCCACTAAAATAAATAATAAAAAATATATGAATCAACATAGGACCTTGATACAGTTTCTTCCCTGTAACTATGTTATCACACATCAATAACCAAGTTCTGCTTTTTTGATGAAGGAAAAAAGATTTATTCCCGTCTTATTCGGGTACAATTTTTTGTAACACCCTGCATACCAATCCTTCACTTTTGATGAATAATGTGATAAATATCAACCCTCCCCTTATTCTACAAACTAAAGTTAATAACCTTTGAACGTATCATAATTTAAGTATTACTGTTTTAAAACACCCCTCACTTAGATTACAAAAAGAGGCATTATTAAGAACCAAATGTTAAAAAAGCCCATAAACTATATTCAGGTCAAAGTTCACAAACAGTTACAACTTATAAGATTTATTCAATTATTTATCTCGGGGGGGGGGGGTGTTTATTCAGTGAATAGATGGATAGATGATAAGTGTTATCACTTTGCATACAGCATCTGTATATCTGATAATTGCCACTCATTAACACTAACTAATAGATATATATATAAACCATCCTGTGTGAATATAAAGTACATGCACAGTGAAACCATAAGAGCCATAAGACAGTGAACCACTTTTGTTTTTACTATGGGCTTTCAAGAGAGTTCATTATTCACTGTGATTTGCTGATCAGCCAGGGGGAATTATGATTTCTATCAGGCCTTTAGTAAAATAGGCCTTGAGACTTTCAAATTGTACTGTACACGAATGAGAGTTCACCCCAATATATAAAGCGATCTGTAGGGATATAATATGATGAAAATACAACCTCATAAAAGATATAGACACAATATTCAATAA
This sequence comes from Owenia fusiformis, assembly GCA_903813345.2. Lineage (NCBI taxonomy): Eukaryota > Metazoa > Annelida > Polychaeta > Sabellida > Oweniidae > Owenia > Owenia fusiformis. The sequence continues at coordinate 13,351,066 of CAIIXF020000009.1, read as the reverse complement.
GTCTTAAAATCATGAATAAAGATGCGGATAACATTCAATTGCTTTAAGACATTACCGAACAAATCAAATCAGTATAATTTTTGGCGGGTATTGGGAAGCCAGCCAATGAGAAACCATATTACACCACCATGTTTTTTGTTGTTTACCACATTTCACATTGAACTTCAAGGTTTAATTGTACCACAAATGCAGTCCTAATATATCTACAACCAGAATCTAATAATATGTACAGAGTTTGCAATCAGAAATAGCCCCCCTTGAGCAATATCAAACAAATATTGATAGCATAAGTAGCAAATACCAATATTGCTCAGTGCTGAACAGAGCACAATAACATGATGGAAATTCAACCTAAACAGCTAGACCCCGTCCTAAATATACCAAATCATCATCTGATATTATCAACAAAGCATCTACTCACACCCAGGCTCCATAATCATGGTGTCTTGTCTTCATCCTCCTTGTTAAATCCTAATATTATGTTTAAAACATCCAAGTGGTAAATATGGCTGCTTCAGCCTATACACCTACACTATATTATGACCTTATAGATGGGGTTAAGGTCATATTGGGTTTCACTGTTTGTGAAAGCCGGCACTCAACATAGTTTTTCAATTTGAATAGGCAATAAATCTTGATTCACTTTTATCAAAAGCAAACATTCAAAGGAGCAGCTTCAGTTTTTTATTTTATAAAAAAATTTATCATGACAGATGTTGAGATTTGTTGACATTAGGCTTTGAAAAATGTCATATTTTAAGATATGAAATAGAGTGAAAAAGAGTGGAATTAACAAGGAATAAAATAAACAAACATGTAGTCAACACTACAGAAATGCAGAAAAATTGAGAGAAATTGAATGAAATACGCATTGACAGAGATTTTAGGAAGGTTAGAATCACATGTCCCACTAATCTATTATACCACTAGATTGTATAATACATGAAAACCTTCAATACAATATCTTCAATATAATAGCTTCATTCAGTGTTGAAATGTATATATAAATGATTAACATAAAGCATAATCCTTTCTTTTTTTGTAAAAACAAGAAATTGATGAACTATTTTGGGAGGGTGAAAACTTAAATGCAGGTAGATAAACAATGTTTGATAAGGCTTTTGGTGATTATAATTTTTCAATTATTTTTTGAGTGGACTATATTAGTTAAGAAAACAATTAATATTTTCACTTTTGACAAATTCAAATTTATAAATCCAATTAATCAATTTTTACTTAAAAATGTTGAAAATTCATTTAAAGGCCTACTATGCATATTTTCAACATTCTTTGGCAAAATAAAGACTTACCTTTTTGATATCATAATATATCCAATAGTATAAGTACTCATCTTTTATTGGACACCAGAAACAGCTCAAACGAGCCACATCAAAATTTACAATAAATTATCAAAAAAAAAAAGTTTTATATATCAAGTTTTTACCAATATCAATGAAAGATGGCAAAGATGTTTGTATCACAGGATCCATTCATTTCTATAGAAGTGTCGCCATCTTTTAAATCAAGAATTATTTAAAACTTGCACTTTGTCAAACATGGGCATGCACTACTAATGATCTCTGTACTTCAAATGCTTTGTTCTATATGCGTTTTTTTTCTAGGTTCAATATTAATGCAAATCAATCTTTTTATCATATTGGATGAGTATGTGAGTAACATGTTTCAATGATTACAGGGGCGTAGCCAGCTTTCAGTCATATTTAGTGCGACCACCAAACAAATTCCGGTTTTCAGTCAGGGCGACCACTAAACAAATTCTGGTTTTCATTCAAGGGGGGCTGCGATTGTGGCATAAACAAGCAAAAATTGATGCAACTTCCTTCTTTCTCGTGGTTTTATTTTTATTGGTTATTCCCCTGTCTATGCCTATGGATTATTTTACCTTTTTACTTCTGAAGTAAGCATAGTGGGGCTTTAATAAACAGGAATTTACCCCCACCCCATTATCTAACATTTTAATCACTAGAGCAAGCCATGAGAAATTGATGTGCAGCTATATAAAATTCACTCCATTTATCAAATGATTAATTTATCAAATGATTCATGATAAGAAGGAAAATGAAGACTTTATATGTCGTCTCGAAAACAGACCAGAGTGTCACAAAGACTCTTGCCTAAATAATTGTAAGAAATTTCATGATTATTATAATATGTTGTAAAGTGCCTCCTTACCCCAATGATGAGACACAGCCTCAAGTTTTTTGAGGGGGGGGGGGGTAATACTGGTAATTCTCACCAATTATAAATACATGGCAGATATACTGTAGTAATTTATCCCTATCAGATATACAGAACAGTTCAGTATAAGTAAGTACATCACTAGAACCTGATGAATCATTCCAATATGATTACCATCCATGTATCATGATAGCCACTTACTAGCTTATAATCTACATTTACTTATAAATGTAATATGGTTCCCAATGACTATATATTTCATGAGAATATATAGGTCAAAATGTGAAATGAGAAAGTGCAAAGGGCAACATTTAATAAATTATAATATTTTAACAAAAAATTCTGACTTTCAATATATCAAACTTGTTCAGTGGTGAACCAATAACAGCGCTTGCATTAGGTTAGAAAATTTGTGAGTCCCAAGGACGCAATTTTTTTAAAAAAGTGTGTCCTTTGAAAAAAAGTGTGTCCCCTATTTCTAGCCTGTTTTGAGGTATAACTTTATTTTAAAAGCATTTTTTACCAAAACACCTTTCAGTTTTTGATTTCTTGCCGCGAATTTAAAACGGAAGTAAACGTTAAGTACGGACTGAATAAATGCATGTTCGTTCATTCGACAATGAATACATTTTATTTCATGAATAACCTAATATTTGTTTCTGAATAGGAAAAACTGTGGCGTGTCATGGTTTCAAATCTAAAAATAAACAAAGTCGAAAAAATTCGAGAGAATCATGATTATTTGTAAATATTCAACATGTTGAGCCTTATTTACGATTCAAGTAAAGGTGAGAGATCATAATTATTTGTTTTTGTTAGGTATCGTCGCGTTGTAAACACATTGTAGTATTGATCTAAAAAGATTTTTGTGTCCAAAAAACGTCAACGGAAATATTTTCAATTTTTGCGTCCTCCAAATTATTTTTGAGTCCTTAACATGTACGGGACGCCGTTAATGCAAGCCCTGCAATAAGATAGCCTAATGATGCTCAAATATAAACCTCTGCTTAATTACATTCTTGGTCCAAGGGCATTTCAATTCTTTCCATAGCTGCAATAGAAGTGAAGCCCGATCATGAAGGATGGATCTATTAATAATACCTTCAAATATTCAAGTGTCTCACTCACTTACTTTTTAGGTGTTCTAGGTTTAGGAGGTGTCCAAAAGACACTTCGACTTTTCCTTCCATGGTGTCTATTCCAATATTGTTCATCTGCACATATAATACACGGGGACTTCATATTCGTTATATCTGGTATTCAATATTTTACATCCATTACTTCAAACATTTCTTATGTTGCATATTTCATGATCAATTGTTTTAGTTATTTTATATTTGTACCTTTGTATATATATGTTATAAATCAAGAATTATGTTGCATATGTATCCACTATTTTTAAAGTTGCATAGGTCTCCAGTGCTTTTCCTGTTGCATATATCCGGTGTTTGTTTTACTGCAATTTCTACTGTTATTATATTGCATATATCTCATATTTCATAGGTTGCATACCTGCAATAGTTCTTATGCTGCACAATTACAGGATGATGTAACAATTTGAAACGAGAAACTTCACAACACAAATTGATATTATTTAGTTGAAGTTGATCACAACTTTTGTCAGATCATATTTGTGATCAACAAGTCAAAATAATATCAAGCTGCAAGGAAGTATGCAAATCTAATGCTTTCAGTAATAGTAATATTCTTTTTGACTATTGTTAAATCAGCAAACTCTGCTGACCTAAAATAACTTTCTAGAGGAACCAAAATAAATAGTTAAAATTAGTGAAAACTGGCATATTTCCATTCTACTATATCCTGAATGGCCTGAAGCCCAGGGGATAGAAGTAATTATTTTCAAAGAAACTAATCCCATTTAATATCATACAGGATTATACCTAACACTAATCCAAGCTTTTTTGTTAAAGCTTTCCTGTTGGGAACACCTCTGTTGATCAAATTCAAAGCCTCTCTGCTGCACTTTCATTATTTAAAGCCTCCCTGCTGTGAACACTTCTACTGTTAGAACTTAAAGCCTACTGTGCCACCTTCATTTCTAGCATTTTTACAACACTCCACTCATTCAGTTCTATGTAATGGAAATTTCAGTATCCAGTATGACACTTTTCCACAACCAACATTGTTCAACATAATAATAGTTCCTCATAAATCTATTTCTACTATACTTGGCCAACTGTAGTGTAATCTATTATCAAATTGTCCATTTCAAAGTTGTTCGTATAATCATTTCCTTGAGCTGCTATCCAAATATTTTGTTTGTTAAATGGCCAATATTTCATTTGCAACTATTTCCAAACAAGTATTCTAATTAACAATCCATATCTAAGATATTCATTCAAAATACTCCAAGCAACATGTACATATATTATTCTATGAGTCTATTCATGTATTCTCTATTTGTCATAACTCATCAATGAATAAATAATGTTCCTGTTCTAGCAAAGTTCATAATTAACACTTGATCTCTGAACTTTTTCCATATGTGTATTATCTCATCTGTGGTACAGAATGACAGGTATACCTTAAAGGCACAATTTGACAGGTCAAATATCCCATATGTGCTTTCTCTATTAATATTCTCATGTCTGTACACTACAAGGGCCGAGCAATATATTCGCTACTTTTTGCTTTATTTTCGTTTATATTTGTTTATTTCCATTGACATTTGGTACAGACATAGAGTGTAGAGTTCCGCATCTTTTGATTCCATTTTCAAACCCATTGCCAAATATGGCAAAAAATTATGGTTGTCATAGCAACAGGAGGAATGAGCCACCGGAGCTGCCCATAATTTTACTGCAATTGCACATGCAACAATATCTTTATATGCCCATTTCTCATAACAAAAACATTAAGTTTGGGTAATTTTTATAAACATTGTTTACTGGACATTGATCCAATATTCAGAACAATGGTTGTGATGTCATAGATGTTCTTTTCAAACAATAAAGAGGTCACAATTGATCCGCATATGCATCACAAAAGGGAGACTCTGCTTCCTGAGTTGCATCAAGAAGCAAGCATGGTAAATGCTAATCTAAAAGAACAGTGACTTTGTATAAAAATATCAGTGAAAAAGGGACACACATTAAAAAAAGCTGTGGAGGAATGTAGAACTACATATGGGGAAGCTTGTGGGAGCTTTTACTTTATTAGACATTGTGCGACTTTGAAATTTTCGACAAACTGTAGAATAAGCTACGCGGGCAGAGGTTTGGTGACCGTGAAGAAGTGGTTGAGGCCGTCCATAAGGCCCTAAAAGACCTATATGGAAATGGAAACGGACTGCAACAGGCCTATCAAGACTGGCTTTCCCGATGTAGAAAATGCATAGCTGCACATGGACACTATTTTGAGAATGAGGCATGGAATGAGGAGTAACTGTCTTAATTAACAAAAAGGACATTCTGTATGAAAGTTGTTTTCTGAAACATTGTCACAAATGTCAGCTCCGGTGGTCACTATCAACCAATATTCAATGCCATGTAAAATATTACGGATGTAACCAAATAAATGCACATTTGGTGATATTACAGAAAAATGTTTTTTCTATTATTTAGGAAAATTTCAGGTAAGATACTGTATTATTAAATATTTGAGAGCAAAAAGTAGCGAATATATTGCTCGGCCCTTGTACTATGTAATCAAAGCAAAAAATATTGTTTCAAAACATTTCTCAGAGAAATGTAAATTATTCAGTAAAACTGGTCAAATATTGACTTCAGATTCTGAAAGGAATTTTTGGGATATAAGTGCATGTTTACTCTCAGCATACATTGATCTGTAATCTCAAATATCACATTCTGTAATAAACTCATCAATAAACATGACTGTTAAGCCAATAATAAACTGAGGATTCCAATGGTCAACACCCTTTTCAATATTTAATTCCACATCTTTAAAAGAGAGCTCTATCTTCTTCTAATACTGACCATGGTTCTCAGGGTAAATGGTTATAGGTCATCAATGATTCTGAAAAACTGCCTGCAAATATACACTCCCATAATTTAGAAAAAAATCAAAACTGCCAAAAATGTCCTCTTCCCAATTTAGATTTCAAGCTTATATTTCACTTTCCCTGACCCATAGTAGTCTATAGCTTTCAAAAGTGATCTAGCGTTTTGATATAATGTAATCAACTATCAATACATGCTGATATACAATTCAGTATTTTGGTTGGAAGTGTTTTTAAGTGGTAAATAAATGTAAGTTGATTATTTGCAATAAGACAATGTTTACTACCAAAAACTAGAGATGCATTAATATATACCACTATGGCACACACAGCACCACTAGTAAATACTCTAAAATTGACAGTCCCCGAATGAACCAATGGCTTATCTAATACCTGGGCCTTGTTAGTATGTGTAGTAAACGAAATGACTCGACATCCAGGGCTTTTCATGGTTCTCATTACAAAGTAGTGGATAAAGGGGTTAACCATCTCAGACCTAGGACATTTTAGCATTTAACTATCGAAAATATCAGTGACGTTATAAGGACAGACAGATTGCTTTTACTTCGCCAATCCATTCTGGGTATTACGTTTGCCCTTGAGTGAACTATCATTATTCAGAGAACTAGAAAAACCAGCAACTCCCCAGATCCCATCACCTCACAGAACAAGTTCAGTGTGCAATATGAATGTATATATTATTGCACAATTACCCAAATGCGAGTAGGTAGTTACTAGTTTCACCACCAGGTGGCTGATTCGGGTCAATTAACATGGCAGGTATATAAGAAAGTTCCCTTAAACTTGAATATTATCAATTTAAGTGGCTCAATTTTCATATAACCCTTATGTGCCTGATACTTATACGAATGAAAATGTGTCCAGTAAAGCAAAATATTATCTGTCCACTAAAAGAAAAGATATTTCATTTTTTGTGATTTTATAGCATGGGGTCTATGGGAATCTCCCCGAGCTAGAAGTCACATTTTCAAAGAAAATTAATTTTTCAAAGTTGATAAACACTTTTTAAAACCACATTTCTAGATGTAATTTTACATGTAGATTTCAAATATGATATTACTTTGACTGAATTTTGAATTTTTAATGACGTAAATCAAGATTATATCTACTCGCATCTGGGTTATTGTCTTAAGATTTCTTATTTTTCAGGTTCAACTGATTGCCTTTGAAGCAGACTGTAGAAGAGGATATAGTCTGCTCTTCCCCCCCCCGCCAAAAGCTAGTTATGGGCCTGCAAGTCATACTTGTCAGGCCCATAGCCAGGATTTACCTGGGGGGAGCGGTTACCAAGGGAGTGCTTTTGCCAAGGGGGGGGGGGGCTTTTTGACAAAAAATATGCAAAAAGTGCTCAGAATGGTGAGAACTGTTAAATTATATATCTGCTTTAATATGGGCTTATGAGCCTTAAAGTCCATTTCACTCCTTCATTTCGTCAGTATAACGGCAAAAATAAGAAATTGGGAGACCATTGTACAATAATATATGGAAAAGTATATTCATAATGTACATGAATGACATTTGTATATTTCAGATTTTTTTCTTGTAATTTGAAGAATTTTAGCCATGTTAATCTTATTGAAAATAACATGGCAGAGAAGCATCCCAATATAAGAGGCCACACACTTTAAAAGCCAAACTAGAAGCAATCCAAGATATACAAATGTCATTCATGTACATTATGAACCCGGGGGGTTCACTGTATATAAAACTCGACGGGGGTCCTAGGCTGAAGCCTCAAATATCAATATGTTCCAATACCAATCTGTTAAATTTCAATATGTTCCCATACCAACCAAAATAACGCCCAAAGGCCATACCAAATGTCCAAATATAGGACCAATGCCATACCAAATGTCCAAATATAGGACCAATGCCATACCAAATGTCCAATTATGGGACCAATGCCATACCAAATGTCAAAATGTAGGACCAATGCCATACCAAATGTCCAAATATGGGACCAATGCCATACCTTAATTCAAAGTAAATGAAATATAGGATCAATATCATACAAATGTGCGAATACAGGACCAATCACCATACCTATGATTGGTCCTCATTTCCCGGGAAAAGGGCTAAAGTTGAGAAGGCCCTGGAAAAGAAGATACTTCGGGAAACGATCCAAAACAACTTCAAATTTGCAACTACTGGACCAATGCCATACCACGAATGTTAGGTAACGTATCTACAACGACCATTCTCATACCAGAAGAGCAAAAGTCCGACCATTGCCATACCTCAGAAGTCAGAAATTTCCAGGCATTCCCATACCAAATCCTAAAATATGGGTCCATTGCCATACCAAACGTTGAAAAAGGTACCCCACATGCGCCGAGGATCCCCGTCAAGGTTTATATATAGTGAACCCCCCGGGATTATGAATATACTTTTCCATATATTATTGCACAATGGTCTCCCAATTTCTTATTTTTGCGGTTCTACTGACGAAATGAAGCAGAAAAATGGACTCTGATTATTGACATAGACAAAAACTGCATGAATTCGAAAGAATTTCTGGCCGAGGGGGGGAGAGCTCTGGCTACGGGTGTGCTAATGAATTATAAAAATTATTGTTATAAGATTATTCTATAATTATTATGGATTAAAACTGCCTCAGTTTGTACGAGAATCACTCACTGAGTCAAGAGTGCCTCACAACTCTCCAGGCCTCTCAAGTCTCAGTCACGGGCCACCAGTTTCGTCAATTTTTTCATAAATTTACACTACAAATAATGACCATACTCACATATATTGAATTTAAAGTCGTCAGTTTTGAAGATTTGCAGATTTACCAAAACAACTGCTCCAGATGCCTCAATACTTTCCACTTTTCGTCAAATTAGTAAAAATGTTCACTTTTCATTTCACATTCAAAATCTCCTCAAAAATGGCGCCGATTAACACCCCTGCGCATGGATGTTAAATAGTACCTAAACATGCATTACTATTATTAAACCTCAAATATGATGTCCTATGAAACATTTGAATATTAATAGAAATAATAGAATGAAATATATGGAACATATATTTTGACTGTTCTCAAAATCTGAAAGTAATTTTGAAAAACTTTGTCTACGCGGACTAATTTCGCTTACACTAGACGAAAATAAATCCATACGACATCTACAGGTAGTTCCCGGGTAAATGTAAACTATTTGATTGTGCAGGCCCCTAGCCGAGGGGGGTATTCATTGTGATCTGGATGAAGCATATACTGTCTATGAACCGAGTCAATGTCATCCATGTGATATATGTCATACATTCCAGGCCCGCAGCCAGAGGGGGAGCTGGGGGAGCGGAAGCTCCCCCTGGCCAGAAATTCTTCCATGCAGTTTTTCACCATTAGTCTGAGAGTTTTTCGCATGATTTTTAGCCAAAATTGTGAAAAAGCTCCCCCCCCCTGGAGAAAAGCTCCCCCCTGGTAAAAGCTGGCTACGGGCAAGCATTCATTATTTTGTCACTATCATATTATATATGACATGTCACTGCATTTCACGTCTTTGGAATTTCCTTCTGAATTTCTCATTAAATCTTAGTCAAGATATTATTTTGTCTCAATGTTGATTTTCCGAAAATTGGACACATAATATGTCAGAAATACATGACACATATGCCATACATACAAGTCAAACATGTCATATATGTCATACATACATGCCATATATAAGTTACATGTCATATATGTCATGTCATTCATAGGCCTACGTGTCATACATGTCATTGATATGTAATACATACATGCAAACATATATGTCATATATACATGTTATATATGTTATGTATGTCATCCATACATGTCATATATACACGTCGTATATGTCATGTATTGTCACCGAAACATATATCATATAAGACTTATATACTTGTATGTCATGTTTGTCAGTCACCCATATATGTCATACATGTCGTATATGTCACATGTCATATAGCCTACATGTATGTCAAACATACATGTTATATATGTCATAGACACGTTCGCGTTGTGAGAATCGGGGTTCGAGTGCAAGGAACGTTGTTCGCGATGTGGAAGTTTAGGAGGCCTGGGTTCGACTTTTCGAAAATGTTCGTGTAATTTTTTGCTCGTGTGCGCGACGCCCACTTAAAATACGTTTTACCATACGTTAAATAAAAAAGTGCCATAGCTACTGTACCTTGCCAAATTTCATATCATCATCACTCATCTTCATCCCATCTGAACACTGCATTTATGTAAATTATGACACTACTATTGTATGTGTAAATATCCGCTGTATAAAATGTATTTTCACAAGCCAATAATGTGCAAACGTAGGCTTGTTTCTCCATATTCATGTATTATTGTATTATTGTATGTTTATATATGTCTTAAATATGGAAATAAAATAACCTTAAAAAAAAAAAAATAAATAAAAAAAAATAAATAAAAAATTATCGACGATAATAAAGTTGAACATATGATAAGAGATTTAACTTGACTTTATTTCCAATAACTTCAAATGTCCCTATTTTTCACTCTGAAATGACATTTATTTTGTGACAATACATAATGCACTTATAAGTATTTATTACTAAACTGTTTGACTCTATGGTCGCACCCATCATGTTTTACGGAGCCGGAATCTGGGGGAATACCGAATACACGGAAATTAACAATGTCCAACTACGGGCCAATAGAATTTTCCTCGGTGTCAGTAATCGGGCATCTCGAGCAGCGACAATGGGTGATACTGCCAGTATTTCTCCATATGTACATCAACAAACAGCAGTAAGTCGCTTGTGGTGTCGACTGACAAACATGGCCGATGATAGACTTCCTAAGCATGTGCATAAACATTCAACTAATTTAACAATGGCCGGAAACCGCAAAACATGGGAATTTCACACGAAGGCAACGTTGATACACGCAGGAGCGGGGGACATCACAGACATGCAATTTATCCCCAACACCAGAGCTAAAATTAACCAAATCAAGGAAACTATAGCATCACATGATCATATCGAGTGGCATAGGATGATTCATAATGATAACGGGTGCCCAAACGGAAACAAACTCAGAACTTATCGCCTACACAAAGTACATTGCACTGAGCCAGAACATTACGTTACGCAATCAATGAGCAGATATGAGAGACGCGCTATTGCTCAACTCCGTCACGGCACACTGCCCTTAAACATTGAAACTGGGAGGTACACCGCAACTCCCCTACACCAGAGGTTGTGCCCATGTGGTCAGTCAGTTGAGACCGAAATTCACTTTTTAGTTGAGTGCAAATTATATATAAATGAACGATCTAGTCTGTTTTCCAAAATGTTAAATTATAATGACTTTGATATGCAAACAAGTTTAGTGAAATACTGTTTGATAATGAATGAAAAGACTGTTCAACGAACACTTGGTAAAACAATTATAAAAATGCAAGCCAAACGGCGTAGCATAATGTAACACTCCACTGTCTCTCATAGGTCGGCATCGGCCAGGCACTGTTTAATTTTTATGTATTGTTTTAACGTGATATTATGTATACAGTATCTGTTTTAGTGCGTGAGACATAAATAAATAAAAATACTACTACTATTACAGGTCGTGTAGACCGTTGTTGCTTGATTCATAGCAAAAAGATTGACATTTGCGCGTTGGTGACGCTGCGCCTTTTTAATAGATCCTATATATTAGAACCCCATCAGTTCAAAAAAAAATCCTAAAAGACCTAACGATTCAATTGAAACCGTTCTCTTAAAGAATAAATCTTTAAGGTTTGTTGATTTTTTTAGTGAAAATCAGCTACCCCCCTCCATTTCATTTTTTACGATCACCGGGCGTGGGAATAGAATAGTATATCGTCACACATTTATAAAAGGGAAATTCTTATTTTGACAAATCAATTTCACATTTCATGGGTGAAGTTTGAAGATCTCCTTTTTTGTGTTTATAGGAAAAATTGACATCTAGATTTTCAAATCATGTACAAAGGCTGATCCAGAAGTTCTGATAAAAATGCTTTTTCTTGAGTAAAGAAAATCACCTGAAATTTTTACACAATTTACATAATTTATATGCCTATCCAGCAGGGAATTTTGAGTATGATTTATTATTATAACTTTCTGTTGTTATTACACTTTTAGACGGATGGACGGACGGACGAACGGAGGGCTTCACTATATCCCTACCGAACTTCGTTCGTTTGGATAATAAACAAGTCTTTAATCAATAATGTCGTGGTGTGATTTTAAACCTGTTCAACTGTTTCAACATTATCTCTTTGATTTACACTCATCTTTGGCATCTGCAAGTCTAACTTCTTTTTAAACCAGGCGTCTGAACTTTCCAAATATGTATGCGCCTGTAGGTAGCATGACATAAATTTGGGCAATGTTCCATTAAGAGGGAAATCATCCATCAGAATGGGAATCAGTATTTGATCTGGATGAAGCATGTACTGTTTGTGAGCCAACTTGAATTGGTTCACACACTCCAAGCTTTCGAGGAAATGGCGAGACAGAATCATGATTGTCCTTTGTGTGTGTTCGATGCTTTCTGTGATTACATCCACCAAGATGTCTCCTGAAAAATGTACAAAATAAAATATGCCAACAGTAAATGGTGAGACAGAATAATAGTTGCGTGTGTTCGAGTTGAACTTCCGACAACAAATAAAAATACCAAAAGGCATCCACCTGTCGGGAGAAATAACTTTCTTGGACTATTTTTGGAAATATTAAAAAGACAAAGGCAAGGAGTACACACGACTCAGCTTTTTGTGATAGCCTCCGAATGAAAACCTTTTTACACCCAATCCAGGTGATCCATTCTGTGACACTGTGTTTTTTGACATTTAACACGGAATATAAATGATTCCATAGAACATAAGATAAGAATAAAGGTTATTAATGTGCCCGGGGGTTCACGTATAATATAAACCTTGACGGGGATCCTCGGCGCACATGGGGCACCTTTTTGACATTTGGTATGGCAATGGACCCAAATTTTAGTATCTGGTATGAGAATGTCCACACATTATGACTTTTGAGGTATGGCAATGGTCAGATTTTTCCACTTTCTGGTATGAGAATGGTCGTGGAAAATATGTTACCTCACACTTGTGGTATGGCATTGGTCTAGCAGTTACACATATATTTAATTTGAGGTTGTTTTGGAACGTTTTCCTCAAATATCGCCTTTTTGGGACCTTCTTCAATTAAAAAGCTTTTTTCTCGAGAACATTCTACTTTCAATCAGCATTGGTATGACATTGGTCATATATTTAGACGTTTGGTATGGCATTGGTCTTATATTTGAACATCTGGTATGGCTTTTGGGCATTTTATTGGTTGGTATGGGAACACATCTGAATTTGAAAAATTGGTATAGGAATATATTGATATCTGAGGGTTCAGCCTAGGACCCCCGCCGAATTTTCTACATGTGAGCCCCCGGGTGAATGTGAAGGTATGACAAATAGGGTAGAAACTAGGAGTCATTAAAGTGAAATTAATCGCTATAATCATTATGGGCAATGGATAAATAACATTAGACATTGAAAGAAATCTTTGCAATCCTAAATCTATCATCTGAAGAAATAATGAGACATCTGCTTAAACATGGAAGCTGCGTAGAATTTACCAAAAAGAAAAAAATTATAATTATAATAATTGACAAATACATTCACCTGCCAAAAAGTCTCTTTCTGGAATACACCCTATGCAGACAGAGCCTGTGGGAAATATTGGGTGCGGAGCAAATGAGCGGAGGGTGCGGAGCTAACGGTTATTTTTGAATTTAAATTTGGGATATTTCTGAAACTAAGCCGTTTTGGGACTTCAAATATACCAAGATATGTGTATTTGACACCAAATATCAATACAATTGTGAAAATAGTAGCGCAATTCATTCTATAGCGACGCAGTGTGCCTTAAACCTTTCCCAGACCTATATATTTTGAAATTATCCTTTTAATACTGAGTCCCCAGCATTCATAAAAAATGGTGTTCAAGGTGCACTATCTATACAAATTATTTTTGCATCTTGGAAGCCAGGCAGTATCTGTGTGATTTTATATAAATTCGGAAATGTTCTTCAGATATGAGCCCCTCTAAATATTGGGTGCGGAGCAGCTCCATAAACGTAGCTCCGCACCCAATATTTAGAGGGGCTCATATCTGAAGAACATTTCCGAATTTTTATAAAATCACACAGATACTGCCTGGCTTCCAAGATGCAAAAATAATTTGCATGGGTAGTGTATCTTGAACACCATTTTTTATGAATGCCGGGGACGCAGTATTATAAGGATAGTCTCAAAATATATAGGTCTGGGAAATGTTTAAGGCATACTGCGTCGCTATAAAATGAATTGCACTACTATTTTCACAATTTTATTGATATTTGGTGTCAAATACACATATCTTAGTATATTTGAAGTCCCAAAACGGCTTAGTTTCAGAAATATCCAAATTTTAAATTCAAAAATGACCGTTAGCTCCGCACCCTCCGCTCATTTGCGCCGCACCCAATATTTCCCACAGGCTCTGTCTGCATAGGGTGGAATACATAGTTTGAATTTTGGTTCCAGTTGCTTAATTATATGCTCATCCACCCATTCAAAGTCATTCATGTCAAAACATACAAAAGCATCACTGTTTTTTGTCCCTATATCTACTGTGTATGATTTCTTTTTTCTGATCAATAAAATGATCACAGGTTTGAAATAACATAAGGTGACGATTGCAGTAACTGTTACTAAGACAACAAGGCAACACATCCCTACGAGTAGTTTCCAGTCTATTAAGCAGACTGTTTTGCTTATTCTTTGATTGGTTATAGGTGATCCATCTTTACAGACAATATTATTCCCACAAAAGTCAATGGATTTTTCTCTTTGAAGAATCCATTTTTCCATCCACAAACTTGAGCAATCACATTTAAAATGGTTACCATGGAGACAGAATTTCTTTAAAGATGACACGGTATATTCCCAGTTCCTAGGTAACGAAGATAATTTGTTGTATTGTAAAAGAAGCTCAGAAATTTGACTGAAATCGTTAATATTTGTGATTTCAATAACATTTAGATCATTATAACTGAGATCTAAAACTTTTATTTTGCTGATGTAGTTCCTTTTTGGCAATGTCTGTATGTGATTACTACTGACATTTAGTACAATAGATGTCTCCTGTGATGACTGAGGCACTATTTGTGGAAGTTCATAAAGGTCTTTGTTTATACAATCCACATAAAGATTTGATTCATGTGGAATATAGTGACATTCACATGCTTTGTGACAATCTTCTGTGAGTTTACATTGGAAATCATTTTCAGACAGATCAGTGACATTATGTAGTATGTCTGATTCTGGAAATTTACATTTGAAGTTGTCTGAGATCCACCTTAGTGTCCTTTCTACTCTAATAGATGGCCTTGAGCTTTCAATCTTCATCCGCTTTATAACAGTGAATGTATTGTACATGCTACAATCACAAACTAATGGATTGTACATGATATTAATATCCTTAAAGCCATGAGTATTGAATAATGCATGAAGGTCTGCTTTATTTGCAATGTTGATATTGGACAGTTCTTGTATTCCAAAAGCGGTAAAGTTATTATGAGTCAGATGAAATGTATAGTAACGTCCTTGAGCAAAATCCCGCAACGTTACGTTATTAATGTTTGTGATTTTGTTAATTTTATTGTGAGAAAAATCATATTCATTATAAATTCCTTCCAGAAATACTGCATCGACTTCCACAAGGTTATTATGGCTAAAGTTAAGTTTTAGGTTGTTTTCTACACTGAAGGAATTCCTCTCTCTGTTCAATCTATTTAGGAATCCACCTGGCAGAATTTTTAAGTTATTATAAGCCATGTTTAAATACCTCAATGATCCAAAACATGTAATTGAATCATTTTTGATGTAAATATTGTTATAGCGAAGGTCAAATTCATTTAGGTGACAGTATAAACACAATTCCCTGGGTAGAATTGTAAGATTGCAATGATTATACTCCATGCGTTTGACCATATTTGGTAAAATTGTTACTTCTTTGCAATTATTGTTCTGCATGCGTTTGACCATATTTTGTAAAGTTGTTACATGTTCATCACATCTTATCCAAGAACTGTCATAGAGTTGAAATCTGCATTGACATTGCTTGTCAAAGTATTGAGATTTTATGACCTCAAATGTAATCAAACAAGCGAGGAGTACTCTGAAACGTCCCATCTTTATTTGTAATATTTGCTGTGTACCAATCTTTGTTCTGTCTCGCTAAGCATCATTTCTAATATTTGACAATAACTTGGACTCCTCTGTTAAACATTTGATAATCAAAATGTAAGTACTAAGTAAGTGGCTGAAGAAGTAAATGAACTTTATTGAGACTTATTTGGTACACCAGGAAGCTTAAATAGTCAAAAATTGTCTAACTCCAGTTAACAATAGTGCATCAATATCTACTTTTCAGTATCAGCAATGCATAAGAAATGATTCATCACAGTTAAGTAGACAATCTTGACAAAACTTTGAGTGATCAAACAAGAATATCCTCAATACCAAGAACCCAAAATGATGATCATGACTACCTTGTTTGTACATCTTTACAGTAGCATTTAGGTGAAGATATTGTTACCTCGTTTGGTTTCAAGGTGTCATAATTGTTATCATAAACAGCTGAAAGTTTTATTACAAATTAATTCTATTGACTTTTCGCATCCCACATATTTCAACCCTTTCCATAATGAACAGATTAAGTGAAAATAAATGAAGCCCTTTGATTTTTTCCAACATCCACCAGCGTACTTAGCTCTGCACCAATCATAATGGAGGTCATTTTGAGTATGCCATCTAAATGTCTCAGTAAGTTTCAAGTTTCTATGAAATCTTGACATCTAATAGGAAAATGAATTCTCCTCATCATTTGAAATGTTCAGCTTTTTTTTCAAAAGGAATGATAAATGAAACCAAGATTTGTTCCTTGAGGGACACCTTGAGTTAATTTAGATTGGGCTGATTTTTAGCCATTAGCAAAAACTCTAGCTGTTAAAGGCCTAACACAAACTTTAAATCACTTTGGTTTATAGTCTTCCTCAATGTTATTAAAATGTTGTTTGTGAAACTTTTCAATTTCAATTTCAATAAGTTGATTTTGTAGGTCTATTCGAGAAATTGTGAATTAATTTTAAATAAAATTTTAGTTGTGACGCACATCTAATGTAAAGCAATAATTTACACCAATGCATAACATACATCCTACCCTGCAGAAAACTCATAAATCCAATTGAAAATAATTATCAAAAACAAGAAAAAACTTCAATCTAGATAGGTCGACAATGTTACTTTATTTTAAAAGTTTAGCATATTCAAAAATATATTTGTAAAAGAAAAAATTACAATTTTTGGAAAAATATTTTGTCAACTGACTGTCAATGGATACAATATAATACAATACTATACCATACAATACAATAATACAATGAAGATTGACTAAACTACATATATACAAAGACATTATCTGCATCTTAAAAGCATAGAGTAGGCAAAATATAATGTTGAATTCTAAAACTAATTCTGCAAAAATGTTTGCTGGTTGTGCTTTATACACTCATGTTACATGTTCTTTAGAGAACAAATTATTCCTTATAATATATAATGATAAATATATTTTCTTAAAATCCAAAAACCTCATATTCATATCTTAACTAAATACTTTACTAACCAAATTGTCATAAGACAATGTGTCATACTGTCAAATATTTACATACAATCTAATCCGAACGCCTCTGGAAATGTCCAAAAGTGTTTGAATTAGCGCAAGTGTTCACATTTCAAGGATTTATAAACATGTGAGTCAATGGGAGATAACATAATTGGGACCAAAAAGTGTTCACATTGAGAGGGGTTTAGATTAGACAGATGTTTGAATGTTCTGGTTTCCCTGTCCCTGTATGAACAAAATCGCTTCACTTCACAAGTTACAGCAAAAAATTGATAAATAAGCAAGCATTTTCACAACCAGTTTTGGAGCAGAACTTGTACTCCCATAGTATGTTGTACTTGTATACTTGAAATGTGTGCATACTGATGATATTTAAAAGTAAATGACATTTGTGAAAACTGCCAAACTTAATCAGTTAACATATTTCACAATACCATATTTCATACAACATTAATGTCTTCTGGATCTATCTCATACACAACATTTTCATATTGGATATTTTCCCGATTATTTTTGATATTCTCATCATTGGTATGTTCATTTGGAGCACCTTCGATATGCTTGATGTGTCCATTTTCTACATGTCCATTCTGTGGCTTTTCATTTGGAATATGACCATTCAGAATGTTTGGTATAACTGTGCCATTTGATATGGTTGACACACGTATGGCATCAGGGATGGCATCATTCAGCTCTTTGATGTCATCATTATTGTCAATCTTGACTGCAAGATGTCTTTGATTGTTCATCTCCTCTTTATATTCAATAATACTAGTTTTTGGCATTCGGTCTTTGATCTTCTTATCAAACCATGGATCGTCACATTTCAGGTAAGTGTGAGCCTGCAGATAGCATTTCACATGGCTTGGCATTTCTTGGGTTGTGTCAAAGTCGGGTAGCAGTATAGGGATCAACACCTGGCTGGGATTCAACATGTATTGTCTATGCGCAATCAGAAACTCTTCCTTGCACCATCCACTCTCCAAGAATCGAGGCGATAGAACCATTATTGATCGTTGACTTTTCCCAATACTGTTCGCAATATTGTCCACTATCGGTTTTCCAACTTCAAAATCCCTGTTGTGTATACAGAGTTTGTATTTTGGCTCCAGGAGGGGTATAAGAACATTCCGGATCCACATAACATCTTGAGTTACATAACCGACAAAAACATCATATTCTTTTCCTCCTGGAATTTCTTTGTATTCACGCCTTTTTCTGATGAACAACACAATAATGTTTCTGAAGCGATACAATGTAATGAGACCCATGGTGACAAGAGTCAGACATAGCATTGGTAGTCCAACAATAAGTCCCCAGTTAATATAACAGATGGCTTCATTAAAATCATGTTCTATAATTATGTCCCCTGTCTCACCACATGTTATCATTCTTGGTTTATGGAGGCGTTTATCTTCTTTTAAGGCCCAGAGCCAAGGTTTCAACCACATTGTGGAGCAGTTGCACACCAGATGATTTCCATGTAAGGTCAAATTAGAAAGAATTGGGAAAGGCATATCTTTCATTTTGCTTGGAAGTGTTGAAAATTGATTATCATGGAGGTACCATTTCTGGATGGCATTTAAATTGTCCAAGGCTTCATCTTCAATTGTATTCAATCTGTTACCACTTACATCAAATGTCCCAAGATTAGGTAGATAGCTCCGATTTTTAATTTCGCTGAGTAAATTACCTGACATATCCAGGTTGATCAACTCGCTATTGTCATTTTGATTTAATGGAAGACTGTTCGGTAATTCCTCAAGACTCTGGCTACTACAGTTTACTTCTAGGCGCTTCATCTCTGGTTTACGCATACAGGTACATTTTTCTGGGCATTTTTCTGTAATGTTACATATCAACTGAGTGCCATCTAATTTTGTAATTGGCTTTCCTTTGACATCAGCAGGGTACATACAAGTTATTGATTGCTCCACCCAAGATTTGAATATGTCTGGGGTGGATGGAAATAAAATCAACTCATTTAGAAACTGTTTGATTTCGTACATATTACAGTCACACATGATTGGATTATTAGAAATGTCAATATACAGGAATCCATCGAGGCTAAATAAGGTTTTCAACTCTGTTATATCAGTAATGTTAAAAATTGCTTTGACTATGTCAACGTTTATATACTTGAATTTGTTGTGCTGCAAATTTAAGTAAGAAATATGCTGTCTTTTAAAATCAACTCTAAATCCAGTGTTATCAAATTTGTAGATTTCGTTGTGAGAAAAGTCAAACACTTTGATTACATATGAAGGACTCATGAGTAAGAGTTGAATAAACTTTGAGTCGATGGATGTAAGTTTATTATAGCTCCAGTCTATATATTTGAAGCTGAGCCTGTCAGAGAACATGTCTTTTTCGATCATTTCCATATCATTGTTATTCATGTAAAGTGTGTTTAGCATCATTAGGTTGTCAAAAACACCAGCTTGAAGCTTTCGTATTTTGTTAAAGCTCAAATCAATAGTTTCTAAACTTCTGAAGTTTGATCCACATCTGAATATATCTTTGGGGATCTCAACTATGCTATTGTAAGATAGATCCAGATTCGTTAAGCTCCTGAATTCACAAATCCATAAAGGGATGCTTGTTAGATTGTTATGTGTGACATCCAAAGTATGTATGTTCTCAATATTAATTTGTCCAGTGTTAACTGTGTTGATGTCTGTTCCAGGTGGACAACTTATTTTCAACACGCCATAATTACCGTCCTTGACATCACATTCTGTGGTGCTATCAGACAACGCATAGTTTATGAACATACATGTACATACAACAGCTACAATAAAAAACTGCATCTTCATTTTTGAAAGATAGTTTGTAGATGTTTATGAAAACTATGATATACTATTTCTGTATTTGTTGCTTCTTGATCTTTTGTGTGTGCCCAATTTCATTCACATTCCTTGTTTTGCTGTGTATTTCGTATAATTGATATAGTTTGTCAACATTTACTTTGATTCCTCCTCAGTATTTTTTAATTACCAAAGGTACTTACTTATGACAATTAAATGTTTTTAGTTAAATCTCTGGTACTAAATTATGATAATTAAATGTTTTTAGTTAAATCTCTGTTACTTATTTTTGATAATTAAATGTTTTTTAGTTAAATCTCTGGTACTTACTTATGATAATTAAATGTTTTTAGTTAAATCTCTGGTAGTTACTTAAAAAATACTATTCATGTTTGTGAAACTTCACTTTCCTAACTCATCCAGTATTTCTGATTAGATGCGGAAATCATTAGTATTTATACAGGTCTTATGTATGCCCCTAGATATATGGCACAATACAATACTTGGTATTGAAGTAGTTTTTTTTGAATTAACCACTTAAAGACTTGTTATATCATATTCTATAAATATTGATTTTCACTTATTTAAGCTTCCTAGTGTGCGATTATTGGTCGTGAGATATCCCAGGGGTTGGAGTAACTTAACACTCTCGAGTAATCCTTATTTGGGGTATATTTTCTTAGAATAGTGCTTTTCAATATTCTTTTTAATGAAGTTTCTATTTATAATATACCTTTTGTTTTTCCCATTGGTTATTATGCTTTCAGTTTTCCAAAAACGTATTTGTCAATTTCAATAACATTTGGGAAAGCCATGGAAGTAAGTCAAAGACATGATACAATAAAAATACAATATTAGAACACCTCAACACACTGTCAAGGTCAAATCAGTATCTTTCAAATGTTTGTATTTGAAGTTTAACCCAAAGTCTAATCATTTAATGTTATACATCTTTAAATGCTAGTTTGACAAAGAATTATTTGAAATAATAGAAGATATACAAGAGAAGGAATATATAAATACAAAAAATACTATTTTCAAAGATAAAGTAATGCTTTATTTATTTTCTTAACAAAAGTAGAAAAATCCTATTTAGCTATATACAAATAAAAACCACAAGATGCCTTACATAGAACATATCAAAAGTAAAGCTCAGTCTCTTAAGCTGATCTTAAAATTAAAAAGTTCTGAACAACCTATTACTCGCACTAACTCTTTTTGAGAGATGAAAGATTACAATTTTCTATGAAATATGGCAGCCATTTTGACAACAGCCTACAAAATGTGAACTGAATCTGTCAACTGGTATTTGAGTTATTGCCCAGACAGACGGAGGGATGGACAAATGGACAGACAGATCTGTATTATCTCTTCTGAACTATGTTCAGATGGATACTTAAATTGATGCATTTATTAGTCATTGCTTAAATACTTACAAAAAAGGTTGGCATCAACATTTGATTGGTATTCACATATAAGACCTGCATTAGATAGTGAGCCCTTTTTAGTACCAAGGTATTATATTTACAGAACATAATTAGAAGTATATATAATACATACAGTGCAGTATTACATGTATATACAACTACTAATGTATCTAGAGTCCATTTCACTGCTTCAGTTCGTCAGTAGAACGGCAAAAATAAGAAATTGGGAGACTATTGTGCAATAATATATGGAAAAGTATATTCATAATGTACATGAACGACATTTGTATATTTCAGATTTTTTAGTTTTTTGTGCAATAAGCCTGTGCCATCTTGTAATTTGAAGAATTTCAGCCATGTTAATCTTATTGAAAATAACATGGCAGAGAAACATCTAAATATAAGAGGCCACACACTTTATAAGCCAAACTAGAAGCAATCCAAGATATACAAATGTCATTCATGTACATTATGAATATACTTTTCCATATATTATTGCACAATGGTCTCCCAATTTCTTATTTTTGCCGTTCTACTGACGAACTGAAGCAGTGAAATGGACTTTACATGTACATATAAACATCAACACTGTAACTTACAGTGGAAAAACAAACATGAAAGACTGCAACAAGACTGATCTTGAATTGTGCATTGATTATTGTACTTAAAACATGCATTCATGTTAGATACTTCATTGAAAACCATTTTCATGTAACAAAATTTGTGACATAAAATCAGCCTGATTGCACACATAATTTCTAATATAATGCACTTTAGTTAATGTTTTATTACAACATATCCTACAATATTTGCATGGTAACAAATATTGCTAAAAATCTAAATACTTCCATTATACTGTATGTTTGTATGTGCTCAAATTTTTTGTCAAGTAATTGCTATGGTTCATTCTAATAGCTATCACTATTTGTTGCCATGGTTACATGTCACCACTTAGTTGCTCACAATATAATTAGTTCAATCATAAGTCAGATTTGAATTTCTGAGAACTCTAGATGATTTTGAAAAAATGGTCAATTTGAAGCAAGTCTTTGGACCCTGAGAAGGTCATTGAAGGTGAAATCTAAAATCTAAAGTCAGATTTGAACTTCTGAGAACTTGTAGATGATTTTGAAAACAATTGGTTAGGTTGAAGCAAGTTAAAAAAAAACTTTTTGACCTTGAGAAGGTCATTGAAGGTCAAATCTTTTTTGATGTTGAGAATGTCATTGAAGGTCAAATCTGTAGTCAGATTTGAGCTTTTAATAACTTGAAGATGATTTTGAAAAAATTGGTCAATTTGAAGCAAGTTGCAAAAATACTTTTTTGACTATTTTAACCTTTTTTGACCTTGAAAAGGCCATTGAAGGTCAAATCTTAAATGTAAAGTCTGATTTGGAAAAAAAGTTGAAGTCAGTCTTATTTGTTAAGTTATTGGAAGTTTTAAGAATTTTTTATAGATGCCAACCACCGCCCACCACCCACCGAATGCCAACCACCAACTGCCGCCACAAAAAACGGAGACCAAAACAATATGTTACCACTTCTTAGTGGTAACATAAAAATCAACATTTGTCAGAGGTTAAATGTCCTCAAAGTCATTATACTCGAGCAAAATAGAGCCTCGAAGTGCTCTCCTTAGTGATTTTTAAATTACCTCTTCTGCACTAAGGTTCCAATACATTACAATGATCAAGGCATTAATATAACATTTAAAATTGCAAGCTGCATCTGCGAAATTGTAACAATTACTACAGAAGATGATGTAAATAGAGGACTTGCTATTTAGATGTATAAATAGATGGCAGTGGTGATGCCGGTGGAGTCAAAACACCATTCATAATATGGAGACAACTGACAAAAGTCATTTAATTTCTTGATTTAACAAATATTTCAAACTGAATTATTTTAATTCCATTCAAATGCAACTAGATTGTTTTTTTTGACATGTGGATTATAATTTAATATTTGTGATGTTTGAAAGAGTAGATTTTTAACAATGTTGACGGACGGACGGACAGACAGACCAATGGACGGACGGACGGACCAACGGACGGACGCCTGGTCGATCCCATAGGCTCACTGTGTGAGCCAAAAATCCTGGCAAATGGTACACAGGAAAATAACTGCATATGAAAGAATAATATACAGAATACAAATATGTCATCAGAAAATATAAGTCCTCAATGGCTAAAAATGCAGATCTCCTAAACTTTTATAAAAATGAGATTTCAAGATACATAGTAAAGCCAAGAACAATGTCAAGCTTTAATCAAATAAAAAGGGTAGTTATAACAATTTTACAACTTCCGGATGGTGAGTACAAAATGACACTTGTTACACACAGTGAGTTCATCCATTTTAGTCTTTTTAAGTAAACCATGAGAAGAAAATGCTGAATTCAATCTTCTAGTCCTTCATACATTCACATCTAGTGGAACCTCGTTCCTTGTTAAATAACAGTAGATCATAAAGTTTATGTACAGAATGAGCAATCCCCCAAATACACCTATCAGTACCTGGAAATAAAGAACAATATGATGTAAACATACGCAGTAGTAACCTAACATAACACCTTATCCTAGAAATGATCTATCAATAAGGCAAATTCTTTTGTCAATGAGTTGAGGTGAGGAATAGGTGAGGCATAGATCAAAATATTGAGAAATACATCTAAACCCTACTGCACGAGGCAAACATGAACAGGGAGTCTTATACAGTACAGTGAATAAAGTAACATTAATGTCATCTAGATTCCAACATAAGTTGTCTATCCCTGCATTATGGCACTGCACTGCAAACATTTGAGCTGTTTGAATATGCAAATTGGAATGAAGGCCTGGTAATGAAGGCTAACGGGAAAGTGTCAAAAATAACCTGTGACGAAATAGGATCACACTTTTGAGGCAAATTAAAGCAATTACTAAATTAATCTGAAAAGCAACCAGGTATCTCAAGGGGGGGGGGGGAGTATCCCTGTAGTGATGTGAACGACCAAGGGTTTATCACAATGAGGAAATACATCATTTGAGAGATGGCGACATGGTGTTCTATTCAAACTTTTTACTAGGATGTTTTATTTCAATTGTCATAGGGAAAGATGGCAGTGCTGCATAGAAACATTTACAATACATCGAAAAGTTATGCATATAACTAAACATTTCAAAATTCTAAAATGGTAAAAGTTATTGTAGAATACATTGCATGCATTCTTTTACAAAGGTTTTTATATTTCATAAACTTAATATGTTCCTTTTGAAGCACAACATGTTTCAAAATATACATATACTGTATTTCTTAAACATTGAGATCTTGGATATTGCCCAGTTTGATAATCTATTTTTAGACTAGCTTGTTGTTCTGAATTTGAGATCAGCGAGGTGAGATCTCAACAAACTTTCTTAGGATCAATAAGGTGAGACCTCAATGATCTCTGATTCTTGGAACTGCTAGACCTATATGATCTCTGATTTTAATGACCTCTGATCTCGAGGTTAGGTATAAAAGCCAATGTTTCAAGAATTGCGCAGGTTTTTGAGAGGGAATTCTTATATTGAGTTTTGAAACAGTAAGCTATGTTGTAGAAATTGTAATTATTAAGAGATTGAAGAAATAAAATATACTTAAATACGCTTCTGAAGAGAAAGTATTTTGTGTTTGAATCAAACATTTAAAAATATGTAACACTATGCATAAGGTTCTATGTTGATTCTATGATGTTAAAATTAAATTCATAGAATGACAAAATAATATGTCACAAGAGTTATTTAATTGGGCATCTCTTCAAAACAATAAAAAAATCGTAGTCTTGCTTCAAGATATTCTAACATCCTCATACACCTCACCAGCTGTAGGTAGATAACGGGGTGAATCCAGAGACATAACTTACCATATCACATGTTTTAAGGGAACTAGATGCTACACACTTATAAAATCATTAACCTGTTTAACTCTCATGAATCAAATCAACCTTCTCAAATCAAAGATTTGGGGAAAGGACTTTAAATATCTTATATTTTTTTGCACTCAATTGCCAATTTCCATTATTTAGTGTGTAACTCAGAGGCATGTTAATATATGCATGACATTTTTTGATTTAAGTACAATCCAGAATATTCTTATCAAGGTAATCAACTGAGCGCTTACTACATTACGTAAAACCTGTCTTAATGAACACCTCTCTCTATTGAACACTTGTCTCTAGTGAACACCCTTCCTCCGCTTATACTCTGCTGACTTCTGTATAAATTACCCTCTCTGTAGAGAACACATACCAACATTGAACATTTTTTCTCAGCAAAAAATGTTCAATATGTACAGGTTTTACTGTACTATGGAGGCTCATGCAAACCCTCCTTATGCAAACCCCCTTACCCTTTATCACCCAGGATTTCATTCCTTTCTTCCTGTAAGATTTCAAGTTGCATAATCTTGGTTGACATTGCCAAAAATTGATATGATTGGGGAAGATTCCCAATAATTTTATGCTACATTGAAAAATTATAGGACCCTCCCAGAGATACCTCTTTAATATTAAAAGCCACCTGATGAAAGCTGGCTATAGACCTGTAGAGTGCATTTAAAACAAGGAAGGATTATGCCTCTCTTGCAAAAATAGATAAGGGCGGTACTTCTATAGACTAATATATAGATGAGTAAATACATGTGAAATTACAAATGAATATTTTTTATCTATTATAATACAATGGACTACATTTAAATGTCATTGTCATGTCTAAACTGTTTGACTTAGTATAAAAACAGAAAAGTGTTAATATATATCGTGACTGCATATTTGAATTAAACAAGGTGATCCCATTAATACAAATTTCATCATTTATTTTATATATGATTAATGTATATAATGTGCAGGTTCTATATCATATGTTATAGAGGATTTTAGTTTCTTGTAATTTTGCAGCAATATTCAAATTCAAAGAAGAAAAGATGAGAAATGGAGAAAAATTGAAAACACCATTCCGATTACAAGCATACATTCATTTACAAGTGTATATCTGCATCTTTAAGCTTTCAAAGGAAGCAATCAAAGTGTGACAAACAAATAATTCCTCGAGGGCATGAAACCATGAAACAGTCATGAAAATGATGAATGGTGATCATTGTAACAAAATGGCAAGAAAATTTTAACAAGGAAGTAATCATTATATCTACATTTGAAAGGAGAATATGAATTCAATTTTACAAGCCTGATTGCCCTGGGCCCCAACATTAATATTGGTCTTCATATTTGTCACGTTTCTGTCTAGTCTTTAAAAGAGAAAGGGGAAAAATGAGACAGAAGAAACCATAGAAAGCATGGAAAGGAGTGTAGGAAAACGTAATCCCCCAGCTAAAAAATGATTTAACACATGATAAGAATTAGTAAATTTTATCATTTGAATTTTATTAATTTACCCATAATTAACAAAATAGGTAATATTCCTGGGGATATTTGCACATCATTTTGGGAGATAAATATTTCAAATAATTTGCAAAAACCACACCCCTTTGTCTTGTTCTTTCCAAAGTGGCCTCTTACATGAAAGAGGAGGTCTGGTAAACTTAAGAATACAGGATTAAAATGTTGAAATGAAATATATCTTTTAATGACTCCTAAACATGTCAGTGTCTCCGACATGGGGGTCACTACACAGTTTTTGTTCTGTTTTTTACATGTTTTTTTTAATACAAGTATATAATACAGTCATCGGTTATATATAAAAAAGTATAAAAAATAGTTACACCAAGATGTTATGAACATAATGATATAAATATCATGGCCAAACAAGAATTATTTTTGTAAGGGTGTTCTACTGACCTTTATATGGGTATGATATCTTTGCCAAACATCTTGAATGTAGACATTGTAGTATGATAAAATACAAGGTAACCAGGATTCTTGTTCATTCATTTCAGAGCACCTGGAAAATAATAAATCCACAGGGTAACACAAAATTCTTGTATGGGATTGCAACATATGACCTCATTCTTGTTCATCCTAGACCCAATAGGAGAAACAAAATTATTGAAAAGTGGATCAATAAAACAATTTAAGAAGTGTCGTCTTTTCAAAACTTGAGGTTGAATGGGGTTTGTTTCTTTCTG
Organism: Owenia fusiformis; assembly: GCA_903813345.2. Taxonomy (NCBI): domain Eukaryota; kingdom Metazoa; phylum Annelida; class Polychaeta; order Sabellida; family Oweniidae; genus Owenia; species Owenia fusiformis. Next base: position 13,322,840 of record CAIIXF020000009.1, on the reverse strand, counting down.
TATGTTTTAGTTGATCATGTATACAGGTGTAACATTGAAATTGTTGTCTCAATATCTTTTGAAGAAAAATGACCTTGACCAATGACACACAATTTAAATTACAAAATTAATTAAAAAATAATGTGAGGGACAAGCTCATTCTAAATTACAATGTACAGGATGTCCGTAAGAAAGTTGAACTCAGTCAATTTTGCATATATTGCCCTGAAATTTCAGAATAATTTAGTTCATTCAATGTGAAGTTTGATAATAATTAATCTGCCAATTGACGTCAAAAACTAAAGTTCCTTACAAAACATGCCCCAAATGTGCACCCCTCCTCTCCATGCTCAATTCAATCTGGAGAGCAAAGTTATTGATTATCCTCCTACACACATTTCTTTTTGAATAAACAAATTTATTCCAAGAACAGCTACTACTGGGGCTAACATCCTCCTGATGAAGTGTTGCAGCATCCATTGCATTCTGAACAATGTACTGCCTGGGTGGCATTGAGTAAACATGGAATCATCAGTCCTTTTTGGTTTGAAGATGACTGGAGACATGCTATCACCGATTTATTCAACTTTCTTACGGTTGTGTTTTTTGGACACCCTGTACATGTACATTGAGCCAATAATTGAAAGCTCTCCAAAATGCATCCTAAAACCTGACTACATCGGACCATAAAAATAATTCTGTATCTAGATAAAAAGGTTGTGTGTTTATGCTAAAATTTTGAACATAATATGTATGTGAATGGTTTCTATGTGAGATATTTTTTACCTGGTGAATAACTCCATTAAGAGTGTGACATTGTCATATTGCATATGTACAGGAATGTTTAATCTTCGCAGAATGTGTTGTGGAATAACCTCCCCTCCTTCTACCATTCTAGCTATGTTGTATAATCCCTGCAAACAAAAATCAAGCTGCTAATCTAGGTCAACTGCAAAGGTAATAAAAAGTTACAAATAGATGGATAAGTACAAGATCATCATAAAATTATTGTGATGAAAGTTACATCCCAGGAGTGTAGCCTGTGGTTGCAATCGCCAAAAGAATTTCGGTTTCAGTCATGGGGGAGGGGGTTCGAACTTTGCAAAAGCGAGCCAAAAAAAATCTGTTTTTAATTTTACAAAAACTGAAGCAACTTCCTTCAAAATTGAGCTAGAAGCTTCAAATAAAAAGCATTTATCTTTATTGGTTATTTAATCGTTATTGCCTATGACTCTGCATCTACATGTAGTATTCACGCTTCGTATTTGAGGTACATTTCAATAGGCTCACCAGTTGAGCGCAGCTAATAACATTAAATATCAAGATTTAGTTTCTATTTTCTGTATCCCAGCATATACACAAACAATTTATTGAGTTGTATTTCTATATTGATGGGGTTGAATGGATGAAAAAGAAGAAATGAATTCAAAAAGTTTCAAAAATTGACCTAGCTGAACCATGGGCTTTCAAGACTCTTGAAGCCCATGTCTGAACTAATTAAGGCACCATTTACTATAAATACTATAGTAATACAGATCACTAATATACACAGCTTCTCCACAAGAACAGGCAATAAGTAGAGAGATCCAGTGCAACACTTGTTTTCATTACTTAGCCATAATCATTAAATGATTACCTCAGCATTTTTCTTCTCTGTGGCTAACGTATACATATTTACAGCTGCAGATATATTTTTTGCACCCCCATGACCATACCATTGGTAGTCCCCCATCTTTAACAAGGCTGAAACACATGAAAAAACATTATTAATATAGGGGTGATTACAGGCCCGTAGCCAGGATTTGCCAAGGGGGGGGGGGGGGTTCAGTTTTCAAAAATTTCCAGGGGGGGTTCACATTTGACAATTTTGGCCCAAATATGGCTAAAATCACTTGAAAAGTGCTCAAAATGGTGAAAAACTGCATGATTTTGAAAGAATTTTTGGCCAGAGGGGGGGGGGGGTTCGCCCGAACCCTGCGAACCCCCCCTGGCTACGGGCCTGGGTGAATCATATAAAATTAAAGTATACTCAACATCCCATTTGACATATGACCCAGGCGCTCGATTTTCGTACGATCGTAACTTACGATTCCGAGAAATCTATGTGTCTCTGTTTTAAGGAACAATGACTTGCAACCAAATCGTAAGTTACGACGGTTTCAAAAACGGACCCCAGTATGATGCAAAATAGTCTGGAAAAAAGAAGTCATTTATTGTAAAATAGGCCAACATTTAGAGAGATATTCATTTTTTTAAATTTATTTATTTGCTAAAACACTTTTAGAACAGTGGCACATACAACCTTGTAGTGCAGCATTTATACAGTTACATCTATGTAGTAAAACATTCATATTAAATAATATACATGCATATTAAAAGGTGATTAAAAATGTATTATAGCTAGGATCTTAAATAGCAGATTTTAATATATGGGCCAAATGTTATAATAGGGAATAGAATTACCATCATTCAACTCCAGTTTCACTGTTGCAATTGAAAGAACGTCTGAATTAATACTTCTATTTAATGTTGAAGAGGTTACATGCCCATGTAATAATTGGCCACTTATCCCCTGTTATAATTAGAGACAATAAAAGGCCCCTATTGATGTCACAGTCTGCCAAACACCTTGGCTTAACAAGGAAACTAGAGATAATTAAATCGTTACAAAAACTCCTGCTATCTTAAAAAATGTCCTTGATGTACCGTTAAGGAGCAAATTATGAATGGACACACAGGTACAAAATACTGGCAGATGGTCTAGGTTCAAAGAGCACTTGCGTCTCCATGGTAGCCCATATTTAGGAATGCTACGGAAAAATGATTCCTTTTAGCGAGAGTGATGGAATGTCACCCTTTGTCCATTAATTCCATTGACCCTGGGGTGCTCATTGTTAAAGAAAGGGGAATTAATAACAATTATTTTTGGAAAATTAGATGCGGAATTTTTAAAATAAGGGGAGTGCTCAAATTCAATAAAAAAAATACAATAAACAAATAATAAATTGGGCAGCGATCATAAAATAATATAAAAACAATACTATAAACCTTGATAATATTCTTATTTCACTATCCTGAATTAAAGAAAGCTGTGAAAACATAATTGTATATATGCTGTCAAATAGTATTGCATGCAGTTGCATTGGCTCAATTATAACATAAATTCAAATACCATGCAATCTTTTTTTGTTGAATCAGTGAGAAAAATATTCAGAAGTATTCCAGGAACCTCCCAGATTTCAGTATGCATTTTGTTATTCTATCTTAAATTTTACAATTTCAAAGAAAGACAAGTGCTTAATTTTAGCATACACAGGGGATGGTACTTAAAATAAATCATTTATGAATATAAATAAATGAAGATTATGTTTATTAGTAAAAAACACATTTTAGAGTGTGTTTATCTAATGTTGAATTTTGATTGAATCAGAATAAATTTTATTAATATTGATTTGCTGACATGATCCCTCATGCTCAACAACTATAAGAATCTTCAACACGAACAACATATTTCTTTCACGATTTTGTTTGATGGCCTACTATTGTTTTGATTTAGCAATAGCATGTTAATGGTTAAACTTCTCCAGGTGGAAGAAAAGATATCATTGGCACGCTCTTTCACCTTTTCATGGGCCAAATTTGCAGGGAAATAATATCATGTTTATGTTTTCAATAGCAAAATAAAATACAGAAGAGTGATATATGCAAGATAAAAGGTAATTGTGCATGTAAAAACCCTCTTGTTCATATAAATATTTCAGAACATCAAATACTTCACTTAAGTTTTAGAGAGAAATGGCGTGAAATGGCATTTGAACGAATGCATCTTAGGCAAGGGAAATGTCTTACTTCCCCTTTTATTGAGATGGAAATTAAAGCTAATTTGTACATCTAGGAGTTTGGCACCAGAAAATGCCCTAAGAAAATATGCCCCAACTATCTATAGTTATATTTTGCTGATATACATATGACTGAAATGTACAAATAAATTTTCTAAATTTACTTGAAAATTTCACATTTCAATATTAACTGTAATTGATTTCAACTGTCAACTCCAGCATTTTTACCATTTAAAAGAAACATTATAATTTTAAATTCAATTTTATTCAAGGGAATTTTAGGCATAAACATTACCCCAGGCATTTGATACTAATGCATTTTTTTACAAATGATCTTTGTTATCACGTTTAACAGTCACTTCATAACTTATAAACTATATTTGGGTAGCACAGGAATATGTAAATGAAAAAATTTGTGAGTATCATAAATCCTGTTAAGTGACAATATTGTGTGTATTGAGGGGGTTAAATTGTAATTTTTGGCAGGTGAAATATGGTTATTGCCCTAATCATGATTGAATCATCACGACTATGTGAGTACAGACAAAGGCAAACTCTTGCTTAGTTCTTAGAGTACATAAGCAGGAGGTTAAAAGTACAATCAATTGGACCAACCAACATGTTGACCCTGACACACCATGTAAAGTAGTTACATTGTCAAAGCATCATGAATGGAAACAGAGAGAACATTTTCATATCACTTACTTCTGTAATACAGTACATTTTGCTTCTGTAATATAAGATAAGTGTTCCTCACAGGATTTTTTCTCAAGTGGGTGCAAAATTCTCATTTTCAGACCAAAATATGCCAATTTTTCATGATTTTTATAATTTTCAAGTGGCTGTAAATGGATTTTCAGGTGGGTGCACGCCTGTTTTTAAAATCTCAGGTGGGTGCTGCGCCTACTTGCTTTAACAAAACCAACACCGAATATCAATTCATAAATTCCAATTCACAGCTCAAAACCTTCAAATTAAATAAATCCCCGAATAAATCATATTGAAACCCATGAACCATCTCAAATGAGCTAATAACCAGAACAACGGCAACACCAAAGAGTAGCGAATCCCATCGAACAGAAATGGCTGGCATTTTTACAAACGAATAGCAAATATCATAAAACAACACACCAGAAAGGCCACCATTTTCAAAATGGTTGCTCACTAGCCAAGTTGTCATCAGAAGAAATAATATGCTTTTAAGTAGCCACCTCTAAAATTTTTGAAAAATCGCACACGTACTTGTAAAAACACGTACTTCTACCAAAAGTGTCATAGGACAGTGTGCCATGCTCATAGTATTCACATACCAAATATGAACAAAATCGCTCCACTACTTTTCGAGTTATAGTAAAATACGTAAAATGGCGGCCATTTTTCAATGTGCCATGCTTATAGTATTCACATAGGACAGTGTGCCATGCTTATAGTATTCACATACCAAATATGAACAAAATCGCTCCACTACTTTTCGAGTTATAGTAAAATATGTTAAAATGGCGGCCATTTTTCAAATTTTTTTTCAAAATGGCCGCCTTCTACCAAAAGTGTCATAGGACAGTGTGCCATGCTTATAGTATTCACATACCAAATATGAACAAAATAGCTCCACTACTTTTCGAGTTATAGTAAAATACGTTAAAATGGCGGCCATTTTTCAAAATGGCCGCCTTCTACCAAAAGTGTCATTAGACAGTGTGCAATGCTTATAGTATTCACATACCAAATATGAACAAAATCGCTCCACTATTTTTTGAGTTACAGCAAAATTCGTAAAATGACGAGTAAAGGCCGCCATTTTTCAAGATGGCTGCCATGTGCTTCTTTAATATCTACATTTGTAGCATTATTAATGTCCTTTATAATTATTTCACATTTAAAACATATTGCTATTACAGTTTTACATATTGCACCTAAATTACTGTAAAATCGGCACTAAAATGGCCACCATTTTGAAATGAGCGGCCATTTTGAAAATTGGCTTTCGAGCAGAACTTCTACCCCCATAGGGTATATGTGTACAAAATATGAACAAAATCGGGCCAACGGTATTTGAGTTATTGCCCGGATGGACAGACGGACGGACGGACGGATGTACGTCCGGACGTACGTACGTACGGACGGACGGACGGAGGCGTTCCCTATATCCCTCCGAACTTCGTTCGATGGGATAAAAATGGCAAGGCCTACTGTTGAACAATCAATCAAAAGGTATATATTCCATTGAAACTTTTTTGCATTACTTGCACAATCGTAACAATTTCAAAGAAACCTATTTTTTATGTTTTCAAGGAAGTAGTCGGTTGAAATTGATTAGTCTGGTGTTTTATGACTTCCATGTTTCTATGAAATAACTTGTTAGCGAACTGTTACCCACCAATTAGAGATGACTTATTTTAAGAATTATTCCAGAAAGATTTAACAGGAAGTCCAAAACAACACATGGAGAACATGTTTTGTGATGTCTAGGTCATATATTATGTAAAGCAATGACACTTTTCTCAGCTTAATGTGACAAGCAGGGCTAAACTTATCAGTTTGTTCAAATATTTTTGCATTTTATGATTTAATTTTCAATTTGACATATTCACATGCTACCCATTGGAGATATATGAACAAGCTAATGCATGTACCATACATGTCAAACCTGTACATAGTGAACACCTATGGAGCCACAAAAATTGTTCACTGTAGGTAGGTGTTCACTATATAGAGGGGATTTTAAAGTCAATGTAGAATGTGTTTTGAAATGGTCCTCACAAAACACAGGTGTTCTTGAGAGAGAGGTGTTCACTTAAAGACAAGTGTTACTCTCTGTCTATAATTGATACTTTACATTTGTAGCCAGCAAGTGTCAAGGGGGTGCAAATTATTGTGAGCGAAGGGAGCCCCTAACAATTACATTGTAAATGGTGCTTTCTAAGCATTTCAAACTTTAATTTGTAAAAAAATGTTTTTTCTTTTTTTGTGGGGGTGGGGCAGGGATCGTACCCCCTGGCTATGCCCATGCTATTTTCAAAACGAATTGTCATATCTACTTCTATTTGCAGTTATTCTCATCTGACATGGTAGCCCAGTGAAAATCAGTTAACAGGAGGTTGACAGTTAATTGAGAACCAGTATCCTTACAATGAGCTGTTGTATATAAATACAAATGCACGACTTCAGCTCATCATTATTTATGTATTGTCAAGGAGTAAAGGTAGTCTCACACAATTATAGGAAGCTTCTCTGCATGAATTAATTACAATAGATAACATTTTTATAGCATCAAAGGAGAGAGTGAAAGTAAATGTGACCAAGTATTTGAAAAGGAAGATAAACATCAACAACAGGACAGCTTTTATTGACTCAGTATTTTAGAGAAAAATACAAAACATTGACTTTGGACAAACAAAGTTCCATTTGTTTTTGAAGTCCGGAACAAAACAGAACAAAACAACAATTAAAACCACAGAGGTTGATAGTGTTTATCACACGGGATTATCATATCAAATAACAATAACATAATCTGTTCCATTAGTATGTATTGTGACAAAATGAAGATGTTGTTCTTTGCTGCCATTGCACTATGTGTGTTATTGAACTATACAACAGCTGATAATAATAGCAACTGCACAGTCAGTGGATCAGGTGTACTGAAAATAAGTTGCCAAAATGGAGCCGATATAAACAATATTGAAATTGCAACAATTGACACGGCACATGTGCACACCCTTGATATGACACATAACTATCTAACCAACATTCCTAGGTGGATATGTGAATTCAAGAACTTAGTCAAACTGGATCTATCCCATAATACGATCAAGGAGATCCCACATGATATATTCCAATGTGGGTCATTTCCAAACTTTCCAACTATGCAAATTATTGATTTGAGCTTCAACAAGATAAGGAGGATTCCATCTGGAGTTTTCGACAATTTAGTGATCAATGCACTAAACATTAATAACAATGACATAGAAATGATCGAACACGGAGTGTTCTCGAAGGAACACAACTTCTACCATATAAATTGTAGCTACAATCAACTCACATCGCTCGATTCAATATTTCTACAGCTTCTTGCCCAGGACCCCCCTTGGGAAAATGCGATTTACAAACGCTTTGACTTTTCACATAATGAAATCTACAAATTTCATTATACAGGATTTGAACTGGATTTCAGCAAAGTATACAACTTTCACTTTAACCTACAGTACAACAAGTTCAAATACATTAACCTTGACTTGTTCAGGCCTTTCAACATTCATGACTTAAATGATTTGATCACTTTGTTTAGCATAAATGGATTCTTGTATATTGACTTTTCAAACAATCCAATCACGTGTGATTGTAATATGTACGAAACCAAAACAATGCTGATGACAATGCTTTCGTTTCCATATCTCCCAGAAATATTCAGGGACTGGGCTGTGCAATCAACTGTTTGTATGTACCCTGCTGATGTCAGAGGAAAACCTCTCTCAAAATTAGATGACACTCAGTTGATATGTAACATTACAGAAAAATGCCCAGAAAAATGTACCTGTATTCGTAAACCAGATATGAAACGCTTAGAAGTTAACTGTAGTAGCCAGAGTCTTGAGGAATTACCGAACAGTCTTCCATTAATTCAAAATGACAATAGCGAGTTGATCAACCTGGATATGTCAGGTAATTTACTCAGCGAAATAAAAAATCGGAGCTATCTACCTAATCTTGGGACATTTGATGTAAGTAGTAACAGATTGAATACAATTGAAGATGAAGCCTTGGACAATTTAAATGCCATCCAGAAATGGTACCTCCATGATAATCAATTTTCAACACTCCCGAGCAAAATGAAAGATATGCCTTTCCCAAATCTTTCAAAATTGACATTACACGGAAATCAGTTGGTATGTGACTGCTCAACAGTGTGGCTGAAACCTTGGCTCTGGGCCTTAACAGAACACAAGCGCTTGCAATACCCAAGAATGATAACATGTGAGACAGGGGACATAATTATGGAGTACGATTTTAATGAAGATCTCTGTAATATAAACTGGGGACTTGTTGTGGGACTCCCTATGCTATTTCTGACTCTTGTTGCCATTGGTCTCATTACATTGTATTGCTTCAGAAATGTTATTGTGTTGTTCATCAGAAAAAGGCGCGAATACAAAGAAATTCCAGAAGGAAAAGAATATGATGTTTTTGTCGGTTATGTAACTCAAGATGTTATGTGGATCCGAAATGTTCTTATACCCCTTCTGGAGCCAAAATACAAACTCTGTATACATAACAGGGATTTTGAAGTAGGAAAACCAATAGTGGACAATATTGCGAACAGTATTGAGAAAAGTCAACGATCAATAATGGTCCTTTCACCTCGATTCTTGGAGAGTGGATGGTGCAAGGAAGAGTTTCTGATTGCGCATAGACAATACATGTTGAATCCCAGCCAGGTGTTGATCCCTATACTGCTACCCGACTTTGACACAACCCAAGAAATGCCAAGCCATGTGAAATGCTATTTGCAGGCTCACACTTACCTGAAATGTGATGATCCGTGGTTTGATAAGAAGATCAAAGACCAAATGCCAAAAACTAGTATTACTGAATATAAAGAGGAGATGAACAATCAAAGACATCTTGCAGTCAAGATTGACAATAATGATGACATCAAAGAGCTAAATGATGCCATCCCTGATGCCATACGTGTGTCAACCATATCAAATGGCACAGTTATACCAAACATTCTGAATGGTCATATTCCAAATGAAAAGCCACAGAATGGACATGTAGAAAATGGACACATCAAGCATATCGAAGGTGCTCCAAATGGACAAATCAATGAAGAGAATATCAAAAATAATCGGGAAAATATCCGATATGAAAATGTTGTGTATGAGATAGATCCAGAAGACATTAATGTTGTATGAAATGTGGTATTGTAAAATATGTTAACTGATTGAGTTTGACAGTTTTTACATGACATTTACTTTTAAATATCATCAGTATGCACACATTTCAAGTATACAATATATGCCCGTGGCGTAACCAGGTTTTGCCAAGATGGGGGGGGGGGGGGAGAATGGTGGAATACTGCATGATTTTGAAAGATTTTTTGGCAAGGGGGCCTGGCTATAGGCCTGCAATATACAATACACAAAGTCCCATGGTATTTTAATATAATAAGTCTGAGGTCCTTTTGTGAACATTTCATTTTTGGTGAATCAATATTTCCTTTCTTTAAAAATACCCATTAGTGTTCGTGTTAAAGTTCTTCCAAACACACACCAGATAAAAATAAAGTCCCACTCAGCCAAGCTGTGTGAAACTAGCCACATGTATAAGGACACTTTAAAATTTAATAAAAACAATTCTAAAATTAGTTTTTGTCCAAATGTATATTTTGATACTATTTTGGACAGTGCTCAAGATAAATGTAACACAATAATACATTGACCAACTGTCACTTTAGTGAGATAAAAATAATGGATATGTTGAAATCACTCCAAAAATTACACCCAACCCAAATAATCAAAAATAAACAAACAGCATTTGATCTCAATTAGAATTAGTTATGCTTTGAATACTTTCATTTTTTTCATATTCTGTGGTGATTCAAATACCAAAAATACCAGGTAATCTGGCTATATTGTAGAATGGGAAACCTAGCAGTGAATCATTTTATTCTGGGAATCCCAAAAATGTTGAAACAAATATACAGTAAAACCTGTATATATTGAACATTTCTCGCAGAGAAAAAATGTGTTCACTTTCATACTTGTTTCTAACATTTTAGGTGTTTTCCTTTGATATCTAAAACATCATTAACATATATTCATAATGTGTATATTTGTATTGTAAATAGAATAGCTGAGATACAAAATATGAGCAACACCATGTAAATATTTATTTTCAATAAACCATTGTTTTTTGTCAATATATCATATTTATGTAATATCTCATTGGCGAGACTGCCAAGATCCCAGAATAGCCCAAATGCACCTTCCCAAATATGTTTGCCCAAAAGATGACTGATATACAGTTAAACATGTATATTGTTTCAACCTTAGTCCACCCATGTGTACATTCTTTTCATCTCAAGTAACACCAGATCATTTTTCTATCTTTCCAATATCATTCCCTGTGGCCTTTCCTCTCACTCCATGACAAGTAAACATGTACCAGGTATGTCACCGTTTTCTTTTTGAGATGAAACACTTACCTTTAAATAAACAATATGAAGGATGAAATAAGATAATATCTGCAATTTTGATTGTCTGATATAACAGCATCTACTTTTATACTTATCTCAATAGATTGAAACATATATGAATAACCTTTATTGACTTTTTACCTCAAATTGTACTGTGATAGTTTATTAAAAAATTAGGTAGGGTTGTAAATATAATGGTCTAAAAATAGGAATCATTGAAAATGAAGGACACCTTTCCCCTTGGCATTATGACTTACTGTCAACTTTTCTCTGTATTTGGCTTACAATGGTTGGTGTGTCAATTCATGCATCATCATGTTAATGAGATTGTATACAAATAATAGAATATATCATAACATTAGTTTTAGTAACTTTTAAACTGAAGAGGCAAGTGATCACCACATATGGGCAATCCCATGTCAGAGTAGGATTGACTTTTAGTCTCTGGGGGGGGGGGGGTAACTAGACTAGAATAGGATGTACAGTAATTTGAACTTCCACTTATTAGGAATTATAAACAGCCTGATTTTTGTAGTTCAGACTGCCTTTAAGTGAAATAAAACAACAATAAAAACAGATGACCAAGAAGGAGAACATGCTGTCTGACATGTAGGAGAATATAAACAAATTACAAAGGTCAATGATTCAAAAATGTGAAATGTTTTTATTAAACTTAAGATTTTCAAACATCCATAGTACATGACCACTCAGTGTGCACAATAATATGGCGATAACGCCAAAGAAAATGACCATATATAGAAAATCATCCTTATTCTGATGACAAACTCTGATTAGCTCGGTGAGTTCAGATATTCATTGAAAACTGGAAGCATGAAGACGAAGCTCTCTTTTGAGAAGCAAAGTCAAATGAATCAAAGGGTACTGATTCATGTGATAGTAGAGATAACAATCACTTTTATGTACAGCAATAATTTTAGATTTTCAAATTCAATAGTACACTTTCTGTTTGTTTGACTTTGCTTCTTAAAAGAGAGCTTCGTTACTTTTAGCTACATTCAGGGTAATTACTTATATAATATTAATCATGAGAGCAATGGGCAACATTAAAATATAAGCAATGTATCTCTGGTGATTTGTGTGATGTTTTATGTAATATAAAGGCTGCCAATTTATAATTATGTTACATAATCTTATCTAGTACATGAACATGAACAAAGCAGTCTGGCCAAAAATATTCATATTGATATATCAAAGTAAATTAAAATAATGACAATACACGAAACCAACAATTGGATAAACAATTAAAATGTATGAGTTATGAGTAAAATCATCTCAATATATTTTTGATTTTCTCAAATCCATTATATACATGTAGTGAGTATCATGATAATCTTAACAATTGATTTACCAGAAAAACACAAACACTTAACCTCTTGACTACCCAGAATGACGAGATTTCTCGTCACCTCAGAAATGACCTTGAAACCCAGAGGGACGAGAAAATCCGTCACAAAATTTTTCACAAAAATTGCTCTTATTTGAACAATTTTTATCCAATTTACACAAAAATTGTTTTAAAACGTGTAGAAATGATCTCTGCTATCTACTTTGACTAAGTTGAGCATCTTAAGTTGTATAGGTATGTAGTAAACAGTGGTGGATCCAGGAACCAACAGGGGGGGGCCCAAATTTGAGGTCAGGGAAAAAAATTTTGGGCCCCTAAAACCAAAAAGTGGGCCCAAATTTTGAAAATTTCAGGCCCATTTTCTTCAAAATTTGGCCTAAAATTAAAAAGTAAGGCCTTAGAAGGCCCAATAATGACCAAAAGGCCCACTTTTTGGGGCCTTAAGGCCTTTTTTGCCCCAACTTTTTTTTTCTGGGCCGTAGGGGGGGGGGGGCCTGGGCCCCATGGGCCCCCCTTCCCCCGATCCGCCATAGGTAAATGTCAAAAGGTGGCAAAAATGAAAAAATTCTCTGGTTTCAACCAATTTTAGAGCCTGGGATTCAAGAGGTTAAAACACTTGATACTCTGCCAAATTATATCAACTGCATACAACAAGATTTACTATGCCAAAGGCATTTGCAGTAACTGGATGACGTCAAGTCAAAAAATGTAGTTGAATATGCCACATGTACTTGACATGATACATCTCAACAAAACAGTACATGTGGTTATATTACAGTGAAAGAAACACTTAATACATTTATGCTCAATATTTAAAGGACCTGCACATCAATCTTGAGTGAACACAAGAAGTAGTGATATATCAGTGTAAGCAATCAGAACTAGTACAAACTTCAAAGTGACCATGTCAGACTGCATGTATATAATGAAATTAGAAAACAGTACCATATATTTGATCAGTACCAAGAAATTTGATAAAGTTATTTCAAATGGTAATGACTAGGAGCAATGCCGAGACTGAAGAAATCCACAAAGTAATCAGGAAGTTGCAAGCAGCACTTGAACAAATAGTACCAAGTGGTTTAAAATAGTACCAATAAATGATTAGTTCCAAATGATTTACAACAGTGGAAAGGACACAGGATGGCACTATACAGGCTACTTTTTGTTATTTTGATGACATTCCATGTTGTCATGGTTACTAAATATTGTGACAATCCATGTCAATGCAGATTTCAACTCTATGACAGTTCTTGGAAAGAATGTGACAACAATGTAACAATTCTACCATATATGGTCAAACGCATGGAGTATAATCATGGCAATCTTACAGTTTTGCCAAAAGATTTGTGCCAATATTTTCGCCTAAGAGAACTTGATGTCAGTTATAACAACATTCATATTATCATGAATAATTCTCTAACATGCCTTGAATCATTGCAGTATTTAAATATGGCCTATAATAACCTAAAAATTCTACCAGGTGAATTTCTAAAAAGACTGAATTATCTCGAGGAGGTTAATCTCGCTTATAATGACATACATCACATAGAGCGGGGTGCTTTCAGCAAGGAAAACAACAACAACATCATAAAACTTAACATAAGTCATAATGACCTAGTGGAAGTCGATGCAGTATTCCTAGAATTAATCCAAGTTCTACGTGCTCAATATAAGGAATATGATTTTTCTTACAACAGTATAAGCAAAATCACAAATATTGACAAAAAGATGTTGACTTTCCACGAAGGAAACTATTACACATTTTATCTGAGACATAATAACTTTAGCTCCTTTGGTATTCAAGAACTGTCCAATATCAACATCAACAATGTGAAGGACCTTTTTACATTGTTTAACACTAATGGATTTCAGGATATCAATATTATGCACAACCCACTGGTTTGTGATTGTAATATGTACGAGACATTCACAGTTGTTAAAAACTTAAAAATTGCCAATTCGGGTCCATTCATAAGAGTAGAAAGAACACTTAAGTGGATCTCAGACAACTTCAAATGTAAATTTCCAGGGTCAGATATACTACATAATGTCACTGATCTGTCGGAAAATGATTTCCAATGTAAACTCACAGAAGATTGTCACAAAGCATGTGAATGTCACTATATTCCACATGAATCAAGTCTGTATGTGGATTGTATGAACAAAGATCTTCATGAACTTCCACAAACCATACCACCTTCTTCACAAGAGACATCTATTGTACTAAATGTGAGTTATAATCACATACAAACATTGCCAAAAAGGAACTACATCAGCAAAATAAAAGTTTTAGATCTGAGTCATAATGACCTAAATGTCATTGAAATCACCAATATCAATAATTTCAATCAAATTTCCGAGCTTCTTTTACAACACAACAAGTTATCTTCATTACCTAGCAAATGGGAATACATGACTGTGCCATCTTTAAACAAATTCTGTCTCCATGGTAACCCTTTCAAATGTGATTGCTCAAGCTTGTGGATGGAAGAATGGATTTTACAATTCACTGATCAGAATTCCATGGATTCTTGTGGGAATAATATTGTCTGTAAAGATGGATCACCCATAACCAATCAAGGAATAAGCAAAACAGTCTGCTTAATAGACTGGAAACTATTCGTAGGGATGTGTTGCCTCGTTGTCTTAGTAACAGTTACTGCAATCATCACCTTATGCTATTTCAAACCTGTGATCATTTTATTGATCAGAAAAAAGAAATCATACACAGTAGATATAGGGGCAAAAAACAGTGATGCTTTTGTATGTTTTGACATGAATGACTTTGAATGGGTGGATGAGCATATAATTAAGCAACTGGAACCAAAATTCAAACTATGTATTCCAGAAAGAGACTTCATGGCAGGTGAATATATTTTTTCTATAATATAGGGATTGTGACATATATTTAATTTTGTTATAATCTTTGAAATATATTAGGTTATTATTTGTTATATAACAGGGGCGTAGCCAGCTTTCAGTCAGGGGGAGTGATCGCCAAAAGAATTCCGCCTTCAAAATTGAGCTAGGAGCTTCAAATAAAAACCATTTTCAAGCTCTTTTCTCGTTCTATCTACTGGTTGTATTTTTATTGGTTATGGGGGGGGGGGGGTTAGGTCGCACCCATCACACCCCCTGGCTACGCCTATGTATAATATGTAGAGAATGTATCTCCAAAAACTAACCCAATTTTAGTTGTTGAAACATTGTTTTAAGTAGAACTATGAATATACAATAGAGCTAAAAAGCAGCATTACAAACATTTGTAAAATTACTCTGAAATGCCAGAGGGTGGTAATGGGAGTCAAAAAGAGTGAAAACAAATGACAGTCAGGGTTCAGGTAAATCTTCATGATAACAATTTCATGATAACGATTACCCATACCTAAAAAAATGGGTAATAGAATTTCATGTGTATATTTATGTTATTTTTTTGTTGTTATCTGTTATGACAGAATGCAAAGTTGAAAATTTAATATTTAATTTCATATATATTTCAGGAGACATCTTGGTGGATGTAATCACAGAAAACATCGAACAGGCACAAAGGACAATCATGATTCTGTCTCGCCATTTCCTCGAAAGCTTGGATTGTGTGAACCAGTTCAAGTTGGCTCACAGACAGTACATGCTTCATCCAGATCAAATGCTAATTCCCATTCTGATGGATGATTTCCCTCTAAATGGAACATTACCCAAATTTATGTCATGCTACCTACAGGCGCATACATATTTGGAAGGTTCAGATGCCTGGTTTAAAAAGAAGTTAGACTTGCAGATGCCAAAGATGAGCATAAATGAAAGAGCTAATGTTGATAAAGTTCTCCAACAAGTTTAATACCACAACATTAAGGTATTAATATTAAGATGCATTCATTTATTTTCAATAATACTTGCCAATAGGTCATGAATCTTTATAAACTGGTCTCAGTTTAGACTGTGCATCATAAATGTATACAAGTCCAAACAGCATCCACAAAAGTTGAAGACTATAATAACAATATGTCACCACTTCCGGTGATGATGCAGTAAAATGACCTTGGGTGCGGTGTCATGAATGTATCCGAACTTAACTTTTTGGGTTATGTGTCATGAATGTGTGGGTCAGACTGGAGAACTGTAACCTTTGGTACTTACCTAAAGAATTAACAAATGCCAGGGGTCTCTGGGAAGAGAGGTTGTAATGCCTCCAGATGCAGTCTCCACTTATAAACTGTGCAATTTCCCCCTAAAAAACAAATGAATTAAACATGAATATATGAAAATACAAACTCGGAAATTGGTACAACCTTTTAGGCAGACTTGACTGTAGTTCAAATGAGACAGGTTTACACAGTAGCTGACAATAGACAAGTTATAGAGTGTTGCTCAATTTTGACAGGTTTTCCTGTCATTGACAGGTTTTGCTGGAGTTGACTTTAGACAGGTTTTATTGTAGTTCACTTGTTATATGTTTTACTGTACTTCACTTTCAACAGATTTTACTGTACCTTTAGATAGTTTCACTGTAGTTCAGTTTAGACAAGTTTTACTGAAGTCGCTTAAGACAGGTTTCACTGTAGATCACTACACTGTGGATTATTGTATTTCCCTTTAGACTGGTTCTACCACTGTTTCTTTTAGACAGGTTTTAAAGATAAGTTCACTTTTACACAGTTCACAGGTCTTACTGAGTTCACAAAATACAGATTTTAGTAAACTTATTTTTATATCTTATTTACCTGGTGTTCCTCACAGAGATGTGCCAGATTAAAGTTAGCAACCTCAAGACCGACATCAGCAGCCATCATGTAGAACAAAAGAGCAACCTCCCTATCATATAAAGAATGAATAAAAATATATGTTCTGATTATAAGTGAATATTCTTGACTTGTGGTACCTCAAGTGTAGATTTTGTATTTTCAGATATAAAATTTTATTAAAGATTGGAGACAATTTAAAATAAATTGTAATATAACTGATGTATTACATTGTTTTGCTCATACATACATCTATTCTTCAAAATAAAATTGAGGATCCTGAATTTATTCTTTAAAGCTGATTTTTAAAGCTCTGATTTTTGTGATTATTTGTCGCATAACCTTAATGTTAATCAAATCCAAGCCCTAAAAACAATACTCACCAGTTCCCTTCCTTATAAGCCATCAATGCAGATCTAAGAACCTTGCCTATAGCAGGATTCTGTTCTGCTATATGACGTGCCCATCTGCAATACAAAACATATTCTTGTAAACAAGTTTTAAGGCAGTTATGGGGGGATAACTGGAATTCGCCTTTATGTGCCATAAGTGTCCAAGCCATTGTGTCAAGAAGATCCAAGTTAATTTGCACATTCCAATATGCCTACATTCCCTCGTATAGCCTGTTTACAGTAAGACCCAAACACCTCTCTAATATGAACACCTCTCAATGTGAACTCTTTTTGGTGTTCCATCTATTTTATCTCCATAGATTACAATGTTAAAAACTATGAAATGTGACCACCTGCCAACCTGAACAATTTTAGCCAATCCCAATTGGTAAGGATTTAACAGGTATTACTGTATTTAAATAAAACACTATACAAATAGTGACTGCCATTGAGGGCAATAGTGTAAATTATTTCCCCGAGGGAATATCCTCTACAATTTACTATTCCCGAAGCCGCAGGCTGAGGGAATAGTACATTGTAGAGGATATTCCCAAGGGGAAATCATTTACACTATTGCTCGAAATTAGGCAGTCACTATTTGTTTTATTATATACCCTATACTGACTCTCGTCCCGTTTCCTCTGCGAAGGCCAAAAAGGCTTACAAAGCCCCCTCCCCGGGGGAGTGTTAGCATTATAAGCTGTGATGTCATCAGATGCTCAACAGAAATTTTTGCCTCTGAGACTCTCACTTGACAAATTCAATCACGTTTAACACGCGGAATAGATTATCATAACACTTGAAATTACACAGACGTATTGAGCTTAGGGAACTTTATACACGTTGCTTATATTGTATCGTTCACGCACGTCTGTCATGGTGAACGGAGTTGATTTGTGTTTGTGCTCATCCTCCAATTTTTCTGTTTTTCGTCTGCGCATTGATGATGCGCAGACGTTTCCAAGGGTAATAGAAGTTGCAATTGTGACGTCAGCGGGCAATAGTTCAAATGTATATTCCCGCTAACGTCACATTTGAGGGAATATAACTTTCCGAGGGAAATAGTAAATCTATTTCGGAACACGTGACTAGGTATTGACCAATCAGGATTAGTGTTACATATTGGGTATATAATAATATATTATATTAACACTAAACACTATACTATATTACTTACAAAGTGGCGAGTGGTGGATTCCTGGGGAGAACTGAGGTACCAGCCCTCATATAGTAATGCGCAACCTGTATCCCTGCATCGAGTTGACCCATATTCGCTGCAGTCAGAAAATATTCAGCTGCCAAATTCTGAAAATCATGTAATCATAATGCAGTGTATTTCATTTGTAGCATTACAAAACACACAAAAATCCAAAACTGTAAAAATATGATAAACATGCACTACACCACTGTTAAACCAGTGTATTCGTTCAGTCATACACACAGTACATCTATGTACTAGTAATACCTTTACTTGATGCATCAAGATGACACTACGCAAAGATGAGACTAAAATGTTAGATACTGCACCAACGAAAAGATGGCAGTGTGGTTGGTTGACCAATAATAATACTCAACAGTACCCTACTCTACGGATGCCATCTTTATAATGACCTACACAGTAAAATAAATATTTGAGATATTTAGTAGAAAAGAAACCATACATTGAAATCAACATGAAAAAATTTCAGCATTGTTGTTAATGATATGACTGCTGAGAACACACACTAAAACTTTGAAATGAACTTACTTGATCAGCAGGCTTTCCTGGTATCAGCCCCCCTTGGTAGAAATATCCCATGTTGGTATTAGCCTCAGGGTTGCCCATTTCTGCCCCTTTAGAGTACCAGTATGCAGCTTTAGTGATGTTTCTCTCCTCATTGTGAGCATACCAGCCTAGCATGTTGAATGCATTGGGAAAGTTCAGTTCTGCAGCCATCTCCATGTAATGTAGACCAAGTGTGATGTCCTTTTCAATACCTTTACCCTGAAAAACGAAATTCAATCAAACATGTATTTTCAGAGTAAAAATATACTTTTTGATTTTCTCAGGGATGCTTTTTCATTTTAAAATAATAATAATAACAACTTATAATGGATGAAATCTACAAATCAATTCTTCATAATATTTGTTTATTTAAATAATAATAACATTTCTACAACTGGTTTGTGTTCATGGCATAAATATGGGTATAACCAGGTATAACTGAACAGCTATTTTGGATTTGGAGTGGCACAAAAATAGTAGTATTTGTGATCTTATCTTGAGACACATTTCAAAATAAATGAGAATTCCCAGATTTGGATTTTTCTCAAAACACAAATAAAAATACATCAATTTGAAACTTTTGAATTTGAAACACAATACAATATATCTCAAAATTAATAGAAGTGCCTCTGTTGTTCTTATACATAGTATGGGGGGACAGCCATTAATGTATTCCTTTGAAACATTGTTTGTGGATTCAATAACAAAACGAAACTAGCATATAGCCTTTTAACCCCTTACTCCCACCTGAGAATTAAATCCACTTCCTGATTGCATTCTAATTTATTAACATGACATCCAACATACAATTTAATTAGAAATAATGCATTTTTATCAAAATTTAGGGGTATGTTGTGAAATAACTCCATTGCTTACCACCATTAAGATGAAGCCGTAATTATACATGGATTCTGCATCACCAGCATCTGCACCACGCTTGAAATAAAAAGCAGCTTTCTGTGGATTCCTAGCAACGCCTTGTGATCCCCAGTGTAACATCTTAGCCAAGTCCAACTGTAGTAAAAATCAATACAGAATTAAGATAAAATTAAAAATTGGGGATTCACAGGGTGAAATCAGAGTAGACACTGAACATACGGCAACACTTCTGTGTAAATTCATCACTCTGGTGATATATTAATACGGCAACACTGTTATTTTAAAGGAAGTTTAGCATTTGACCAAGTGTTCTCCGAGGCAGCACGATAAATAAGAGATACAAATTCAATAACCAAGATGTGAGAAGGCAGTTAGTAGTTTCAACACAAAGTGGCTAATTTAGGGCAGATAACATGGCAGGGTTCCTTAAACTTGATTATTCATCAGATTTTAAGTTAATGGTTCAATGTTCATATTACCCTTATGTATCTGATAGGTATTCATATGAAAATACATGTATGTCCAGTAAAACAAAATATTATCTGATCGATGAAAAAAGATAAAAATATGTTAACTGACCCGATTTAGCGACCTGGTGGTGAAACTAGTAATGACCTACTTGCAGTTTGGTGACTTGCAAGCATGGCTTAGAATGAATCAGTTCTAGATGATCTTGTTCATGAAATAATTTTGAAAGTTCATATATACAGGTATTGTCAGGTCAGCTAAATTGTACTTGTTGGAACTAGAAAACAGTAACTCCACAGAGCAGCAATTCCCACAGAACAATACATGTTTTGATAAATAGTGGCCATCTTAAAAATCTCTTCACGAACAGAGCTCCCTTGTCCTTAGGTATAAGCATATGGAATTATAACCAAATCAGTACACTGGTATTTGAGTTATTGAAGATTATGTTTTTTATGAAAATTTGTGGACATTTCAGCTGCTATCTTAAAAGAATTCCTTAAGGCAAAAGTGTATAAATTTGAACCAAATCAGTCAGGTATTTGATTAAAGATTATGATTTTCTACAAAAATGGCCGCCATTTTGAAATTAAGTGGCCTTCTTAAAACCTTGAGCAGAGCTCCTTTCTCTCTAGGCATCAGCATATAATATTTCAAACAAATCTGTACTTTTTTCCAAAAATAGTGGACATTTTGAAATTTAGCAGCCATCTTGAAAATGTCTTCAAAGCTCGTTTGTCCCAAGGCATCAGCATATATTATTTGAATGAAATCCCTCTACTGGTATTTGAGTTATCAAAGATTACGCACTTTTACGAAAAATGGTGGCCATTTTGAAATTCAACGGCCATCTTCTTAAGCAAAGCTCCTTAGTCCCTAGGCATCTGCATATAAAATTTGAACCAAATCCATCAACTCGTATTTGAGTTAACATTTTTTTAAAAAATGGTGGCCATTTTGAATTGAGCGGCCATATGGAAAATTCATTCTCGAGGTTCTAGCACCATAAGGCATAAGGCTATAAATTTTGAATCAAACCCGTCAACCGGAAATTGAGTTATTGCCAAGACAAACAGACGGAGGTGGGATTATCATGATATGGTGTCATAAGTAATGCCGTGGTCACATTTGCTCCGATTTTCACTACGGCGCCCGGCCGATTGAGTATTTTGTTCAAAATTGAATACAATATTGAACAAAACACTCAATCGGCCGGGCGCCGGCCGATGGATCGGAGCATATGTGACCCAGGCATTAGGAGGAGGGAAAGTATGGCAACAGATTCCAGACAGTCATATGTTGGATTTTGGCTATTTTCTGAGGATTTAAACAGGTGCATATGTTAGGCCAATGCATTACCTCTGGGAAAAGGACTCATAGGTATGATAAAATAATTTTGACTTTGAGACTTTGCGCTCTGATTTCTTTCGGCACAATTTTGAAAACTTTAGAGATCCAAGTTGCCCATGCGGATTTCGAAACCAAACAAAGGTACACTATTTACTTGATTGCCCTCAAACACATGATGCCCGACAAACTTTTCTCCAAAGTCTCTCTCAACATGCTGACCCTGATCTAAAACTTTTCTCCAGCAAATGTAAACATGACAAGGTAGATATGATTCTTTTTGGTGATAAAAATCTTTCTCCAAAGCTCAATTCCACACTCATAGAATTATCGTCTGAATTTATTAACAAAATCTTGTGACAACAGCTACCTTGCCAAATTTTCAAACTATCATCTGTCATCTCATTTCATCTTCATCATATCTAAACACTACATTATGTTATTGTAATTATTATTACTATTGTACATGTAAAATATTCCACTGTATAAATTGTATCTCCACAAGCCAATAATGTGTAAACTTAGGCTTGTTTTTCCATGTTACTTGTATGAAAGATTGTACATTACCTATGCTAATGGAAATAAAATAACCTTAAAAAAACAAAACAGGGAAGATGCAAACAACCCTGCCACGTCTTTTTTTCTAAAATGTTGCTTCCCAAAAGCCAAATCGCCCCCAAGGCATATACAGGGTGATCACTAAGTTCTGGGAATTTATCTGTCATTTCATTATTTTTCAACCAATTTACTTGAAATTTTCAAGGTAAATGGGGAATGTAATTTTGGGTTGGATAAAACAGTCTCATAGTCATCTGATGTCACAATGGATAATTATTGTTACTATAGCAACATGACGAATGGCGTAGTGGGTCAAGTAAAATAAAAATGAATTCAAATTTTGCTTGATCCAAAACTATGGTTAATAAATACCTATTTGGTGGACATATTTCTGTGATTTTTTTTATTTTTCAAATACTTCTAACTTTAGTTTCTAAAGTAACATCTTTATTGTTATATAAGAGTGTACTTTGCTCTATTTCGTACCATTCATCAGCATCTCAAAGTCACAATCATGACCAAAAATAGCAGGGAGTTATCTTCCATTATGACTATGCTCCTTCCCATCAATCAAGCTCCCCATACTACTCTTGAAGAATTAGGGTTCACACAAGTTATTACTGCCCCATATTCACCAGACAATATTCACCAGATGAAGCACTATTAAGCTTCACTACATTTTGGGTGCTAAGGCATTATATGAGAGGTCATAAGTTTGATTCCGATAAGGAACTGATTTCAACGGCTTGAGCAAATCTTCAAGGGATACCAAAGGGAGGACTGGAACACATCTTTATGGACTAAGTTTGACAACAATGCATGGGTGCCCAGGCTAATGGAAACAATCATAAATGAAATGATCCTCTCAGCAATGAAGAATACTTCTGAATAAATGACTTTAAGAGTACTGTTCTGCCTCGAGTACAAGTAGTTTGAAGCAACCATCTAGGCAAGATGAATATGTTTTGGTAGGAAATTTTCAAATTAACATCAGTCAAAATTTGCTGACCCGCGAACCACTTTTACTTTTCTGTAATTACAATAAAATAAATTGTAGATGTGATATGTATATGAAACATTGCTTGTCAATTCAGAATTATACAATGTACACTTGCTGAAAATTTCAACTCAAATGGTTGAAAAATCTTGAAATGCCAGACCAATTCCCAGAACTTAATGATCACCCTGTATCTCTCTCCACATACCTTAAGTGTGGGTGGCGCCCTTATGCAGCTATTATGGCTTCCCTAAAGCCAAATCGCCCCTAAGGTGTATCTCTCTCCACACACCTTAAGTGTGGGTGGCGCCCTTATGCACCTATTATGGCTTCCCAAAAGCCAAATCGCCCCCAAGGCGAGGCGTATCTCTCTCCACACACCTTAAGTGTGGGTGGCGCCCTTATGCACCTATTATGGCTTCCCAAAAGCCAAATCGCCCCCAAGGCGAGGCGTATCTCTCTCCACACACCTTAAATGTGGGTGGCGCCCTTATGCACCTATTATGGCTTCCCAAAAGCCAAATCGCCTCCCAAGGCGAGGCGTATCTCTCTCCACACACCTTAAGTGTGGGTGGCGCCCTTATGCACCTATTATGGCTTCCCAAAAGCCAAATCGCCCCCAAAGCGAGGCGTATCTCTCTCCACACACCTTAAGTGTGGGTGGCGCCCTTATGCACCTATTATGGCTTCCCAAAAGCCAAATCGCCCCCAAGGCGAGGCGTATCTCTCTCCACACACCTTAAGTGTGGGTGGCGCCCTTATGCACCTATTATGGCTTCCCAAAAGCCAAATCGCCCCCAAGGCGAGGCGTATCGCTCTCCACACACCTTAAGTGTGGGTGGCGCCCTTATGCACCTATTATGGCTTCCCAAAAGCCAAATCGCCCCCAAGGCGAGGCGTATCTCTCTCCACACACCTTAAGTGTGGGTGGCGCCCTTATGCACCTATTATGGCTTCCCAAAAGCCAAATCGCCCCCAAGGCGAGGCGTATCTCTCTCCACACACCTTAAGTGTGGGTGGCGCCCTTATGCACCTATTATGGCTTCCCAAAAGCCAAATCGCCCCCAAGGCGAGGCGTATCTCTCTCCACACACCTTAAATGTGGGTGGAGCCCTTATGCACCTAAAGCTATGGCTCCCCAATAGCCATATTGCATGCTTCCCAAAAGCATGGAGGGCTGTCATGCCCTCAAATAAAAATATTTCACCAAGCTGCCTGGAGTACATCCTCCACATTCAAAAATACTAAATACTGATTGCACTCGGTTTTCATATAGATGTCACGGTGGATATAGCCAAAATCCAAGCTCACTTTCTAAAGAGATCGAGTCGTCCAGATTTCTATTCTGGACAATCAGTAATGTCCCAATATAATAACGCAAATGCGAGTAGGTAGTTACTAGGGGTGGGACGGATAACCGAAATACCGAAAAACCGCGGTTCATAGCCTTCGGATCGGTTTTCGGATCACGGCCCTACTTTCGGATCAGCTTTTCGGATCGTTTTCGGGTTAATATTTCATTGGTCAAGTATCAATAAAACAGTTAAAAACACTGTTTTACAGCAACATTTTTGATATTCCTAGTCCCTACCTTGTCTGTCTTGTCTGTTGCTAGCTCACTCATTTACTAGATTCGTTTCGTATCCGCGTATTCGTATCCCTCGGTAATCAATCATGTGGTCCCTGGTACTATATTCTTTAGTCGTGTATTCTAAATAAGTTAATGAGTATCAATATCCCAGGTTGGCTGAGGTTGCCAGGGTTCTTTTGGGTATTCCGGCGACATCGGTCCCGAGTGGAAGGGTCTTCTCGACGGCTGGTGACATTTTAACAGCCCAAAGGGCCCAATTGAAACCAGAAGCAGTGGACATATTGAGAAAAAGATGAAAGTGTAAACTCACTAAATGTACACATTCATGACTTCCTCTGTAAAAAACGCATCACAGAATAAAGGTTTCTACAAGCATAAATTAGTTATTTTATTGGTTGTATTAAAAGAAAGTGACAGTCAGCAGTGAAGTCAGAGACAAAGCAGCTAATCATGTCAATCAATACAAATCCTTAAAATGAATGAACCGAACCGAAAAAAACCGAACCGACGGCTGATGATCCGAAAAACCGAACCGAACCGAACCAAAACGAACCGTCCCATCCCTAGTAGTTACCAGTTTCACCACCAGGTGGCTCGCTCGGGTCAGATAGCATGGCGGGTATAGAAGAAAGTTAAATTTACATAGGTTTTAATGGTTCAATTTTCATATAGCCCTTATGTATCGAATAGTTATGCAAATTAAAGTATGTCCAGTAAAAGAAAATGTTATATGTCCAATTCAAGAAAAGATATTTCACTTTTTGTGATTTTGTAATATCACAGTGGACATATTATTATATGGGGATTCAACCCGAACTAGAAGTCACTTTTTCGAAAAATATTAAATTTTCAAAATTGATAAACAATTTTCGAAACCATATTTTTAGATGTATTTTTACATGTAGATTTCAAATATGATATCACTTTGACTGAATTTTGAATATTTAATGACGTAAATCAAGATCATTTCTACTCGCATCTAGTCTATTGCTCATAAAACATCATATATACCTTAGATATATCTTGAGACCAAATCATAAGCACGATATCGACAATATATTGAGGATATCAACAGGACAACCAAAAGAACAACCAACTGTCAGAATTGAACGCAATAAGTAGAAAACAGAATACAATGTTTTTTGGGGGATTTTTCTATATTGTAAGCCCTTAGAAGTAATAAATATGGCTTCTCTAAGCCAAAATAATCTGAAGGAAAAAGCCAATCAGACCGGAACAAATTTGAGCGGGCTTTTTAAATTTAATTTGAATTTCTATTGATGTAAGTGGAAATTCATGGCTAGGAACAATCATCGAATTGATGCAGTAAACGAAATAATTCAAGCCTCAGAGTTGATAAGTTGATAAACAAACTTGTTTTACAACAAATAACACGAAAAAATCAGGGGGTTACTCTAATTGTGTTTTTAGGAGACCCCCTCTCTTTAATTTACGTTTCTCTATTTTTAACTATTTAAAAATGTTATTTCGCGATCTGCACTCAAGAGTTCAAAGGCTAGTATTGCAATACTTAGTTTATCCAATTCATTTTGAAAATAATATATAAATATTTTGGCTCTGGATCCTCTTACAATACATGTCACTAGTCCTTGTTGTGCCTTGAATGGATTTTTGAAAAATGTTCACTGAAGATTTGTAAAGGCGTATTACAATGCAATATCACTTAACTAAAAAAAGATGATCTAATTTCGAATAAATATTGCCATTATGGAGAATTTCCTTCACTTCCTGGTTTCGTTTTATTTCATTCATTTTGATGATAAATGATCCAAAATAACTGCAGATAAAAATAAATATAAATACTGATCTTAGTATATGTTTAAATGTAACAGTCATTATTATTGAATACTTCATTCTTGAAAACGTTTTGAAGTTGAGAAGTTGTACTTTGAATGGTAAAAAAAGAAAAGAAAAAAGACAGGTATAAAAACTAAACTAAAAAACTCATTAGTGATGGAAAAACAAATTTTGACACTAATATATTTGGCAGTAGTTTTCATGAATGTGAATGGAAACGTCAACTATGCAGAAAAAGGAGAGTTAAAGAAGATCCAAAATGATGGATTTAGTGAGGCCACTCCAAGTAATGACAATAAGTGCCAGCAATGTAATTGTACAACATGGACTGTGGACTGTAGTAACAGGAACATCACATCACTACCACTAGACCTTCCCTCAAATATTACAACACTGGATTTATCTGGAAATCCAATTAAAGTTCTACCAGACTATCTCCTAGGCCGTTATTATAAGAACTTGAAGACTTTGAATATTACCGAAGTGTGTCTTTTGAAAAATTTAAGTGCATATGTATTTCATGGACTTGGTAAACTGCAAAGTCTTTACCATAGATGCCATCATCGGAGCGTTCCCATCAAAGTAAATCCATATACATTTAAACCTTTAAAGAAAATACAAAACATTGAAATTACTGGATGTACAAGAACGATGTATCCTACTGCAAGATATGATTGGCTTGAGGCATTTAAAGGACTTCAGAACTCCAAAATAGAGAAAATCACTTACGTGTATATTTCATGGATACCATTCATAGTAAAAGAAATTAATTTCAAATATTTTGAGAACTGTAAGCTTAAAGAATTATATATGCCTAACAATAAAATTACTGCAATTGAAACAGGAGTTGTGAAGTATCTTCAGTATCTGGAAATAATTGACTTTTCTAGAAACATGATAGCAGCATTTATTCCTAATGACTTTGTTGTCCCTGTTTTATATCTTTTAAGCTTGATTCATCTAAAGGTCATTAAAGTTGATAACTCAGAAAGGAGAATGGCTATAGATATAAACAATCCTCGCACCGTAAACTGTGGTATTTTAAAATGGACACTACCACTGCCATTGGGACTTGAAGAATTACATATCAGTGGGACAATGGTTGATTCAAGACCAAGCTCAATTCCTTGTGAAATGAAGTTCCAAAGAGAAAACAGGCTAAGAATTCTTAATGCTGCTGACACCCATGTAGCAACCTACTTTGGGGCTCCAATAAAAGGTTTGGTGAACGTGCAGCAGATCATTGATAACATGTCTAATTGAAAGCCCATGTTTATAATAACAACGATTGTAAAATTGAACCTAATTTCCTCACATGTGCATATGGCTATTTCGAAAGCATACAAGTTCTTAATTTAGCCCATAACAGACTCCTACTACCTAAATCCACCAACTTCACATTGTTTAAGAACTGTTCCAAGTTGGTTCATTTAGACATATCATTTAATAACCTGACCAACATTCCTATCAATATCTTCAAAGAAACCTATTCTATTGAGACAATAAACCTTGGTGGTAATAAGCTGACAACTTTTAAAGTAAACTTCAACACACATGTACAGGTTTCGCTGAAAGTGCTGAATTTATCCCAGAATGCTTTCTATGACCTCGAGGAGTATGCTAGAAATAACATTGCTGCCGTTGCTGCCAAGAAATCTAACAGCAATCTTACTTTAGACCTTAATGGCAACCCCTTGATGTGTAAGTGTGATGCATTTTCATTCATTTATTGGATGAAGAATCATATTGATATCATTCACCAAGGATCCAATCTAACATGTCTGTACATAAATGGGTCACAAGTCAAGTTCACAGAATTGGATGTGACATATATGAAATTTGAATGCTGGAAGAGTGTTATAATGGCGTCAGGGATATCTGTTGGATTTGTTCTCTTGATTGTTGGACTTGTTATCTATGGATATAAACGTAGGTACAAGATTATGTATGTAATTCTACATCTTAGGGCATTGTTAAGACGAAACCAGTTGCCAGCTGTCGATTACGACTTTGATGGTTTTATAAGCTACAGTTCTTTGGACAAAAACTGGGTTCTAAATAACATCTATGGTAAGTTAGCCGCTCAATATGGATATAACATTTGTTTGGATGACCGCAACTTTAGACCCGGCCCATATATATCTGACATTATTGTTGAGAGTATCAGCAAGAGCAACAAAATCATTTTAATAATCAGCCAGAATTTCCTAAGAAGTGGCTGGTGTAAATTTGAAATGAATCTGGCAAGGGGTGAGCTTTCAACAAGGGGACGTGATTGCTTGATCTTGATTCTCAAAGAGCCAGTAGAATTACTCCCACCAGAGCTGATATCTCTCACTCTGCGATCTCTGCTGGAGACGCGAGTGTACCTGCAATGGAGTGAAGAAAATGACAGGAAATTGTTGTTCTGGAGGAAGATGAGAAATTCACTAGGAGATCCTAGATTCAAAGGAGAAGAGGATACTCCCTATCTGTATCAGAACAATGATGGAGATGATGAGATGAATCAGACTCTTTTAGAACCTTAGACTCTATTTTGTCTGATTTAGCATTCTTGGAGGTTTTCAAATTAATATGTTTGGTTTTATTAGCAATCATACAATTGTTGTAAATGTATATAAATGTATAATGTAAATATAAATGTATAATAATTTACTTTGCTCACACCTTTTGAATATTATCAATTTATTATAAATAACTAGAGAAACTAGAGCAACTCCAGGGAGTAGCAAATCCCACCAAACAAAACATATTTTGATATTTAGTGGCCATCTTGAAAATTTCATCTTGAACAGAGCATATGACAATATAAACCAAATTGAACCAAATATATCCACCAAAGATAGAAAAGATTATGCTTTTTTCCAAAAATGGTGGCCATTTTAAAATATGGCTGCCATCTTGAAAATATCTTCTTGAGCAGACCTCCTTTATCTGTAAGCATCAGCATATAAAAACAAACCCATCCACTGGTATTTGATTAATCAAAGATTACATTTTTTACAAAAATGCAGCCATTTTGAAATTCAGCTCTCATCTTTAAAAATTACCCTCAACAGAGTTCCTTTGTCCCTTGGCATCAGCATATAAAATTTGAACCAAATCCATCCACTGATATTTGAGTTATCAAAGAAAACGTTTTTAAAACAAAACGGCAGCCATTTTGAAAGGACCATTCTCAGTTTGGAGAATGAAATTATTGGCTTATTTCGACGTCATCAATACTCCAACAATTTTGATTTTTTTACATAGTGTAGATTGAAATGTGATCGTTTTATTTATTTATAAATAACACGCCGCACAAATCTTTCGATCACAACCAGAGAAAAATGACATATTGTTAGCTTGCAAACATATTCCCCAATGGTTACAATCACCTGTGCATTCAGGTTGCCAGCTCCAGCTTGGTGTTCCAGCCACTGATACAACTCCCCAGTTTCATCAGTCTGAGCTTCAACTTGCCATTCATCAGTTACACGCACCCACTCTGTATGAACCTGAAAATATAGTAAAAAAGAATGGATCAGAAATATGTGCAATTAGAATATTGGCCCATCGACAATAAATACATACAAAGTAAAACCTGTAAAGTGGAACACCTCTGCTAGTAGAACACTTTTCAGGGTCACAGAATCATGTGACTTAATGTTAATTGAACCTCTGTAAGTGGAACACCTCCCAAGAACACTTTTAGTGGTACCGAATGTGTTCAACTTAGGCTTAGACTGTGCTCTAGTCTCTGATCAACCAACCTTTACTTTAATTAAAGGATGTTCTTGTGATATCTTTACTCCCTATTAGAGTCTTAGATCTTTATAGCTTCCACACAAATCAAGATTGGCAATTTGACCGGTTTATCACCAACAGTAATACATATAATTATTTGGATAATTCATATAATTACAAGGCAATATCCTAAGAGACTATGACATGACAAATATTTTAGTGGGAGATTTGTGAATTATTCCTCATTAAAACTATATAAAGAAAAAAATATGTAAACACAAATGTCAGAATCAGTAAGAACAAAAAGCATATTAAAAACAAAGTAAGAAAAATATAATACACCTGGCCATAGGTAATCTAATGTAGAATGCCGGAGTACCTGGCCAGTAACTAATGAAGGAAATAATAATATCTGATTCATTCGTCATTTATTTCACCATTTAGGAATTTATTTTTATTTAATTTCAAACACTTTCTTTTTCTCTGAACAAAAATAATACAAAATGAAACTAAACTGATCTGTTCAGAGAAAAGGATAATGCTTGTCATTAAATCTGATTCATTGTTTGGTAAATTCACCGCCTACTATATACCTTTAAATAAAATGACAGGCGTGACATGTTTAAAGTTAAGAGACCTGACATGCATTAATCTTATTTCAACAGGATCTTTCATCCTGATTGAAAAACAGCCTTTGAAAGTGAATCAATCAATTGCCAATAAACACAATTTTCCACTCACAGATCAAACAAAAAACTGGATTGTGAAATTTATGAAAAATATATTTTTATTCAACTCCGCTAATCCTACAGATATTACTTAAGCAATATAATCAAGTGGAAAAACAACAAGCTCTACAAATAAATTAAGGAAATAGTCAACACGATTAGCCTAGATAGAATACATTTGAGATAAATTACAATTCAGTTAACTCATGCTTGAAATTAGATCAATAGTTAAGGAATTTAGAATATTTACAATAAAAGAGAAATGTTTGTAGATTTACGATACTTTAGAGGGGATTTAAGGTATATGCTACTGTTGTTTGATCAATTCGAAGGCTCCTTTGCAAATTACTCTTCATAAATCAACTCATTTGCAAGTATGCAGGATGGCACAGATTCATAAGGCAGCTGAAAGAGGCTAATCAGGAATGCAATAAATCTTGGCCTAAATGAATTACAATGGCCTGCTTGTAAAAATTGATTTAAAATCTCTCATGATAAATTTAATGAAAATATCCAGCATATTATAATACTGAATCTGAAAACATGTTTATAATAATCATGAGGAGAAAATGTGACGTTTCTGTAATAAATCATATTTGAAGTTTTTACACAGCAATATTTATATCTAAACCAATGGGACATGTGTAAAAAACAATTATCTCAAGAAAATGAGTGAACTTCCAACAAATAAGTCATACATTTGATTGTGAGAAATAATGCTTGAATTTGAAGTATTTTACAAACATATAAAGATCTGCAACATGCTTTATGGTGTGACCCATATAAATGGCAGGTCACGAATATAATGGTAAATGTAAATACATGTATTGCTTGAAAACATTTAAAGTACACTAAATTATCAAACTAATATCGCTGCAATTAGATGTATGTCAAAATATCAAAATGTTAAAACATGTGTCTCAGTTTTTTTTGCCATCTTTTGATTAACTCCGTTAGCGAAGCACAATTTTGTCTGTGTGTGGTAACATGCTTCGATTTTTACAGACTAGATTTTTGTCTGCATTTAGTCTGTCATTTCCCAACGTTTCAAGTTCCTGAATCATGCAACAATCAATTCACATACCCTCCAATTACTTTATTTATGTTCTTGTGGAATCATTGCAAAATATCCTTGTTATTTTGCATTTAACATTTAAATGGCCAGTATACATGCACATTCAAGTAGAAAATAAATCATCCAATAAGACCCCTCCTTACTTTGTCCTTTGTTGATTAAGAAAATCATAACCTTTTAAAGATGTTTTAAATCCTCCTTCCACTCTTTATTGCCAATTGTGTTTAAGTGTTAATTACTATTCTTTGTATATGTGGGGAAAATATAACCATTTCCTTATGTAATTAGTTATGAAAAAAACAAGTTTACATTTTAACTAGACCAGCAAGGCCAAGGACTGAGATTTGTAAAACCAATGATAGAAAAAATGAACAAATTTTAAATCGTAGTATATATCAGCCTATCGCATCCCAAGAGGATTTATGAATACATGTACATATAAATCTGAATCTAAAACTTCTTCATAATCTTTATAATATGACACTGATAAGTTCTCAACATCAATAGGCGATTCATTATACTCTTATAAAGGGAAAATAGATGGCAATAGTAGATCTGGTCGGGCTAGTAATACTGTTCCTTCATAAGGAGTAACTGATAAAAGTTACTTGATTTCTATAATCAAACATTTCCAATTTGAATCATTTACACTGTACATGTACAAAGGTGATCTTTTTCACAAGGAGATTGTGATTTAGCCTTACCATTGTGATCCCTAGAGTAAATAAATAAATTAACTTTCAGACTTTTTAACACTGTAACAATGTAAGCCCATGTCAGGTCAACCTGACCTTTTTTTCCCTAACATAACAATCATTTGATATTGAATACAAGAAAATAAATATGAAAACTAAAGCTCTTCCAGAAGAAAATTAGACACAGAATTCAAATTCAAATATTCCATCATAGAACAACATTTTAGTCCTTGATGGTAAAACATGCATATCTACTGAAATCTCATGGCATACAAAATTTTAAAGCTTTATAGCAAAGCCTATATCACAACATATTATCTGATTATGGACCACTCTAAATCAACATAACATCAACAAATAAAAAAATAAAACAAAAAAGCCACATCTGAAAGTTGATTTTATTTCTACAAGGGGGCAAATCACCATCTAAAGGCAGTTTATACAGAAACAATGCTTTAAGGAGCAGCACAATCTTTTAATAACAATCAGCCAATACAGATGCACAATTGTACCTACAATTTATGAGCCTCAATCCCTTTATTTAGTTGTTATCATAGGCTAAGATCACACTATAATCTCAACAATAGAACAGGAAAATTACATTCGTGACAATAATATGTAATGCAGCATAAGGATTTACAATGCATGCTATATTCAGGTAACTATTTATTAAACTTTATTTTCGATTTTCAACTTAATATCTATTAGATATGAGATTCATCCACTTTTAATGGCCAACTTTTATTAATTTAACAATCTTGTACTACAATAATTTCTTATTTTTACAAGAAACAGTATACTGCATAGGAAAAATGATTCCAATATTTTTGGTTAAGTATTGACTGAATTTTGACAGATAAACCTCTATATACTGAAGTTTTATAAATATTGTATGCATGTACATGTAGTGAAAACAGGATATACCAAAAGGTGTTAAAACAGAGCAAGAAAATGAAACATTTTTTAGAACAACCAAGGAAAGCCAGTATTTCTAAAAGAAAGTTTTTATAAGAAACAATAAAATAACTTTCTCAGTTTGGTGAAGTCCTTATTGACTGAACTTTACGAAATACTGGCAAACCTCTATCCTGAAGTGTCAAGAGACCTCTAAGATAATTAAAGACTTCATGGCACATTGAAAGATCTTATTTTACAGAGGAATTCACTCCTGATTTACTTACGCTCTTATTAAGACAATTTAAAAGGTGCATCAAGACCCGATGCAATAATAACTCATCCAAACTTATCTTTTAATGATCCCTAGATAAAATCAGTTATCTTTTCACATGGTGTTATAATATGGTATGTAGTATACAGCAGGGCTCTCAGATAGGGGGGGGGGTGGGGGTGTTAAGTTTTCCTACCCCTCAGAAATCTTGGAAAAAATGTCATATCACAGCAATCAGCTTTAATTTAGCTTAGTGTACAACAATCCAATAATCTTTAACTTTACACTGTGCATCCTACATATTGTCTAAATCTGATGAAAAATGGAAATTAAGCGATCATAATGAACCTGATTTTTAGCGTATCTGTGATACCATACAATTACCTAGCAGCTAATTAAATTCCTCTTGGTTACATGTCATCATCTAACATACCCTACCCTGCGTGCAGAGTCTAGTTATAAACTACCCTCTGCCTAGCATAGACTATATTAAAGTTTAGTAACCCCGCCTTCACGATCAGTGCCTGTGGCAGCCCAGGCCATAAATAAGTTCAAATCTACCACGCTGACCTTTTCTCAACCAATCAGCGAACAACTCTGATTGGCTTGATGAGATTAGAGATTTATTGAAAACTGAAAGAGAAATGGAAATCATGAATTTGACATGGAAAATTTGAAAAAAACAGGCGATTTTGTGAGAAAACCAGTGAAAATTGCCTGTTGCCTGCTGCTAATGACACCCTTGAAGTGCGATAAACATGTATGCATATGCAATGTTTTCAATTTTATTCCTGCTTGATTGTCATATAAAATCAATAATGTATCAGGTAACTGACCGCCCTTGAATATAAACGTGAAAATGGTACTAATTATACTTCATCACATGGGACCATTGTTTACAGTGGTTTAAAATGATTTTCCTTTAAACTGAGCCTAATCAGATATGATTAATTATAAATAGTTCACACAAAGCTAATGCAATAACCCTAATAATTTTTCCAAAACATTACAATAATCTTCAATCAAATACTGCAAGTTGTTATGGAATATAAAGTATCTAATAATATAAATTAATGTCACATCAGAGTCTGTAATGTGATTAAGACTTCAATATAACAAGGACATTATCTTTATATATTATAAAATAACATGATATCCTTCTCTTAGGCCCATTGTAGTCATCGTGGTAAGCCACACCCTTTCTATCCTTCTGTGATGCAACAGAGAGAGATGCTATGAGTGTCAGAATGCATTGTAGTACTTAATAGACTCTGACTAAGGTAGACAGTTTTAGAGTTTAAATGCTGAAAGTATCGCAGTGTGCCCAAAAGCGGATGTCACACAGTTCCATTGAGTACTAGCTAATTGAGAGCTGAATTTTAATTGACCTAATTTGATTAGGCAAGGTCACATCTCCATCGAATAATTATCGTTTATTCAAAAAGTCCAGATAAAGCTCAAAACGTTTGAAAAGGGTAATGATAAAATGTAAAAATAGATCAAGATTATTACTGTGTGTGGTTATTACTTATGATGAGGTTCTCCACATTAGCTTGATATCATTACTAACTAAAGTAATTTTAGAGCAGATGTGTTTCTCAGATTTCTTATAACCCGTTTATATTATGTGAATTCCAATCACCATTTTGCTATTGTGTGAGTTGTAATTACCACTTACATTATGTAAGATGTAGTTTCCATTTACATTATGTAAGCTGTAGTTACCATTTACATTATGTACGGTGTAGTTACCATTTACATTATGTAAGCTGTAGTTACCATTTACATTATGCAAGATGTAGTTACCATTTATATTATGTACGTTGTAGTTACCGTTTACATTATGTAAGATGTAGTTACCATTTACATTATGTAAGATGTAGCTACCATTTACATTATGTAAGCTGTAGTTACCATTTACATTATGTAAGCTGTAGTTACCATTTACATTATGTAAGCTGTAGTTACCATTTACATTATATAAGATGTAGTTACCATTTACATTATGTAAGATGTAGTTACCGTTTACAATGTGTTTACATTATGTAAGATGTAGTTACCATTTATATTATGTAAGATGTAGTTACCATTTACATAATGTAAGATGTAGTTACCATTTACATTATGTAAGATGTAATTACAATTTACATTATGCAAGATGTAGTTACCATTTACATTATGTAAGATGTAATTACCATTTACATTATGTAAGATGTAGTTACCATTTACATTATGCAAGATGTAGTTACCATCTACATCATGTGAGATGTAGTTACCATTTTCATTATGCAAGATGTACCAGTAGTTACCATTTACATTGTGCAAGATGTAGATAGCATTTACATCATGTAAGATGTAGTTACCATTTACATTATGTAAGATGTAATTACCATTTACATTATGTAAGATGTAGTTACCATTTACATTATGTAAGATGTAGTTACCATTTAAATTATGTAAGATGTAATTACCATTTACATTATGTAAGATGTAGTTACCATTTACTTTATGTAAGATGTAATTACCATTTACATTATGTAAGATGTAATTACCATTTACATTATGTAAGATGTATTTACCATTTACATTATGTAAGATGTAGTTAACAATTTACAGTACAAGCCTATATGTGAGTTATAGTTATCTTTTCCACTCTGAGAAAGTAGGTACCATTTGCATAGTCTAAATTGTAGGTACCGGTCAAAAACAATTCAATACAAGGCTTTTACATGACAAAACATCATTGCCAGGTGACTTTTGCATTTTCAGAAGGCTTCAAAGGTGTAACATTTTTTAACTGATGGTGCAAGATTCAGGTAATTTTTATTTATCAATAAAAGGATCAAAAATAGGCACTGAGCCCTTTGCATGTAAGATTATGATCTCCATGTTGAATGGCAATCAATATTGTACCAGGCTCCATAAATATGATTTAAATAAGTCAACAAATCTTTTGTTTCACCTTTGCATTCTCTCAAAGCTTAAAGGAAATAGCAAAAGTATGCAAGAATGAATGTAATCCCTTACATAAAAGTCATGGTTTAGTTTTTATGTATGCTTTAAACCTGACAAAGTGTCTGATTATTTCTAATATTCGGTAGGGGTTAGGAGTCACATCATGGTTACTTCCTTGGGTTTACATTTTTCACTTTTCTCTTCCTTGTTTGTAAAATTTCGAAACAATCATAAATTTCTGTGATATCTTTTTCTTTTGGATTCAAGTAAATAATAGGACTTGTCTGCTTGCTGAGGATGTACTCGGAAATGATTGTTACATCGTCTCCATTAAACCTTCACTTCATTAAAGGAATCATTTATTTCTCCAGAATTTCTATAGATAATAAATTGATGGCACATAATGAAAATAAAAGAGGTTCTAAATTACTGTTACATTACAATGCTCTTTATCGTTATTTATATTGAAATAACCCATGAATGTATAGGATGAGGAGATCACGCATCACAGCTATGGGACAAGGAGATCATGTTATGGGTCATGAATTGGATATAAAATGTACTGGTTGTCACACACATCTATTTTAAAGCAATAATTTACACCAATGCATAAGATACATCCTAACCTATTTTGTGTTAAAAAAATTAGAAATTTGGTTCAAAAATAAGCAAGAAATTAAAAAGACAAATGAAGTGTAGAAAAGTAGTTCAGAGAAAAAAGCATTTTAAATTTTAGTCCTCATTTAATCCAATGTATACATACCAGGTCGTTCAATAAGTTCACGAAAAAATGCTCTCATTTCAAAGATTTTTGATATTTTCTCATGAAATTTTCACACAACGTATAAAAAATACTTTCTGATTGATTCTTAAAATATCAGCATCTCTTATTTGATTGGTCAAAAATAAGGGTTACTATGGTAACTTGACTTTTGGGTAGGCGGGGCACTTTTTACGTCACACAATTTACCATTACAGAAAATCTATCAATATGTGCAAATGAAGGATCTCTATTTTTATTTGTTCTTATCTAATTGTATAGTTTCTAAATAGCTGAATAACGC
Source organism: Owenia fusiformis (assembly GCA_903813345.2). Classification (NCBI taxonomy): domain Eukaryota; kingdom Metazoa; phylum Annelida; class Polychaeta; order Sabellida; family Oweniidae; genus Owenia; species Owenia fusiformis. The sequence goes on along the minus strand of CAIIXF020000009.1, from coordinate 13,284,496 downwards.
TGACATAATAGATGTCACCCTTGTTTGTCTTTGATTTTCTTGGGCCACACCTCCATTCAGTTCAATGCTAGAAACTTGCAATAGTCACTTAATTTCATGATTTGTGGAAAAGTGTTGGTTGAATCTGTCTGAAACTCGAATGGCATACTATCGGATGATACTGTTAATGTACATATTATGATTAAACATGAAAATGTTGGTTGTCATACGAATAAGCCAAGGTTTTAATGAATCTTAGCATTGCACCAATGAGATTTGGCCCAAGTTTTTTTAAATGTCATGGAAAATGATTTAAATGACATAACTGTGGAAATCAAACTTATTATTGGAGAAAACTTGTCACTGAATTCAAATATGCTATCAAAAATAAAGAAAAGTAAGTCATTAGAGGTAAAAAGTGCAAATCTCTAAAAGTCTCATGAAAAAATGAGATTTAGCGAAATTTTAAAGCTATTTAGAAACTACTCTATTACAAATGTTCTGAGGGGAAATTGATGTTCATTGTTTTCACGAACATTTCTGAAATCCTGCTAGTCAATGCTTTACCAGTAGGACAGAAAATCAACAAAAATAATGCTATGCTAAGTTGATTAAAACTTAACCATTCGGCCAAACTCTATAAATTTTTCCATCAGGATAATGCAGCCGATCACACTGCTAATATTGTGCAGGAAACCATTAAAAATAAATGGCAAAATAGATGACAAAGCTGCCCCAAGTTACATACTATCCAGTTGAGACGATCCTTGATTTTGCTGTTTTCACTTGGATGAAGGATTAACTAAGAGGTGCACATTGTGGAACAGTGAAACAACTTTCGACTGCAGTCCAGATGCGGGTCCAGATGGACCCGTTCAAACAAGTTTTCCAGATGGTTTCAGAGCACTGTATCGTCAGTAGGTTGCATTGAATGCAAGCGACTGTGCATTGAACATGAGGGAGAATATTTCTAAAATGTTATGGGACAATAGTTGTGACTATTACATTGAGTAATATTATGTACAAGTAGAAAGCGGAGAAGAAATCCATGTGATATACATGTACTCATAAATTGCATACTAACCTGTTGTTTTTCTAATGAATAATGTGACGTAAAATGTGCCCCACCTACCCAAAAGTCAAGTTATCATAGTAACCCTTATTTTTGACCAATCAAATAAGAGATGCTGATATTTTAAGAATCAATCAAAAAGTTTTTTTATACATTGTGTGAAAATTTTATGAGAAAATATAAAAAATCTTTGAAATTAGAGCATTTTTCCGTGAACTTATTGAACGACCTGGTATTTAATGAATGATAAAACAAATTTTCAACCTAAGGCCAACAATATTGCTTTTTTGAAAGTTAAGCATGTTTAGAAAATATTTGTGAAAGAAAAAAATTGACAATTTTTGAAAAAATATTTTGCCACCTGAATGACATGACAGCATATCATTGTCACATCACAATTTAAAAAGTTTATATATACATAAAATCATAGATTAAATGTTTGAAATATGACCTTTGGCTGATATATATAATGGCATAGAGAAAATAATGTGTTTATTTCTCCAATAAATCTTTTCCCCATTAGTTATAATTTCTAAGTGTGCATTTCAATACATTTTAGGCCTTTTCCCTTTTGGTCATCTTTTTCTAAACTTGTTTTAACCTTTGGCTATCTTTACTGAGCGTGTTTTTCAATGTACTGGTATATTAGGTCTTTTCTTTATTTTGCCCAGCATTTTCTAAATGTGGATTTGATACAATTTAGGTATTTTATCCTCACTACATTTCTTTTCCCTTAGGCCATCTTTTCTAAGTGTTTTTCAAATAAGTGTTTTTCAAACTTTCGCTCTATTTATATTTTCCATCTTTGTTTTCTACTTCTTTATAAATTCAAAATGTCACTTTAACTATTTCCCAACTTTTAATGTAAATGGAGATGATTTTCAAATATATTTTTTAGTTTTTCACCATAATTTAGTCTCAGTTTACAGTAACTGAAGTTGTTTTCTTCTATGTTTAATCTCCTTGTAATATAAGATGAAAAGCTATACAGTAATCTCATTTTGATCTTCATTTTATTTTTCTAATAATCCTTGTTTTCCTTTTACAACCTTCATATGTGCATTGCCCCTCCTGAGTCACTTCTAAAAGTCATTACGAAATATAATTTAAGACACAAGAGGACAAAGACAATTATTCATACCTTTCTTAAATATCCAGTTATTCATGTTTATCATGTTATATTTCTCTGTAAAATCTTAACAAAAATTCTGATTTTGCGGTATTTTTACATAATTTGGAGATTCAACAACATTTTTTGAATTTTACTTCTCGCATGTTCAACTTTATTTCAATTTACTCTTCAATTTAAGAAAACATATAGCTAATTTTATCTACTGTTTATGGTTATCCTTTCCTACTCTTTATGATACTTAATCAATCAAACAGAAACACTATAAGGTGGTTCTAATCACTTTTAAGGACACTATAAAATATTAATGAATGTCATGTTGTGTACAATAAGCCTACACCCGGAAATAAGTCACTTAACTAAACCTTAAAAATAATTAGATCCAATCTTATAAACCTACACATAATCCAAGATATTTCAAAATTTTCCTTGAATCTTGAATCTTCCGTTTTGCAACAGTTAAATTATTTATATTGATCTCACAATTTCCCAGATTTATCCTCAATATTATTCTTACAAGGACACAAACGTGTGAAACATGTCCCCACCAATGGGTGATCCCAATAGTTTTTCTTTTTTCTTCCTCCTGAATGGCAACACTAATCAGTTGAAAAGACAAACTTTTAGGACAAAAAATCTAAAATGGCAGCCTTGATATTTGCCCAGAATGCCCAAAAGCTAATCAGTTCAAGACTTTTATACAAAGAATCATCCCTGAACATTTTAAATCAATCCATCAAACAGTTCACTTAGACAAGACTTTACAAACAAGATTTTAGGACAGAAAATCTATAATGGCCACTACACCATAACAATTACTCAGATTGCTTAAAAACTATCAGTTCAAGATTTGCAGACGAAGAATCATCCCTGAAAATTTGAAATCGATTGGTCAATCAGTTCGCCTAAAAACGCGTAGACAAGACTTAATTACAGGTAAGATTTTAGGATGGAAAATCCAAAATGGCCACCTTAACATTTACCCAGAAGGCCCAAAAACTAATCAGATCGAGATTTGCACACCAAAAAATCTCCCTAAAAATTAATCCCTCAAATGGTTTGCCTGGAAACATGTAGACAAGACTTACATACAAGATTTTTTCTTTTCAGCACAAAACAATCAATAGACTGAGATTGTATAAATGTAAACACCAACCGTCTTCAATGCTTCAGACTTTTGTATATAAGGTAACACTAATTTGTTGATTTCATTTCGTAGGATGGTATAAATCATTTGATTGCTTCAAAGTTGCTCATTGGCAGGTTCATCCAATGGGATTTTTGGATAATTTAGACTTTACTGTAATAACCTGCATTATATCCTTCATGTATCCATTCAGAATATGATCGAGTGATACACTTTAAAAAGAACATCAATTTTCCAAGTTGTACATACAGTATGGTATTGGTTCATCAGTATGAACACTGACAGAATCATGTTTGAGGCATTGTATTTCACATCATGCAATGATTTTTATGAAATTGTAATAATCACTCTTAGAAAATTGATCTGGATTCTCATATATTTTCGATATTCAATATTCAACATAGAAAAACCATGGGCATTCTATTGAAACCCCATGGAAAAACTTATCATAACATTACTTGTAATTGAGTAATGGCCAAGATGGAAAAAGACAAAAGACTGGTGGATGGAGGGGAGGCTTCCCAACCAAACCTATTCATTCTGATAATTCTTTAAACATTAATTGGTGTCAAGTTATGTCTCAGAGGTAACATAAAACACAAACATCAATGATTTATTTCTGCAATTCATGTATCTTTCCAAGATTTCATGTCTGCTTATTGTTGTTTTTTGCTAATGTCTATTTTTGCATAAACAATAACAAAGTTACATAGCATATCAGAGGTAATTGGATACAATGAATTCTGAAAAGAAAACAGAAACGTTTTTCATTGTACAAGTGCCCTATTATTTTATGGTCTCTTCAGGTTCATCATGATCTATTATCTTATTATGGTCCCTATCAATACGACAAAGTATGACTGTTGTCAAAAAACATATTTCAAAGAGAAGGAAGCCTTCAATAAGCTTTGCTATATGAAGCAGGGAAAATAACAGAATGGAAAGGAATAAAATGGCATTAATGTGTGGTTTAGATCTTTTATGAAATATGCATTTTGATAATGTTTGCAATGTCACTGATCTCTTTAGTTTCAATATGCCGTCATTTTATTGATTGGTGCACCAGTATACACATCTTCGTGTCGTCTTTAAATATCATAACAAGCCATATCCATCATTTTCATTGGTTTTAAAATGTAAGAACAATCATCTTAAATTGCTTCGAAGTTAGTATTGCTGTTAAAAAGATTATAAAAACTTAGAGCAAGGTTATGTTGATATAGCTGAGAATAATTTAAGAGCAGCCAGTCACAATGACCTGTGGAATTCCCATGATTAAATCTTTTCTCTCATCTCATACATTATCCAACATTACTCTTTAAAAGGTAAATGAATGTACTAATGTTGTGACATTTCCTTATTAATTAGAGTGTTGTTACTATGTGCAACAACTTTATTTAGCAGTCACAGTTGCATTGTTGCCAATGCAAATCACTTTGAACTCCTGACATGGCTTGGCCGAGTGGAGTGTGAATTAGACATTGGACTGACTCATTGGGCAAACCATGTTTTAAACCTTAGTATAGAACCCCAACCTCTTTCCATCGCCTCACCTGTTTTATGAGTAAACATCACAAACGTCACAAGTGTCAAAAAGGGAGAGACCAAAAGCCATGACAAAACACAAGAAAAGGGAATAATCAAGATCACAACCTGTCATAAGGAAAAGCAAACCCATATCCATGACTATGATTTTAACACCTCACTCCAGTATATCTGAAAAAGTGAATGATCCTTATTTCAATAACCCAGATGCGAGTAGAAATAATCTTGATTTACGTCATTAAAAATTCAAAATTCAGTAAAAGTGATGTCATATTTGAAATCTGCATGTAAAAGTACATCTAAAAATATGGTTTCGAAAATTGTTTATCAACTTTGAAAATTTAATTTTTTTTGAAAAGGTGACTTCTTGTTCGGGTTGATTCCCCATAGACCCCATGATACAAAATCACAAAAAGTGAAATATCTTTTCTTGTATTGGATAGATAACATTTTCTTTTACTGGACATATTTCAGTTTGCATAACTATTAGATACATAAGGGTAATATGAAAATTGAATCATTAATACAGATGTGATTTAAGTTTAAGGGAACTTTCTCCTATACCCGCCATGCTATCTGACCCGAACGAGCCACCTGGTGGTGAATCTGGTAACTACCTACTCGCATCTGCGTTATTCAAACAACCATTTCAACATGGTGTGAATAGCATGGAATTAAACAATACTTCTTTGGGCACTTTAGTTTGTATGTTTACTTACTTAATTTTTTTCATGAGGAATGGAAAGTCATTTTTTGCAAAGTAGCAATCTTGATCAATGGGTATATACATTAGGGGTCCCACATTACATTATGAAACGAAACGATATGTATCTCGATACTCAGGTCACGATACGAGCAACGATACGATACATTGAGGGGGGGGGGGGGGGGGGCGCAACACTGACGTAGCTGAGGTCGAGTTGAAAGTCTATCACGTGCTGTGACATTTGATTCAGATGCAGCATAAAAGCTATAGTCAAGTATCAAGCCTACCGTGTAGTAGTCACTAGTCAGCTATATTTTGCAATTTTTTCGAAGTCCGGTGGTGCTTTCCCTTTACTGAGGAATGTTCCAAAGTAATACGGTAGATTTCCTATTGGGGGATATAAGGATAACACAACTACCCATGTTTGATGCTTAGACGGCCATAATTCTATCAATTGTGTTCAAAACTTTCAAAAAGTTTCAATTTCTAAACTCTGGTCAACATTAATACTGCGAACGTAAATATTGTTCGGTTTTTATTAGAGTTATCAATATTAGTAGGCAATTCTTTAACACGTTCTATCCAATAAAAAGTTCAAAGATTATATTTATTCATACTAAATTGTCAAAAAGTATATAGAATTATAAAACAAAGTATGTTGATATACGATGACATAGAAGACACGAGTTATTTGTTCGCATTTTGACTGTCAATCCGCTAAGCATTCTGTTTGCATTTATACAACATTTTGGGCATGTCATGTCCAGTGAGAAACCAAACAAAATATATAAAAACAATTTCTCAAAAAGTCAAATATTCAGTAGATTTCGGCAGAATATGATGGATTTCAGGTATGTTAATGATACTTTTGGTGTATCGATATTTGAGTCTTCGTATCGATACGCTCGTATCGTCACCAAACGAGCCGATGCATTGATATATCGATGAATCGCGGGACCCCTAATATACATGTACAGATGTAGAATTATGGCCTAAAATTTCTCAGTAAGATTTTTTGCAACCTCGATAGAGCTCATAGGCTCATAAATTAGAGTTTTGCCAACATAGTTGTCTATTTCATACCTTGCTAAATCCATTTTTCAACTCCACGTTACATTTATAGACATTTCGAAACATGCATATTGTGACATTTTCTATGATTGAGTTATCACTTCCTTGACACTCATAATATATTATCAGCCAATGACCTTCTTAAGATATTTGCTTCTACAAAATCTTTCTTCTAATTTTCCATTTTCTCAGCATCTGCATTGACACATACACAGGGAAATTACATCAGGCCCCGTACGAGCCTCATGAATTACGAGTCATTACGGGCTTGTAGGGAGCTCATTTTCAAGGCCTGTATGATGCTCGTAATTGTTGTTTTCAAGGCCCGTACAAGCATGTGCGAGGCTCGTAATTTCGAGGCACGTACGAGGTTGTACGAGGTCATTATCGGACTATTTAATTTTACAGCACATAATCATTTGAGACATTTTTATACATTCGGTAACAATATTTATCTACATCACATTTCAACTTATTCCAACATCCCACACAAATGTTTATATATGGATTTACTTCACTTGTAGAGAAATATAGTGTCTCCCATTGGTAACCCCGTTTGTTTTGTTTTTAGCTTTTATATATATATATCTTTTATTGACTCTTAGAATGTCATAGTATGACATATTAGTCAGTACAAAAATAAAATAAAAACTTACTACACTACACTACAGCTTTATACTGTTCCTAGCTTTTTATGGCATGCAAATATTTTGAAATTGTTGGAGACATATTAATTCATAATTAGATAAAATTGAAATGTTATTTCTCAAGTATGAGTATTTTATTTCATCGATCAAAAAGTGTTCATCAAAATAAACGAGCAATTACGAGCCCCATAAGGGCAAGTACAGTGCTCTAAGATTATGAGCCATTATGGGCCTTGTTAGGGGCATTGTACAGGCAAATACAAGGCTCAAAAATTACGAGCCATTATGGGCATTGTTACGGGCACCGGCAACGAGCTTCTTACAGGCTTGTACGGGGTCTGATGTAATTTGCTTGTGTACGAGTAATATTAAAATATCAACTGCACAATGTGTTTCTCCAAAGTTATGGAGTAACATTACATGAAACTCAATGTCAATTACAATCTCTAGCAGAGCTTGTATTGCCAACAGCATATTGCTTTCAGAAGATAAAATGTAAACATTAATTACAGTGAAGAACAAAAAAGAAGTTTGTATTGTTTGGTAAATAAATGCTTTCAGCATCCGATGTCATTTGTACAAATGCATTTTCCATGTCATTTATACAAACACATTTTCCATGTCATTTGTACAAATGCATTTTCCATGTCATTTGTACAAATGCATTTTCTATGTCATTTTTACAAACGCATTTTCCATGTCATTTGTACAAACGCATTTTCTATGTCATTTGTACAAACGCATTTTCCATGTCATTTGTACAAACGCATTTTCCATGTCATTTGTACAAACGCATTTTCCATGTCATTTGTTCAAATGCATTTTATGCCTATTGATTTTTGCAGAAAGGATGACAAGCGAATAGAGGGAATCAATTGTGGCCAAAGTGTTACATGTCAAAAAACAAACAGGTACAATGAGACACAAAGTCATAAATATTGCTCTTGAAAATTAAAATGGCCACTTTGGAAAATTACCCAACAATCAAAACACACTAGTTTACACTCACATTTGTAAACAATAATAGTAATAAAAGAAAACAAACATCCCAGAAATACACACATCTACATAGCCATTCCTCAACAATACCAAAACAGCTTTGAACAAATTAAAGAGACAAGTATTCCCTTTAGAGATATAGTGTACAGTATGAAAACTGCTTGCCACACTGACAGTCCATTATATGGTTACAGCACTCTAGGGACTGAACCCTGGATATTTGTGATCATAAAAAAACATTTAGTGCTCCCTGTTCATCATTAGAATGAATAATCCATAATCTGCAATTGCCATTTTGAACATTTTGATTTCACTTCTCTAAAGAGAGCTTCATCTATATAGTACGTACTAAACTCTGGTTTGACTGCCTTCAAAAATCTAGGATATAAATAAAAATTAAAGAATATGATGGGATTTTAAAATTTGATTGTTACTTCAGCATATCAAATGATTGTTAATACAGAATTAGGTATATACTTATATCTAATATTGTAAAAAAAATCTGAAATAATCTGAAGCATTTACTTACCAAGTCAAAACAACCTTCCTCCTTTAAACAAGCATATAGGTATTATAGGTATAGATATTTTCAGTAAAACTGTAACTAGAAAAAACAACAATGCCAAGGCGTAGCCATGACTACCATATTTACAAAGGACGATTCTCGGTTTGGAGAACAGTCTCCTGGGCTAATATTTTTTTTCATGAAAAATATAGAAATATTACCCAAATTAAACTATGAATATTCAAGAGGACATTTAAATCAACAATATGTAAAAATATCAAATTGGTCTGGAGCAGGGATAACGCTCAATTAGACCGATTTTAATAAAATACAAGTCTCGATTTGGGGAAAGAAGTTCATCAGTGTACTGCGCTGATATTTTTTTGAGAAAAATCTAGAAATATTACCCAAATTAAATTATGACTATTCGAAAGAGGACATTCAAATCTATATTATGTAAAAAAAATCAAATTTGTCCGAAGCAGGGATAATGCTCATTTAGATTGATGAACTTCGTTCTCCAAACCGAGAATCGTCCTTCCCTCCACTACTTAATCCGTTTTAGCAAAAATCTTAAAATACTCCCATTTTAAGAAATTTGGTTTTTTTGAAATGAAATTGCTACAGATTGTAGAGGAACAATATTACAATATATCTGTACCAACTTTCATCACATATAGTCTAAATGTGTTTAAGTTACGGTTGTTATGGTTACGGATGTGAGAGGTATGCAGAGCAATTCCAGAACAATGCTAAAATGTGAATGAAAGGACCCAGGGTCCTGTGCTCACACAGTTTGGAACCTTCAGAGGAATGTATATCCTGACTTTCAAACCAAAATATTGATTTCGATTTGTAGTCTCGAACTTTGATCAACTTAGATAGAACAGTTGTGTGACCCTAGTTTGATGACCTTATACCTTGAAAATTGTACTTAGTCAGAGCTCAGTAAGGTCTTTTGTGATTAAGCTGACCAAAATTTACATCAAAAAATCAATTTGAAAAATCAACTTTTTTGAACTTTCAAAGGTCACTGAAGGTCAAGTAAAGGTCAAATCCTAAAACTAATGTCAGATTTGAACTTCTGGCAACTTGTAGATGATTTTCCAAAAAAATTGGGTTAAATTGAAGCAAGTTGAAAAATAACTTATTCTTACTGTTTTTTGATGTCAAATATCTCAAAAACGGTAAAAATTTTATGCTGACATATATTGAGCAATATGTAGGGAATGCTTAAATCTAGTAATAATGTAATTCATTGCAAGAAATGATCAAGTACAGGCCCGTAGCCAGGATTTGCCAAGGGGGAGTTCAGTTTTCAAAAATTTCCAGGGGGGGTTCACATTTGACAATTTTGGCCCAAATATGGCTAAAATCACTTGAGAAGTGCTCAAAATGGTAAAAAACTGCATGATTTTGAAAGAATTTTGGCCAGGGGGGGGGGGGGTTCGCCCGAACCCTGCGAACCCTCCCTGGCTACGGGCCTGAAGTATAAGGCAAACTTTGAGAAACTTGTCAATCACAAAACCTGCCATTGACTTTATACATGAGAAAGTTTCCTGAAAATGACTAAGCCGTACTTTTTGTCAAATTTTATAGAGTAAACACCAAAAATTGTAATTCCAAGAGCTTTGAAATCTTCAGAGGACATAGGTTGCATATATAGCAACTATTACAAGTTATATAAAAGTTCTTCTTCAACAGTCTCTAGTATTTACAGAAAATTTGACTTTTTGACGTCAAAATCAGCAATTTCTCGGAAACTGGGCGAACTTGGGAAATGGCGATGATAGGTCAAATAGGCATTATAGATATGCATAAAATGAATGTGGTTATGACTCAATCCGAATAGCAGTTTTAATTTGTGTGGCCAATGTTGACGGACGTCTTGTTTATAAGCTGTTCATGTCATACGGACGTCTTGTAATATATAGATACACTGTCCCACATGTTTTGTTAAAGAGCAACTGAAGCATACAATCTTTCCACAAAGATAAATTCAGACCAACATTTGGATATCTACATCATGTAGGACGGATGGACCAACGAACGGACGGACGGACTGACCAATGGATGGACGGACGCCTGGTCGATCCCATAGGCTCACTGTGTGAGCCAAAAATTGCTAAAAGACAACCATTTGAAATAGTGTTTATTGTTGTATTTTCTACCTATGGTTTGTTTTGTTCATCATTGTATTATTGCTGCCATTGTGTTTTCTTTTACATTATGATGGCATTGCTACATATCAGAACTATGTTATGTCACTAACCAGTATACATAATGAAAGAAATATTATACAAGTGCCTAGAAGAATGGTCCCTGGCCATTAGTAGGAAAGTCAGTATTGCATCTCCACAATACACCAATTCACAAAGCAAAAAAACAAATCTTACAATGGAGTGTCTTGACATTAACCCTTTCTATACAATGACCCATATTCACCTGATAAAGCCAAGATGCACCAAGAATGTATAGATAATGAGGAAAATACTGTGAATATTCAATGATAGTAGTAATATGAAATGATCAAATAATGTAACATTACTAATCCCTATGCTGTTGTGGTACATAATTTGATATAATATAGGAATAGATGGTGGAGTGCCAAGATCATATGAACAGGAAAGAGATTTGTAGAACACAGGTGTGACATTGCTTCACTTACCCTCGACTCCCGTTACCATAACTTTTTCATTTTGAAACTGAAAGTCATGACAGTTGCAGGATATATTGCTATAATGTCATTCTACATTCTAGAGCAAGTTCATCTCATTACAGGTAGATCTCTTGAAATTAGAGCATTTGTATCTTTACTTTCCAGACACCCTGTATATATAGAGTGACAAAAACAGAACCACCCCAAATTTATAGATACAAAATAAAAAAAAATTAGGTGGTTCTTTTTTAGGTCACCTTATAAATGATAGCTAGACAGATATTTATATATATAGAATATGTTTCACATAATCATGAAATATTACTCTAGTTTAAAACTAACTAGAAAAACAGCAACTCTAAGGAGTAGCAAATCCCACCGAACAAAACATATTTTGATTATTAGTGGCCATCTTGAAAATTCTTGAGCAGAGCTTGTTTGTAGGCATCAACATATAGAATGTAAACCAATCCTTCAATAAGCATTTGAGTTATCAAAGATAACATTCCTTTTTTCATGAAAAATGGCAGCCATTTTGAAATTCAGCCCCCATCTTGCAAAATTCTTTCTTGAACAAATCTACTTTGTCCCTAGGCATCTTCATATAAAATTTGAACCAAATCCTTCACTGGTATATGAGTTATCCAAGATTATGTTTTTTTTACAAAAAATGGCAGCCATTTTGATATTTAGCAACCATTTTGAAAATCTTTTCTTCAGCATAGCTTCTTTGTCCCGTCAACCTCTAGTATTTGATTTATCAAACATTACATTTTTTTATGAAAAATGGCAGCCATTTTGAAATTCAGCCGCCATCTCGAAAATTGAAAATATTTGAGTTATTTAAGATATTTTGATATTTTGCAGCCATTTTGAAAATTTCTTCTTCAGCAAAGCTTCTCTGTCCCTTGGCATCAGCATATAAAATTTGAACTAAATCAGTCAATTCGTATTTGAGTTATCAAAGATTACATATTTTACAAAAAATGGTGGCCATTTTAAATAGAGTGGCCTTATTGAAAACTCCTTCTCGAGCAGAGGTCCTATACCCATAAGTCATAAGCCTATAAAATTTGAATTAAATCTGTCAACTGATATTTGAGTAATTGCCCGTACAGACGGACGAACAGACGAATGGACGGACGGACTGCTTTTCTATATCCCCCTCGAACTTCGTTCGGTTGGATAAAAATAGAGCAGACTAGGGAGGAATAGTAAAACTGCACAACTGGAATTTAAATTGATATACGTTTAATAGGAGGATGAGTCTGTGATGCATGTTGTATAAAATACTGGTTAACCTTTAGGTTAATTCAAAGATCAAGAGCTTCAGACTCATGTCATATTGATCTATGATATTGTAGGTATATAATAAAAAGTTTAAAAGAATCTTAGAGAATCTTAGCTTCTTACTTTTGTTCTTTTGAGTACTCATCTAACATATAGTCATAATCTATCTTATCTTTACCTGTTGTGTATCTTTATTTCCAGATGAACACGAAACAAGCTGCACCATCTGTTGATAAGAGTTAATTTCCATTAAAAAACAATTATCCGAACAACAGAATGCGTTATTAGATGTCGGATTTCAGTATCATATTTAGCATCACAATATAAATTAAATAAGCCTTTGTACATGTAGATGCTAGATATGCAACAATTGCAAAATAAGGATAAGATAAATATAGTGGTCAGTATATAACAAAAGCTATCATGAGATAACAATAGTTTATTGACACTCACAGCACAATACTTATGTTGGATAAACTGATAGCACCGCAATAACAAACACTAAGAATGTTAACTTAGCATCAACAAATGACATTGGATAATTAATATTGCCACCATTTTTATCAAAAATAAGTTGTTCTTAGGATGTGCATCGCAAAAAGGTATGAAAACTATTCGAATACAAGCAAATAGCTGAATATACATGAACTTCAGTATAATCAAAATACAAGATATTTCTTGAACTTTTTCAATGAAAAAATGTGATAAGACCCAAAGCTGACATGTAAGTTATAATTTTGACTAGACTCTACTATTTCTTTTAAATATATATAACGAGAAGATGCTACATTTTACATAATAATGAAAGTCACATCCAAGATTTGAAACATTAGATTCATCAAAATGGAAAATGATACATATGATTATGATTATGGCTATGAAGATCATCAAAAAATTTTAAGGGAATTATACGAGGACCTTGAAGCTAATGAACTATATCAAACTGGTGAGAGGATATGGATATACGTACCTCCTATATTGATCATTCTTGGGACGTTGGGAAACACCTGCTCCATTTTGGTGCTCTCGAGGAAAAGAATGAGAACAAATACGACAAGTTTGTTCCTAATTGCGCTCGCCATTGTAGACACGTTAGTATTATGGACAGGTTTGTTACGATACTGGATCAGAAGCTTAATCTCCGTTGATGTGAGGAATATCAGTAGCGCTGGGTGTAAAGTTCATATGTTCCTTGTTTATACACTCACTCATCTCTCATCTTGGTTCCTTGTGATGGTCGCCATCGAAAGATTGATTGCTGTGTATTTCCCGCATAAAGTAAAATTGCTTTGCACGAGGATGACATTTCTTATGAGTATGTTGACTGTAATTTTGACAATCTTTGCACTCAACATGCATTTTTTCTGGGCCGTTGATTTAGTAGAAATTAAGCCAGAACATTCTGAATGCTCTGAAATCAACATGGCCCATTTTGAATTTAATCAAGGTCCCTGGTCATGGATCGATGCAATGGTAGCATCACTTGTACCTTTTGTCATAATGTTAGTTTCAAATTGTTTGATTATATGTAAAGTAGTGCTTTGGCGGATAAAAAAGACAAATGCAAGTCACCCAAAAGTCACCAGCATGACTGCTATTTTGGTGTTATGTAATTTTGTTTTTATAGTTTGCACATTGCCTATTGTTATTTTCCTTATGTCTAAAGATGTATGGTACCCCAATGTTTTCCCTCTGGACCCTTTGTACCCAAAGTATAACCTTGGTTGGGCTATTGTTAACATGTTTCAGTATACAAACCATGCTATCAATTTTCTGTTATACTGTCTAGCTGGACCAAAATTTAGAAGAGAACTTGTCTCAATTTTTAGAGAACTAAAATGCTTCAAAAAATGTCTGCATAATACTGTAGCTCCAGAGAATGTTGATTCGATAACCCTTCAAACACAACATTCACAAGTTAATTGAATCATCATGATAAATATAATTATTTATTTGGAGGGATTAAATATGGGTTTTATACTGAAGACCATTATGATATTGACTGGGGGATAAACCCATATTGTGGAATTCACAAGGAAATATGTCTTATACCAAGACATTAAATGATTTCACTTATGTCACTACTTACATTTAGCATTATCAAATATCAATAGGATGATCCATGTAAAAATAATGGATAAATAAACAAATGTATTGGTAACGATTAAAATATTAAAATCAACATTAAATATTCAAAAATTAAAAAAGAAGAATAGAAGATGGTGTCGACTAGGTGAATATAAAATTATGAAATCCATTATGAAATCACACAATTAACACTTCAATAGTTCAAAACAGTCAAGAACACATAGTATTTGACAATTTAATCAGTCTTTGATAGGTTATTAAACAACTTATTATGTATTTAAACATGGTTAATGGGGACTATTCAAGCTAGTTTATTATTATAAAATATTGAAAATAAAGAAATTAGAGAGATATTATGAGAACTTTATGATCAACCCTCGTATATGTTTAACATAATATATCAAATAAATATTGTTAAAGTTAAGATGTTATCACAGCATTTAAAAATGTGTCTTAATTTCAAATTATTTTGCATGCATCATAACTTACATGTACTCTGCTTTTCACAAATCCAAAAAAGTATTAAGTAAATAATTTATTCCAGAGTAAACAAATGTTATACTGTAATTTCTTATGTAAATATGACCACATTTACTTTATTAAATGTGTTTTCCACATAAATCGTGATACGTGTAATACATGGTTTATTAATTAGACCATCAAGGCAATCAAGCTTTAATAACTGCAACAGAAAATACGTAAAGGTATTCATCTAAAATAATTTTTGTTATGTATAGTACATCTTCTTCATATATTTTGTATGTATAATTCAAAAATAATTCTCTAATGAAGTTGACATTCTGCGAATATTGTAATGTTGCTTGAACATCTTTGCTTCACTCCTAACAAGTTTTAAGACATATGACATACACGCACCATATAATGTGATGTTTAATGTTCGGTTAATAAAAGGGAGAAGAAATTCAAATTCAAATGTTGATTGACAACCCTTTGACATTGAAAATTAATGTGTGGTTCTATTGTATGTGCGCAAGACCAGAACGTAGATGTGGTCTTGGTACTAGATAAACCTATGATACATATAAGATACAACAAGGCATTAATATGATACAGATACCAAGCTCCGAACACTGACTGAACACCAACATCAAACACCATCTACAAGAAAAGTTAGAGAACAATATGTAAACTAGGGTGGTCCAAAATATGGCGAAAAACCAACTTTCTTTCGGATCATCTTCCTCATTTGACATACTGTTGTCCATGACCTAAAACACCTGCACACCAAATTTTGAGACCCAAATCCCATGGGAAATTTACCCACGCTTCGACTGAAAAATTCGGTTATTTCATGATTTTTTGCTATTTTCGATAAATTGCCTTTTTCCTGGTATAAAATGTTTCTATTTTTTCATAATAAACATTTTTGTAGGACTCTTTATTACTTAATAATACTAGGAGCCCAAACACCAAATTTTGAGACCCAAATCCCATGTGAAATCTACCCATGCTTTGACTGAAAAATTGTGATTTTCACAGTTTTGTCCGATTTTCAATAGATTACGGTCTCCATTTTCCTGGTATAATATGTTTCTATTTTTTCATAATAAATATTTTTGGATGACTCTTTATTACTTCATAATACTAGGAACCCATACACCAAATTTTGAGACCCAAATCCCATGGGAAATTTACCCATGGTTTGACTGAAAAATTGTGATTTTCACATTTTTTCAGATTTTCAATAAATTGCTGTCTCCATTTTCCTGGTACGATATGTTTTTATAATAAACATTTTTGAGGACTCTTTATTACTTCATAATACTAAAAACCCATACACCAAATATCCACCAAATTTTGAGACCCAAATCCAATGAGAACGTTACCCATGCTTTGACTGAACTGGTGCTTATGATAGCTTATGATGTCTGTTTTAGGGGCATAATATGTTAATAAACATTATGGTAATTCCTTCTTAATCCAAAGAAACACCTAAATATCAAGACTTTAAGTCTTATTGAAAGGCGACAAATTCAGTAGTTTGGGGAAAATTTAGGATCTTTTACTTGTACATTTATATACTGTGGTTAATATTAAGAAGTAATGACTCGACAGCAACTCAAATGCCTTGAAGATTTGGTTTGTTGGTTTCAGTAGGGATACATCACAGGACTTTGGATTTGTGTGAGATGTCATATTCTTTCTTACATCTTTGCAGGGTAAGGTCAAATATCAAATCTGATTTTCTTTGGAGAAATGATTTTTTGATTGATCAATGTATCAATGGCATGGTCTCTGTTGTAACCAGTAAGCCTGTACCAAATCTTCAAGGGATTCGAGCTTCCACTGAGCTTTGTCATTTCTCTGAAAATGTTCATCCCCTGAAAGTACACAATGTAGAAGATAGGAAGAGCAATGAGAAACACTTAAGGTAATTCTGTATGTTCAGAAATTTTAAGTGGAGTCCAATGTTATTTCTGGAACTCATTCCATACTTGGTCAGCTCTTTCAATTTTACACTGAGTTCAAATATGTATTTAGATTATTAGTTGATGGTTAGTAATTTTCTATAATGTACTATGTGCTATGTTTATACACTGTTTGTGCATCTGAATGGAATGAGTTATGCGTTCCTGAAAAAACATGGGGCTCCAATTAGGAAGCCATTAAAACTGAAAATAAGGAATTACCTTAAAGTACTATATAACCATCTTTCACGATGTAACGTATGTAAGGCCAAACAGGATAATTAAGACAACGTGTAATACAATTTATTACAAATTGCACATCACACAACAATGATATGGTGCTCTAAACGACAAAAATCAAAAGTATATGATCAAAGCAAACGTGAATTTCCCATGGGGTTCAGGTCTAAACATTTGGTACATATTAAATGTATGGGTTCCTAGTATTAAGAACATATTAATGTCCTCCTAAAATGTTTAAAAACTAAATATAAGATTAATGTTGATCTATTGAAAATAGGAGAAAATTCGCAGAAAATCACAAATATTTGGTTGAAGCATGAATTAATTTCTCATGGGGCCAGGGTCTCAAAATTTGGTGCATATTTGGGGTATGGGTTCCTCGTATTATGAAGTAATAAAGAGTCCTCACAAAATATTTATTATAATAAAAATAGAAACATATAATACCAGGAAAATAGAGATGTATTGTATTGTATATGAAATAACCCAATTTTTCAGTCGAAGCGTGGGTAAATTTCCCATGGGATTTGGGTCTCAAAATTTGATGTATGGGTTCCTAAGTATTATGAAGTAATAAAGAGTCATCCAAAAATATTTATTATGAAAAGACATCTACCATTTTATACCAGGAAAATGGAGATGGCAATTTATCGAAAATAGCAAAAAATCATGAAATAACCGAATTTTTCAGTCGAAGCGTGGGTAAATTTCCCATGGGATTTGGGTCTCAACATTTGGTGTATGGGTTCCTAGTATTATGAAGTAATAAAGAGTCCTACAAAAATGTTTATTATGAAAAAATAGAAACATATTATACCAGGAAAAGGGAGATGACAATTTATCGAAAATAGCAAAAAATCATGAAATAACCGAATTTTCAGTCGAAGCGTGGGTAAATTTCCCATGTGATTTGGGTCTTAAAATTTGGTGTGCAGGTGTTTTAGGTCATGGACAACAGTATGTGAAATTAGGAAGATGATCTGAAACAAAGTTGGTTTTTCGCCATATTTTGGACCACCCTAATGTAAACACTTTTACTGGTGACTTAAAAATACGTATTTTTTGCACTACCACAGCAGGTCTGGATCAATAGATCATTTGTCACTGTTGTTAACATTGTCTAGCTTTGCACTGAAATGCTTATACAATATAAAACATTGTGTGTAATTGGTTTACTGTAGTAATCTGAAAATGTATAATAAATATTGTTTCAAAAATTAAAATATTTTCTGTATTTTGTGGTTTTGGTTAACAGGAGGAAAACTTACTAAATATCTAATAATAATTCTAGCTTCATCATTGGTCAGTATCAAGCAAAGGTAACAGCCGTAACCTTTGCATCTAAGATGGCGGATGGTAATTGTCAATTTCAATATATAATATAGTTTTCAACTAATTCAACTACTGGAGTATGATAATTTGTTCATATATCATGTGTGGGCGCCACACCGTTCAATGATATCTTCCACCGCTCAAGAGAAGGTAACTGGAAATGTAGGATAAGGTAACGGTTTTCTATAAACTCTAATAACGCTACCGCATATCAGTTAATCATCTGTAAAACCAAAAACCCACTAACCTTCCCTTAAGTGGTGGAAGACATCGTTGAACTATGGTGCCTTCGATTGGTATATAAACAAATGATCATACTCCAGAGTTTCCATGTCATATGTGCCTAATATTGTCCAAATATCAAAGCATTACGTCAACTATGAAGTAGTTTAATTCAATGAAAACTAAAAATATTGAAATCGTCATTTTCCATCCGCCATCTTTGATGCGAAGTTTACAGCTGTTACTTCCACTTGATTACTGACCATGTGGACATAAGACAAAGCAAAAATGAACCTTACTTGTTAATAATTTCCTAAATGCCATTAAATTGAACTATTTTTACTAATACCTAACACTGGTGGATCTAGAAATCGAGAAGGGGGGGGGCCCACATGACAAGGAAGCCCCAGCACTTGCGCGGAAATTTTTTTGAGCCCCTAAAACCCAATATTGGGCCCAAATTTTGAAAATGTCGGCCCTATTTTAAAAATTTGACCTAAAATAGGCCAAATTATGCCCAAAAAGGCCTACTTTTGAGGCCCTCAAAAACTTTTGGGCCCAAAAATCTTTGAGGCCCTGAAATTTTTCTGGGCCCACCTTAGCGAGGGGGATGGGGCCTAGATCCGCCTCTTACCTCTTACCATGGGTTGTCCACCGAATTTTTGAGATAAATAAACTTGAAGACACTAACCCCCTCTATCGTCAGATTTCTCAAGAAAATATAGATCCCGACTACAGACATACATGTAGTATACAGGCTTTTACATTGTGAACAACACCTGGCCGTAAAACAATCTACCCACAGTTCTTTACTTTATACTTGAATATAAGGCTGGAAAATGTATGTTAATAATTTTGACAATTAAACATGTCTGAGAACAATGGAACATCAGGACACACAAGATGTTTTCGTAATTGGTAACAAAATACAACAGAAGCTGATCGAGTTCTTATTTCAAAGTTGAACTGAGCTACTAAAATTACAAGACATGACAAAACAGTTTGATATAACCATAGAATTAGATGACACACTGTAGTCTGTATTATTAGAATTTGTAGAATCATAAAGTGAATGCATAAGATCTAATCATGCTTGTTTCCCACTTATTATGTCTGCTACTAGTATAAGAAGGTTGCAGTTATGTAGAAGGTGGGCGGTAGTATCTCAGTTTTCTTGTCTCTGCTTTTCAAGGCAAAAAGATAAATAAAATCACTTACAGGCTTATAAGCCTTTATCTAAAAAAGAGACTATCACAAATAAAAATTCACTCAAGTCATGGGTGTTATTTTGGGTGTTTTCAAATAAACCTCCCAAGTTTCAAGAATATAATATACTATCTAAGAATATACAGAAAATATCAGAAAATATGTTCCATTTAGGAGGTGTTCTGATTATACAAGTAGAGGTTCATTAACATTAAATGAGTTGGTCTTGGGGACTCTGAAAGGTGTTCCACTTCAAGAGGTTTCCACTTACCATAAGGTGATCAGCAAACAAATCAAGCGCTGAAATAAATCTACTCAAAAACAGCCATGACTGGGATACAGTTTCTGGAGATTGGCAAAACCACTCATGAGTAAAAAATCGTCAACATCCTTACAAATGATAATTCACTATCATCAATTTTGCAATTTATCCAGCTGGCTACTGTTAAAAATAGCAATTAATATATGGCTGAATTTAATACTTACATCCTCCTCATTATAGGCCTTGCGGTCTTCTATTGTACGATCAGCGACATTCTTGTAATATGCTGAAATAAAGAACAATACAATTGTGGACAGATGGGGGGGTAGGGTTAATACATATACACAGTGGTAAAATTGGTTTGCTTTATACCACTGATTAAAAGAATTCAGCCACAAAAGGGGGACTTATACTTCATGTATTGTATCAGCTGAACTTAAAAACTGATGAAATAGAATACATTTACAGTTCCATGGCTCAGTGGTAGACCGTTAGTCATGAAATGGTTCTGAGAAAAAAATCCCACTGGGGTTAACTAACTTTGAAAATTTTATCTAAGGATTCATGATGCACTTAATCTGTGGAATGTTTTCATCAATTAAAATTTTATGGATTATAATACATACCATAAGCTTGTTCTTCATTATATTGTACCCCGTCCAAGCCGTATCTGTGTTTATTTCCAAGCGCCATCATCGACAGTCTGTGATTGGTCAATGCACCATCAAGGATATATGAGTGACCCTATTGGAGATACACGTATATCATAGGCTGAATTTTAGGAAGACAGTTGAGGCTAAGAAAATGGATTGAGATGCAGCTTTATAGCCCTTGTAAAATAAGAACTTGTCTAAACACATTAGTATTTATTTACTGACATTAAAAGTCACTCTAAATAATACAATGGCATTATTTCAGAATAAGATCATCTTGTATTTTAGGAAATAGTTCTAAAATACACAGAATAACCAGAACAACGGCAACGCCAAAGCGTAGCGAATCCCATCGAACAGCCATGGATGGCATTTTCAAAATGGCCGCCTTCTACCAAAAGTGTCATTAGACCATTTGCCATACTTATAGTATTCACATACCAAATATGAACAAAATCGCTCCACTACTTTTCGAGTTATAGTAAAATACATTAAAATGGCGGCCATTTTGAAAAATGGCCGCCTTCTACCAAAAGTGTCATTAGACAGTGTGCCATGCTTACAGTATTCACATACCAAATATGAACAAAATCGCTTCACTACTTTTCGAATTATCATAAAATACATTAAAATGGCGGCCATTTTTCAAAATGGCCACCTTCTACTAAAAGTGTCATTAGACAGTGTGCCATCCTTATAGTATTCACATACCAAGTATGAACAAAATCGCTTCACTATACTTTTCGAGTTATAGTAAAATAGGTTAAAATGGCGGCCATTTTTCAAAATGACGGCCATTTTTTAAAATGGCCACCTTCTACCAAAAGTGTCTTTAGACAGTGTGCAATGTTTATAGTATTCACATACCAAATATGAACAAAATCGCTCCACCACTTTTCGAGTTACAGCAAAAATCGTAAAATAACGAGTAAAGGCCGCCATTTTTCAAGATGGCTGCCATGTGCTTCTTTAATATCTAAATTTCTAGCTTTATTAATGTCCTATATAATTTTTTTACATCTTAAACATATTGCTATTACAGTTTTACAAATTGCACCTAAATTACTGTAAATTCGGCACTAAAATGGCCACCATTTTGAAATGAGCGGCCATTTTGAAAATCGGCTTTTGAGCAGAACTTCTTCCCCCATAGGGTATATGTGTACAAAATATGAACAAAATCGGGCCAACGGTATTTGAGTTCTTGCCCGGACGGACGGACGGACGGACAGACGGACGGAGGCGTTCCCTATATCCCTCCGAACTTCGTTCGATGGGATAATTAAGTTGAATTCTATGAAATCTAAATACAGATTTGGAGGTTGATTTTTAACTTTAAACGAAATAGGCCCACCAGAGTATTATCAGCTCGAACTTGAAGACCATGGGAGTAGATAACTGCAAGCATCAATGAGGCATCATGGTTACCATAGCAGCTAGCTTGTTTTAGCAAAGGGATCACACTAATGATAGACCTCAACCCATGATCTTCCTGAAAAATAGAAAATTGTTCATTGTTCAACATCGGTAAGTATCTGTTTCTTTGAAATATTGATTTCAAAAATTCATGTATGTACCATTTTATTTTATTTTGGAATAAGGTGATGGTAAATTTCCATAAATTGTGGAAATACACTGTCAAATTTAAAAAGCCAGTTGTTTTTTATTGTGGTTTATAATCAAATGCTGCCATCTATACTTAGATGCCCCACAATTCTTTAGTATTTGAGGAAAAAATTAAGGAAGACAGTATGCTGGGTTGGGGGATTTTATTATAAAAGTAAGACCCATCAGCTCTGACTTGTGATCCACAAGGGTCAATGAGAAACTATGGTTACCATACCAAATGGCTTGTTTCAACAATGGGATCACACTTAGAATGGATGGAACAACAGTAAGATGCAAAACACTCTGGCGCTTTATATGAGTAAAGTACTGAAGTTGATTTTGCCACATTGTAAAGTAATAAACCGCTCTGTCTGCACCCCTCCCACATTCCCAGTATCTCATCCCACTGATGTGTTTCCAATGTGTTAATATGATCGCACAAACTTAACATACTTACAATTGTCATGGTAACATTTTTATAGATGGCACCACCAAGAGCTGCGATAGGATCGCTCCTACCATCAAAAACTGCACGTCGCAAGTGGCGAGTCATCCACCTAAACTGACCAGGCCGAGAACCTGGGGTAGCACTGCAATGTGCCATATTTTGAGATTCATCCTTGAAGCTGGCCAGGAATGTGTTTCTGCATGATTCTGAAAGTGCATCAAATACATGTACATTCTAATATGAGCATCAGACTAAATAAGGTTAAGTGAGCAGAAATACATACTGTCTGTGTTTCTCAGTGTGGAAACATCACTTTGGTTATACATGGACTTGGATGAGGTGATTTGATAGCGCAGTAAATAGTAGATATATAGCACAAAGTTACTGGATGCAGTTTAAGCTCAGGCTGGCTGGCCAAGGTTTAAACTATACTAGCATACAAAAAACAGTGCATGATTGCAGTTTTATCTCATTAAAAATACTGAGATGTCTGATATAGGATTGCTCCACAATGTCCCGATATACAAGTAATTGATGATAATACATGCCACCAAATATACACAAAAACAACTTACTTTTTTGAATGATACTTTGAAGGGCTGTTCTGGCAAGAGTTATTTTATGGTCGAGCCATATAGTATATGAAGCACATCTTTTCGCTCTCTGAGACAGCCCAAGCTCATATATAACATGGTACACTGGTACAGGTGGAATCTTGAATAAAATATATAAGCACAATGAACAAATAGGACAAGTATGAAATATTGTGTTATAAAAAGAAACTTTGTAAGCAAAATGGTTCATGATAAAACAAGCCAATACATTCTAACCAATGTTCAATTGTACAACCATTCTCACAAAAAAGATATGAAGCATAAAAGAATAATTAAATTTAATATTCTGAGGAGAGGTTGCATATGACCTCAATATTTCCATAAACTGAGGAGTGACAGTGATCTACTTCTATTGGTTATTTATTTATTTATTTTTTCTCTAAAATCTGAGTTAACATCATGCTACTGTTTGAACTTCATTTGTGCAAAATGTTCCATTAAATTACATGTAATAACAACTTGTCTCCCTTTTAATGATGTGTGTACTCAATAGGTCAATATATTGGTTACAAGAATGTAAGAAAGAACATTTAAAGGTTTTGCAACAGATGGGGCTAATTATACATGTACCTCTGTGATTTGAACCTTTCTCCTCCTATAAATAGAGGCTTGGCCAATGTATCCCTTGAATGCTGCAATTTTACTCGTCCCTCCAAGTAGCAAAAAACCTTTGGTGTCATCATAATAATATGGCCTTGGTAATCTGTAAAAAGAATGGAATTTTTAAATCTTATGTTTTCTTAATATATAATAAATGCAAAGGGTAAACCCATAATATAAGGTACATGTATTAAAGCCAAGAACACCAAAACACCAGAAAACACCAAAACATACTGATACAACTCTTATATGGTTATATAAACAACTGAACATCAAAATACAATTGATGTTAAAACAAAACAGTGATACATTTCATAAACTCACATATAGGTTGCATCAAATTTGATTTTCCCATCATCGCATGATGCTGAGAAAGTCCATTGTTTATTGTCAAAATTTACCACCAGATGGCACCATTGTTGTTTGGGAATTAAGCGATATGTCCATGCCTCCATCTTAATGCCTTGCTCATCGTATACCCATATATGGACACGTCCTTGAATGAAGGATGCATAAATGATACACGCATATTTATGAACATATGAATAAGTGGATGAAGGTGAATACTAACCTCATTGTCAAAATACAATTTTTTTGCAGAAAAACTAATTTCAGTTTAACAACTTCTTCCATCAAAAATTAAAATTTTGATTAAAATCCCCTTGACTATTTTTATTACATATACCCTTAATTCAAATTAATGCTTTATTCAAGTTATTACTTTATTCAAGTGAATATGTTATTCAAGTTAGCACTTTATTCAAGTCTTATTAATACTGTACCTTGCTTATTAACTGCAACTAGAGGGGTTTGAAACTCATGGTTTGCAGAGCTTGTGTGTAACAATGAGCAGACACTACCTTTACTGCCTAATGGGCAGAAATCAACAGCATAGATCCACAAGGAGACAGTAAACCTAAACACAAAAAGGTGTATTATGTATTACATATCATGGTCTGCAGAGCTTGTGTTTAATGATGAGCAGACACTGCCTTTACTGCCTAATGGGCAGAAATCAACAGCATAGATCCACAAAGATACAGTAAACCTAAACACAAAAAGGTGTATTATGTATTACATATCATGGTCTGCAGAGCTTGTGTTTAATGATGAGCAGACACTGCCTTTACTGCCTAATGGGCAGAAATCAACAGCATAGATCCACAAAGATACAGTAAACCTAAACAGAAAAAGGTGTATTATGTATTACATATCATGGTCTGCAGAGCTTGTGTTTAATGATGAGCAGACGCTGCCTTTACTGCCTAATGGACAGAAATCAACAGCATAGATCCACAAGGAGACAGTAAACCTAAACAGAAAAAGGTGTATTATGTATTACATATCATGGTCTGCAGAGGTTGTGTTTAATGATGAGCAGACACTGCCTTTACTGCCTAATGGGCAGAAATCAACAGCATAGATCCACAAGGAGACAGTAAACCTAAACACAAAAAGGTGTATTATGTATTACATATCATGGTCTGCATAGCTTGTGTTTAATGATGAGCAGACACTGCCTTTACTGCCTAATGGGCAGAAATCAACAGCATAGATCCACAAGGAGACAGTAAACCTAAACAGAATAGGGTGTATTATGTATAACATATCATGGTCTGCAGAGGTTGTGTTTAATGATGAGCAGACACTGCCTTTATTGCCTGTATATGGGCAGAAATCAACATATAGAAAAGATGTTCATCAATATTTAGTCTAGGACTTTTATTTTAATTTTAAAATTTCAAAATTTACAAATAGTAAATTGTGATTTAATAAATATTTGTTATACACAAATAAGTCTAAATCTAATCTAAAATTCAGCATAAAAAATACAATCGTAACTTCTAGATCAAATAAGTAGGATGTCATGATGATAAAATGTGACAAAATTTATTCTTTACCAAGGAGCTGGGATTTCCAATAAAGCTGGAGCTTTGAACGGCTGTAATTTCTCCCAAATGCCATAAAATGTCCCCCCTACAGCAAATGGAAACTGCACAATTTCCACATACTCTGCAAAATTGAAAATAAATATACACAAATATGCAGAAAAGATACAGTATCAGATAGAGTTATTCTAGCTTTCCATTCATAATTTTACTGTTCTAGGAGATTATTAAATACTATTATGATTTCAAATGTAATTCACATATTAAATAATTGATAAAATCTTTGATGTTCCTTAAAGATGGTTCATATATTTCAAAGGGATTTAAACTTTTCCATTATCAAATTTTTGCCTTACTTTAGTGGTAACTCATTGTTGTTCGGTTTTAACAACCCTACCCTACAACCCTAATTTCATATGCTTAAATATGGAAGTTATTGAAGATTGTAGATGCAGAAATATCCAAATTGAATTGAATAGAAAAAGGGGATGTCATTGAAAAGGAGGATATCATTGAAAATGGGGATGTTTCAAAACTCTTGCTAGACAAATAACCTTGAATATAAGGCTTATCCTGAAATAGTCAGTTTTAGAAAAAAGACACAAGGAATGAAAAAAAAAAAAAAAAATTATGACAATTTTGAGACTTTACCTGTCATGATTGTATAAAAGATTTTGAAGTCAATTACATCTTCGTGATCTTACCTGGTTCAACTGGACAACTCAAAAAGTCCAAGTGTGTAAAGTTCAACAAGATTTCTAGTCCCCATGACAGACATTCCCGTGGAGGTCTTTTTGGTCTTGAAAATGGATCAGCTATTTCAAGAGTCCAATATTTTTCAGCAATAACATTATGCTGAATTTGAGTATTTTTCCTCTGAGAATTTGAGTACTTTTGTTTCGTCTTTTCTGATTCTATTACTTGAGATTTTTCAGACATATACTGCTCTATAGTGTTTTTTTGTGTTAATGCCACATGTAAGGTCGCAGCTTTAGCATATACATACTCCCTATTGAAGAAATCAGGTGCATACAAAATATTTGAAATCTTTTCCTTTAATCGCACATTTAATGGAACTTTTACGGCAACTTCTGGGTTACACGTCCATTTTTTATGATATAATGTTTTATTTCCTTCATCTAATAATGCCACAAGTTTTACTTTTATTTGAAGCTCTACAGCACAGTAGTATTCGAGAGCAAATGTGAAGTCATCAGTCATGAAGGTTGGGAAGTTGTGGACTTGTATAAAGCTCTGTGTATTAAACGTTTCTCCTCCATTGTCACTATCGCCCACATGTTGGGATGCGAAATTCTGGAGATTCTGAAAATATAAAATGTTTTTCAATTGGCTGTTTTCAACAGAATTTTGACAAGGATGGGGGTATTTTCTCCATGGGTCTGTTTCCAATCACTACGTTACTCAAGTTCTGGCAATCTGTCTTAATTTTCTGTTTGATTTGAAACCTCCAAAGTGTCAGATCTTAAAGACATCTGACATCAGAAACTTAAAAAGTAAGTCAAAGATGTCAGAGTTGGAGAGTTATCCCCTCATAAAATAGACACATTAATTGAGAACATAACTAGAAAACGGCAACTCCACGGAGTGGCAAATCCCAACGAACAAATTTCCATTAATACGTCTGATATTATATTTACCATTTACTCTAGCCTTGATTTGCAGATAATAAGACAGACATATAACTAAATGTAGCCATATTTTGAAAGGATTTGGAAATTTTTGTGAAATCCAACACCTGGCAGCCATTTTGAATTTTCTGAGGCAAGAATCAGAAAAACAATACAATAATTGTGATCTACTCTAAATTTCCTTTAATTTGAGTATAATATAGCCTCTTTGAATATAAGATCAAGAAATTATTGCATAATCACACATTAGGCAGCCATTTTGAATTTTTCGAGGCCCGAATCAGAAAAAAAGATACAATATTTGGAATCTACTTTGAATTGCCTTTCATTTGAGTATAATAAAGCTATACTTTAGAAAGATCTCAAAATTAACCCAAATTTCTGTTTTCCCGAATGGCCCCTGGGGTTCAGAGTGAAAAACACAGAATATATGTATATATATAAGCACTAGTGCCAAAAGGGAAAGGACCAAAAGTTGTAATGGAACTTAACAAGAAAAAGCAAACTCTAAGTGCATACCAGTTAAGAAAAACAAACCCCATATAGCCCAAAACCATGATCTAACGTGAAAAGAAACAATGTCTAATACCCCCTTTCCCCCCACCATTCAAGAATCAATATCACAATCCAAGACCAGAAGACCAAGGGGCATTTCATTCATACTGAAGTCATTACAATACATGTTGAAGAAAAGATTAGAAATTGATAGCCAATTGAAAGCCAATACTCATAACCTCAAAAATTGTTGTAGATACAAGTACTCATACAAGATAGAGCATTCAGTCTCAAATGATGTGGGATAGATTAAATCCAGTCTCCAAGTCCATAGGCATTTCAAAGGGTCAACATCCATTCACAAAAGCCATCGCCATAATCCATAAAACATGTGAAATAGATAGAAGTTGTGACTATACTACCAAAATCTAAAACAAAAACATTTATAACTTTGGTTTAAAATGAAAAACATAACATTCTCGCAAAAAATTCCAGCCATTTGTAAAGTGGCAGCCATCTTACTATCTACCAATTTACATCTTTCCACCAAATATGAAGAAAATCTGTCTATGAATATTTGAGTTATCTTCCGGACGGATGTGTGGACGGACTGACTGACTGACAGACGGAGGGCTTCACTATATCCTTACCAAAATTTTACTGAAAAGGTTAAGTGAGACTTAGAAAATGATGTCTAATCATATGTTATGTCATCATATTAATCTGCCCCATCAATTAAAATTTACCTCAGCTAGTTTGAGACTCTTCCTACATGTATTAAGTTCCAACTCATAAATGAAAACCATTTTTGGTGATTTTAGGATGAGAAATGAAGAGACACCCCATTTAATGACAAGCTTAAAATAATGCAATTCATTTATGATATTAGTTATTTATTTATATTCACAGGTGCTAAGTCATCCCATGGCCAACATTATTGCATACTGAGATGTACTTAATTAATCAGTTGTATAAATAAACATTAATAACAATAAAAATTGCATACTGTTTAAATGTTTTGCAGGATCTTCATGATAAGCAAAATCATTGAATATAATAAATGTAACTTTGTTGAACAATAATAAACCCACGAGAAATTGTTTCCTCTGCCCGGATGCTCATTCTTTTTAATTTCTCTCTAAATATTAAATGAAGAATATAATTTCTTTGTACTTTATAACAATTCAAAAGTAATGATTCCATGTCTTAATTGTTTATTCAACTATTTTCAACTATTTAATTGGATCATGTTTATCATACGACTTTACCTATCATGGCTTTAATTGCTACAAAACAATGGCATCAGCAGATTGTATCAAGGCAAGAGATGACATTGTTAATTATGGATGAATACTTTCAAAAAAGCAAAAGTCATGATGATGATTCGAATTAGGTTATCAATGTTCAGAAACCCATCAATAAAATTCAGTTCCAAAAATAGTTACCCATGAAACAATGAAGAAAAAATGGGAGAAACTAACAGGAAAAAGGCGAACCTAAATTGCCTTACTTTGTAAAAATTCTAATAAAAATCAGACGACAGGCATACAATTCTAAATAAATTGAAAATCTATGAAATAAACTTAACATATATGAAATGTTAAGAAAGGGTGAGTAGGTAGGTAAAACACAATATAAAAGCAGCACAACCAAGCATCAAAACACAATATCATTGAGGTCCTGATATAACAAATCCAGAGCAACTATCTTAGAGGCAGTATGGTAGGATTGAGCATCTGTGTTTTTGTTCTGATGCTTGTATGTCTTCCAGAAGAAGTATTTGGCTGTTCTTGCCTAGGAGGTGTTACAACACAGGAATCATTTTGTCAATCAAAATTTGGTAAGTGTTGTCCTGATAATGTGGGAATATAAGGTATAAAAGATCCACTCATGATTTATTTAAGATGGGACAAATAAGTTGGTACATATGAATTACACACAGTATACACTGTGTATGTTTCCATGGAAAAGATTGATACAGTTTTTTCCTTTCCTAAATAGCTTTGACTATAGATCAACTTGAATTCATTCAAAAGATTTAAAAACATGTACCAGTATGTGATTGTTATTTTCCGATTGGTTATGACAGATTTCTGTTGAAGGATTCTTCTGTGATCAATGTCAGTCATCTCCCCAGTTATATTTCATTCTTTTGATTGGACGCAACAGGGTGGCATTTTTGAGCAATGCTTGTGACAGCACTGAATGCATTTTCTGATTGTTATAGTAATTCTTGGAACAATCCTGAGTAAAACAAAGACAGAAGCAGGGATTAATAATGGCTATTGGGTTTACTCAGTGAAGATACAGGCAGATTACAAGGTAAATAAGTCTGCAATGCCTCAGTCACATTGATTCATACATTTTTCATTCACAAATGCCCATCATTTATATATTTTCCATTCACAAATGCCCATCATTTATATATTTTCCATTGACAAATGCCCATAATTTATATATTTTCCATTCACAAATGCCTATCGTTTATATATTTTTCATTCACAAATGCATATTATTCATATATTTTTCAGGGTATGGGATGGAAAGGAAAGGTGATAGATATCTACACAGGTCCAAATACAGCTGCTTGTGGAGTAGATTTCTTAGAAGTGGGCACAAGATATGTATTAATGGGTATACTTGGATTTTTGATTTATTTTTTTTCTATTTATCATTTTCAGTTAACAAGCCTGAACAATATCAACATAGAAATTAAAAAGACTTAACTTTTTCTCAAATTAAATATTACCATGTTATTTGCAAGGAAATCTTAAGAAATTGATAGTTATTTTAAAACTGGGATTAACTGGACAGATGATGAATATGAATGCAAATATGTGATATACATTTCCATGTTTTCTTGAAAATAAAATAAATATTATCTGGAATAAGCAAAAAATGATCAAGAACCAACTTTTATTTTTAGGATACATGCAATCCCAATCAGGTATGTGAATTAACACATTAATTTGAATCCATATAAAATAGAATCTATCAAAGAATTAATAAAATGTAAATCTATCATTTTATTAGAGCAGCTGAAATAAATATTTGTTTTTATCATCATGGATTTAGAAATCATCTTGTATTATCTATATCAATTTAAATTGAGATGATATTCAGGATGCAAAAATAATATTATATTCAACTGTATATCAAAAATAAAATGAACACATGATGTTATATATTGATTTTTGAGACTTCATGAATAACTAAGGCCAAGAAACAAAAGGAGAATGTCAAAAATGTTTTACAAAACACAATATGTAAAAATGGCAACATTCAGTATCGTCATATGGTGAAGATTTATGCAATTCACAAGTTACAACAATTTTGTGTGCATGAAGGTATATTGGAAATCTTCTTTTCGACTTTCAACATTTTTTGTCAAATTCAGTTGCAAAAGTAGATTAACCGGCAAAATATAACCACCAGACATTTGTTACAGATGTCAGTTGTGGGTTCTGGACTCACATGGTATAAGCGCTTTCAAAACCTATCCTATAAAATAAGGTACCTGTACAATTTCAAGCTTTAGTGGAATAATATGGGACAGAATAAAAAGGTCATTAAAGCCAAGTATTTCACTGTTTTTTTATCTAATAGATACAGAGTATAATATAGCAAACATAAAATTGAAATCAAAATATGTTCATCTTCATTTCAGGACCACTTTCGAAACCCCGTCCCTTCATAGGCCTATGTGGCTATTTCGCAAAGGCATCTGACGTGTCTAAAACTGAATTCAGTGGATTTAAGAAATACTACAAGCCCAACTGTGCATGCAAGGTAAAAATCTGAAATAAAATACATGTAGAAATAATTATTATAAAAGGTAATATCATGGCGCTCATAGGAAAATGCTTGAAATTATGTGATACTATAATGTGAGAATTATAATCAAAGTGCATGTTAAATCAAGGCAATCTGCATCTATTTCTTGGTGGCGACATAAAACAGGTTAAAAGGTACATTCGAGTACAATCAGCCAACTCAAACAGAATTTGTAAATCTAAATCTTAAAGTAGCTCTTGATTGAGGCGTTCACCTTTTAGATATGCCATGACAAGAATAGCTGCCAACCAGGCCAGTGCTACCTGCCTAAATCTAATACCTACCCAGAAGGACGTGGGCCACAATGCTACAGAAAAAATGCCATATGCAAAATTGCTTGCCACAATAACAAAGGTAAGAACTGGCAAGAGTTGATACCTAAAGGTAGTAGATTGGTCAGGTCTGGGTAGCAGTATAATTAAAAAAACCAAGGCCTGTAGCCAGCTTGAGTCATTCATTTTGTTAATTTTCCCCAAAATTTGAGGGTGGTCACTTTTGACTAATTCAATATACCATTGTAAAGGTATAGCCATCATTTATATATATTTTAATGTTTTATTACAGGTGTACCTATGTGTACATGGGACCTGACCAAATATTGGTGGGGGTGTATGAGACAGAAATCCAACAAGCCATGCCAGGACTTGGGTTGCTTTTAAATGGTTCACAAATTAACATTATCTAGTGACATTAGTCCACTCCTTTGAAGAGAAAATTAATAGAAACACACCTTTTGGCCAATTACATTTTCTATATATCTCATGTTCTGTAACTTATACAAAATTCTAGCATGAATAAAATATGATGAATAATAAAGAAGCAAATTTTTACATTGTTCAAGTACATGTATGTAGATTTTTTACTACAAACCTTGAAAAAACTAACATTCTACAAATGAACTAACAGTTCAGATAAAATCAGCTCATTAGCTCATAATGATATGTTGGAAATGCAATTGCTGATGGATTGTCCTGTACCAGGTCATTCAATAAGTTCACGGAAAAATACTCTTATTTCTAAGGTTTTTAATATTCTTTTTCATGAAATATTCACATAAAATCCCCAAAATATCTGGTTATTGATTCGTCAAAAAGCATAACAAGTAGGGGCACCCAAGGGTTTTAAATACAGTCTATCACCATGGGATTTCAAGAGATCTTGAAAGCCCAATGCTATCACTAATAATTTTAGCATTGTGCTTCATACCACTTAACAACACAAATTATACATGTTTTAATAATTGTATGAATGCCATCATAAAACTTTGGCTGTATGCATTGTGTCACTGTTAATAACCCAGATGCGAGTAGAAATAATCTTGATTTACTATCATTAAAAATTCAAAATTCAGTCAAAGTAATATCATATTTGAAATCTACATGTAAAATTACATCTAGAAATGTGATTTTAAAAAGTGTTTATCAACTTTGAAAAATTAATTTTCTTTGAAAATGTGACTTCTAGCTCGGGGAGATTCCCCATAGACCCCATGCTATAAAATCACAAAAAATGAAATATCTTTTCTTTTAGTGGACAGATAATATTTTGCTTTACTGGACATATTTTCATTAGTATAAGTATCAGACACATAAGGGTTATATTAAAATTGAGCCACTTAAATTGATAATATTCAAGTTTAAGGGAACTTTCTTATATACCTGCCATGTTAATTGACCCGAATCAGCCACCTGGTGGTGAAACTGGTAACTACCTACTCGCATTTGGGTAATTGCAAATATCCGAGTAATAAATCAATCATCTGGTATGAAGATCATTTGAATGAAATTTAGAAATGAAAGCATGAAATAATTTTACATCAAAGTCATCGTGATTAACAGTTTTTCAAAACTACTATAATAGTACATCTACTATTTCAAAAATCATAAACGAAAATATGATGGTAACATGCATAGTACAAGCGTTAGTTAGTCTACTTTTATTTTCTTCTATTGGTATAACATCTGGATGTAGATGTGCTACACCACATCCACAAGAGGCTTACTGTTCTTCATCTTTTGGTAAGTCTATTTGAAACCAACTTCCGCATTTGAAGATACATGTACTTGTAAATAAAGTTTTTTCATAAATTATATTTGGGTGATGGAAGAGATACATTTATTGTAGAATTAAAATGGTTCTCTATTACTAAGCCATACTTTTCCATCAATGGCAGTATACTTCATATTTCAACTGATATTAACGAAAGGATGCCAAAGTTATCTAAACAGAAAATATTTGAATATTAGAGAGGACACTGATAATATAGTCAAATAATACACTTTGATTAAACCTTCTAACTTTCAAACACCATGGAAACCTCCATCAGATTTCTCTTAAAATATGTTTTAGTGATTTTGTGCAAGGTGATGAGCCAGGTTAAAACTGGAAACCCTGATGACATTAATGATGGATACAAGATATTCACTGTTAAAGTCCTCGAAGATTACAAAGTATGTAAAATAAATATCTATTAATGAAAACAAAGGCCAAACAAAAAACACACAATGCTTGTATATGAGACAAACTGGGCCAAATAAGTATGACTTCAAAGAAAGAATGGGTATCGATATGGCGAACTCTTTGAACACACATTTCTCTTAAACCAGTCATCAAAAATTTCTGAAAATCTTACAAATTGTCAATTTAATGGCCATCTTTTGAATGGTAACAATATAATTTGAAATAGATATACATACTTTCATCTATATTGTTTTAAAAAACACATCAAACACTTGTTTTGTTCTTGGTATCATGTTTCCAGAGTGAAATAAAACATCTTTCCGAACCTCATTGGAACAAAATGACATAAACACAACATGTCTCTCAATATTGTAATTGTACAAAGGAAATTTTGGTTGATTTTAAAAAAGTATCTTGTTAATGAAATAAAAGGTTTTTCTTGATTTTTATCTATTTTGGGGAGATTTTGTTTTAATTTTTTGAATACTTTTTTAAAATCAACCAAAAATTCTTTTGTATAACTTTAATATTGAGAGGTCTAAAAACATGTTGTATATGCTATTTTATTCCAACAAGGTTCGGAAAGACATTTTATTTCATTCTCAAGAATTGGTAGAAAGGAGCAAAAACAATTGCACTAAAAAAACAAAAAAATGTTAACAAAAACAGTTATATAAAATATTTCTAAATAATTTTCGCATTAAATTGTTGTCAATCAGTCAACATTACATAAAATACCATGTTTTTTTACAGAATGTTTTCAATGATTGGTTTAAGAGAAAAACATTGTTGAATTCAGTTCTCCATATCGATACCTATCCTTTAAATATTATACTTATGAAAAAGATTATGAGCTGATCTTTTAGCAAATAGTAATTCAGCAGCCCATGCAACTTCATTCTGACTTTTATTACAATATCATTCATCAGTATTTATATAACATTTATTATAAATAAATAAGGATTTGGGATGGACTGGAATGACCAAGGAAATCTATACAGCCCCTCATGGCGGTGCATGTGGAGCATTCCTGGACAATGACAAGAAAAACATTCTTTCAGGTAATTTAGAATAATAAAGAACATGTTTTCCAAAATGAATAAAAACTATTTTCATCTGGATTACATTGACAACAGTGGCAAACTTAAACTTGCAGTGATTTACAATGATAAAGATCTTATTTTCTGAATAAACTAAAGCATGAAAAGAGTTACAGATCATTATGGTTTCATTGGAAAATTGAGAGAGACACTCAAGGTGTCAAGCTAAACTTGGTTCACTCGATGTTCCACTGATAAAAAATGCTGTGGCAGATAAATCAAAATAAATATATAAAAAAAATATATATAAAAAATCCTTTATATATATTGATTTGTTTTAGGAACTTTCTACAAGGGGACACATGCAGGTATAGTCTTGTACTCTTGTTTAATTCAAATAATAATTTTGGAGATTCAGCAAAATTTGAACTGTATCATTCCATGACATAATTAAAAGGATATCAATGAGAAAATCACTACTGGTACATGTATTTTAGAACCATTCCCAGGGGAAGGTGTCCCATATATAAGTCTATGTGGCTACAACCCTGAGTTGTCAACTGTACCCAAAGCTGTCTTGAAAGGCTTTAAGAAACTCTACAAACAGCACTGCGAGTGTCAGGTATACTACTTAAATCTTGTAACTGTTACAATAGTGTTTAAACATTCCCTCACCCAATAGAGATAAAGTAAAACTAATGAAATTATATGATGAATTATTCTCAGTTCACTAAGTTAACCATTCACTGCATTCTGCAAACAACAACATGTTCTAAAAAATATATGTTCATTTATCTGTTTATA
Source organism: Owenia fusiformis (assembly GCA_903813345.2). Classification (NCBI taxonomy): domain Eukaryota; kingdom Metazoa; phylum Annelida; class Polychaeta; order Sabellida; family Oweniidae; genus Owenia; species Owenia fusiformis. The sequence continues at coordinate 13,247,871 of CAIIXF020000009.1, read as the reverse complement.
GATCTGTAGCTCTGACTGTAAACTGGGGAACTGCTATCTCCCATATAATTCTAAAGGTCCAGGGTGGTGCTACAGAGATGCAGTTTGTCAGCTGGCATGGAAAGATAGTGAAGGTAAACAGTGTAACTGTTTTAATAGTGGGAATATAAATGTATTAGAAATGATTTGTAATCATCTACATATACATCTATCTTATTCCCCTATTTATGCATGTGAAATTGAATTTCCTTTTCCACTATCTCAGCTACAGTTTTAAGGATGTTTTCGAACTAGCAAAATAAAGTGAATTTCGAGTTCAATTTGTACAGGTTTGTGTAAAAAAAACCTAGCAGGGTTAGGAATTTTTATTTATTTATAAAGTTGGATCTGGACGATACATGTACATTATTTTCGATGTCACGTTTTGAGGTTATTTCACATCGTAAGAACGTTTTGACAACGTTAACTTTTAACGTTAAAGGTGCAACAAGTAGTGCAGAGGGGCCATTCAACGATCCTGGACCAGTGTTAAAATATATTTAAGTTTGGATATTTCATCAAGACTAACATCTATTTTTATTTTCTACAAAGAAACCCCCTAGATAATCATTATTTCAGATTATATTCCTCTTGAAACATGGTGGATCTTAAAAATATAAAAGTGGACGTCCCCTTTTTGAAGCTTTGAACTGAATTTACACTTTTTAATGCCGAAATTGATAGTTTATCCATACATTTTAAGAAAATAGGTATGTCGAGGAAGATGTAAAGCCAACTGTTGCCTTGATAGCTCAGAAAAAGTTAAAATTTTCCTATTTTCTCTCTACAAGCCTTATTGCCCCTTTAAAATAACGTCGGTAATGAACCGATTTAGTGAGAACATATTGACGTCTTTGTAACGTTTCCTTAACTCACAAATATTTTGAAGCCACAATGTTGAAATTCAATCATCCATCGACGTTTTGCTGAATATTTAAATAACGTCAGATCAATACGGTCCATGAACGTCATTATTGACGTCACGTTTTGAGGTTAATTCAAATCGAAAAAACGTTTCTACAACGTTAAATTTTAACATTAACAATATTCGGAAATGAACTGACTTAGTGAGAACACAACGTTTTTGTCATGTTTTTTTCCACCATATTTTGATATTAAAAGCCTGTTTTGACAACGTTGAATTTTAACGTTTGAGTTACTTTCCTGTTTGTTATGTTTTCCACACTAACGAACTTTACGGACACGTTACAACAACGTTCTTTTTATACCATCAATAGATGTCGCATCTTAACGTTGCCTCGATGTGTAAAGAACAAAAATGTGCAACGTCTTCTAGGAACTTATATGCTACTTATGAGCAACGTGACATGGACGTCACTGTTTGCTGGATCTATTATTTTAAAATGTGCTCTGTCTCGTATAGGCCAGGGGTCGTCGCTAATTCTGTGCATGCATTAAGCTCTTGCGATAATGAACCACATGAAATCCCATTTTCGATCAAATTGGGTCGTGAATCGCCACAATATATAGCGTCTTCGATATCGTCAATGACAACGGAATCTGAATTTGAGTAATTTACAAAGACAACAGCATATGGTAATTAATGGTTAAATTAAAGACTTTATTTCAATGGTAGAACATTATTAACTGTACAATGAGTATTAAGACACTTGATTGATTGCTGTTCCAAAGGAATTTAGTCCAGGTGCTCTATTAAACATACAATTCATGAAAATCTTATTGAAGCGACGGTTATGTCCGCCATTTGTGACAACGGTATCTGGCTTTACCGTTGTCAGGCTATTCCGGGGTGAATTAGATAGGCATTAACTTTAGTCTTTTCTGATTTGCCATGTGAATGTATAGTATGCTATTATATTAAGGTAAATAATAGCCTGTTGTTTTTGAATAAAGAACTGATTTAAAAACCCGCTTTTTGTTATTAACCCTACTATCACACCAAACTAGTTCTCACTACGTTCTCGAAAACGGGCTTCAACTGTGTACGAACGGACTGCACCTACTAAGAACCGTTTGGGATCTATTTACAAACGTCATCGAACGTACTCGAACGGGTAGGTCCTCTAGAACTTAGACAATGCTCAAAATGTTTTCGTGGTCGTCACGTTCTACAATTAGAACGAGTGACAACGTACTAACGACGAGCTGGACGAACTACGATCGGAACCGTCGTACTTCAATCCTACTAGGGACGTTTTAACAACGAGTTGAACTGTCCGAGGACGTGTTGAGAACGAGGTAGAACTAATTGCAAACGGGTTTAAACTGATTAAGAACGTATTTAACACTGCTGATGAACGAGTTAGCAAAAATATAGCTATCACACTAAACAAGTTGCCACTGCGTTCTTCAAAACTGGTCTTAAACTGTGTGCGAACGGAATGAACGTAGCTGCAACTTTCTTACGTCTATTTACGAACTTTATGAACGTTCTCAGACGGGAATGTGATATTGGAATTTTGAATCGATTCAAAGTTCGATGGCGACCATACCGTTCTGTAATCAGGTCATGTTGACCTTCTAGACTAAGGGACGCGTTCTACTACGTTGCACACCGACTTGGTGCGACCTGAACGAACTGCGAACGAGATGGACGTATTGAAGACTGTTTAAGAACGAAGAAGCTAATTATTTCAGACATATTTCCCAACCACAGCCAGGTTGAGCCCGTTTTAGGACGTTTTCGTAGGACTGGCAAGAACGGGTAAGAACTAGTTTGGTGTGATAGGGGGGTTAGGCAATGCGATGTGCATGTGGAATCTACCAAAACAATGGTGGAAATGTGTTTCCTATTATCCAAAGAGACCGAGAGAGGATTGAAGAAATAAGGAAAATGAGAGACATATAAATAACATTACATGATCATATTCAGATATAGATGCACCAATAAAGCATGCTATCAGATTTTCTTTGATTAAAGCCCCTCTGTTAAATCACTTGAAGGCATCAAAAAGACCTGCAAAGAATCACCATCCTATAAGAATATTTGCACTGGTCTATTATTGACTAGGCAAACAAATTCTCATAAAGGTATCTTCAAACTGACGTCTATGGGCATTTAAACTTAAGAAGAAAAAAGTCTCAGGATTTAGTCCTAAGTCTTTAAATTGAATGCCATCAAAAATACATATATTACTATATGAATCGATGTTAGAGTACACTGGCATGAGAAATCTAAAACAATGGCGTAGCGTCATTTATTCCATAGTTAGCATGATATTCATAGGATAACATGTCAAAATAAAAACGGTATTTTTGTAATCAGTGGTAAAATATGATATTTTTGACAAATTTTCATTTAACCATAGCATACGGTGTTTTAGCCATGACATACGACGTCGTATGCGATGGTTTATGGATTTTTGCTACTTCAGACTCAAAACGAGGCTAAGTGTCAACATCGCCGGATCGTTTGGAAAATTCGAATTAAATCACTTTTCCGACGATTCCGATGATGACTTTAACTATAGAATAAAAAGAACATCCTATGATTTACTCGTGATATGATTTTAATCCACTCGTGGATATTGATATCTGCACTCTCTCGCTACGCTCGCTCGTGCAGATATCATATCCATTCGTGGATAAAAATCATATCACTCATAAATCATAGGATATCCTCTATATACGCATAACATGCCACGGCGTACTCTCAAAAAGAGAAAAAATGATTTTTTTATATTGGATTGCCACAAACTTGAAAAAATGGCCAATAATTGACTTGATATTAGTCCATATTAGTTGGAACGCCCCAGAACGCCTCAAATGCAATTTCATTTTCAAGTTTTCTTGGGGGTCCCTCAAAGCTTGTTCGCTTCACTCACTCTTGGCGTACACTCACAAAATACCCACACTACACACTACGCCACTGTAAAACATGCTCTACATTAAAGTCATTGTCACTTATAAATGAGTGAATCATAATAGGAATGAGGTATAAAATATCCTATGATTTTGAATATAATTTCTATTCATGAATTGATATCAATATCTGGATGGGTGAAGTAGTGAATGATATCAATGAGTGGATTAAAATAATTTCACTGCTTCCATTCACTGCTTCCATATTTCAATGCTTTTTATTACGCATATTCAAAACATCAAAAATATATTTATATGTTAGACAGGCAGATTGATTGGGGGGGGGGGGGTTGAGGGGAGAGGCTAAAACTTTTTGAGGGCCTCAATTAATAGGCCTACTGGGCCTTGAATTTTCAGAGTTTGAGCCTAATTTTGGTTTTGGGCCCAAGGATTTTTTCAGACTTGAAATTTCAAGGCCCCCTTTGTTAGTTTCCAGATCGGCCCTGTGGTCAAGTCAATCCACCACATTACACAGCAGCCAAAAGTTCAAAATTTGCCTGATCCTCCAAATTTAACTCTTTTGATCGGTAATTAGCAAATTTGCTACATTGCTAGAATCGGTAATTAATCTCCTGAAAATCGACTAATTTTGACAGATTATTTTCAAACAGTCATAACTTAATTAGTGGTCAGATGTTTTGTCAATGAAATGCTGTCAGTATATTGTTCTTCCATTAGAAACCATCAAAACATACATATTCCAGCATATACATGTAGACTCACAGTTACATCATTTACCATGATTTCAATGAGAAAAATAAAACAATGTTCTATTATAACATGGGCTCTACCACCCTCCATGATTATAATAATCTAATAAAAATAAAAATTAAATCATCATTTTCACTGTCCGAATCATGGAATATTTGATCAAAACTGTCCTTAGAATTGAGCTCTAGCAGCAGCCATTTTCTATTCAGAATAGTATATGTGTAAGAGTCAACTATAGTGTACGTCCAACAGTTACTGATAGGATGAATTAGTCAATGTCCAAGTCAAAAGAGTTAAGCAATTTACACAGTATTTCAGCATTGGCAATGTGTAACCCCACAATGCATTTTCAAACAAAATAAATACAGTTTATTAAGACTAACTCTTTTCCAGGAAGAAGTACCAGACATATTTTGTAGTGCTGACTGTAAGCTTAGGCAGGCCTAAGTTTACAGGCATGTAGACTACAGCTCATTTCACTGTTTCACAAAATGGTACCTGCTTCCTCGTGACAGATTTGCACTTTATTTATAGCTGAGATCGTCATCTTTATATTTTTACTTATTTGGTGTGAGTAAATAACCGAACGCAGTAATTTGACTTTTAATATGGCAAAAATTTTTCACTTGATTCAGGCTCTTGTGTGTCTAAATATCATTGTAATTCTGACATAATGTTTCTGATTTGTTTTCAGATTTGGAGAGACTAAGAGCAAGCCGTTAAAATATCACTATTTTGGCTTCTTATCATTTCAACGAAGTATAATAATAACGTTCATTAGTGATAAAAAGCTAAAAAAATAAGAAGGCGCTTCGGATGAAGTATGATTTGTCCCCAGTTTGTCTCATCATGGGCTTTCAATGGTCTCATATTTTTTCAGAAATGGCTGCACGTACAATTGTCATTTTAAAATTTGAAATTTTCTGAGGTGTCGTATCTTCCTAATAATTTAATGAGCTGATCTGTGTTTTGATTTCTTATTTTTTAAGTTTTGCTGGTGAAATAAAACAGTGAAATGGGCTTTACAGTAGATTTTTTACTTTTTAGTTTTTTTGATGATTTCCACATTTTACGATTTTTTCCAGACATCATTTTAGCTGTAACCTGACAAGAATATATTAAATTTTACAACTGTAGATATGTAATACTTTAAAAGGTTAATTACCTGAGTATTTGGACTTGCATTTACTTGTAAAACGACGGCTATAGTAGAATAAACAGCAAAAACTTCAACGAAAAGTTGTTTGGGCGATGTCATGTTGAACTTCCGGTCACGTGATGTACCAAAACAAACTACACGTGGTTAGGGATTGATCATCTTCAATCTATCCGACATTGGGTAGATAACGATATTTATTCAGTATGATATCTAATAGGTTTCGATGCTATTTTGATAGGCTTTGATTTGACTGTTCAGCTTTCGGACATACAGATTTTATGATAGACCAAGGGGTCCAAGGGAAAAGTAATAGTAAGCTGTATATAGAAGAGACAGGTCTTCTATGTACAGCTTACTATTACTTTTCCCTTGGCCTCTGCCCACTATGGAACTGCTTCTTTATTCGGTACATAAATATTCCATACATACCAAATAAAACAAATAATTTACCAAACCTATACCCAATCTATGGAATGTTTTTCTGGTCTCTCTAGATGTCAATAATCTGCAAAAGGCTAAAACTCGCAAGAATCCAGGTCACGTGACAAAATATCGAACAACAACGAAAGTTATTGAATATCGCTTTATTGCTTTCGGTAAAGAGCAAATTAGCTTTCCATAAAATGCATTAACTACAGTATGTTATAGAAAAATAAATCATTTGGTAAATATAGACAAACTTATTTCGGTATCAAATAGAACTTAGATATTGCACATATAGTATATGTGTTACTCTTAACGATTACTATAACAATTTACGTAATATCTCTTAGCTTATTAGCCCTTTGCAGATTATTGACATAGACAAACCCCAGAGCTTAGAGAGGACAGACATATAATTTTAAAAGTCTCTTGCTTGTACCACCTTCATTTGTTTGGATTTTCACCTGCTAGTTTCCATATTATCCTTGTGATGTTTGAATCAAAGCCTATTTCTTACATACTGTACGCCCGGTATTATTCGCGTGCGATTAACTTTCGCGCTTTTCGCGATGGTGTTAAAATCGCGAAAAATTATCGTCGCGAAATTGCTAATTAAATCCCCGGGAATTTGTTCTTACCCGGGTCTGTGATGCATTTCGTCAACTTCTGATCCCTCCATTCCTACATCTGTAAGAAGAACTACAACATGCATTTCGTTTTGTGTAAAACGTTTCGTCTAGTGTTATTGGGCGATAATTGGATGATTTTCACCAACATGATGTAATACAAAATACGAATTCAAACTGCTTTTTCGTTTTAAAATAAGACCGAAATTAACGATGCGATAATAGAAGTTGATATGCAGCTTGCCGATGATAAAGATCCCAGTTATTGTAAATCTGATCCAACTATGACATCAGGTAAGTGCAATAACTGTACATATACTAGTAATTTAGCTTGAGAATTCCGAGAATAATGAATTTCAAACTTGTGAAATTCGCGAAATTTAATAGCCGCGAAACCATGTTTTCGCAAAATTCGCGAAATTAAAGCTCGCGAATAATACCGGGCGTACAGTATTTCTTTATCTTGATGTGAAATGTCAAGCTATGACATTGCTGGTTAACACGCCATATTAACATATTATTCGAAGCATTTTTAGAAATAGGGGACAATAAGAGGTTGCATTATCACAAAAACTAGACGACATTTCTTGTTTTTTGCAGAGATGTGGGTCTGTTGTTGTAGTTGTTATCAATTTGAGGTGAGATTGTGAGTACCCTTGGTAGTTAGACAGGGGGAATTATTGCCAATGACATGCAAAATATCACCACCTGCCAACTGTTACAGACAGTTACCAACATACACCATTCCACATAAAAATTGGAGACTAAGACAATATGTCACCATTTGTGGTGGTGACATAACTGCATAATGTAATGACAAAATATCACCTGGAAAAGGGTTACAGTTACTATTTGTGACAGATACTGCCTCTGAATGCCATATCCAGGCACAGTTCAACTTGGAGACATGATGACTAAAACAGCAACCGTGCATACTGTATACCATAATTAGCGCTTTTCCCCTCATTTATAACACTCCTGAGCTTTTGGTATAATACAACTGGACACTAAAATGGACAGGTCTCATACAGTCATTGAGAGAATCTCAATAAAATATTAATTTTGAATGGTTCAGAATGCTCCATTTCAAATTTTGCTGACAAGTTTGTCAAGCACTCAACACAATTCTTCCATTTAAGGGCCAATAATTGTTATTCTCAGTCTCAAAAATAAATTGACTTAAACATAACGAAGCTTTGAAATTAATTGCCTTTTAAAATTTCAAAGTAAAGGTGCAATGCTTACTCAGTTATATACTAGGTGAAAAAAATATTTTCAATCTTTAGTATTTTCAGAAAAAAATGTTTATGTCCAAGTCAATTCATCATACTGTCATATAAGTTACATATCATGTATGAATTAAAATATTTCAGAAATTTAGGAGAATTACAGCAATAAGCCCTTTAATTAAAACAAGTAATTAAAAACATTATGAATGTGTTTAAACGTTTCTTTTTATTTAGTATATACATAACTGTACTGTGCAGGTAGAAAATTACACACTATCTTAGTAATTGAATAATAAAAAAAACATTTCTCATAATAATGTCGCTTTATACCATACTGTCTTCAAGTAAGTTTGGGAAAACATCAGTGTAGGAAATAACATACTATCACAAGGAAAGTTTTAAAAATCAATAAACAATTTTATGAGAATGATTGTCCTCAAACCCTCAGATAAACAATATTGCTTAGAGAATCCATGAGTTTTTTTTCTTGCTCATAACACAGTTGAGCTAAAAGGCACCTGAAAGCAAACTACACATGGATACATTTACAAACTTAAAATAGGCCTTGCATAATAAATGGCACACTTAATAAATAATAAACCATAATGGGCAACAAAGACTTGTTATTTCATCAGTTCAAAATACAACAGTGTCTCATAATGTACAAACACACTGTACATTAGCCTTACATCGAGACCATGAATTTATACAAATTCCCTGTCATGTTCCTTCTGAGAATGTGATTCAGGGTTTGGATACAAGACAAGAGCTGTTTATTTGTTCATTTCAAAATTAAGCCTGTGAAATATTTTCAAAAACTCAAAAATACTTAATAGTTGCTTCTGCTTAATTACATTATTCAAACTTAATTTATGTTTGATTCAAAAGATAAACAACAATTTTTCATATAATGTTCCTAAAAATACTGCCAGGTTGGGTATATCCTCATTTTAATCAGTTGTAAATTGTGAGTGAACAGTTTTTCAACACTATAAATCGATTATTTAGTCACTATTGAATTTGGATGTTTTGGTTTCACAATTTTGAGCATTGACAGCTTTATAGTACAGCAGATTTTGGGAAAGTAAATGCACCATTGGACTAGCAAAAAGGGTACCCTCAAATTGGTGATCCCAAAATTATACACCAAATAAAAGCTATTTACAGATATTCTGTACAATTTGAAGTCAACTGCATGTCTAATTACTTAGATTTCACATTGTTTTTTCATGTTTTTTACAATTGAGAAAATAATCTTGTAATTTTTTACACAGGGGTTAAATTTTGTATATTTAGTAAAAAATTAAAGATAGTAAAATATCTCCTAATATTGGAGAAATACAAATTGAGTCAGAGCATATACGACATGCTTTCAATACAAAGCCTGTACAAGCCTATCATTTTCTCTAGTCTGTTCTTGCATCTGTAATAAAAATTTCAAGAAAAATTGATGAGCGGTTTTGCTGGTATCAATTATTGTGCCACCTATCTACCTATCTGCCAATCCAGCAGCAAAAGACGATATACTTCTTTTCAAGTGCAAAAAAATCAAGGATTATATGCTTAACATTTTAATTAATAACTCTAGCCTATGGGATAGTGTACAATTGATAAGAGTTGTGCAACATTTTATTAGAACTTAGGGGCCAAATGTAGATTTCATTAATGAAAGATGTTGTTTTTTTCGAGTGAAATTCAAGCAAATATAAAACACACTTTTTGAATTCATTTATATTAAGGAGAGAAAGGGTTAAACTCTGACAATATTAACTTTGACACCATTTACAAGGCAAAGTTCTGTGGATAATTTACATGTACAAAAGTTGTTTTTTCTATTTTTGTATTAAACTTAAATCACTTATACACTCCTACACACTCCTTGAGATTTGCAGAAATCTTCTGTTGTTAGTGTCTAGTGTTCACATAGCATACTTTTTAGTCCATTCTTTTGCCAAGTCATTGTACTTGGTTCTATCTGTTTTGAATATGCGAGCTATTTCTGGAACGAGGGGGTCGTCAGGATTTGGATCACAAAGCAGAGAACAGATGGATAGCAACACTGGAAAACAAAATAAAGACTCATGATTTATGGCATATGGATATCAATGGAAATACATTAGGAATTATTATTTGTCACACATTGGATAATTATAGGATATTCTATGATTTTGAGGAATATCATTTTTATCTACGAGGTACTATTGATATCTGCACAAGAGAGCAAAGCAAACAAGTGCATATATCAATTTCAGCGAGTAGATTAAAATGATATTCTGAAAAAAATCATAGGATGTTCTTATTATCCTACCCTTACAAGGAGTGTACTAATTGCATAATATCATTGCAAAATGAATTCATGCCAAATATAGAGTCATTTTGGCAAAAAATTAACAAGCGGAGGATATCGTCACAATATCCTCCGTTTCCCGCAATATCCTCCGCATGTTGGTTTTACCTGGATTCATTATTTTTCTAATCTTTTTATTTAGCCTACACTGGATAAAGAAGTTGGAATAATAAAATATGGACCATGATAAGCTGCCTCCTGTTATGTAGTTTTAAGTTTAAATAGTAGGCTAGTAAGAACTTGGGAAAATTGCTGTGAATGCATGCCTGAAAAGCATTGCAATAGGCGTTTCCCATAAATCGTGCCATCTTTTGATCGATCAGAGAAATTATAATAAATTGGCTAGATTGATGATGTCATTGGTTGTACAGGTAGCAATATGTCTATTGCTAATTTTGAAAAAGTACAACCTATGATTCAATAGAGTGGTATATTCTGTGCTGTGGTATTTTTGAGAGAAAATCATTTGTTGGTAACATTAATAGATCTTGCTTTTTCTTATCAGACTTGACCAATCAGAGAGTGGTGAATACAGAAGTGATTGACAAAACAAATATTTCATTCTCTATGGTGAAAACTTGTTACACTGCAAATGATTTTAATTACTTAAAGATGAACAGATATGAAATATTTTTTCTTCCTCATCTCACACCTTAATCACATTTGATCTATGACAACCGTATGGTGGCCATAGCTTCCCAATATAGAGAGAAATATGCCCATTAAATATAGGGATTATGATACAGATTTTCTATATCAATTTTGTGAAGGTACAGCCTGCATAGAGTAAATGAGACTGAGGCTTTACTTACCCTTAGATATAGTTAAGGCTGGTGACCATTGTGATCTAAGGATGTCCAAACAAATACTGCCATTGCTGTTTATATTTGGGTGATATATTCTTGTAACAAATGTAAGCTGGAAAATAAATCAAAAATCATGTGAAACTGCCATGCTCAGCATAAAAAGTGATATCAAATTTTTTTTTTTAAAAACCAATAAATCTGGGTTACAGTCCATTTCTATATAATCCGCTGTTGTATAAAGATTTCTAACAGGTGACATCATTTCGGTGTTTATACTATCATCATCTCCCAAGAGCATGGGTCTACACAGTATCTCTCCGAGTTAAGAAAATGCTCTATTTTAATTTCAAAACATAGACAATTCGATTTAAAACACATAATAATGCCAATATGGCTTGGACTCACCTTGGGAGGCTTGAAGGGGTAGTCTGGTGGAAATTGTATAGTGAGGAAGAACACACCTCCTTGATATGGACTATCACCCTAAAAATAATTGAATTGAACATTAATCATTTCTCAGAGTCAAATTTAAATATTATTAAGGATTATGAAGTTCATGTATTCACTCATAAACTGGTTATCAACTACTGTACTCCTGGTAATTTTAGCGCGCTACTATATTTCATGCTTTTCGCAAGTTTTGGAAAATCCGCGATATATAATAGCTGCAAAATTCCTACAGTTCTAATTTTCAAAATTTTGTAGTCACAAATTCCAAGGAAATTCAATGTTGACAATATTTTCGTTCAGTGCTGGGTGATAATAGGTAAAAATGTGACCTTTGGAGTTTTGAAAAAGAGAAATTAGAAGAAAGATCTTTATTACTGTATTAAAATGAACATTCAGAATTTCTAACGAAAAGGCTTAATAAGAAGCCAAAATCATCTGTCGAAGGAACAACCATGGCTGATATCGAAGTCGAAAGAGTGATCTCGTATGACAAATCCGTGAAAATTAATAGGCGCGAAATATCAAAAAAATGAAAATTAGCGAAATATAATAGCCACGGAATTTCAAAATGCCAAAAACGCGAAATATAATAGCATCAAATATTAGTGGGAGTACAGTATTTTTACTAACATAGAAAATTATTTTACTTACTGGACCCATTATTGTTGCTTGCCACTTGAACACTGAAATAAGAATAGAATCATAGTCAGGTCATATTATCCTACTATGTAAGACCCATACTCATTACTCGCTTACAAGTTTGATTTTCAATCAACTTTATACCTTGGTAATCCAAGATGATATTAATTAACTTTTTAAATGATATTAATCTTTGAAGTAGCCTTATAATATAAAAAATATGTACTATGAAAACTGAAATAAGGCATCCCACCATTTCATGTACCAAGCATTGCCATCCCCATATTCAGTGATATTTCTAACTTTTTTCAATATAGGCCTATTGTTCAGTACTGATGTATTTCTGCTAATATTATTACGCATGTCTTAATAAGTGCAGTAAAGCTGTACACCTTCATGAAAGTAGACAGTAAAATTGTACACTTGCATTTACGTAAACAGTAAAATTGTACATGATAGTGGTACAATAGTTTTAATCTCATAAACCAACAGACTTCTCTTACACAGTAGGACATGTGTTTGTCAAAAGCTCACAGTTTTCAATGCATTTGAGAAAAAACATTGTATTTCAAGAGTTCTTTATTACTTACTGTCCTTATCATCTATTGGACCTGCTGAACATTGTGCTGGGGGGTCCCTTCCAAGATCTTGTAGTTCCTGAAACACAAATAAGATAAATAATTTAGTATACAGTATAAAATCCTGCATATTTGAACACTTCTCAAATATGAAGTTTCTCTGTCCTAGTATTTCTTTCTTCAGACAACTGCTGGACAAAGCATTTACATGACAAAAGTCAACACCAAGTTGCTATTACAAAAGTGTAACCATTTGTTACAAATGTTAGGTTGCCACACAATCCCCACATACCAATTTGACTGTGATGACTACTGTCAGACTGTGTGGGGAACATGTTTTGAATTGCTCGCAACATTACACACTTTTATGCTGCCACTTCTACATACCTGAATAGTACTCTACATTTCAGCCCTTCACCAAATGTAATACTCTTACATTTCATGCTTTCTACCAAAAGAGGAAATGTTGGCACAATTATTTTGAGTTGATGTATGGCCCAGGTTGTGATGGTATAATTGTTCAGATGTTATTTAAGAACTAATTCTGAGATCTGGGTTTTTCATCACTCATTAATCTTTTGCGGTTTTTTTGTGATTAAATATCCTAATATTTCAACCAGAACAACGGCAACGCCAAAGCGTAGCGAATCCCATCGAACAGAGATAGCTGGCATTTTTACAAACGAATAGCAAATATCATAAAATAACACACCAGAAAGGCCACCATTTTCAAAATGGTTGCTCACTTGCCAAGGTGTCATCAGAAGAAATAATATGCTTTTAAGTAGCCACCTCTAAATTTTTGAAAAATCGCACACGTACTTGTAAAACAACACACATAAAAATGGTGGCCATTTTTCAAAATGGCCGACTACTCCCCAAAGTTTTATTAGACAATGTGCCATGCTTACAGTATTCACATATCAAATATGAACAAAATCGCTCCACTACTTTTCGAGTTCTAGTAAAATACGTTAAAATGGTGGCCATTTTTCAAAATTTTTTTCAAAATGGCCACCTTCTACCAAAACTGTCATAGGACAGTGTGCCATGCTTATAGTTTTCACATACCAAATATGAACAAAATCGCTCCACTACTTTTCGAGTTATAGTAAAAAACGTTAAAATGGGGGCCATTTTTCAAAAATTTTTTCAAAATGGCCACCTTCTCACAAAAATGTCATAGGACAGTGTGCCATGCTTATAGTATTCACATACCAAATATGAACAAAATCGTTCCACTACTTTTCGAGTTATAGTAAAATATGTTTAAATGGCGGCCATTTTTCAAAATGGCCGCCTTCTACCAAAAGTGTCTTTAGACAGTGTACAATGCTTATAGTGTTCACATAGCAAATATGAACAAGATCGCTCCACTATTTTTTGAGTTACAGCAAAAATCGTAAAATGACGAGTAAATGCCGCCATTTTTCAAGATGGCTGCCATGCGCTTCTTTAATATCTACATTTGTAGCATTATTAGTCCTTTATAATTTTTTTACATTTAAAACATATTGCTATTACAGTTTTACATATTGCACCTAAATTACTGTAAAATCGGCACTAAAATGGCCGCCATTTTGAAATGAGCGGCCATTTTGAAAATCGGCTTTCGAGCAGAACTTCTACCCCCATAGGGTATATGTGTACAAAATATGAACAAAATCGGGCCAACGGTATTTGAGTTATTGCCCGGACGGACGGACGGACGGACGTACGGACGGAGGCGTTCCCTATATCCCTCCGAACTTCGTTCGATGGGATAATTAAGCTACATCTAGTAACCAAAATTATCCCCAGGTCCCACCACTTAAATCAAAACACAATGAATTGCTCGTCAAATAGGCTTATTTATTATGTAACCGGTCAGTCAATTTTTAACATTCTTTGAGAAATATTCCTCTTTTAATGAAGTTGTAAATTGATTATTTAAGTTTTGATTTTGAAACCTTGAATGATGAAAATGTTTAGCATAGCCAGGATCAGGGAGATGAGGGGTTTGCCTTATCACTTTTTAACAAGTTTGGAAATTTCGCTTTTTCACTTTTTCCTTCCAGGGTACACCACTGCCTTTTGTGAGAGTGGGTGAACCTTGATAAAAAGTCAGAATACTCTTCCTCACAGAATAATTTTCCTCAAGGGAACTCTAAAATCAGTAACATGTACATATCAAAGCTACCAGAAAATAACCTGGTCATACTTACCAACTAAAATTAGAAAAAACATGATTTTCAAACATAGTATTTTTTCAACAGATCTTACACAAAATAAGGCTTAATATCACTTCAATTTTATCTAAATTATATTACCTTTTATCCTACACTTGTGTACTAAATGTATAATAACATTAAAAATAAATTTGATATTTATTGGCAAAATGAATAACCGGAGTAGGCCGAGGATATCATGACGATATACTCCAGAAAACCCAATATGCGGAGGGTATTGTGACAATATACTCCGCTTGTTGATTTCCCGTCAAATTGACTCTATTTGGCATGGAATTCATTTTGCAATGATATCATACATTTAGTACACTCCTTGTAAGTGTAGGATAATAAGAACATCCCAGGATATTTTTCAGAATATCATTTTAATCTACTCGGTGATATTGATATATGCACACGTTCGCTTTGCTCTCTCGTGCAGATATGAATATCACCAAGTAGATAAAAAATTCCTCAAAATCATAGGATATCCTATAATTATTACCCTGATATTATAGATGGTGTGGTTACCAACTGTGATGACAAAACACCATATCTAATATGAAAGCATGTTCTAGCATGGAAACATGGAAAAGTTGAAAAGTCCCTAAAAACAACAGACAATTTTGTGAAAATTTTCTGTTGCCTACTGCTAATGAAACCCCGGATATGTCAGGAAATTTTCAATAATACACTTTCCACAAATTAGATAAAACATATACAATAACATGGATGTTTTTTGATATTTTCAAATCTGACCCCTTTCAGTAATATAATACCATAACATAACAAACTTGATGATATATAGTTTTTAGAACATAATTTATTTGTTTTCTCCATAAAATGTTTACTAATAAACAAAGAACATATTACACTTTATCTTATGGACACCTTACGAAGATTTACAAATACTATGGAAAACAGGTAGCAAAATAGTTCATGCAATCAATTTAATATAGTAGATAAATCAATTGCTTGCTATAAAAACAAAAGGTCTCACATTTGGCAAATAAGTAGAAGTATCTTGTAATTCTGTATAATCAAAAATGACTGCCATGCCATATAGTCTGATAATAGATGCTCAAAGCTTATTTCTTGTATCGTTTAATTGTACTAGTTCGTTTGTTTCTTGTTGTATATCATATAACACATGCCTTAGTTTTAAATGAAAAAATGGAGGTGCACCACCCTCCCCTTCCCTCCTTCCTCAAAGTTTTTAATTTTGTACTTTCAAGTCTAGGAAATCAAAGCACTTATAAGAAAGTATTGATGAGTAAGTACAACCTGCTTATGTGATATTACTGATATAAATAAGTCAATTTCGAAATAAATCACAAATGTAAACAGAAATGTAGACTCCAATCATGATTTGCCTCAACATAACGAGGGTTGTTCAATAAATACTGATACAAATGGTCTCATTCTTTTATTTGTAAAAAGAATCAACATTTTATAGATTATTTATACTGAATTATACTCAATATCATGAATTCATTCTTTGTAATTTTAAAGTTCCCTCGAATATGGATGAGAGTCCTGGATCAGTTTTTTATTTTTCATTCATCACTTTACTCTAGTCCAAATCTTTCTTGTGGATTGATATAACACTGACACTTTTAGTTCAAGTAGGGGACCAAAAGGTGCAAGAAAATGATTTAAAATAGGAGAGTAGGTAGATGTTAATGATCTGATACCTCTGATATGATAAGAAATAATTTTGGACTAAAAAACTCTATCTTTAGCAACTTATAAGAAAAAAACTTAAAAACCTACTCTGGGTACTCTCATTCATATATATTTAATTTGCTGACTTTAATATTGTCCTGAATAAATTCTAAATTTCCATCTTGATTCCCTCACAAACAAGAAAATGAGGGCACTTGTATCAGTATTTATAATGCAACCCTGGTACTAACTGCAACATTAGGTTTTAATCAAATGACACCAGGAATAGTTTACAATACTGCAGAGTGAAAAACTAAATATAACTTTTGAGTGTACAATATTAAATCACAATACACATATAAATTGGATAATTTATGTAAAAAATTGTTTTTTAAAGTAAGACTGAATTTTTATTTAAGTTGAGGGAAATTTCAGGCAGTGTATGAGAAATGTGATTTAATATTGGCATATTAGGCTGTAAAATATGACAATCATTGAACTTCCTGTTAATGTTCCAGTGTTGATGATACCATATTCCCTCCAAATTACATCCGACTGCCTTATACAAAAGTCAATATGTTACATACAAGTCCTCGTTGGCTCCTACATCTTACTATACAGTCCATCATGTCGCAAACTTGGTGGTCCATTCTTTGGCGTATTTATTATATTTTGAACGGTCTGATTTAAAAATACGAGCGATGTCTGGAACGAGTGGATCATCTGGATTTGGATCACATAGTAGGGAGCAGATTGAGAGAAGGACTGGAACACACAAGAAGCAAAACACATCAACATCTACGATTATCCGGACGCATATTTTTCTGTCCATTCTTTGGCCAGTCTTTCATATTTGGGTCTATCCGTTTTAAATATACGTGCTATGTCAGGTACCAAAGGGTCATCTGGGTTGGGATCGCAAAGCAATGAGCAGACTGACAGAAGAACTACAAAACACAGAAAAACAGGAGCCTGTTAAATTTGTCAAAAGTAATAATTTCATAACCCAAATTCCATTTTCAACATATTCTTATTGAAGGGGGACATTTGAAGGAACAAGTTAAATGATAGCGACAGTTTTCACAAAATGAGCCAGGACTACAAATGAACCTTTTTGACCACTTGCAAAACTACACAATATGCAAGTGCAACAAAATACCAAACTAATAACAAATTTTGACCGAGGACTTGTAATTTTCTCTTTGTATCCCATTTCTCAAATATTAATTGTGACCATGTACAACAAAATATCCTGCTTTTGTGAAGTTACTTGAGTATATTAAGAGTCATCAACATTTCCGCACAAATATCTCGAACGAAATGGACAGAATGTAATAAATGCGTTGCTGTAAAACAGTTAGTACTTACAATCTAATACATATTCATACATCAAGGCAAGATGAGATATATTTTCTCTAAGAATCCTCCATATTTAATAATAAAAAAGAACAAAGTTATGGATGGAGAGGACTGCCAATATTTGGTGTTATTAAACTATGTTAAATTACATTCAATTAAAATGTTTCAAAAATGCTTGAAAACATATTCTGAGGAGAACAATTTGATCCTGAATCTGCATTAAATGTTACAATGAGACCAAAATATTTATTCATATCTTTTATACGTCTCATTCAAATGTTTGTGGAAATCAAAAAAGTTGTGAACTGCCATCTATACGAAGATCATTTCTTACCTTTAGATATAGTTAGTGCTGGTGACCACTGTGATCTAAGGATGTCCAGACAAATACTGCCGTTGCTGTTTATATTGGGGTGATATATTTTTGTAGTAAAAGCAACCTGGAGAATAAGAGAATATATGCACAAAGCTTGTCAGTCAACCTATGTTATCAACTTCCCTAGTTTTTGCGAAATCTGTTCTAAAATTAGACACAAAAAATTACATAAAATCAAATTTTGGGTGATTTTGGAACAAATTATACAGATATTGTCTCTTAAAAATGATACTTTGCAACTTAGCTGCTGTATAAAAATAATTTTAAAGATATTTCACTTACTTTTGGGGGTTTAAATGGGTAGTCTGTGGGAAAGTGTATAGTGAGAAAAAACACCCCTCCTGAGTATGGACTGTCTTGCTGAAAATACAAAGTATTCAAATAAAATATCCAGATTCACAATTCAAATCACTTTATTTCCTAATAACAATGTTCAATAATAAGGATGACACAAATGTCTTTACATATTCACAATTCCAGATACATTTCTTTCTTCATGATATAGATGTATGGAATTTTGATTAATTTAACATCCATCAAGAAATATCTCAAGTGTCAAAGAGTGACTCAATGCAGTCAGGTTCTAGTGAATAGTAAACATACGATGGCATGCTGCTTAGAGAAGAAAGAGGGAACAGCTGTGTCGAATTTTTAGTTTTATGCCATACATGTAAGAGCAGGTATCGAGCATAATCACTTTATATCCTTAGTAAATAAAAGGCTAAAAAAGTAAAAATTATTGGAATATTTCTGTTTGAAGCATTGTTGCCTGAAGTACAATGGAGTAGATTTTTAAGATTAACAAAAAGAGGGTAACAGAGGACAGAAAATCCCAGAGTTCAAAGATAACCTCAACTTAATGGAAATTTATATAGAGATTACTCTCATCGGCATTTGGTCAAATGACATCTGAGCTAAACAAGTTGATGGATTTAAAATATTGAAAAAATGTTTCCAATAATATAATGTTAATTTCTGGGGTATTTACCAATAGCTTGTTATTCCATGTCTAGATAATGAGAGATATAAGTAATATGTTTACATCGAGGTTATCTTAGAGCTCTGGGTTTTTCCGCCTCTTGTAAATAGGATATAAAAAACTTACTGGTCCCATTATAGTTGCCTGCCAGTGGAACACTGAAATAACAAAAAATGTACCAGTTAAGTATACAAACAATCTCACAAAGCATCCAACATTTTCATATTGACAAATGTATTTTGTTGGAAGTGAATACTGATGCAACAGTATAATAATCATGTTAAACCTTATTTAAGTCAATCATCATTAATTCTTTTCAAGATTGGGAAAGTAAGAAAAGAGACAGTTATTATATAGAAGACAATGAGCTAAACAGTGCAGTCTTGAGAATATGAAGATATTCACAAGATATGAAAAAAAACATCACAAAAGAGATCATAATATACTCTATAATACATATTTTACAAAAACAAAATGACATTTGCAGAGTTCATAAATACTTACAGTCATCTCCTACTGGACCTGCTGAGCATTGTGCTGGGGGGTCCCTCCCAAGATCTTGTAATTCCTAAAAACAGAAGTTATTTTGATTTATAATCCAAAGCTTAAAATCAGTCAGAAATTACATGTTTGTTCAAGTTGAAAAACGAATGAATATTGATTGGATATGTATTATCACATATAAGGGTACTCCTGGCTGAATGTTTTATAACTAAAGTATTGGTTTATACAAAAGTATTCAAAGGCCATTTTGATAGTTAATGAAAATGGCAAAATAAGTCGCCTGTCTTAACAGAATCAGGTGTCATAATTTACTGGCAAATGACCCCATACAAACATACAGCATAGACATAATACAGACTATCAATAAAAATCATTGGATTTTGTGCAAAGAAGACAAACAATATATTTAAAGATAATGGCAAGTGACATTAGACCTTCATACAGTGAGCTTGGAGTATTCAACTGACCTTCATACAATGATCTTGGGACTAATCAGTTGACCTTCATACAATGACCTTTGAGTACTCAACTGACCTTCATACACGCACCTTTGAATAGTCAACCGACCTTCAATGAACTTAATATATTGACCTTTGAGTATTCCATACCTTCATACAATGACACATGAATAGTAGACTGACCTTCATATATTTCCTTTGAAAATTGAAGTTACCTTCAAGCAAAATTGGCTGGTTTCCCCCTGTACAACGACCTTCGAATAGTCAACTGACCTTCAGACAATGACCTTTGAATATTCTGTTGACCTTTGTTCACCTGATGGAGACACATTGATAACTTCAGACTTAGATTATATTAAACATGGAAACTGACCAATGGTAGTCATTTATTATGTTCCATTCTCCCATCATACAGTTAACACCCATAAGACAGATATAATAAAAGCACTTTGACAAAAGTGTGATAATAACATTTTATGTTATCTTTATCTTATTATCCATGTTTTAAGACATGTTTACAAGGGTGGATCAATTTCTTAATTTCAAAATTACATTTTAACACTCTAATTTTATAAATACAAAACCGATTAAAGGTTGTTTAACGGAATTTAAGGTTATATACAAGATATATATATAGAAATGAATGTGAAAATTACTTTTTGACAATGCCAGAATCATAACACCTACTGAACTAAATTCTTCAAGAAATAACACTATTATTGAATTATGCGTATGTTACACCATATAGATAATGGCGAAAATAATTATCATCTTTGTTTTAATCATTTTAATACCAAAAATCACCTGCTGTTCTATTTGATACGCCAGTTTGAATACCATGATTGCTATAAACAACCTCTAATTGGTATATATTACATTATACAATTATTTAATTTTCAACCAAAGAGGGATAGGTTAGAGTCACGTCAACATAACAAATATGTAGAAATCCTTTTAGTTAAACATATCAAAACTTATAAAATACACACTGATTAATACAAAACTGATAAAATATTTGATTCAGATTTCATCAAAATGGGATACCATAATGTATAACGTACAAATCATTTGGCAAGAGCATTTTGAAGGATATAGGTAAAACACCGTAACATATCCCTCTTAGCTGGTTTATTTTGGAAAGTCAACATACCTTGTTTAGTTGAAAGTGAAACAAAACAAACTGCCATCTAAAATTCTGAATTCAGGATCTTCCAAAAAACAAAGAGAAAATGAGTGAACACATGGAATGATTCACAAGATTTGTGGTTTTCAATAATCAGACAGGGTTCTTGAATTTTCAAAATAATCAATGAAAAATGTTGATCAAAACTTGCGAGTAGTGCTACCATTTCAAGAGAGTGGTAAAATTAGAGGTTCCAGTTCCCATTAATAATGATGATTTCTATAACCGTGGATGGTGCAAATAAAACATGAGTGGTGCAACTTGTAATGTGGTTATTTCAACATTCAATACTGCCTCATGGAGAACACTGTTATAGAATTATGCAAAACTTTCCCTATATGCTCTTATCTCAATTTATCTATTAGTTTCATGTTATTGGTCAATAAAAATGAGACAAATCAGAACAAAAACATTGATGACAAAATGCTCAATGAATAATATATCCCTATTACAAATATAATAGAGTGATTCATAGAAAGGAATCATCAGATGTTAATCAAAATATAGTGTCAATTAATGTTGTGCAATATTATATAAGATGTCAATATTTGTTATGTTACAAACAATAACCTAATCCCTCCTTTGTTATACAAGAATTAAATAAAAATAATAACAAAATATATCAATAAAAATTGTTCAATCATACTTTCTGTAAATAACAAAGGTGCATGGTACTTTATCATTCATACTTTTTCTTATTTATCGATTCCTCGGCTAGCGAGGGGAATCCCCATTGAGTCACACAAGCCCCTTGAACCAGGCAGCCAATCAGGTTTATGATAATAAACTTTTGTAAGTAGATGGGTATATATGTGGTGAAACTCAATATGCAAAAAAGTCAAGAGGGGTCTTGATTGTGCTATCCTATGGCATAGAGCCTCTTTAACATTTGACGGCTACTTAATTAGGTGGTCTTACATATTGAAATGTACATACCACAATTTACTATATGAAATGCTGAATTTGGCGGCTACTTATTTTGGTGGACTTTTGCGCATCCGCCAAATTAAGTAGAAGTACAGTAACATGTTAACATGCCAATTATGATCTTAAAATAAAAAATTTGATTCTTAAAAGTAAATAAATGAAGTTTTAAAGATACTATCGGCTACCGGTAGCCGATAGTGAACAGATTGTAAGTCAATGTTACTAGCTCTTTAAATAGTCAGTGTTCGGCTTTGACCAGATAGCATGCAGCTACAGGATGCACTGCAGGTACCATTCATATTTATCTGAATTTCCACCACTTATTCATGACAAATACATATGTTGAAGAGTGTTATCAACTTATCATTAAAAAAATTCAATATGTTAAGATAAAACAAAACCCATGCACCTAATTTCATTTACAGAGGGTTCACTGGATTATTCACTATTTAGTCAACAAAATAGTTTCTTACCACCTATTACACATCCAGAAATAATATATACATTTAGAATATAAGTATGATATAAATGATATGGCATCTGAAAATGACTCAATAATACAATCACACACAAGTCAAATATATATAACTTGTATCAGCTGAAAAAATTGGTATGGTTCACATAATAAAGGAATTAGAAGGATATAGAGAGGGGAGTGTTGGTAGCACTGTATAGGGCTCAGACCGGTCGTGAAACTTCACAACTTACAAGACTCTATGGAAGTTAACTCATCACAATTCCTATTTTCAATGAAAAATATGACAAAGGTTACATGTTCTCCCATTGATTTTTACTTCCAGGTACGAGGACCTTCATCCGGGTATCAACATTTGAACCTGACTTATCACTTCCGATAACTGGTCTTGGCCCGAATATATCATATTTATCAAAATGTGAAAATTTTACAACATGTTTGAAACCTACAGCTGCCAATGACAGCCATTTTTCGCTTTTGGCAACAGACTTGGAAAATCAAGTCTTCAACCTAAGTCATAAACCTTGCTTTATGCATCGTTTAGTGAGCACAAATGAAACGTTTTTTTGTATATATATAGGGGAGATCCGTCGTACTTCGACGTACGGGGTTAGTACGTCACGGGGCTTCTATTCCATGGGGTTATTTTGGCAATTGCCGATAATTCATATTTCCAGGGCCAGCCATCTTGTATTAGATTTCGTCTGTTGGAGATTTCAACTTCAAAACAATGTTTTTTTGCATATATGAAGGCTTATATGTCAAGTACATCCTATCAATTTCCCAAACATCCCCTTCTAGCAGAAATTAACAACTGACAGTGATTCATAACTGATGTATTGGGGAAATAATCAAAATCTGACACATTTAGATTTTGTTGGGGATTTTTAATCATTACTCAGTCAATAAACTTTAGAAGACATTTGCAAACCTTACACCTATCACACATAGCAATAAGCGACCCACAATTGGCCTAGGCTAAAACAAAACTTCAAAATGACAAATGGAAACTCCCTGTAGCTCTAATTTTGTGTATTCTGAGAACTGTATTTGAAAATCTACATTTGGAGTGACAAGCATATGAAAAACAAAAAGTCCGTGATTATCATTAGACTTGTCAAAAAATTGATCTCTCACAAATGAGATGACATATTTATTACAGATTCGGGAAATCAAAAATGAGGAAGAAAATTTTCGAAAAAAAAATCAGAAGACCGGTAGAATCTTTGGTGGTAGGCTGAAATAGACGTACAAAATGGATCTATGAAGTTAAATAAAAGATATATTTACCTTGTTGATTCTTTTGAGAGCCATTATATGT
This sequence comes from Owenia fusiformis, assembly GCA_903813345.2. Taxonomy (NCBI): domain Eukaryota; kingdom Metazoa; phylum Annelida; class Polychaeta; order Sabellida; family Oweniidae; genus Owenia; species Owenia fusiformis. The sequence continues at coordinate 13,223,588 of CAIIXF020000009.1, read as the reverse complement.
TTGTGATCAAGTTATTCGGTGCTTAAATTGTGAGTGATTCAACTTCAATCGTCCCAATTTAGTTTTCAGTTTCTAAAATTCAATCACAAAGATGGCGGATATACGCACTGATAGAAGTACTTCGGTTTTGAATCACACGATTAAAATTTCAGTTTTAGCAATCGGACTCTTAATACATGATGAACTTAGGAAACTGTCATGCTTTCTAATGAATATCAAATGATTCAGTGGCACTCTCTGAAAAACTATTTTTTATTCACTTTAATACAGAATTATTTTCTATATGCGCATTTTTATTCTACGGGGCCTACATGCAAGGGCTAGTTACGAGACTTGACATCAATCGCGCGAGATTCAAGATGGAAACACTTTCTTCTCTTATTCGGGAAACCTTCCCAAATTACCTGAAAAACCTTCCAATACCACGTTCATTTGGTGGATTTGCTGATCTATCAGGTGCGTCTTTATGTTTTCATAAAATATGTGCATCTTACATATGTTTGCATCGATGATGTCTTCATAAAATGGACACACATGGGGCACTTCCGGGTTGTACAGTACAGTATTTTGCCTGGTGCACCCACCTATCATTAGTTTATAGAACAAAACATCAGTTATAAGTTTCAAACTATTCTATATTCATTAAACCGGATATCGCACATGTATGCATGTGGTATAATTTTTTTCCTGTGCGTATGTTAGTGACAAACTCCCAATGGTTAGGGTTTGTGTAAAAAAACGGCTAACTGGGTACCCGGTCGACTGGGTACCTAACGTTCCTAGCAATAATGACGTTCATGGACCGTGTTATCTGACGTTATTTAAATATTCAGCAAAACGTCGATGGATGGTTGAATTTCAACATTGTGGAAATGGCTTCAAAATATTTGTGAGTTAAGGAAATGTTACAAAGACGTCAATATGTTCTCACTAAATCGGTCCATTTCCGACGTTATTTTAACGTTAAAAGTTAACGTTGTCAAAACGTTCTTACGATGTGAAATAACCTCAAAACGTGACGTCGAAAATAACGTACATGTTTCATCCAGATCCAACGTTCTAAATAAAAAAAATCCTAACCCTGCAAGGAACGTTAAGTACCCGGTCACATGGTTACCCGGTCACCCGGTTTTTTACACAAACCCCAATGGTTATCCCGTGCTAGGACTAAGTCCTGCGAATGTCTTATTCTTTTGCCTGTACGATTGTAACATGGGAGAATTTTCTACGCTTCTTACACTTAAGATACCTATTTTAATAGATTCCTCGGTATTTTAGCATTCTTTTCGTGTAGTTGAATCAACAATTGTCTGGGTTTATTGGCAGAACAAAAAATTTTTTGTTTTTGATAGCAATATTTGCTTGTAATATTTAACTTATTTCAACCGTCAAATTCCTCCATTTTTGGCACTTCCGGGCCACATCAGGGTCAGTCAAATGGGGAATCCCCTTTTAAATCCAACTGCCATCTTGGAAAGTGATGGAATATCTCTCGATGAAAAAGAAAAATGTTCCTCTTCTGCTGATATACCCAGACAATTTTGGATTCAACTACACAAAAAGAATGCTAAAATACCCAGGAATCTATTGAAGTAGGCATCTTAAGTGTAAGGGGCGTAGATAATTCTCCCAAGTTGTAATCGTACAGGCAAAAGATAGCGCTCGATGCAGGACTATAGTCCTGGCACGGGATAACCCAATGGCATATTCAAAATTTGTTGAAAATAGCCCTATTATTATTAAATTTTCCAACAACTACACTATAGGTCAGGGGAAATGGTCTAATCATTGCACGGGTACTCGGTGAAAACTGCTGACAATTTCACGCTTATGCTGTCGCGACTTTTATTCCTGGCACAACAGTGAGCATGTTATTACTTGCGCATTGATCATGGCTTGACTGTGGAAGTGCTATCGTGAAAGATTGGTGCGACCATAGCCTTTATTTGACATTATGACTTATTATCCCACCGAACAAAGTTCGAGGGCGATATAGAAAAGCCGTCCATCCGTGTGTCCTGGCAATAACTCAAATACTGGTTGACGGATTAGCTTCAAATTTTATGGGCTTATGCCTTATTGGCGTAGGACCTCTGCTCGAGAAGGAATTTTCAATATGGCCGCTCAATTCAAAATGGCTTCCATTTTTTGTAAAAAATTAATCTTGGATAACTCAAATACTAGTTGACGGATTTGGTTCAAATTTAATATGCTGGTGCTGAAAGACAAAGGAGCTTTGCTTCAGAGATTTTCAAAATGGCAGCTGATTTTCAAAATGGCGGCCATTTACCCCCCCTGTAGTGGGCCCAGAAAAAATTTAGTTTTTGGGCCCAAGAACTTAGAAGGGCCTCAAAAAATGGGCCTTTTTGGGAATAATTTGGCCTTTCTAGGCCTTAATTGTGCCAATTTATCATAAGATGGGCCTTAATTTTTGGCTTAGGAGCTCAAAAGTTTTTCCACACTTTTTCAAGATATATTATTCGGCCCCCCCCTGTAAATTTCTGGATCCACCACTGATAGGTGACTTTTTGTTTCTATCATTCTAAAGGTTTGGTAATGATTTTAGAAAGGTCTGTTTTTTGCAAGTTTGGTCATTGTTCTTTGTTTCTAGTAGACTCAATTTGTGATAATGCTTGTCAATTTCCATGTTTTCAAGAAATAAAGACTATACATCAAAGATATATATGATTAAAGATTTATAACTCTTAAGAACTGATAAATGTAAGTACAATGTATGTTGTTCAAATTATTTATTAGAGAAACATGAAAAATTGAAAGTCATGATTGTGTCTTGTTTACTTTCAGGAGGAGACTGGTTTCGTTTAATCCCCTTTGTCGGAAGTGTATCACTTGTGGTATATGCAACTGTAAGGACCCTCTTACCACCACCACCCAACAGATCCGCATTATGCAACCCAGCTATACAAAAAGACAGCCCCAAAGTGGCAAATGTTGTTGATATTGAAGACATAGGAGAGAAAGCTGTATTTTGCAGGTGCTGGAGATCCAAAAAGGTTTGTTAATTTATATGTAATCTTTGTTTTGGAGTTTAAACTGCAGTACACTCCTTGAGTGACTCATTATCTAGAAAAAGATACTAAAAAATATTAAAAATAATATCAGCTTGTATTTGAGGAAATTCAAAGAAAGTAACTTGCTTTGACAAGTTAATAATTCACACACATGCAAACAAATATTTATGATTGTTTATTTGAGCTGATCAGTACGGTATCATGAAAATAAAACAACTTTTGAGTATCACCAAAAACACCAAAACATCAGTTAAGTATCGCAACAGCAAGCAACAGTTAGGTATCATAACAACAAACAACAGTCAGATATCACAACAACAAACAACAGTCAGTCATCACAACAACAAATAACAGTCAGATATCACAAAAGCAACCATAGATGATGCAAAAGCCACATGTAGCACACAAACCAAATTTTACTTTTCATTTACAGTTCCCATATTGTGATGGCTCCCACAATGCACATAATGAGAAGACTGGTGACAATGTAGGACCACTAATAGTAAAAGGGAAACAGTAGCTGAATCTTAAACAATCAGGAAATTCTCGACCAAATTTGGTATTAAGAACAGTGCATACGATTACAGTATTGAGATTAACATGTCATTGACTGATCATCGAGGAAAAAAATATCCATAAAACTTGATAATCATAAGAATGATATGGCTAAATAGTTCAGAGCAAAGTTTGTGAATATAGTTTAAACACTAATTTGTTGAATAATTTAAGTAATGCATATTGTTCAAATGGAAACATATCATGATATGATTTGACGTTGAGAAACTGTGCCTTCTTTGGGGAGTCTTGTATCGGAATTTCCGGACCTCCCTCTTCTCTCTCCTTCACTGACTGAACCTTCACTGAACCTTGTAGATGCGAGGGGTGTAGGTTGAAGTCACGAGGCCTTGAAACAAGATTCTTTTTGGGAGAAGAGATATTTTATCAAAATCTGTGTTAAATATGGCAAATAACTGCTGTGAATAACAATGGCTTCTTGAAATTGTTGGACCAATATCAGGGTACTACTCATAAATGCCAAATTAAGTTAAACATAAGAATGAATCAAAAGATTTTCAATATTTTTACTTAATTCTCATTTGTGTGAGCACTGAACTTTGCAGTTTTTCAGATCAAGAACCTTTTCATTCAATCATTGGAATATAAGAATATTAGTTCATGCGTCAATCATTTACTCCTTGGATTTTCACGAAGTGATGCTAAATATAAGTCAAAAAATATTTTTCATAATGTCAATATTCATAATGTCAATTGAGTTTCCTTTAAAACTGAAGAACATTTGCATTGATAGATGTCAGTCTATTCACTGAGAATTATGAACTGAGTCACAAACATTATCAAAGTAAATTATGTACAATATATTGGTGTGTCAAATAGTGACCGTTGTTCATAATAGCTCAAGTTCATCCATATCTACTGCAATCGATATTTTATACATAGTAGTTGTAGAAAATTATGGATGCATAATTTATGCATGATTGTTGATTTTAAAATGAATAAAGAGTATGAAATATTGTTGATATAAATAAAGGTTTATTTTGTTTTTTAAAGGGGTGAATATGTTTCTACAGCATTTTTATAAACTAAGTGTAGCTTACTCTTATTTCTTTATCAGATAGCAGGTGTGCATCCAGGGGGTTGTGCAAATTTCTTTGATTATTGGCAAAATTGACATTGACAGAACTGAACCCATTGATGATGTCTGGAGCACCAGTACTGACGAAGTAACATAGAGCAAAATGAAATTTTTGTTTTATTATAAAGAAAATTTAAGTCACCATAATGGCCAATGTGATGATATCAGATGAGAGTTTAGATTGATTGGAACATAGGTATCATGATAATAATCAAAAGCTAACACCAACTGATGAACATAAATGACACTGACATTAAAGGTGCAATTAGTGCAGGGGGGCCATTTAATGATCATCGGCCAGTGTCAAAATATATTTAAGTTTGGATATTTCATCAAGACTAACATGTATTTTTATTATCTACAAAGAAACCACCTGGATGAACATTATTTCAACTGATATTCCTCTTGAAACGTGGTGAATCTTTGAACTGCATTAACACTTCTTAATGCTGAAATTGAGTGTTTATCCATACATCTTAAGAAAATAGGTATGTCAAAGAAGATGTTAAGCCAAATATTGACCTGATAGCTCAGAAAAAAAAGATTTTTTACAGTCCTTGTTGCCCCTTTAACTAACAAATTATACAGAAAAAGCATGCTATTGATTTTAATTTTAGAGAGAAACAATCTGAAAAGGGATGACACTGTCATTAATTAGCAAATTATATAGATAAAAATTATGGTTATAATGCATATCTGAGAATGTACTAATATGCCAAAATCTGTCATCTAATTTTGGCAAACTGTATTGTTTATTAAGTTGTTTACAAAATACCACATTTTGCATTTTCATTCAAATGTAAATGTTACGTGATGAATGATACCTTTAATTTTTGGTATATGACATCATTGAATGATTCAAGTCTACACACATACGTATATGTGGCTTGGGGGAAACAAATCAAATTAGTTTTTGTGTAAATGTGTTTATAATTTGAAAGTGAAATACAGTTATTTGATTATTGTTTGCAATGGTGCCACTATTGAACTAGTCAGTTCACACAAATATCCTTTTTTAAATCACAATTTAGTATGTAGAATGATTTTGGACAAATATATCTACATTCTGGGAAATATCAGATGAAGATATACAAAATAGCCTATCTATAACTTATTTAGGTGCAAAAAATCATCAACAGGTAACATCTGTCAACAAATTATTTACATCATAGACTATATTTATAAAGATAAGTACATAATTGGAGCTAATAAAGAGGGACAGTTTTGACTTGGATTATAGTGGACACAGATTCCGATCCCCGTTGTATATGTGGAGGATAGGCAGACTCATAAGGATCAAAATGGATATATTTTATGTTCTTCTTTATATTACAGGTAATTTTGTTACTTTATTTTCATAATTGTCTGATTGTAAGAAAGATATTTTGGCCCTTACTTTTTGAAAACTTTTTATTTTCAGGCCCTTCCATCAATTAAATATTATTTTACATAGCACATTTATTATATTCTTTAGACCTTAAACTTTGGATGATTTTTTATTTTCTTCCTTACCAAAACGAATCTATTTGACTAAAATTACCACAAAAGTGACAATCAATTATAAAATGTGTGTAAAATATGCTCTGTATTCTGTAATATTTCTTTAATTTCAATACAGAATTTTTAATGGTTTAAAGGGGATAGACATTTATTAATGGTAAGTTATGCACTAATTGATGCCATGGGCAATGAAACACAATAAATTGTATGTTTTACTATGTAATACATGTTTCGGATTGATTTTCAATTAGACTTATGAATTTTGTGAGCTATTCATTTAAGCGTTGACTGGTTGGTTTCAATGATGTTACAATCACAATCAAGAAACACGTCAACTATATCTTCTTGTCCCCTACAGGAGAATCGTCTCTGCAAGGGAACAACCACATGTCATATACTTAGTCTCCCTGATCTATCTTTTTGATATGCAATGCAACAATTAGAAGACAGGAAAAGATCCTTGATGTATTGTTTGAATATGGTATTAAATAGATTTATTTATTTAGTTGTTTGTTGTTTTCAAATGCTGCCCTTTTATGCGTTTGAATTATATAGCATAGTACCATACTCTTTTATAACTGTCCAGTCTGAGTTTATCAGAATAGAAAAACCGACTCTGAAATGGAGACTGTACATAAACCATTTTGATGTTGACCTCTAATATGCAATAAATGCCAGGCCATTATAACAGCTCAAATTTTGGCGACCTCTTTATGATTTGGTAGCTCAATTTCAATCAACTGTGGTCTGATTGGGTATGTTTAAATCAAAGGATTAACTTAAACTCAAGGATTGAAGCTAAAACTCTTTTTTATCAGTTTACAGAACCAAAATCAGACTATTGGATAGGCCTATGGTAGCAACTACAATGTAGAGGTATCAATACAAGAGAGTCTATCTGAATGGCCATATTTCCCAGGGTTGTAGGCTAGGTGATTTGAAGTGTGACATCCAGAAATGTCAAAAAATCTTTTGAATCATACTCCTCCAGGAGACCATGGGATATAGTTGGTGTGTCTACTTAACTGTGATAACACATACTTTGCCAAAATCAACCAACCAACTTAAAAGATTCAAAACAATGACACGATTCTCAAATTGTCATGGAAACAGCCTAATGAATTGTCTCTGAAATATATCACAAGTCTATTGTTGCTGATCTTCACTCAAGACTGTAGGTTGAGATTTTAGGCTCGCATACAATTCATGCTATGTGTGAAATTATTTTGCAGCATTATCTGCCATCTACCAGGCTAATGGTGCAGTGATATCTACAAGAGAGCCTGAATCAAGGGACTATGATATGGACACCAGAATTCGATTGACATGCTCCAAGCCTTGTTTTCGTACTTATGACCCTGTATGTGGCAGTGATGGAATTACATATGGTAAGATCTATGTAGTGTCACCACCAGATAGACTCTGACGTAAACCTTCTCAGCAAGGGAAATCTTAAACCTGATTTTAGTTAATGGACACATTGGTTGTTTTGTTATTTAAGTTATTACACATGATGAAACTTTTATGATAATCACCAATAATTAACAAAATTGCATCTTAACAATTTTTGAAAGATAGATGTCTCCATTGTTCAAGCTGTGTAGCTGCACACTGATTTGCTTTTCAAGTCTTAATAGTTGTTAAAATTTTTCCCCTTACCTTTAGATATACAAAATTATAAACTATGAAGTTGGCAATATGACGGCCATTCTTGTATTTATTGTCCATTTATTGCAGCTCAACATAACATGTCAAATGCCATGCTTTAATATTCTCCCCTCTTGATTGTTTCTAAGATAGAGAGTGCCAATTATTCTGGAATTGATACTATATTTTCATATACCCCTTTGGATAGAAGCTTAGAATGAAGTCATAAAGATGACTGATTTATTGCGAATGTGATGGCCGTTCATGTGTTCATCTACCTGCCTAACATAGCTTTCTTGATGTGACATATGTTCGTGTTGTTTACGTCAACTGATATTTAGTGATTCATCATATGTGAATGTACATCTGTTGGCTGTGACAGTTAATTATGACCTAAATGACCCATTCTAGGATTCCTCTCATGTCATGCTAATTCTACTTCATTTCTCTCTGGTTTTATGCAATGTGGGCAATGTTGCTATACCCTTTGCATTCATTTGACTTCACTTCTTAAAAAAGAGCTTCATCTTCATCTGTAGTTTAACTGGACTCAGCACGCAGGGTAGTGTTGCTACGGCTACGTGCCTATTTCCTACTTGCCAATTTCATTTTAAGTATTGTCATGTAATAAAGGGAGATCATTTTCTCTCAACTTGTCTTATCTTTGCTTCCCCTTTCAAAATATTGGCCATTGTGACATTTTCTCATGTATGAGCACTCCAGTTTTACTCTCTTTGAAGATTGTGCCAAATTAAACTACTATTTGGAGTTTCATTGGGCATATAACACAGCAACTATTTTTATTCACTATTATTGCGAAAGGTTGCTGTACCTTATTCTATTCTACTACCATTAAGAATTAACTATAAGGTGTTTTCTCATGCATTGTGCACGTGTCTCCTAAAGGAAAAGGCCAATTCAAATTCAAGTTTTATGTATCATTACAAATATTAAAAAGCCAATCAAAAGATTGATGTGACTTAATTCCTTTCAAATGAAGCTAATAATACTTGATATTCTTGGAAAAAATGATGCATTCTTCAAAAATGGTAATGACTGTTTATGAAGGTGGTTTCGTATAGGACCTTTATTATAAAATGATTGACAGAATAAAGAAGGTCTGGGTGACTTGGGGTCATTGAATATAGGTCACTCAACTTATTAATTTTTAAACTTGCCTCAAAGATTTGTTTGATATTAAATTAGGATCTTTAATAAAGGAGAGTTACATTCATGTAACTTGAATTTCATTTTGTTCAAAGATTATTAAGAGGTCATTACTAGAAACAATAAACATAAAAGTGTGTTAAAAACATAAAAGTATATTTTATGGCTTTCAAATAGACTAGTCTTGTCTCTTAAAACATTGTGTTATAAATCTGAACTTGCAAATGAAATATGCTGTTCATGTACTTTCTATTGAAGGAAGCATTGTCAATGTGCTATACGTGTATACAATATTAGTTACTTTCTGCTTCAGGAAATCTTTGTGAATTCAGCATTGAACAGTGTGTTGCAGCTTACAAGGGGAAGTACATTTTTGTGACCCATGTCAACCAGTGTGTGGAATACACTACACCTAAGGAGCAGTCTACCCAAGGTATGATGATTTTTATGGAAAGATATCCAGACCTGTACAAACAATTTGGTATTCATCTTTGTTAGTTTACAGCTCATTTTTTATTAATTCTGAATGTACAAAAATGTAAATGCTATTTGTTGGTCTTTGTTTAATTCATAGAATTCATTCTAATAACAGTGAACCACAAATTTAAATATATTTTTTATGAAGCTGAATGTTATCCTCATACTATCCTTATGTACATTGTGTATACTTACTTACTATTACAGGTTATTGACCATTGTTGGATAGCATCAAGTTTGAAAATGCTTTTTGTCATCTTTTAAGGTGAGACATCAGCAGCAACATTGTGCCCTCCTGACTGTCCTAGCACCTATAAGCCAGTATGCGCATCTGATGGTAACACTTACAGTAAGTATGTGACAGTTTATATCGTATTTTTGTTATATAATAGTGCAATACCTCCTCCTCTTAAAGCAAAAAATGGCCAAAAGCTTTATATTATACATGGACTGACAAAATTACCATTTACCTTCTTTCCACCAATTAAAGCATGTTCTAAAATGTTAATCTTTTGACACCATCCCTTAATGTCATAGATCTAATACAATATATTGCAAGCCATATTCCTGTTAATGTATTTACCTGAATCGGTCATTCTTTCCTGAAAAGTAAGGGACCAAGGTACCAAAGGTGTTCCACTTAAAAGGTTTTACTGTATCTTTTAAATAAAAAGTTGTTTACTTTTCAAAATCAATGAATCATACAGGGTGTCCAAAAAACAGGACTGTAAGAAAGTTGAATAACTCGGTCAATTTTGCATATTTTGCCTTGAAATTTCAGAATTATTTAGTTCATTTAATGTGAATTTTGTTGTGAAAGTTTGATAATAATCTACCAATTTAGTCAAAAACTACAGCTCCTTACAAAACATGCCCCAAATGTGCAAATCTCATCTCTATGCACAATTCAATCCGTCAAACAAAGCTGTTGATGATCCTCCTACACACATGTCTTTCTGAATTGACAAGTTTGTTCCAAGAACAATTGCTACTGGGGCTTACATCCTCCTGATGAAGTGTTACAGTATCCATTGCATTCTGAACAATGCACTCCCTGGGTGGCAATGAGGAAACATGGAATCATCAGTCCCTTTTGGTTCGAAGGTGACTGGGGACTTGCTATCACCATGAACAAGGACCAGTAAGTTCTCACCAAGTTTTGGAGGTCACTAAGCACCAGAAGGGACATCTAAGGGGATAATTAAGCAGTGGTTTTAACAAGCCAATACCACCCCAACACTGCAAATGATATGCTGAAATGGTTTAGGCAATGCTTTGGTGGTCACCTCATCAGTTGGAGAATGCAAATCATATGAGCAGCTCATTCGCCTGATCTAAATCCCCCAAATTTTTATCTTTGAGGATTTCTCAAAGTCAATGTGTATACTGACAGGCCCCTAACAATCTTAAGAGGGCAATAACTACCCCAATATTTACCATCCACATTAATGTGTATAGGTAAGGGTAATTAACAACTTTATTCGCATGATTCATTTATGCATAGAGAGGAGAAGTGCCCACTTTGAGCATGTTTTGTAAATGACTGTAGTTTTCGACACAATAAACAGATTATCATCAAACTTTCAGATCAAAATTCACATTGAATGAACTAAATATTTCTTAAATTTCAAGGCAAAATATGCCAAATTTACCGAGTTATTCAACTTTCTTACGGTCCTGTTTTTTTTGGACACCCTGTATTACCTCTCCAAAAACCTACACATTACTTTCTGTGATGACCACCCCTCTGTCTGCTAACCCCCCCCCTCCACTCCTTATCCACTGTTCCTTCTCACATAAAACTGAACAGTAAAGTTTGTGTATGTGAACACTTGTCTTTCATAGGAATATTCTATTTGATAAATTGATTTATTGAATGTAAATACTACATGGACATCTTGAAGTATATAACACCTCTTGTTTGATCTAAAGAAGGCATTCAATACATATTTCAGAACAAAAATGATGACAAATTTAAAATATCAACAATAAGTGTTCACATAAACAAACTCTACCTTTATATGATTGTGTTTACCTTATTTTCATATTAGGAAACTTTTGCCACTTTATCCGAGCACGATGCATCATGCGATTTAAGAATGAGGACCTACGATTGGTTCGTTTCCGAGCATGTAATCCTGCCTGCACATTGAAATGTTCTGATGAGTACATTCCTAAATGCGCCTCTAATGGTGTCACATACAGTAATTAATACTTTTCTTTTTCTTTTCTGTCAACATATAAAAATCACCCATTGTTTGAAATTTAACCTAACCTTGCATGTTCTATTTTTAATGTTGTTTTTATAATTGTTGCTTATGATCTATGTAAATTGTTGTTTTCATTGAGGTATCTTGACTTGAACTTTTCCCTTTTAATGCATAATACCCATGATCATTTGTCTTCATGCGATCATAATGTGCAAAGGATTGTGGGTATTATGGGAAAGTTCAGAATTAATGGATTCATTCACACATTTATTCATCCATTATTAATCGTAATCATTGATAATTATCATTATGACTTTTAGAGAATCCTTGTGAGTTTATCAAGGCAACCCGATGTGAAGCTCGAAGCTCGGAGGAGACTGTGATTATTAGTCATGATGGGCCATGTGTAGATAGTGTACGAACAACACAAGTTGAGCCTACTGAATCAGAAGAAGATTGTGATAGATTCTGTATCACTGTTTATGAGCCAGTCTGTGGATCTGATGAAAAAACATATGGTACGATTTGTTTCATCACCCATTTTTGTATGAAATAGACTAGGCTATTTGTCAGTTTGGATCAGTTCAATATTCTGGCAGATGATAGCTCAGGGGTGTAAGACTGAACCTTGTAATTGTCTCTGATCTATGGGACTCAACTGGCCAACTGGCGACTGGTATCACAGTGCATTCTGTGATGTTATAGTTTGGAATTAATTAATTAATTCTTCAGGTTATTTTATTTCAATATTATTTATAAACTAATAACATGTAACACATGTCGTTTTCAAGTTTATCACTTTTCAATCCCCTTCCCTTTTTACAGAGGTTACTGACATGGTGCCGTAGAAGCTCTTTATATATAGTTGAATTTAAAAAACAAGATCATAGAAATTGAGTAAGAGATTTTGCTTTTCCAGGAAATCTCTGTGAATTTGCTGTTGGAGCTTGCAAGGCGAGAAGAGATGGGTCCACCATCTCAATAGTGAATAATGGAGAATGCGATGATGGTAAAGAGGTTGGCATACTTGAACCAATGGATGGGGATGATATGAGTGGAAACGGAGAAGGCAGTGGTAATGTACAAATGTAGAAAACTTTTTGAAAAAATGAATTCCTGTTCAATAAAGCTTAATTTTCCTAATACAACTTTTCCAATATTAAAGTATAATTCTACAATTGTGATATTTGTTTTAGAAACGTACAATCATTTTATCTTGAGTCAATGTTATAGTTTTTAAATAGATATTGAATTGAATGAGTTTCAGTAAAAATTACAACAACCATATGATGATCAACAGAAATGACATAAAAACATGATTGAAAATCAAATTAAATAAAAAAAATCTGTGTACCATTAGTCAATACACATTTCTTTCAAAACTGTTCAATTATAAATTGTTTGATTTTGTATTTCTGTAGGTGATGAAAAAAACCAAGTATGTCCAACTATTTGTACTAGAGAATTCAACCCTCTTTGTGCCTCAGATGGAAAAACATACAGTAAGAAATGTCCTTTCTTGTTTTAAATAAACCGATGAGCAAATTTTCTGTTATACTGCACACACCACTTGTCCATTATTCCTTAAACTCACTTCTCTCTGGAATATTACTACTGTATGTGATTTCTCAAAGCCTATTGTGTCTGGAAATATACTTATGACTTTGTAAATACTTCACACAATTACAATTGCATTTTTTAAAGATTTCGCGAATATGATTTTGGATTTTGCGATTTTAAAACTAAGGATTTTGCATCAAAATTTTTATTTTGCAAAACTGCATTGTGATCACAGAAATGCAAAGTTCTATAATTGCAGATGTTCCGAGAATATGATTATTAGGAAAGTAATTTTGAATGTCCATTTTGTCAGATATCTCAAAATGTTTTCAACAAATTTTAGGAGGGTCACCAGAAGGATGAATCAGATGATAACAATTCATTTAGATTATATGTATAAAATACATGATTTCTCCTTTGGAGTTTATGATCACTTGAGGCGGACAAAGCCCTTGAAAGTCAAGATGAATAGTTATAATGATTCAAAATTCTGTTGTCAGATAACCCATGTCTGCTGCGTATAGCTGTCTGTGAGGCTACCAAAAATGGCATAACGGATCTCAAGAAGGTCAAGGATGGAGCATGTGATGCTGAGCCAAAGCCTAATGAATGCAACAAGGCTTGTACCTTTGACTATAGGCCAGTTTGTGGGTCAGATGGAAAAACATATGGCAAGTTAATTCATGTTTAGAATATTTGAATATATACTGTATTTGACTTTAATTTCGCGAGCGTTTTAAATTGGAGAATTTTGACGAATTGAAAAAATCGCCAAATTAAATAGTCGCCAAAATCGCCGGGAATACAAAATGTTTTTCATTCGATGTACTTTCGGTCATAAGAAAGATACCAAGATGGCTGGGCTGTTTAAAAATGGAGAAACAACAAAAATATTGAAGAAAATATAAACCACAAGAAATATTGAAGAAATTGTTCATCAACAAGACTAACAATGAGTATCTTGAATTGGGTTGGATGAGAAGATGTCTGGGACACTTGAAGAACTGCCAAATTAAATAGACGCCAATAGGCCCAAAAACACAAAAGCGCCAAACTTTTTGTGAGTGGTGTTTGGCGGTGTTTGGTGACCTTTGTATGTTAATGCCTTGTTTAATCTGCAATTGACTTCATTTTGATTTGACAGATTCTACAAATACATATTATATATAAATGAACAACCATATGGCCAACTTCATATCGGCCTAAAACCCAATGACTATTTTGATTGACTTGTTTATTTACAGGTAACCAATGTGCCTTTGATATCGCTCAATGTAATGCTGCAAACCTTGGTCAAACATTGACAAAACTTGGTGATGGTGAATGCGTATCTATAGTATCAACACAAGCCCCTGACAGGCCTGATTGCAATAAAACAGTTTGTTCTCAACAGTATGAGCCTGTATGTGGGTCTGATGGAAGAACATACTGTGAGTTAAATAATGATGTCAACATTGTTGTTTTTGTTTCAACTTTTCTTTTCGTTTGAATAATATTTGACTTCCAAATTACACAATTTGCATTAAAATCAAGATTTGAAATAGTCATTTCAACAGTTGTTAATTGTCCAGCATGTTCAAGCAAAGTTAATCCTGTGGTTGCAGCTTAACTGTATCAGTGACACTGTCATCAGTATGAGAGAAAGTTGATGTTTAAATCGAGAAACTTGTCAGCTTTTTTGCATGCTATTTATCCATCTATAGTATGTAGCAACTAGTTGCCTATAGGGCCATGTCAGCTTTTAATAGAACATATATACACATAGATTTAAAAGAAAGTACAATACTTATTAAAGAATCTTCTTCCATCCTGTATGCTCTGTATTGTTATTCCACTTCCACCAGAGACTTTACTAATGCTTGTCCAATATATTTTCAGCCAATCAATGTACGCTGGAAGTCGCGCAGTGTGAAGCGAAAAGAGTTGGATCAGAATTGACTAAAATAGGAGATGGAGAATGTGTCTCCATTGCTTCTACTTCCACTGATGCTCCAAAGGTTGTCACGACAACACTAGATCCTGAGACAGATTCATGTGAGAGAGTTTGTGCGAGAAACTTTGATCCTGTGTGTGCATCTGATGGAAAAACATATGGTAGGTTTTCAGGAAAGTAATACTAATGTTCGCTGTACAGTTTTAGTGTAGATTCCAATTTACTTATTTTTTTAAGATAAGAATTAAGAAAAAATCACATATGTAATAATTAAATGTTTCACATGTCTCATAAACCCAGTTTTTTGTTTTGTCTTTATTTAATTTTTTTTATTTCAGAGAAGAAAAAACACTTAAAGTAATTGCAAAAACGATTACAATATAGTTACATGGAAAACGTATTTTACAATACAGTATTGGTTATACGTTAGTGTTTAAGAATTTTATTCCTTTGGGATTTTTTTATTTCTAGGAAAAATCATCAGTGTCATCTGTTTAATTTTGCTTCTATGATTTTCCACTTATCACCTCTGCCAACTCATTTGTCAATAATTAAATATTCCTTCACAATACTTTTAAAACCTCTAAGTGTTGGTTTTAGCATAGAATATTTGCACAAATAAACATACCTTTTAAAAATACATAGCATATTATTTAGGATGATTGTTTTTTCATTTATACTCTCAGGTCCTATCAATACATTTTGTTTAGTACATAGCAATGTGAGCTCTAAAGGGAGCCATTGTTGATAAACCCAGTTAGTGCTTTGTGTGACACTCTAATAGAATAAATAGAATAAAATTAAAATGAATACTTGGTTTTCAGTTTGAAACCTCTCCCTAATTTTCTCACAAATGTGTGTGTATGTTAATCCAGCATACTACTAGACTAGATTAGTAAACAATCAGAGACAGCTGCTGGATGGCTGATTATATTCATATGCACTGGTCAGTATCAAGCGAAGGGAACGGCCGTAACCTTCACACCAAAGATGGCGCACGGTAGTTGTCGATTTCGATATTTTTAGTTCTCATCGAATTATACTACTTTATTGTTGACGTTATGCTTTGATATTTGGACCAAATCAGGCTTAAATGATATCTTCCACCGCTTAAGGGAAGGTAACTGGGATTGTGATTTTACAGATGATAAGGTTACTAATATGCAGTGATGCGGTAATGTTATGAGAGTTTATAATGGAGAGCTAAGCTGTCCAGTAACTGTATCACATTGATATAACATGACCGTAGCCATGACCAGTTTCCTTCCCTTAACAAATTATCACACTCCAATTACCACACTTGCTTCAAATATCAAAGCATAACGTCAACTATAAAATCGTTTAATTCAATGAAATCTAAAAATGTCGAAATCGACAATTACTGTCCCCCATCTTTGATGCAAAGGTTACTGCTGTTTTCTTTGCTTGATACTGGCTAGTTATATACAATGGATGTACAAAAACGTAAAGTGACTCATTCCATTATCTTACTTGTTAAAAACAGATAAAGTTGAGCATACGTCACTTCATGTTTTTTTAATTATTTCTTCGTTAACTGTGCTTATAATGATAAAATATTAAAGTTACAACAAAATATGTTTCCAGGCAACACATGCATATTTGCGATTGGCGTCTGCCGAGCTCAGAGAGAAGGTCGTTCCCTGCGAATCAACTATAAGGGACATTGCAGGGCCTAATGACCAAGGATATATGATAAAAAGACACTTGTTATTGAACATTTGAGCATCTTAGTTTAAAGGCCCCATGCAAATTCTTTTTTATTGAATACTTTTGTCATGCCTACAAATGTTTGAAAAGGTATTTGACTTTTAATTTCAAATATTTGAAGCACTTTTGCTAAGAGTTAAGATTTACATATTGCCAAATATTCATCAATGCTTTGTAAAACAACATTTGAAAGATTAAGTGAAAGCTGTTTTATTTTTATAGCATCGTAGTTATGTCAAGTCACAAAGTAACACTTTAACAAAGGATGTACACTATTTTGAGAAAAATTTTCAAAAATTTAAAGATGGCCCAAGTACTCTCTTATATAATGAAATGTTGATTGACAAAATGTGTTTAAGTATACCACTTTCTATGTACCATTTGATTTTGATAGAAACTAGAAAACATTTTGTCATATTTTATGATTTTTTATGATTTTGGTTCAACTTTTTATTGTTATTAACAAATTTTCCTAATCATAGTGTGTCAGTTGTCTATGACCCCCAAATTCTAAATTTTCCATGGGACCTTTAAATCAAATAAGGACTTGGATTTATATAATTTAAAACTGGGACACTTAAATACTTAATAACATATATCATACTTACTACTGTAGTATTTATTACATATAGTCCTATATTTTTTAGGGGGCATGCCCTGTATTTTTGGCCTTGGCACATGTGGTATTTTCTATGCACGAAATGGTTATCTTTGTGCCTAATTTTTAAAATGAAATATAAAAAAGTTGTATATGTATTGCAACCATGTTTGCTACTGTTTGATTTGGCCATTTTGTGTCACCTCAAAGAAAAGTGACATATTGTTAGAGCCTTTAACTTATTTTGTGATGTACAGTTGGCTTCATTGGTCAGCCTCTTAAACAATTTTCACATTTTCATACCAATTTGCAGGTGGAGACATTTGGCCTTGCTATCGTTGAATTTGCCTAAAATGATGCCAAATGTACCATGGTTACAGTATTTCTTTGGTTTACATCAAAAATTTTCAATTTGAATAGGATATTGTTCATAAGTAAATAAAGAACTTATTTACAAACAAAATGTTTTTATTATGTGAAAAAGCTATTACTGTGTTCTATGAATAGTGACATGGTCCCTGAAAAAGGAGAATACAGAATTGTGGAGGGGAGCTATATTTAGTATTTACTCTGACAACGGTTTAATATTTTTGTTTTGAAGTATCTGCAGTGAAATTAGCGATGGCCTTACCAGAGAATCGTGATTGTGTAAACAATATCACTGTTACAGTCGCTTTGGGACTGAGTGTCGGATTAACAAGTCCGACTCTCAAGGGAATATGATAAAATTGTCCATGCCACTTGATCTTATTATTGTATCGACTATTTCATTACTGTTTATTCTATAGACTTTACTGTACACTAATTGGGAGACGCTAAGATCATGTAATACAAGGTCCCAATGGAGTCAGTTATAATGGTTGAATGTGGGTGAAATGTTTCCATTGAAATCAGAAATATTTCAAATTCACCATGAAACTAACCGTCATATACATGTACACGTGTGTATTTTCATGCTGATATATTCATAGGATTCACAAACGGGAGTTAGTTGATTCTTATATTGTAATAAAACGGAAAGTGGTAATTGTCAGAAATG
Organism: Owenia fusiformis; assembly: GCA_903813345.2. Taxonomy (NCBI): domain Eukaryota; kingdom Metazoa; phylum Annelida; class Polychaeta; order Sabellida; family Oweniidae; genus Owenia; species Owenia fusiformis. The sequence goes on along the minus strand of CAIIXF020000009.1, from coordinate 13,205,043 downwards.
AATAGGTAGGATTTATAGAGAGTATAGGATTAAATATCTCATTTATAGTCGTAATAAGATGCGAATAAACGCATCTAGGGGTACAATAAAGTCGTACCTAGAAACCCCTCGAGTACTTTAAGTGAAGCAAACGCTACTTTCTTAGGCGGTGAATACTCAATTATTTTATCTTTCTGTGCCAATTTTTCTAAGTAGGACTCGGACTGAAATAAATATGAGGATAATCCTGTGATGCAAGCTGTTCGAATTGGGAGTATTAAAAGCGAAAGTTAACAACGGAGAAAAGGTAAGATATTTGAAATGCATTTTATTTTATTCAAAAAAATACAAATGCATACAGTTCGAATATTCCACTTTGGTCCTTTAATTGCTTAATTTCTTACTTTTGATTGAGATTAACCCATGGAAAAGTATTCCGGACTCAAAGCTCTGACACGTCAAGCTAAGATGTTAAGAGAGGCCCTGTGTTTCTAATTTTTCTATCGTCCCTGTGTCTCACGGTCTCTGAAATATAATAAGCTATTTTAGCATATCAACCGTGTCAGTCTAAAGATGATTAATTTTAAAAAGTCGGTAAATGGAAATAATACATTTTGGCATGACTGAATATATTTTTCCTGTTTGGTTATTGGTATTCATTTTTATATCTGGGGTTAAGTACTAACGAACGAAACAAGCGACTCTATTGGTTAAAAGACGATACACAAGAGGGAAGCATATCCCAGAATTCAGATGAACCCATCTTCATGTTAAGATGATCTTTACATGGAGCTAGTTTCATATATGAGTTCTGGGGTATTTTCTTCCCTTATGATACGTTAAAACTATGAATTGTACTGTAATTACCTCTTCATACAACTCTGAAACTCGCAAAGTGCAAGAATAGAGAACAATTAATGACATGTTGTTTTCTATTGCGAGACACTTCATAAGAAGGTTCACTATTTAAATGATTAAAGGGAATTCTGACTTTACTGCTGTATATCCACGCGATACTAACTTCGTCCGTTAATTTGAATTTTTGACATACCGGATGTTTGAAAATCAAGGATTGCGAGTCTCACACTGCACCGTTTTTCTTTAAACTTATACCATTAAAAGCAAAACAAAATTGCCTTTCTGTCGGTTCATTTCTTTTTTGTAAAGAGTTCCTCGTTCTAGCAGCGTTTTGGTCCCCAGCTGTTAGAAGGCCTTCTTAAAGCTGGGGACCAAAATGCCGCTCGAAGTAGGGACTCTGTTTAGAAGAATAATGTACCAACAGAGAGGGATTTTTGTTCTGCTTTTAATGGAACAAGTTTGAAGAAAACGGTGCATTATGAGACTCGTAATCCATGATTTTCAAACATCCGGTAGGTCAAAAATTCAAATTAACGGTCGAAGTTTGTACCGCGTGATATCACACTATGCATTGCTTTACATCATAAAAATTTATGAGCGGATCCTCTAGAGACCTCGCCTTTAATGGAAGGCGTCTAATGGATGAGGGAAACGCAAAGTGCAAGAATAGAGAACAAAAATTACATAACAACCCCTAGGAATTGAGATTATATAACTCAGATCGCACAACACGGTCAGACAGCCCACAATCTTTCAAAGCAAAAACGCCCATCAGTCCAAACATCAGAACAAACCCGAGGATAAAGAATATAAAAGAACCTCCATCCATGAACAAAACCAACGCATCTGAGTTGATGAAAACACGTTGTTGACATATTTTGTGAATATTTGTAGATGTACATTTAATAAGGGAATGTCTAACATTAAATGTAAAATACGAGGGGTGATTCAAAAGTAATGGACAAAATTTTATAGGCACGCTTACCTTTACCAGATTTGAATGAAACTTTGTACAAATAAAGATTAATCAATTATCTATTAGATGTTAAAATTTTATTAACTAAATGCAAATACATTTTGAGATAGAGCACTTCTCTTGGATCATGGTGCATACACCCGGAATCCATTTTTAAGGCTATTTTCATCATAATAACAAATGGATTTTCAATGAAAAGTTTGCTGGTGCAATATATTTTGCAATGCAAGATGTATATGAAAAGCATATCGCAGTAAGTTCAATAATAATCCATATCAGTCCTTATTATTCCTAATGATCATCCATTTGAATTATATTCAATCCTCAATGTATTCTCCTCCAAGTTCAATTACTTTCTTCTGTCGGCGCACCCATGCAGAGAACACATGCCCAAATCCATCAGCAGCCATGGTGTTCAGCTGTTTTTGTACAGCCATTTGCAGCTCAGCTAATGTCTGAAAGGATTGTCCCTTTAATGCCATCTTAAGGGTGGGAAAAAGATAGAAATCACAAGGAGCAGTATCAGGGCTATATGGAGCATGTGGAAGTTGAGGCATGTCCATGAATGCTGCAAGAGTATCCTGAACTAGCTTGGACCTGTGTGCTGGGGCATTGTCCATGTGTAACAAACGATTGTCTCTTGTGTCTTTCCTTTTCTTTTGAAGTGCCTGTCCAAGATTGCATTTTAGAACCTGAAAGTGAAATATCATTATTTATTTATTCATTCATTTATTTATCTATTTTCAAATTATTAATCTTGCTTAAGCTATTATGACTTCATTCTCTCCTTTTAAATTGACATTGATTAAAACGGATGAAAATATCATGTTTACCTTGGTGAAGTATTTCCCTGTGATAGTCTGATGAGGAGGAACATAGTGGGTCAGGATCACGCCATCATAATCGAAGAAGGGAACAATCATCACTTTGTCAGAGGATCTGCTTTGCCTAGCCTTTGTTGGGCGCCGCTCACCCTTTTTGATATACTGTGTAGATTGTAGTTTAGTTTCTGGATCTCTAAAGTATAGCCATGATTCGTCAGTAGTGATTATACGCTTTAGAAATCCTTCTCCTTCAATGTTGTATTGCTTCAGAAAATCCTGCGCAACTTCGACACGTTGTAGCTTTTGTTCTTCGGTAAGAAGCTTAGGAATCCACTTGGCACACACCCTTTTCATATTTAGGTCGCATTTTACAATCCTTTGTACTGTAGAGTAGGAAACATCTGTAATGGAACTTATTTCTCTCAGTGTCAATCTCCTGTCTGCATTTAGGATGGACTCTACATGGTGAATAGTGTTATCAGTGCGGCCAGTCTTGGGCCTTCCAGATCGCTTTAGATCTAAGACTCTCGTATCCCCTTCACTAAAGTGTTTGTACCATCGCTCAATGGCTTGCCTTGACAAGGCCTTGTCTCCATGTGTCTCTTTTATTTTCTTGACAACTGCCTGCCTTGTCTCTCCAGTAGCTACCAAATATTCAATAACAATCCTTTGCTTAACTTTGATTTGTTGTAAAGTAGACATTTCTTGGATGTGTGTGAGTCTAAGAGTCTGATCTACTTTCTGACTCACTGTGACTCATCATTCTTAGAAATATCATTGTGATGTCATAGCACAATTGGTTGCTGAATTTAGAACTCAACAGCAAACACATGGGCATGTGAGTCTTGCTTGACAATTGCATTACCATGCTTGTTAGACATATCATGTGTGGTAATTGAGTCATTAAAACGAAATCAAGCAAATATGACAAAACCATTCAATTATCATTAAAAAACCAATTCCACCCATGCTTACCCTTGTTACCATGGTTACGCATAGCTGAAACAATTTCAAATGCATTTAAATGAGAATTCGACACAAAGTAGAGAATTGATTGATCTATTCACTGTGAAAAAATTAGACTGATTGGGTGAAATTTAGTATGCCTATAAAATTTTGTCCATTACTTTTGAATCACCCCTCGTACATCATAATCCGAACGTAGCTAGAGATGCAGACATCATCCACTCAGTACGTTCCTCCCTTCATACAGTTAACGTGTGTTAACGCAGATGACAATATATTAATATATTTCAATTTCCTATTCCCGAGGATTATTGCTTTCCTCTCGACTAAAGTGTTGACTCTGTGTATCAATCCAAGAATCTACTTGGATGAGTTTAGTGGACTAGGGGGGGGGGGGGGGGGGCACTAGGGTAATGGCCAACACATTTGTATGCTTTTAAATGCGTCACCTCTACTTGCCGCCATTGACGTTTCTGACATGAAATCCCATTGTCGTGTAGTCTGAGCACTTATTTTAAAAGTGTCGGTTGAAAGGGTATCCATTTGCCAATAAGTTATTAAGTTAAAATTGTTGACGTTACGTAAAAATGGTCATTGACTCACTGCTTCTATGGTCCATTCTTCTTCCAACATGTTTTTAGTTCTACCATGGGCTTTCTATGCTGGTTGTTTTGCTTGATTTTATGATATATTGAGGAATGCTTCAATTTAAGGCAAACCTTGCATACATCAACATAGAGTGAATAATTACACTCCCCTCCATAAATTGGACAACCTATCAAAACCAGTCAAATCACCAAACATATCAAAGTTATCCATGCCCTCCGTCCGTCCGTTCGCCTGTCCGGAATATAACTCGAATACTAGTTGACAGATTTTCTTCATATTTGGTGGAAACAGGTATATTGGTGAATATTTTTACCCAAATAATTTTTTTTCGAGATGGCTGCCGGTTTAAAAATGGCGGGATTTGCAAAAATCTTACTACGGTATGTTTTTTATCTTAAACAAAAGTGATAAATATTTTTATCTGAAATTTTGGTAGTATATTCACAACATCTATCTATTTCACATATCCCATGTTTTTCACCCTGACCCCCAGTGGCCGTGAATGGGGGGTTGCGAAAACAGGAACTTGCGCTAATTTTGGGATGAAGTATAGCTTTTTTATACTCAAATGAAAGGCAATTTAGTGTAGATTGCAAATATTGTATCGTTTTTCTGATTCGGGCTTCGTAAAATTCAAAATGGCTGCATAATGTGGGATTTCGCAATTATTTTCTGATCTCTTGAAAGCATGGCTATATTATACTCAAATTGAAGGAATTTCAGAGTAGATCACAATTGTGGTATTGTTTTTCTGATTTGTGCCTCAGAAAATTCAAAATGGCTGCCTAGAGCAGGAATTCACCATTACTTAGAGTTATCTTGAAAGTATGGTTACATGATACTACAATGATCTCAAATATTTATTGAAGGGAAGAGTAGATGATAAATATTACATTGTGACTGTACAGATTCATGATTTGTATAGTGTTCGTTGGGGTTTGCTACTCTGTGGGGTTGCCGTTTTCTAGTTTTCCTTCCAATGCTCATATAGGCTGAGGTAACATCTTGATATGAGCAGTCACGACACTATATATTCGTTGTATCGCCCACTTCAACATGTGCCACAGCTGGCCATCACAATGTCTGAATGTGTTAGATGGAACAAGGAATTATGTAACAAGCTAGACGCATTGATTTATCTACCCTGCGCGCAGAGTCCAGTCATAAAGACGAAGCTCTCTTTTAAAAAGTGAAGTCGAACGAATGTAAAGGATAGGTTTTATCCAACGTCTTTCTGGTTGTAGTTCCATGCGTGCCATCGTGAACAATATGCATAAATTAGTTCTTTTCAAGGATAATATATTTTTATTTCTAGTTGAAAAACAGAAACATGCGATGAGAATCAAAATTTACGCGAGCTATCATTGACGAGGGCCTATGATGATCATTTTATGGTGATTTGTAATTATACATTGCCTGGTCCTTTTTCCATATAGCTTTGAAATCTCGTTAAAGTCTCGTTTTAATGAGATTTTAGGAGATCTGCATTTTTACCATTAATATTGGGCCTAAAATTGTCTGCTAGTTGGCCAGAGACCAATATTCTAGCAGAATTTGAGAACAGAATCGATTTTTTCGTTCTGCGTAGGGCAAACAATGATTTAAAATCACTTTCAACCCTTTTGTGCGTATAAGAATGGTCATTAGAGGTCATACATGAAGGAAAGCCCATTGAATTTCCGTCAAAATTGCAGGTTTATTCTTTATTTTTTGCTAAAATTACATGATTTTGAGGGCCCACATCTCACTGAAATTGCTACAATGTAGCGATTTTTCATTTTTACAGGCTAGATACACGTGTCAGGTCAACAGAAACAGTAAGCATATGTGATTTTTAAATTGCTACATTGTAGCAATATTTATTTCAAAATACAGCTGTGGGGGAAACTGCTATTTACTTAGATTTGGGCGAAAATGGCCAAATTTCAGTCAAAATCCTCGGGACATAGGGTCTTTGTCGTAGATTTAGTCAATGATGCCCCTCTTAGTAGAAGGTGTGCCATATAGGGAATGAAAGCTGTTTGTCAGACGTATCATTTTCTTCAATAAACTCAGAGATAGTCAGGTTAGATTTGTGACGTCACAGTGGCAAAGTTAGACTAGCATATTTAGACGTATTTGGGGTAGGGCAAATTAACCCTTTCTAGCCTAAAAGGATAAATTTTTCACATATTCAGCCAATTCCGACGTTTTTATGCATTTTTGAACTAAAAATGATATTTTCTGCCAAAAAGAAGTTGCAGAGACAAAAATTAGTGTGATGTCATAAAACGTTAAAGACTAAACTTTTCTTACTTTATGGCATATTTGAATTATCTGTGTAATTTTCTATCAAAACAACTTTGACTTGCACTGTTACTTATCCTTTAATCAAATTCTAATGATTTTTAGTTGTCTAAAAAAGGTCGGGCTAAAACCCCATTGACACAATGCTGAAAAATCTTTAAAAGTTGATTTACTCTTACAATTTGAAATCACAATCCACGTGTCAATAAGATCATATAGTTATATTCCAATGGTGTTTTAAGTTGATACAAATGGAATTACTTCTTAAATCAAGAAATAAAGTAAATCTGGCAATACATTTACATGTATTCTAGCCCTACCAGAGCCCTACCAATACCCATGAAGCCATCTATTTTCCATCTATATGGAAAAAGGTCAATAGTATAGTTTCCATTTAGCTTTTGAAATCTCGCTAAATCTCGTTTTTCGTGAGATTTTAAGAGATTTGCATATTAGACCTCTAATGACTTACATTTCCTTCTTTAAAATGGCATACCCTCTGTATCAAAAGTCTTTTCCTATTGAGAAAACCCTTAAATAACTTTTGTATAAGGCAAGTAAACTTAATGAAACTTTCCAAGCATAAATTGAGGCATATAATACACCCTCTGTGAAAATTTGGAGACAATTGATTGATTTTTACTCAAAATATCACATATAGAACATAGCATATACCAAAAACACCGATGTGACTTTTTCCAAGTTTGTGACGTCAAACTTACCTAAGATTGCCAAACTGACCAAAGTCAGACTGCTTTGCAAAACTAAGTGGACAAGGGTAATTATATATAATATGCTAATAATGAGCAATCAGAATATGTTATAGACTTTACAAATGATCCTGTTCATGAGAGTTGTATATTTCATAAAATATAGGTGTCACTGAAAGCTGTATAATAACAATGCAAAAGTCCTTACACTTGGGTGTTAGAACAGTATTGCCTATCTGTTCATTGTTATGCCATATTTCCTGAATAGTTACCCCTTTCCTGCCCAATGACATCAATAAGTATAATTTTGTGACTAATGTGTCAATATGATTTTCTCAGGGGTTTATCTTCTAAATATTCTTGATGTAATTTTGGTATTTAATTCAAAAGAATCTATCATATTTCCATTTTATTGCAATAATTCTGAATCATAATGTACCGAACATTGATATATTAAGGATAGCAGTGCTTATTGTGACAACATATTTCTGAATTCCTCAAATAATTTTGGTCAGGAAAGGGTTAAGTGGAGTACAACATGGTCCAGGGCTGTTAGTAAAATGTATGAGGACATTCAGAGTACATTTTATTGTATATTTAATAACACATTCTGCTCAAAATTAGCATTTTATATATAAAGACTTTTGTCTGCATACTTTTACAGAGCAACCTGATTTTGGTCAGTTTGGCAATCTTAGGTAAGTTTGACGTCACAAACTTGGAAAAAGTCACATTGGTGTTTTTGGTATATGCTATGTTCTATATGTGATATTTTGAGTAAAAATCAATCAATTGTCTCCAAATTTTCACAGAGGGTGTATTATATGCCTCAAATTATGCGTGGAAAGTTTCATTCAGTTTACTTGCCTTATACAAAAGTTATTTAAGGGTTTTCTCAATAGGAAAAGACTTCTGATACAGAGGGTATATGAATTCGGTGAAATGTTTCTCCTATAATAGCTTTGATTTACACAGTTATGTAATTTGAATAATTTTCTATGACAATTTAAAAAAACTTGGGCCAAATATCCATAGATGCAATGCTAAAATTCTTTTAAACCTTGATTATTTGTATGTCAATCATTGATAAATCATGAAATTAAGCCACTTTTCCAAGATTTTAGCATGTAAGTGAATGGAATTCTAGCCCAAATTAAAAGCTGAATAAAAGATGGCAGCACTAGATTTCATTGATTTTTCTGCTATTTAGAAAGTATCCAATTGAATTATTATCTCGCCTATGTAATGGAAGTTATAAATAATTTATCTTTAAGTTGCATATTAGGTATATTATATTGCGGTATGGGAGTAAGCTTATACCAACAATCCTACTATTATACTAAACAAATAATATCTCTTTTCATTGCTCATATTCACAGAAAATCAGCTTATGGGAGTAAGCTTATACCAATTTAAAAGATATTTTACTGAGAATCGTCCTGTGGATTTTTAGAGTATGGCAAAATCAAGGTGCATTCGATTGTGGTCTATCAGACTCTCGCTACCCTGAGACGAGAGCTAAGTTCCAAAGTAGACGAAGCGATCGCAATGAATATGGCAATGGGCAAGTGTCATGAAGAGCGTAACACATTAACTCCAGTAAAACGCCAGAATATCAGCAGGATACGTTTGACGTATTGTTCAAGGCCAGCAATTATAATATATTATATCTGATCTTGTATTAGCTTTTGTAAAGTAGTAAGAGGAAATCCAAACGTGTTGAGACAATTACTATGTATGTAACGGCATAGCTGAAATATCAGTTTCCAGCACAACCTAAGTTAACAAGACTAATTAAAAACCTGAACTAGTAAATGAATGGAAGATTGCCTCAAATTGAGGCATTTTTGTTGTCTGCGCCTTGGACTGATGTGATCCCTAGTTATGATGGAACCTCTGGGAATATATGCAAGGGCCTACCAATTCTTTAAAAAAATTGCGTTACTTACGATTGAGCTCATTTCTCCATCATATTTGACGAGGATATCTAATAGATCATGAAATGTATCATCATTTTAACCTTATACTTTCAGCATTACATATAGAGCTTGTTGAAGGTTACGAAAAATCCACACAATTGCGCTCGCCCATCTTTTGGTATATGGTTATTTTATACGCAAGTAATGTATGGATATATGCTGGACAATTAGCGAAACAAATGATCCCATCTTTACGACCTTAGGCCATCTAAATCTCTGGACAAATTGGCAAATTGGATCCATGTACTAAGAGGAGCACCCACCTACGCTCAATCCAGATCCACGAGCTGATTTGTCGCTCTCAACAAAATAAGGTGTTTACACCCCCTCCATAAGTTTTGCAACCCTGTCTCCCCATTGAATTTGTTTAATGCCTGTTTATGTTTGACTTTTGATTTTTTCACGTCGTAATAAGTTGAAAATATGGTGCCAGGTGATTTTTAAATAGGCAGACAAAAACATACTTAAACAAATGACACAATAGGGTCTGAATTTTCAAGCTTTTGGAGGGGAGTGTATCTATAAGACGCCCTTTGGATGAAATGTCATAATTGGAAATCCGAATATCTGAATTCACGGGCTAATTGTTTAAATAAAATGACAGAAAAGGGAAGAGATAGAATACTAACAACAGTGATAACTGATGAAAAGATTGGGCAATCCTTCTAAACATTGCGTTTGAGATTATAAAGTGAATGGTAGGACATCTTACGCAAGGATTGAGATTCCAAATAAGAAATATATCATTATTAAGTATGCATGAGGGATGAGAAGAAGGATTTATTTAACTACTTCATATTGATACGGAAAACATAAGGTTGTCAGATTTGAAAAGAAAAACACATTCTCAACTCTTGGGATTCCTTGACAACACATCAGGTAAGTGTATAAAAGAAATGTGTATTTTTTAGAACCTTCCGCAAAGGTCAAAATTAATTTTAATTCGATGGGTACTCTTGGTTTATTTTCATATATATGTATATTTTGACTTGATTTTATTATTGCAATTGTATAAGGTCATATTAATAAGCTTGTTCAAATGTTGCATCTTATCTGCCTCACAGTTGTACATCAGGGAAACATGTTACTTTTATTATGCAAACCTTCACACCTTACAGCACGAGAAATCACGGCCGTCTATTAGTTCCCTTTTTGTTGAAAAAAAACAGAGATTTGATGAGTATCAAATGCACAGCTCAGTGGATTGCAAAGCTCTCAATAGCACTTGCAACGGACAGGCATCTCCTAATTGTTTTATGTAAATACTGACGATAGGCTGCTCTTGAACTCTTAGAACACAGGATCCCGTATTGGGATTTTATTAACTGATGTATAGCAAGAAAAGACGACAATGAGGTTATTCATGAATCATCTTTGTATTTTGTGGTTAATCCTGTTTGTATACCGTTTTTTACGTGCGATCAAATGATAAATGTAGTGGAATACAAAGTAGCCTAAATGAAATTCGAAAATATAAAAATACATTAAATAACTCAAATTCATTTACTTCAGAGAATGATGATTTATTTTCGACGATTCGCGTTTCGCCGGTTATCCTACCAACTTTATTATTCTCTTAAGTAAATGAACTTGAGAACCCTTTCCCGAGGTGAATAAAAGAGGAAAATGTTGTCCCTGGTGACGGATACGTGAGTGTGTTTTTAGGGGAAAACTGCAAATTACCTACGCCCCGGGACATATAAATTGAATTTCATCACTGAAATACAATTTTTAGTAAGGATTATCACTTAAGTAAAGGAGCCTATCGTCCTGAAAGTATATTACCATAGAGAGGAATCTCCACAGAAATAAAAATACATTGTTTTTCTATCTGTTTTTGTTTGTTTATTTGTTTGTTTGTCATCTGTTTTATCTGTTCGCTTTGAAGTCAGCTATGTCACAACTGAGTAGACAGAAATTCTCACGATTTTATCTCTCAATAATTGATTACATTTTTGATAAAGCAGGTTTTCTCGTAACCTTAGAAGTGCTAGCCTCGGAAAAAACGATACAGGTGTTACTAAGATCGTATTTGATGAAACTAATTGCAATATACGTCTTCGCTTTCAAATTAAAACGTGAATTTCTGCATTGTCTCATTCTCTGACTGGAGGCCGTTAACATGTTAAGGACCGACTCAGATACATTTTACACCATTAATTCTAATTTAGCGACTGTTGATTTAAATTGATTAAGGACTGTAACTAAGTCACACCAGGGACCTCTTAGAGAAACAAAGGTGAATTTGATTCAGTTTTTATTACGCATTGATACTGTAACTTTGATATATTGGGTCACATAGACATTCACGTATCAACCTTCTGATTTCCCTGCGGTATATTATTTCGCTCTTAAAGAAAATTGAACATATACAGGCTGACACAAAATTGTGACACATTTTTTCTTTCACCCTAGGGGAACATGGAGCAAAACGGCCCTCTGGGGCAAAGTGGCCCATCGAAATATCTTTTGAACTATAAAAAGATGGTTCTTCAAAAGTCACATAATCGAATTTTGAAATTTCTGCCACCTTCTCGACCGCCCATTTTTAACCAAGCAGCGTCTCGCTTTTCGTAAGAGGTAGTTCTACTTTTCACCCTCTTTTTTGTAAATTACCCCTCCCACGAGAATCTCTAAAAAATCCGGCAACAATAGAATATCGTTTTGATATAACATTTTACATATGCATATTTATTCTTTATTTGTAAAAAATTCGAGCTTCAAATATTAGGCAAATTAAAATGACGCCTATTTGAAAATTTACATGTCTTTGGGGCAAAACGGCCCACACATGTTATAACATACAAAAATCTTATTGTGTAAGAACAATTGGTTTTCAAATATAACGATTTTAACATTTGGCTTGTACCTTATTTCCTTCCGACACATATCGAATGACTAGAATTATGGTAGGGGTTAAGAATACTTTATCTGTCAAAGGGTTGAACGTCTGAGATAAGATGTGTATGGACGAGTCTTGTAATCGATTAATTTTGGTTTTAAAACCCATTTAACAGAGGGTGGGCCGTTTTGCCCCACTCTCGACAATATTTTTGACCATTGAAAAATCACAGAAGATAGTCCTAGGAAAGTATAAAACACTCAAAAAATGTAAACCACAAACCATTAATAAAGTGGAACATCAAAGTGCGCGATGATTGACAGATAAAAGAATACCCCGTACAGAACAACTTAAAATTAAATTTTTAGGGCCGTTTTGCCCCATGTTCCCTTATAGCTAATTTGGTTCAATCGTTTTTTTTTGCTTTACATATTTTTATGTTGTTGAGGAGCGAGGTGTGAACTCGTTCGACTTTTTATAGCAAAGTGTACTGGACAAATATACTAAGCGATAATTATTACCCCCAGCCATCGGGTAGTCTAACACAAATTAGTTTAGATAATAGATTGATTCGCAATTATTTGGTTACCATATGGATTTATTGTCTGATTCAGTTTGCTCAACTTAGGGTGTATGAATCTTGTTATTGAATTAAGGGTGACCTCATACTCACCATTAACATTACTATTTTTCCCGAAAGAATATTTATTCTCGTATACCTTCTATACATTTCGTCTGACCAATCCTTTTGTAATGGGAAAATAATGTCGTGGATATGACGAATGTTTCAATACGTTTCATTCATTTAGGCTTAACGCCACACCAATTCATAGGGTCGATGTTGTAATATTCTGGGTAGAAAAAAGCATATGATAATGGGACAACAGCTAATTGTTTCGAATACAACTTTCAAACAGACTTACACGTCGCACGAAACTGGGGGCAATTAGCGTAACATTATGGCGTCAAAATACCAAACAAAACAATGGGCAGTATCAGTATAGGGCGCAATCAGCCTTATAACGTCAAAAACGGAGCGTAATATTTTGTCAAGTTTAGTCAACCTAAAAATAAGATTCTTTATTCTTATTCAATCCTAGTAAAATTCACAGAACAACAAGATCTCTAGGACAATATTCCTAAAATGTTTTTGATTTTTGAAAACGGTCGGGAAATCCACTCGGGGCGTTAGTAAAAATTGATATTATGTATGGAATTTGTGGTAAAAATCGATGCGTTACATTTCTAAAAGCAACTCTCATTTTCATATTATTTGAAAAATAAAGAAATCGGTTATTGTTTTGTAGATTTCGCCATGACAATATTGTGCAGTTAATTTTTTTGAAATGAGACCTAAATTAGAAGGTTAAATAAAGGTAAACTTATTGCTTGTCTCCTTCGCCTTCAAAATTTTAAAAGCGTTTATGTAAGACAATTTGAACTAAAGCCGTTATGCAGTTGTGACGTCATAAATGCACATGTTCTATTGAATAAAATGTGAAATTTTAGTGAAATTCTGATCAGTATTTCAAATGTTATCCCAATTTCAACGAACCGTGTAAGCGTGAAATGTTACGTCTTACAGCGTATTTGACGATGTCGGGGTACATGTAACATTAAAAATAAAGTAGATCCCATCAAACCTTTCAAGGAAAAATAATTTCAGTAAAATGCGAATAAAAAATACTTCAAAATGATATATCAAGCACACAGTTTTTTAAATAAGGCAGATATTAACGCTTAAAGCTGAGATTAGCCCGTATTTCCCGAATTGTCCCCAGGTCCGTGCACTACGTCATAACTACACACTTTCAATTAATTTTCGTTATTTTATTCTTCAAAGTTTGCTGTTCCTCATCAAGTTTTACAATTATCACTGGATCTTATTTCGCTGACAGTAAAATTTGTAACTAATAACAATCAAAAACTCATAACATAATCGAGATTTGTAAGAGAATCCGAGATAAGTGTTATACGTGGTTTTTGCCACCTATTAATGATTAATTTAATGTTTGAATTGTTTGGCTGTATAATACGAAATGCTTGGCTGTGACATGAAAATGCTTGGCTGTGACATGAAAATGCTTGGCTGTGAGATGAAAATGCTTGGCTGTGACATGAAAATGCTTGGCTGTGAGAGATATTTAGATCGTCTAGTCTTACCGTACTCGCAAATATGAATAACGAATATAAGTTACATAATACAATTACTTTATTAATGTGTAACCTTTAATCAACTGTGAACATGTGAACAATAATATGTACGTTAAACCATTTCACTTTCGTTTACTCTGTCAGACCAATGTTAAATTTGGCATCCTCGTTTACCTAGTTTTCTCCATTTCCTTTCCTCGGCTCCTTGACTTATTTTCCGACATCATGACGATTGTAAGTTTTCAGATTCTTTTCCACTATCTTCCCACCATCTTTCCACTATCATTTTCTTCACCCTGATCTTACATTCATTCACAACTTATATACCATTTGAAACGTTAACAAAACGCATCTCATCATTGACTCTGATTGGTCACTTATTACATAGAGTTCTAAAGATAGAAATGATGTCATTGTCAGGATAATGCAAGAACAGACAAACGTTGGACCTTCGTCATGCACCTGGCTATAATTGATTACAGGAAAGCTGATTTACATATTTAGATCCAGTCATATCAGGAGCATGTTTATAAACAGAACTGACCTCAGGATGTACCTAATAAATCTTGGGCTGTCAGCATTGTGAAATACTGTTCTCAACACTCGCCCCTCCTCTGGGAAAATTCTCCCCTGAGAATTATTACATAGCTTCATAACGATACATTTTCTAATGCTGGTCTGACGACGTACGAAAGTAATATGTTCACCCTTAAGTATATGACGTACAATATTTTTTAAAATTCACAGTTTCTATGACTATTACAATAATTTGGTAACTCATGCGTGATCTTGGCAATTAAATACATGTACATGCGGTAACACAGTTATGACGAGTGTTTTTATTTAACCAAACAGTCATTGATAACTTTCTTCATTAATATGTATAGAAAAGTCCATCCTGCTACCAATCAACAGGATTATGTTCAGTTATCTAAACTTTATTCATCATTCGGGTCACATAATTGTGATCTCATCTGGATCAGGCGCAAATGTTAATTCATTCTTGTATCAATCTTGATGCTTCATCTGTCAGTAGAATGTTCTGCGAATCTTGTAGCACATCTAATGCACATCTAATCGTCCACGTGTTCAAATATTTGTCGTATATCAATGTTCTGTTTTATAGTCACTTTTAGCATTGTGACTTATTGTCTGGCATTTGGGAGAATATCGTTCCATATATCTCTGATTGTGTCATTTTGTCATTCAGCATTTTGAGATGGCAATTCTCTGTTCGATTCGACCTCGTCTATAGATGGCATAACTGTTGCCCTGTTTTGGGAACCTGAAACTATAAACTTGAAGCAACCCTTGAATAAATCGTAGCGCGTAGTAGATCTTCTCTCTTTGGAGATGGTCAGAATTTCGGCACTTGTTGTTTCTTTGGCAAAGTTGCAATAAAGTATCGCAGTCTGTATCACTGGCATCGATGTTGTTTGTGATGCTTCTCCATTCACTTACACAGGCTCCCAGCCTTTTTCGGACATACTGTACCCCAGATCTCTGAGGGAGACAATTTAGGGACCAACTAACATCAACGTACGATGTTCTCGTTGAAAAGGGGTTTTCAAAAGTTTAAAAAAATGATTGGGGTAATTGGGACATATATTTGTTTTCAAAAGGGGGATAAGAAAAATTGGACACTGGGTAAGTGCATTTCATAAATGGGTCGACCCTGCCAAAACTTGGCACAAAAATAACATAAAAAATTTGGAATATTTACATTTTTTGAATTGGGATTTGGTTATACATGTAATTTGGTATACCAAAATCATCTTAGCTGTAGATGTTTAAAAAAAAGAGGGCGTTTATAATTGAGATTATATGTATAATTGTATTATTTTTTAATTTTACGTTGTAACATTTTACAGATTTGGAAAACAATTACAAAGTGGAATCTCATTCTAAAATTTGTTTATTTCGCGAGCTCGCATAAAAATAGAAAAAGGAAAGAATTCCTCGTCGGGGATATCGAACACAAAAAAAATTAATAATGTTTTTCCAACCATAGATAAATTGAAACCAACTGCTTTGAGTAAGCATAGAACAACATTGAACCTTATCCTAATTACACCTAAACAGGTCAACCAGGTCAGTAAGTTACTGTCATACAACACAATAGCCATTCCGTAATGAAAGTGAGCACTCCCAAATTCATGAATGAGCTTGGAAGTACAAGTATTTCTTAGAGACTAGTTAAACCATCCTATGATTTCGAAATGATGCAGAAATATCAAACGGAACACATGTGCATAAATGCAACATCAGTCACCTTGTAGACACTTGTCAAAATGTTTTGAATTTAAGATTTTCTCAGCTACGCACTAATATTTGCTGATTTTGTTAGTACCCTGGCCAGGCTAATAATCTAAATGTTAATCAACTAATATCTCATGCTTTAGTAATTCACGCATATTATTTTGAATATCATAATTATACTGTACCTTTTATAGTACTCTTTTATTCTTAAATCGGTTTAAGCACTATGTTTATATACGCGATTTTTTTTATATCAAGGTATTTCTATTCCAATACAAATAGAGAGCTCAAACGCGATACGTGTTGGTAATTTGAATCAATATCATATGATATGATATAATAATTCCTACCAATCATAATATTTGTATTCTGACGTAATGTAAAACACATTGTTTTGAATACATTAATGTTAAGTAAGTGCGGCAATCGTGGACGTGAAGATTCGTCGAATAACCTTTTTGTCCTGCTTCATTTACATAACATTTCAGCGAATTTCAAGGGTAGCAATCCCTCTAAAAATATAGATACTCATAAATGACTAGAATTATCATTTATTTGTATAGATTTTCTTTTTTTTATGTATGTGTTGTATATTATGTACAAATTGTAGAACAACCTGTACATATCATTTATAAGGCTAATCCAGATAGAATTACATAATGTAATGCTTATCTTTAATTTGCCTACCACACTTCCACATCTTGATAGACATTTTGATTAATGACCCCCATATGGCAGCTTCAGCTATGTATCCTCTCTGACCTACAAAGTAACTAGAGATGTCCAGTTATTCTATGCAGCAAATATAACCATAACAGCGATTATCGTAACCTGTACCAAACAAGTATATTAAATTAACAAGACATTTAACACGAGATAGCCTCCCTGCTCCTCATTTTCTGGTACCGCCTAAAATAATGTTTGGTTATTAATTATTTTACGTCAACAATACAGTATTCGGGGTGTTGATATCAAGATGGTAATTAAAAACAAAGGTGTTAGCCTCCCCCTATATTGGAAATGATGTAATTGTTTTCTTTCATTTCAATAAATTATCCAATCATCCACGCACCTTTTGACTTCATAACACTCAAAATATCAACACCTGTGATTTTATTCCTTAATTGTGTTTTCAATTTATTTTTTATATTTATATTGTACCGTTTGATGACATTTTGTTTGGCATTAATCAAATTATTTTGCACAATTTACCAAGTAACAAGATATAGTCTGGCAATTTTTCCAATATTACACCAGTTGTTTTCTCAAAAATCGCTGACGTTGATGCTACATATTTAATTACGATTACGGGACAACGATTTGGGTTTACCTGACATTTGAATGGTGTTTTTATTAACATGCGTTTGCATATCTGGAGTTAAATCTTCGTATTTCACCCATGAATTTTCATCTTCAGGATAGTTAAGCCAACTCACAAAGTACCAACGATTTCCCTTGGAATCAAATTTACCTTTGAGGATATTTTCTATTTCGAAAAACTGGTCATCAGACTCGGGTTCTGACAACTCAGTGTCACTTTCTGATGAAACAGGTGGCCTTAATTTGGTTGATTTTTTCGTGTGTTTTGTTGTGCATGTTTTCTTTTGACTTGATTTTTGTTTTGTTTTGCTTCGTTTGGATGAATCATTGTTCAAGTTTTTGTCTTTGTCTTCATCACAATTACTGCTATTGCCAGGTGCTGGTTCTTCCATCAGAAAACTGTTTTGTGGTAAGTCATTTATATCAACTTCAAAATTGTCGTCAATTTCCTCATTCTCTTCATCATCCTGGGGTCGGATTATTCTCTCCGCTACCCTCTTCAATCTGTTGATATGTATTTTGTTTTTCATTGGCACTCCATCACTGAGTCTGCGTAATCTTGCATTCAAGTTCTTGTTTGACATTTCATAGATAATGTATGGGCCATGGTAGCTGAATGCCAATTTCTTTGATAAGCCTGGTGTCACGCGTGGAACATGTAAATATACAATGTCTCCACATGCCAAATCAGATCGTTTGTTCTCATTTTTCTTATCACAATACTCCTTCATTTGCTGTTTCTGCTGAGTTAAAGCATCTTTAGCACTCTGCTCAGCATCTGCAACATTTTTCATAATTCTTGCAAGATGCTGTTGAACATCATTTGAGACATTATCAGGAATTATGTAATTTGTGTCAATTACCATTCTTGGTAGTCTGCCAAACATCATCACTGCTGGAATTTGGTTTGTGGATGCATGTACTGATGAGTTGTATGCTTGACAGATTGCAGGAAGAGCCAGATCCCAGTTCTTTTGCTGCTTGTCAACATACATCGCCATCATGTTGCATAACACCTTGTTCCGCACTTCTACCTGCCCATTACAAGCCGGGTGATAGCTTGAGGTGCGTTTTCGTTGACAATTAAACATCAAGCATAGTTGTGACACAAGATTTGATAAAAAGTTTTGGCCTTGATCGCTCAATAAACTCATTGGAACACCAAAAATACAGAAAACCCGGTCAAACAATAACTGAGCTATTGTCTCTGCTGATTGATTCGCAGAGGGTAAGGCAACACAATATTTTGATAAATGGTCAGTAAAGCTAACGATATACTTGTTTCCCTGACTTGATGTTGTCAATGGTCCCAGAACGTCAATAGCACACATACAAAATATGGCATCGGGAATAGGCATAGGTAGCAATTTCCCAGTTCCTCTGGCGCCCGGCTTTCGCCCATTACACGACACACATGATTTGATCCAGTTGTCTACTGTTTTGTTCATGAATGGCCAATAGAATCTTTCTTTGATTCTCGCAAGTGTTCTCTGCAGCCCAAAGTGGCCTCCTTCAACATCGTCATGCATACTCGTCAACGCCATGTCAACCAACGTTAATGGAAGTACTAACTGTTGTATCATATTGGCTTGTTTTCTTGAGTTGTCTTGATGCCAATGATATAAGACACCTCTCTGCATTATGAAGTCTGCTGACGTCAGTAGGATTCGCCTGGCTTGTTTGGTGTCATTAGGTAGGAGATCATCCTCAATGTACTTAATGATATTGGTACAAAAAGCATCTTCTCTTTGTAATTTCGCAACTCGTCTCAAATTAGACTGTAGTTGAGGAGATAATATATCTTTCATTTCCTTACCTTGATCCTCATGGACATCCAGTGATTCTTCAGTTTGCCTACTATCTGATGTTTTCGCTTCATTCAATGGCACTTTTGGTGCACGTGTACGAATTGACCTCATTGGTGGTGTATCTGGTTTTATTTGACCCATCTTGCTTCTACTTCCTTTGGTTGTATTTCCTTGTTGAATGTTGACATCCATTGGAAACATCCTCAGTTCTTCATCCACTTGTTGTTGCAATACTTGATCACTGGGAGGTGGGTATTCTCTGCGACTAAGTCCATCAGCTAACCCATTTATCCTGCCAGGTCGATACTTTATTTCAAAGTTGAAGTTCTGGAGGTATAGAGACCACCTTGCTCTTCTTGACCCGATCAGTTGTTTCTGATTGAAAAACCATTTCAAACTCTCGTGATCTGTGATTATTGTGAATTTGGAATTTTCAAGATATTGTCTCCAATACTTGATTGACCAGACAACTGCAAGTCCCTCTAAATCGGTTGTACAGTAGTTCTTCTCTGCAGCAGACAATGACCTGCCTGCGTATGCAATGATTTTTTCCTCACCTTGAATGTTCTGTGATAGACACGCTCCTATGCCTTGTTTGCTCGCATCAGTAGTTAGTGTGAAAGGTGCTTCAAAATTTGGATATGCTAATACTGTCTTACTACATAATGTATCTTTCAGATATTGAAAAGCTTTCTGTTGATCCATGCCCCATACAAATGGTGTATCTTTCTGAGTGAGCATGGTCAATGGCCTCGAGTGTGTTGAATATCCTTTGATATACCTGCGATAGAATCCAGACACTCCCAGAAATTGTCTGATTTGCTTAACATTCTTGGGTGTTGGATAATTCTTCACACATTCCACCTTAGCTGGATCTGGACTAGAACCTGAACGATCGATTATATGACCTAAATATTTGAGCTCTTTTTGTGCCCATTGACATTTGGAACCTTTGATTTTCAGGCCAGCATCTTGTATGCGTGACAACACTGCGTCAATATGTTGTAAATGTAGGTCAAATGTTGGACTATGAACCACAATATCATCTAAATACACTAATGCGCATGTCCAATTCAAGTTTTGCAAAACTGACGTCATGAGGCGTTGAAAAGAAGCTGCAGAACCTCTAAGACCCATGCCTGTACGCTTCATTTGGAATGACCCTTCATGCGTGACAAAAGCAGTTTTCTCTCTGTCTTCCTTTGCTAAACTTTGTTGATGATATGCGTTTGCGAGGTCAATGCTTGTAAAGTATTGTGGTGCTTGGGAGCCAATTGATTCTATATATTCATTGATAAGAGGCATTGGAAAAGATGTTTCCACTGTTTGGGCATTTAATTTTCTCCAGTCTACACAGAATCGAAATTGTTGTGGTTCATTGGGTTTTGTGGATGGCTTTTTAACTAATATAACAGGTGCACCCCACATGCTTGTGCTTGGTTCAATGATGTCTTGGTCTAACATATCTTTGACCTGTCTTGAAATTTCATGTCTTTTATCAGGTGAAACTCGATATGGACGTTGTTTATATGGTTTACTTCCTGGCATGAGAGGAATAGTATGCTCTATTATGTCTGTAAATCCAACTTTGCCGTCTGGACCAAGGAATGCCCCCTTGTGTCTATCAAGCACTTCTAACAGTTGGCATTTTTCCTCCTCGTTCAATTCAGTCTTTGTGAAATTAAATTTAAATGGGTTATTGTTTTGCGGTTTACCTGTTGTTGTATTAATATTGTTCATTTGACCACAGCGCCATGTTGAGTTACTTGTACTACAGTTAGTGTATTTACCTTGTGTATGAGTGAAGTATTTTGTATTTTGATTTTCGGTATGATTCATTTTACTTTTCAGCCATTTTGAGTTACTTGAACTGTTGTTACCGTCATTGTTTAATGTCCGGTAAACAGGTTCACTTTGAGTCGTTTTGCCCTTCTGGTATGATCTTGTGTTCTTAGAACATCTGTTTGACATGTGGTCTCTTTCTTGTTTAGAATTATTTATCTGCTTGTTTTGGCCTGCTGATAGACTAACCAGTTCCGTATCACTAGTCAAACATGTGAATTTGCCCAGTTTAGTAGACTTGTAAATAATTTTTTCATTTTCTGTAATATTCATGATTTTTATTGGGACGCGGTCATTTTGTAAACAAGACACTGATGAAGCAACTACTACCGGTAATTTCAAATTAATTCTACTGCACTCTCCTATGACACCATTCGGAAATTTGTCTCGGGTTTTCACTAAACACGCAACTTCGGACTTTGGAGGAATAACTATATCTCTATCGGCAAACAGAGTTGATTGTTCTGGTATTGGGCATTGTATCTTTTTGGATTTGAAATCAATTGTAACTTCATAAGCTGACAAAAAGTCGACCCCGATAATGATATCGTGATCTAAGTTATCTATGACTTGCAATTTTATTTGAGCTGTCCTATCCGCAATATCAATTGTTGTGTATATTTCTCCAATTATTTGTAAGGAATCGCCATTTGCGGTCACGCATTTCTTTACACTTGAGTTTTGAATTTGAGTCACAAGTTCAGGAAATCGTTTCAACACATTGTAATTTATTGCACATATTTGAGCACCAGTGTCTACCAAAGCCCTAAAATCATGTCCAGCAAAAGACACATTGATGAGATTATCTCTGAAAATTTGGCTGGTCAAAATAGGAGCGCATGTGGAAATTTGAATCGGCTTCTTGACTGAATTTGATTTCCTCATTCTTTGTTTATTTTGTGTTTGTATGTTTTGATTCTTATGCTGTCCTGCCAGTGCCAACCTACTGTATACACCATTTGAGACATGACCTCGTCTGTATTTAAAGTGACCTTTTGATCCCTGGTTTTGAATGTTGTGATGATTTGAGGAATGATTATGACCTTCTTGCCAGCTGTTTCTTCCTGCAGACCTAGTTTGAACTTTTGAAGTTGAATTACAACTTAAAGCACTGTGACTCTGATCATTGTAAAATACATCTTTTGCATTAGTTGACATTGAAACTTTTGGATATATACCAGCAGGACTAGAATGGCAACCTCTGTTACATTGGCAATACACAGCAAAACCTGACAACTGGTCATCGTTAGATGTGTATGCAATTCTTGATTCAGGTTTGTTGATATTTTGTTTTAAAATGCTAACCTCAGTTGAGAGCGATGTCAGCACTGATTGTTGTTGTTGAATTATTTCAAGCAGTTTAGATTCATTAACCATTGCATTTTCACTTGATAATTTTTGTGTAACTGGTTTGATATTATCTACTAATTCTCCTAATATTGCGTACTGTTCAGCTAATTGCATACTGTTTGGATTTCTGGCAACAACAAACTTTTTGATATTTGATTTTAATCCCCTGACAAAAATTCTCAACTTTTCATTTGGCGTAATTTCTAATTTTGAGCATTGCATGTTTATGTCATTAATGTAATCTTCAACGTTTTCATTAACCTGTTGAAAACGGTCTAAAAGAGCTTCCTCTCTAGCCCAACGAGGTGTTTGATTGGCAAATTTGTCAATAAATGCTGATTTCAACGATTTCCAATTGCTACTGATATCAACTGGTAAATCATCATACCATACCTCTGCGTTAGAACCAAGAAATATTTTGAGGAATGTACATTTTTCCGAATCTTGCCACTTTGAAAATTGTGCATATATATCATATTTATCTATCCAAGATGTTGGGTTACTTACTGAACTTGCGTTGTTGAAGACAGGTGGTTTTATGAGCTGGCCCTTGTTCCCGGATTGTAGACGACCATCAGCAATGTTCTCCACTCTTTTGACATGTCGATGTATGTCATCTGTGGGAATGTCTGCTTGTTCTGGCGATTTCGGTTGTTGAATCTCTCCATTTTGTCGCTCCTGTTCCATTTGATTTTCTCCTCGATTTTGTTTTACTTGAGCCATGGTTTTATTTGATTTCTTTTGTTTTGACTTGTTTTGTTCACTTATTATTTTCTATTCAAATTGCTTTCTTGATAAGACTAGAAAACAAGGCAGCTGCACCAAGTGTTATACGTGGTTTTTGCCACCTATTAATGATTAATTTAATGTTTGAATTGTTTGGCTGTATAATACGAAATGCTTGGCTGTGACATGAAAATGCTTGGCTGTGACATGAAAATGCTTGGCTGTGAGATGAAAATGCTTGGCTGTGACATGAAAATGCTTGGCTGTGAGAGATATTTAGATCGTCTAGTCTTACCGTACTCGCAAATATGAATAACGAATATAAGTTACATAATACAATTACTTTATTAATGTGTAACCTTTAATCAACTGTGAACATGTGAACAATAATATGTACGTTAAACCATTTCACTTTCGTTTACTCTGTCAGACCAATGTTAAATTTGGCATCCTCGTTTACCTAGTTTTCTCCATTTCCTTTCCTCGGCTCCTTGACTTATTTTCCGACATCATGACGATTGTAAGTTTTCAGATTCTTTTCCACTATCTTCCCACCATCTTTCCACTATCATTTTCTTCACCCTGATCTTACATTCATTCACAACTTATATACCATTTGAAACGTTAACAAAACGCATCTCATCATTGACTCTGATTGGTCACTTATTACATAGAGTTCTAAAGATAGAAATGATGTCATTGTCAGGATAATGCAAGAACAGACAAACGTTGGACCTTCGTCATGCACCTGGCTATAATTGATTACAGGAAAGCTGATTTACATATTTAGATCCAGTCATATCAGGAGCATGTTTATAAACAGAACTGACCTCAGGATGTACCTAATAAATCTTGGGCTGTCAGCATTGTGAAATACTGTTCTCAACATAAGCCTGAATTACTGGAGATCAATAGAAGCAATACGTAAGGATTAAGTCCCATGAAAAATGATTGTAAAATACGAGCTGCAAAATATGGCCATCGTATATCAGGATTATAGAGATCGCCGGAAGCTTTTGTTTTATTCTCCAACTGCATTCTCCAAGGTGAACTTGAAGATTGCCTACCTGCTACGCCATCGGAGTTAAAGGTATATGGAGAATTACCCAAATGCGAGTAGGTAGTTACCAGTTTCACCACCAGGTGGCTGATTCGGGTCAATTAACATGGTAGGTATATAATAAAGTTCCCTTAAACTTGAATATTATCAATTTAAGTGGCTCAATTTTCATATAACCCGTATGTGTCTGATACTTATACTAATGAAAATATGTCCAGTGAAGCAAAATAATATCTGTCCCCTAAAAGAAAAGATATTTCATTTTTTGTGATTTTATAGCATGGGGTCTATGGGGAATCTCCCCGAGCTAGAAGTCACATTTTCAAAGAAAATTAATTTTTCAAAGTTGATAAACACTTTTTAAAACCACATTTCTAGATGTAATTTTACATGTAGATTTCAAATATGATATTACTTTGACTGAATTTGGAATTGTTAATGACGTAAATCAAGATTATTTCTACTCGCATCTGGGTTATTAAAGTAGATTTCAATAGATAGTTCGTTCAAAGCTCATCTTCATGGCAATGAAAACGAACCAGTACAAGAAATATTGTTGCGCACCTTTTCTATTCTTTTAAGATTGCACCCTAGCTTTGAATATTGGGCCCATTTTTGAAATCATCTGTGCCACATTTTGCCACATTTTTAACAATAGTTGGAGACGTTTTTAAACACGAGGGTTTGGATATGTTGTGTTTGCGAAAACATACCTAATATCTAACAGAGGCCATATGAACCCATTGCGCTTCCTTTTTACAAAGTTCAGTATGAACAGAACAAGTTTTGTCTTTTGCCAGACGCGACAGCGAATCACACTCATTGATCAAACACAAGGTAGACAGTCTTTTTCCTATAATTTCCAATAATCCTGATTGAGATCGCAAACTCTAATTCAAATAATAACACGGCGATATTAGATAACGTATTATTGTTTGCTTTGAACAACATCAGAACTTGACATGCAGTTATCATTTCCATTCAACAAATCTTCATGACATCATCGAAAAATGGCGTGGGATACGCAAGAATGTAAGCAATTTCATTTATTTGGTTTATGAATCAATCCAACATATCAGTTTCATATTATTTATCAAAGCACAGAAAGGCTAACAGAATCAAGGATATGAAATATACCCTAAGGCGTTTTGTGTCAGAGAAAAAATAATACGTATCTAAACCTTTTCTAAAAGTCAATATGTATCAAATAGCAGACTCATTAATAACTAGGAATGAAATGGTAATCTTTATCATTTTAGTTAAAGTTAATTAGATAACAATTGTGTTTTATGAGACGGTTCGCTTAGCACGATAGCAAAATATTAGCGACTATGCATTTAATAAAGAAGTATTGTAATGCAACCCCATCTCTTCTAAGTAAAACGGAAGCAGGTTTCATTGATAGGACGTCAAGAGAGGCGATTAATTGTATTGATGTGCTTCGATTTGAATAGCAGAGTTGAAAAGGAGTACTAGTTAGAACGATCGCAAGTTTGATACATTATCAGCGTCATGTTTTAAACTATCTGTAACACGAGTTTAATAGGTCTCATATCGACGTTATTAGTAGGCCGACGTCGTTAGTTCGTTAGTTGTGTTCAGTCATCAAATGTGAAGTTCTTTACTTCAAGATGACGAATGTAGCTTATATGATTGCGACACTTTAATATAGCTGACACTACTCCAGTGCACACACACAGTTGAACGGAGAACTTACCTGTATACACATACTTTCCAGATCTGCGATGGTGACAAAACTATGTCTATGGATACTAACAGCTACATGCATTACTATAGCTACTAACGTAGATGGTGAGGCGTCTGGGGATTTGCGAATTGCCCAAAACAACCTAAATAAGGTCATGACGTCATTGTCGTCTGCTCTGTCCTATTTGGAAGGCATGCATAAAGAAATAAACCTCGATGCAGTCATTGGAACTAGGATTGCTGATGGCAAGTATTAAATTTAATTAATCACCCATCTATTAAACACATATATATATATAACTAGTTCGAATTGTTTCATGATTTCATGAAGATGTTTCATGATGTTTACATCAGGCAGAAGTCTATTTTACATGTAGAATTCCTGCATTCTTAAAGACGCTGTGTTAGTTATCACAATGGTGAATTGGTCAGATCGATAATGCAATTTTGACAGAAAATATAACCCACGTTCGGTTCAGTTTTATATCCTTATATGCACTGGCATGTAGCGGCCCTGATATCGATAAATTCTACACGCAATATAACCCGATTTTAGATGCTTGGTTAAAACTTTACACGAAAAAGCCTCGATATCCGGGCATTTACTCTTACACTGAACTGAAAATAGCATCGTCTAAACGTGTATGTCTTGGCTTCCGGGTAAGTTTATCAACATTTATACTCAATTGAAAGAGCGGTCGTGCATATATCGTGTACCAGTTTGATTGTTTTATATGTGTGTGTATTTATAATATGATAGTCTAGTAATACCGTGTCGTTAGAACAAGTGCTAGATATCGAACTGATGACCTGAAATTAGATTATTGGACTGATCGCGCATCTGATATTAGATGATTAATTTGCATTGAATCTGATATTAACTTGCAACCCAATACTACAGTAAATACCATGATTTTACATTAGAATGATAACACGGCCTCATATTCTAATTCATTATACGTTCATTGCAGGCCAAAAATGTTTCAATGGGGATATTGTAATGCACACGAGAATACATTCGATTCGTATATATTGACACCCCAGTTGTCCGAAACCCAGTTGTCCGAAACCCAGTTGTCCGAAACCCAATTCCCCGAAACCCAGTTGTCCGAACCCATTACTCCGAAAAATAAAGTCATAATTTACCAGAGAAAGGGGGGGGGCGTAGCTTACTTAAGCTTACGTCAGTTTCATGCCATGTATTTGGCCAAATTAATGGCATGGACGCATTCTGATATTCATAGATCTCTCTCTCACTTTGAATTGCATCCATTGCATGGCGTTACCAGAATGGCAGGAACGGGAGATTTATTTTACATTGTGATTCTAAAAAAGGTTATTAAACATGTTAAAACACAATATATATTACGGAACAGTTTATCTTATCTTCTTCAATCTCTTTTATATAGGCAAAATAAAATTTAACATTTTGAAACAGATAAAATAAGGTATAGAACTTTAAGAATAAAACAGTATACAAATTACGTTGTCAAAATATTTCGTCGCATTTAATTTCTTAGTCTCAGTCTCTTATCAAATCGTAAAAGAATAAAACATTCTAAACTTAATCACTTGGGATTTATGTTTCGGCATTCGTTTCAGGCATTTGTTTTTTATGTTCTTCTCCTGAAATGTATTTGTTTGACAATAATCAGAGAAAGTGCGTATACGTATAAATATGCCACGCAAACAAACGGGTGTGACTTCAATTTCTTGTCTGTCTGAGGACGTATTGGGAACGAGGTAGAATTAAAGAATTCTTATGAACAAATGTATTGGATAAGTTAATTTCTGATGGATCTGGATAAAATATATTTCAAAACTTCGTCAACACTAGATAACTTCATTTAGGCAGATATAGTATCTTGATATATTTGGCTATCATGCGTTTAAAATACGTTCCTAAAACTATGAAGACGTTGGGTGAGAAATATTGCTATTGTACGTTCGAAAAGTATTTGGTTGTATTTTGTAGTTCTCAAGTTACCCATGAACTTTCGTGGGCTAATTAACGTCTTGACTCAGCATATTTAGCCTAATTTTGCAATGATGTCAACGTGATTCAAATGTTATGCTGTCGTGATTCGCAGAGGTTGCGACAAGATTCGTTTTAAGAAATTGTATTTTTTGATAAGATCCCCTAATTTTCGGAGAACTTGGTTTCAGACAACTGGGTTTCGGAGAATTGAGTTTCGGACAACTGGATTGACCCCTATGAGGGTTGATCATACATCAATTGAACATGGAGATTTTCCTGTACACTTTTCCCAAACATGTGGAATAGACTAGATGCGAGTAGAAATTATCTTGATTTATCCTATGCCAAGTAGGGTTTTAGGGAGATAAGTTGGTAAGATATATCCCGTATCCTGATTTTGAGGTTTCCATATCAAGAACCTCCATATCTCCCGTCATATCTCCCGCTTCGGTGCATATCTTCCCGCTTCGGGTCGTATCTTCCCGCTTCCAAAAAGTGAAAATGCAATAAAATGACTTTGCATATGAATGATTTGTTTATTTTTTACACCTTGTGCTACTGAAAACTCTACTTGGTATAGGATAAAGCAGTTATGTACGGTCGGTTTGAATATTGGGTTCATCCCTCGTGAGATATGCACATCTACTTTCTGTCCCTACGGTCCCTCAGGTAGATATGCATATCTCCCTCTGGAAAAACCCCGCATCCAAAACCTCCCAGTACATAACCCGTATTTATCCCATGGTTACAAGGATATAGATCGAATATCACGTGAAGATATAATTGATACGTGGATGAAGATATCATATTTTAGCAAACAATTCCCAAATCATCGAATATCACTTTTGAAACCATCGAATATCACTTTTTGAAAGGTGATATTCGATGGTTTCAAATTGATATTCGATGGTTTCAAAAGTGATATTCGATGGTTTTGATTTTTTCAATTTTTTTTATTAATTCAGCAAAACGATTGTTTATGAATACCTAGCAAGAGCTCAAAAAGTTCAATCATCTATTTATCTCAAAAAGACCTCAAAAACTGAGCTTGAATTAGAAATATGTCTTCTAAAATCTTCCTCGCCTGGACCTGATGGGATTCTACCATCACTTATTAAGTCTGTAAGACAGTTTTTAATTGATCCGCTCTTGTATATATTTAACTTATCTTTTAAATCTGGTATTTTCCCAGACGCCCTCAAATTGGCCAAAGTAACACCTGTATTTAAAAAAGGAGTCACTACAAATCCTTCGAACTATAGACCAATTTCAGTTTTATCGGTATTTTCTAAATTGTTAGAAAAGCTAATGCACGCCAAACTCACTGGTTTTTTAGAACGTTTTGAAATTATTTTTACTTATCAATTTGGATTTCAGAAATTCAACTCTACCTACATGGCCATTTTAAATTTCATTGAACAAATTCGAAAATCAACTGATTTGGGGAAAACGAGCATTGGCATAACATTAGATTTTTCCAAGGCCTTTGACACTATTAATCATGACATTTTGATACAAAAACTTGAATATTATGGCATCAGAGGAATAGCTAAGTCCTGGTTTGTAAGTAATTTAAAAGACTGCAAACAATATGTCACCATTAACAATTATGAATCTAAACAATCATCTCTAAATTTTGGTGTTCCGCAGGGCTCGGTACTTGGACCACTATTATTTATTCTTTACATAAATGATCTGCCTTTTGTTGACCCTAATCTAAAATTTTTTATGTTTGCTGATGACACCAATCTTCTTGATAGTGATTATGATTTAAATGAACTTATGACTAGAACTAATGCAAACTTGAATTCAATAGATGACTGGATAAAAGCAAACAAACTTTCACTTAATATTGGCAAAACCAATGCTATTCTATTTGGACCCCAAAAAAATCAAACAAATCTGAATCTCAAAATACGCAATGATAACATAAATTTCCGGGATAAAATTGACTTTCTTGGAATTATTATTGATAAAAACTTGAAATTTAAAGAGCACATAAAATCTATTGAAACAAAGATTTCTCGCGTCATTGGTTCTCTTTATCACATTAAACATCTACTTCAAATAGACAGTTTCAAAACAATTTACTACTCATTGATACACTCTCAATTAAATTATTGCAACATAATCTGGGGTAACACACTTAAATCATTTTATGATCGTCTACATAAACTGCAGAAACAATTCTTAAGGCTAGCTTTAAATAAGGATAGACCTTCTCACTCCGCTCCCTTATTTGAAGATCTTAACATATTAAATATTTTTGATGTCAACAGATATTGTACTGGTCATTTCATGTACAAAATCTTTAATAAGCACCCCAGTCTTCCAAAAAGTCTATTTCAAGACTTGTTTGATATCAACATTAATATTCATCATCATTACACAAGACAATTGCATTATTTTCATATCCCTAAATGCTCTAAACTTTCCCTTCGCTATCTAGGTCCTAATCTTTGGAATGCTCTACCACATGATATTAAAAAATGCTCCACTCTAAATATTTTAAAATCTTCATATAAAAAACTACTCATCTATCGATAATGTATAATACCAATATCATACTATACTGTTGATTTTATACTGATACCTGATTTTTGTAACATTTTTACATTGTACATCCTTAGATTAATTGTTATTACCATTTTTATATACCTACATGTAACATAATATAAGTGTTTTCTTTTATATGTAGTCTAGATGTCATTTTAATTATTTCTGTTAGACCGCAACATATACCCACTAGGGTGTCTAGCGGCTTGTTTTTATAGTGTATATTATATAAGAATTATGAAATAAATTGAATTGAATTGAATTGAATTATATATTTATTATATATTTTTATTTTTTGGGATCCTGTTTTTACGGCGTTCGCATTAAATACAAACCACTCTGTTACGTCACGTATATGACGTTCGTTGAATTATCGCAATCAAAATGTCAGACGAAATGGAATTTCCATTACAATTTATCTGACTATTCAATGTTCGCTGGATAATAATTCCCAATGGGATAAACGGACAATCCTATAGTTTTTCAAAAATATCACTTATATCCACTCATGGATATCAGTATCTTCACTCATTCGCTGCGCTCACTCGCGAAGATATCAATATCCACTCATGGATATAAGTGATATTTCAGAGCCATAGGATATTCCTATATTATCCCATGGTTAAAAGGATATAGATCGAATATCACGTGAAGATATAATTGATACGTGGATGAAGATATCATATTTTAGCAAACAATTCCCAAACCATCGAATATCACTTTTGAAACCATCGAATATCACTTTTTGAAAGGTGATATTCGATGGTTCTAAAAGTGATATTCGATGGTTTCAAAAGTGATATTCGATGGTTTTGATTTTTTCAATCTTTTATTATTAATTCAGCAAAACGATTCTTTATATGTTTTTTATTTATTTGGATCTAGTTTTTACGGCGTTTGCATTAAATACAAACCACCCTGTTACGTCATGTTTATGACGTTTGTTGAATTATTGCAATCAAAATGTTGAAATAAATAAATCTTGTTGAAATTTATCTGACTATTCAATGTTCTCTGGATAATAATTCCCCATGGGATAAACGGACAATCCTATGGTTTTTCAAAAATATCACTTATATCCACTCATGGATATCAGTATCTCCACTCACTCGCTGCGCTCACTCGCAAAGATATCAATATCAACTCATGGATATAAGTGATATTTTTTCAAAGCCATAGGATATTCCTATATTATTCCATAGTTAGCATGATATCCATAGGATAACATGTCAAAATAAAAACGGTATTTTTGAAATCAGTGGTAAAATATGATATTTTTGGCAAATTTTCACTTAACCATAGCATACGGTGTTTTAGCCATGACATGCGGCGCCGTATGCCATGGTAAATTGTTTGATAAAATATGATATCTTGATCCACATATCAAATATATCATCATGTGATATTCGATCTATATCCTCCTTGCAACCATGGGATAAAGCTTTACGCCCCGCTCCAAGCGGGCAGATGTAGTATATCTGCCCGCTACGTCATAATCGCCGCTTGCATATTTGTTCATAATTTGTAACGTTCGCGGAATGACTGTAAACGGCAATGGAGAAAACACAGACAATCAGGGTCTGTTTGATAGTTAAAAAAAGGGAAAGGGCATCCACTTTATCAATAAAAAATTCGAGAAAATAAATATGGGATTATTTGAGAGAACATGAAAATCCGCCCACGGCCAAGAAAAAAAAACTGGACATGAATATTCTAAAATATTTCCACGATTTAACAATGTGAACCAGATGACCAAGATTGGTATGGGATAAACATATTATCCTATAGTCAGGATATTGGGATTATCCCTTGGCCAATATATAGGGGTTATGCAATTGGAGGTTTTGGATACAGGGAATATCCCGAGGGATATACAATATATCTTCCCGAGGGACCGAAGGGACCAAGGGAAGACATATTATATATCCCTCGGGATATTCCCTGTATCCAAAACCTCCAAGTGCATAACTGTTGTATATAGTTTAGCATGATATGTACTTCTTTCTGTAACTGGAATACGATTCTAATATACAAGCAGCACATACGTATTCCCGGGGAACCATAAATATTTTGTGTAGTGTGTGGACATTTTTCTTTTCATTTCTCTAAAATCAGATTATTCTCATAAAATTCATACAAAGTTGGGCCTAAGCCTCTATTTTCGTATTCTGCATGTTAAGATATTTATAATGTAAAACCTAAGAGATAAATTCAATGTCTTCAGTTGAGAATAAGTATAAGGTAAATGTGTGAATTCTGCTTGTTGTTGCACTATTTTTATAATAAACAAGGTTCGATACGCAACACTGAATAGACTGCAGTCATAGCTTAGTTGTAAAGAAAACAAAAGAAGTTGGGACGTGGTCATGCTTGAATATGTTTCTTTTATATAACACCGTTTGCATTCGTTGAAATCGGCCTGCATTAATTTCAAGAGGTGGTCGGTGTACAAGGGCATATATTTGAGTTATTGGTTTAATGATAAGTATGACCTATGAGTGGGTAATGTTTTACAAATGCATGAAACAAATACTCCAATGGCCTAATCTCAATTTTCCTGCATAAACTATTACATTGAAATGATGGTCATTTGCTCTCTAACTTCCGCACCGCATACGTAACTTCGTAACAATTCAATAAGCCAAGACAGGACCGCTATAATCGCTACATGCCAGTGTATATGGGTTTGGCAGAAAATGCGACAAGAAACAACAATGATACAAATTTTAGAATAGTCCCAAACAAAATAGGCAATAATTCTGATGCAGTTATTATAAGTACTTAAAATATCCTAAACTATAAAACAAATTATCTAGACATTTTAAAAATTTCATCTTAATGATAGGTAACTCAAATGTTTAATGATTTCGTAATTACAAGAAGTGTGTACTGTTTCTTTTACCAATATTCCCTTTCTTTTGTATTCCTATTGTTGTTCTTTTTTTAGAATAGTCCGACAACTCCCTTCTGGCTAAAAATTCTTTCCAAATCATGCTATTTTCACCATTCTGAGTACTTTTCAAGTAATATTGGGCCAAAGTTGACAAATGTGAGTTACTTTGGAATTTTTGGATAAAAATCCAAATGCAAAAGACAAAATATACAAATTACAAAAGCTTCGTTTTCATACACTGAAATACATTATTCCTTCAAGACTTTTTTCCACACGTTAATTACTGTTTTATACCGCTACTCATAAGTAACATTGTTCTTGATATCATAACACTGTATCTATATTCATATCTATATCCGACTTATTTTTTGATTTGTTAGGTAACTTGATCATTCGCAGAGTTCATTGTGGCAAGCTTTATTTATAAATACGTTTTAATTAGCAGTTTCTGTGACTGATCACACAGCTTAAAGGCAATGAATTTATACTTATTGCGACAGCCTAATATATCATTTTAATATCTTATTTCAGGGGTTTCCAGATTAGTTTTCGCCTGAATCCTGATATAATGAAATACTTTTTTTTTCATTTTCTGATTAGCTTTCAGTGTTATATCAAAGCTTCTCAACAAAATAGTTTGGAATTTCTCGACATAAAGAACTCAGTGTTTATTAATTTTGTCGCCATTAAGCTTTCGATAAGAATCAACTTCACTCTTTCAATATCACTTTGATTTTATGGAGATGTGGTCACAACATAAGAGCAAAAACGTGCATCCTGTTTTTACCTTTCTGAAGTAAGTGGGCTATCAATCCTAATAAACTCTACTCAACCTCCACGTTCACATCTGCGTCAATCGGTGATATTGATAAAATGACTCTGGTCACATCTATTGGGTTCAGCTATTTCATTTAGCACGATGTTTAATAAATAAAACGCAATATAACAATCTTTGGACGTCACACCTATAGTCCACTATGCAATTAACATGTTTTTTCATCTCTGGAATAAAAAATTAAATAATAAAAAAATATTATACATGGACGTTTTTTAAAATATATCCATAAGCCAGTAATGTATTTTAACAAATAACTTGATTTTCCTGTGTGCATTGTACATGTACATCTTGTGTTAGCAAGTACGTGATAAGAAATATGGGAATAAAATGGCATTAAATAAAACTTTAACAATGCCATTATTCTTGACGCAAATTTAATAAATGACAAGAATAAAACATCATTTTTATGTCCTCACATAGCGAGGATTGTGTACTTTTGTACGATGGGATATACGATCAGAGAATATCGCAGACGCCAAATGGTTCAAGCTTCTAAACGATATCTAGTTCAAGGAAACCTACTTTGGCATTGGTGATCACAGAGTGAAGCAGGGTCTATATTGTGACAGCTGGAAACAAGGTCAATATATAAAGCTTATTGATGGAAGACAGAATCAAATTTAATATACGAGGCTTAAACTTGCACTGGTGGTTGAAAAAGCAATGCTAATAGATAAAGCTTATTAGTGGAAGACAGAATCAAATTTAATATACGAGGCTTAAACTTGCACTGGTGGTGGAAAAAGCAATGCTAATAGATAAAGCTTATTAGTGGAAGACAGAATCAAATTTAATATACGAGGCTTAAACTTGCACTGGTGGTTGAAAAAGCAATGCTAATAGATAAAGCTTATTAGTGGAAGACAGAATCAAATTTAATATACGAGGCTTAAACTTGCACTGGTGGTGGAAAAAGCAATGCTAATAGATAAAGCTTATTAGTGGAAGACAGAATCAAATTTAATATACGAAGCTTAAAGGAATATTCCTTGCCAGACCCTTTCTCTCTTGATATGGTAGCTATAATCA
Organism: Owenia fusiformis; assembly: GCA_903813345.2. NCBI lineage: Eukaryota > Metazoa > Annelida > Polychaeta > Sabellida > Oweniidae > Owenia > Owenia fusiformis. The sequence goes on along the minus strand of CAIIXF020000009.1, from coordinate 13,169,494 downwards.
TATATATATAGTTTCCATATTTAGCAAAACATGGGGAAATGTTTTAATATGGTCAATATTAAATATATTAAATATTTAATATGGTCAATATTGATCATTTAAAAATCTAGTGCTTATTTCCTGTGAGCTGCCATCTTTTAAGATTTCTTGCAGGAAGTGATGTCATCAACTCTCAACTTCTATAACCTTACCCATAACAGTATAGGAAAGTAGCACAAAATCACTTCTAGACAAGTGATCATTACTTTCTGTGCAAAAATATTTTCAAGGCTTGTCAACTTAGAATAAAAGAAGAGATTTTCAGAAGGATTAAATAAGATACAAAGTTGAAAAAGAATATTTAGCTGGTTTTGTAATTCTTAATAGCTCCTCACCTAATGCTATATTTCACAGGTGGTGGGAAAGAGCAATACCAATAGATGGAACTTATTATTGAAAGACAGAATCAAAGTCAATAGACGAGAATTTAAACTTGCATTGGTGGTGGTAAAAAGCAATGCCAATAGTTGAAGCTTATTGGTGGTAGGTAGAATAAAAGCCAAAAGATAAGGCTTAGACTTGCACGGTACATGGAGGTAGCAAAAAGCAAGGTCAATGGATAGAGCTTATTGGTGGAAGGTAGACTCAAAGTCAAAAGATGAGCCTTAAACTTGCACCGGTGGTAATAAAAAGCAAGGTCAATATATAAATCTTATTGGTGGAAGACAATAGTCATTTTATTATGAAATAATTTTGCTAATTTATAAATATTCCCGTGTAAAAGACAAAACATCAACACATCATCAAGTCTTATATTTTTAATCAAATAATTGCAGGTTCGTTGACTGTACTTTTACGACAACTTTTGTCAGATGATGGACCTCGCGTGTCGGATGAACTTTTTGCTAAATTGGTTAGTCTACAACAGCAGGCAGCTCGTGTGAGTGATCTAGCCACGCCCTTTATTGCGAAAAACGAACCTGAATATTATGCAAGTGAGTAAGGGTCTTCTAAGGCTAAAATTATTAGAATTAGTTACCATTTTAAGATAAAGAGCTAATTGACCTACATTTATAATAGTGCACTCTTAAAAATGAATTACTTGAGTATTTCCCAAGTATAAAAATTACTTAAAGTTAAATACTAAGTTTTACTTCATTTTACTTAGGTTTTACTTATATTGTCATTTTGAGTTTTTTAATTGCTTAATTATGTAAATGAGTATTACCATTACTACAGTAAGTATTTCAATTTCTCTCCTTGCATTAGTAAATTCACCATAAATTCAGAGTGCCTGTGAAGTCATTTTAATTTTTTTAAATTAATATATATATCATTGTTTTAAATTACTTATAATTACTTGTAATTACTTTGAATTACTTAAAAATTATTCAGTAGTTCAAGATTATTTAAGTAATTTTTTACTTAAAATGAGTAGTACAAGTTCTCAATATAAGGAAATCCAAGTAATATTTTTTAAGAGTGTGCAAGTAAAGTAAAATGTTAAATGATTTCTTTCTGTGACCAATGTCAATTAGAAATGTCCGGGCTTATCGAGATTATTCATTTTCGTTTCATAGAAATTGGTGTGATACTAGACCAAGGATTCTGGGAGATGGACTACACGAGCAGAGACTTAGATGAGAACCTTGTTCTACCTAGACTTGTTGCTGGGGAAGTTATGCGAGAAAATGACTCCGATAATTGCCTCGCAGAATTATTTGCAACAGGGTAAATACATGTATCATTTCGTTTTGTATGTTTGTTAGTGGGGCGCCATCTCGTACTCATTTACTCAGATAAATGGCATAAATGTAGCAATTATTCAGTTCAATGACACATTTGTAACAGCTACTCGGTTAAGAGTACATTTTTAAGTTATCTATATGTGTTACGTGAACATACACCGTAGTTAAATGACGCATGTAATTATGTTTATCAATTACTCATTTAAATCTCCAATGTGAAACAAATCACTGTGCCACAACTAGTTACTTTGACGGAACGTCAATGTAACAAAATCGATGAACTTCCTGGTTACGAGTTTTTTGTTTTCTCGATTTAAACCTACTTATAAGTCAAGTTGCAGATTATAATTTAGCACATAGCTAGAAAATATAGAATAAGCTTCGATTTGGAATTTGTTTTGTAAATGAAGTTGCAATTCATATATTTAGCCCCTCGCTTTTGTTACATTGACGAAAGTCCATTATACATGTATTACAAATGTATGTTACTTTGACAACTTACGTCGAATGTAACAAAAGCGATGGTCTAAATGCATGAATTACAGCTTTATTTCAAAATCAAATTCCAAACCGAGGGGATATCTAAAAGCTAGACTATATTGTTTAACTTTGTGCCAAATGATAACCCTCAACATGACTTATACGTAAGTTTAAATCGAGAATACAAAAAAACTCGTATCCAGGAAGTTCATCCATTTTCTTACATTGACGTTCCGTCAAAGTAACTAGTTTTGGAACAGTGACAAATACTCATTTAAATGATGCGTGTGTAACAATCACTTATTTAAATGGTCTATACTTCATAATTACTTGTAAAATGAACTAAATGTAACAATTTCGCTCTAGTGGTATGTCTGATATACCGTGCCAGATCTCGGAGCGGTGTTGGTTGTTGATGACTGCACCGGGATATAACCAGTATTCCCTCTCTCATCAGGTTTTCTATCTTCAAATTGGCAAACAGGTACTTTATACTTCTAAATGCAAGGATTCCACAATGTAAGGTCATATGTGACAACGTAACCGAGCGATGAGCTTATTTGAAATAATTTAAAGCGACCATTCTACATTGATCTGGATTCTGGACTAATTAAATAATCCTAAATGATATCTTAAATAATGAATAAGGAGATAAAGAGAAGACAATTAGATTGACATATATCCCGAGGGAAATATTATGCTGGACAATCCTTGGTCAATAATTAATGCTTAGCAGTAAAAGCCTATTATCCCTGTCTATTTCCAATAATAATACAAGATTTAATACCTAATGATTACACTCGAGTTTCCTCTAATCAATTGTAGACAATTCAGTAATTGTCAGGCTTATCATTCAAAGAATTAGGATGAATTATTCAGTTAAATGTTCAAAGCACTTCTAATACGATGTTCCTATTCTGGAGTAATTAATTTTGATTTACGTTTGTGTTCCAGTTTGGGTGTGCCAAGGAAATGCATCATATGCGCAAAATTAACAGACAGCATTCCCTGGACAATCTTGTTCAGGGGTTTTGCGCAAACATGCTCAAAGAAGCAAACCAAATTGCTGGCTCAAACTACCCTCCTACTTGGAGAGACTTATTCATGGAACAAGGTAACACTAATTGAGGATTATTTTGCCCTTTGATATTTACATTACTATTGACAGACTGTTGTAACTTAGTTAATTAATGAGAAAATTATATGGTTATTTCATTTCATTTATATTTCAATATATAGCTGGGTTGTGCGGCATGATGGGCTATAGGCAGTTCGTCAATCTGGATTGGCTCAGCAATATTCTCACATGGCAATATCCAAACGGTTGTTTTGGTCAAATTCTTCCTGAGGAATTGGGTAAGATAGATGATGGTCAATTTCAAAGTCCAGTGTTAGTGCTATGTAGTTTCCTCGAGAGTTATACTCAACTTTGAAGCTGCGTATTTAGAAAAATTAATTCATTTACAAAAAAGTTGATATCTAGAATTCTGCACTACAAATTTCTACAAGCCAAAGTGTGAAATTCTGCAAAAATTCTGCATTTTCTAAATTTTTTCTACTAGCCCTGCGTAACTTACATTTTACATTCAACATTTTTGAAAATATACTCGTACACAGTTGAACTTAGCTAGTAAGTATAACTATGTATATTTCAGATTTCGAAAGAACACATGCTCCCCATAGGTCCAAACGTGAGGAAAAAGTTTTGGAGGGAGGGTGTCTATCACACAGGACAGCTGTTGCAGTATGTGCAATGCCACAGTACATCAGATATATTCTAGAATTCATGGACACTAAATCTGAAGTAATTGAAGAGATAGATACTATCAATGTTTTGTCACCCAAGTCTCTCGATCAGTTCTGAAAACTGCAATGACGTTGTAGCATTCTTATATTTATTGATACTATAGAATTCTATCAGTTTTAAAATGTTAGATCGTTAACGTTAAAATGAAATAAAAGCATAAGAAAAAGCAAAAATAAGTTAATATAATTGTTTTCATGAATTCATAACAAGTAACTTGAACATATTATGAAAGATGTCAGGGTAATACCTTTGGCTATTTTCACTCATTCACAAGACATACTAAGTTTATAGTTATTTAATTATGAAAATCATTTCGATATGGGTCGGTTTTTGAAGTACATCTGTGTTTTGTTTGACCGCGGAGCGCGTGAATTGCGTTTAAAGATGTCATTTTAAAAGCAAAAAAGGCTCCAAAACGTAATAAAATATGTAGTTTGGATGTTCATTTATGTCTGTGGATTATATTTTATACCACAAACACTTATAAATACCTGAAATTTGCAATAAAAGTGCCCAAAAATTGTTGTTTCGAAATTCCCCATTTTTCCTGTATTGCGCTAGTCACGTGACCCTTACGCGTAGCAGGCAATGCCTAGTATTACAGATATTACAGTACATATTTCAACATGTTCAATATGGCAAACATCAGCGATTCTGACTCCCGGGTTCTGGGAAATCTGGCTATATATAAATCGGCGAGAGGGTGTTATTTAAGGAGGACAATTTAAGGAGGGGAAATATGTCCAAGTATGCCAGTAAAAGAGCAGATATGGACTTTAGACAAGTACTATGACGGAGAATCAACTAAAAAATGTGCGTTCTGGAATGAAGACCCGTTGCCATTGACTGAGAATCTCAGCGATCCTATAATCCTACTCAGTTTGAATTTAGACGCGGAAAACACTGCAAAGTTATCAAATTTAGAAAATATGGATCTTGTTTTTGAGTGGCTTAACAAGCATTCGGATACAAGACTTGGCGCTATCTCTTGTCAAATACACGCAGACTTGCAGTAAATTGGCCATTGCAAATTGCAAAATCAGATCGTCAAATTAATCGCTTCGTTTTTAAACGTATGCTTCATATCTTCATCCAAAACTTTAGGATTCGATAGAGATAAGTTAAAACTTGTACAGGAAGAAATGGGAGATCCTACCTTAATTTAGAATCGCTGATTTCTCTGGACAAATTCCGAGAAGAAATTGTTCAACATCGCGATCAGCTCAGACTAAACTTACATGTCGTGCATGTCACTCTGAACTCACGTGATAAAATACGGCATTTTGATTGGTTACTACTCGTGTTGTCATGACGCGAAAAACAATAGTAAACACTGAATATGTTAATGAACTGTCATATATGGAGCAATTGTCTTTCTGATTGGTTAACTTTACACGCCTCCTAAATGAATATAGTAGTCGTAGTAAATGATTCATTGATAACTCTGAAAGTGGGCGTGACCAGCTTTATTTTGACACCAAATTCAAGATGTTTCAAATAAAAATGGCCTCGCAAGACGAGGTTGAAATATCGGCAGTTTGATACTGATATGGTCTACGATAGATCAAAATTGACTGCCCCGCGTCATATGTCACGTGAGCCTATATTTGTTGAAAGATGAAAGAGATAGTGACACTTTTTAATCTTAAGTTAATACCAATATTACAAACACATATCTATTTTTTTCATTAAATATTTATTTCTTCATTATACATACATTTGTTTTACACTGCATTGATTTATTTTTGCAAAACCTTTGCTATTAGATCTTTAATTTAGACTATTTGCGTTTTATCTTGGCAGTTGGTTTTTCTGCTGGTTGTTCCAAAATAAGTACGCAAAATATGAAGCAACGAGAATTGCAACTACAACCATCTTAACGATTTCTATTTTTTAGCAAAGAAGTCCTTATGCCGTCTAGTCGTTAAAAAATTCTATTGTTAACCTTCATTGGTAACAATAAGATGAATATCGATGTTGTCAAAACATTCAAAACAAATAAATGTTAAAAATGGCTATTTTTTATGTAACTGAAAATAGCTGAAATTAAATAAATGTTTGCTCATTATTTTATGTATAGTTTTTTCTTTTTTGTTTTTTTCGTTATGCTGTCTAGAACTTATAGACTGTTTACTCCCAAGAAATTTCGTTCAGTGTAGGTTTAAACTGATCACGGTTCGCATGAACATACATACAAGTAAATAAATAGTATTGATGATGGAAAGCTTGACAATTGCAGAATAAAACAAACATGTCATGCTATTTTCGTTGAATACATGTGGCACTTTAACAATATGGTATTCAACTGGTTCTTATGGGTTCATGGAATATCATTTGTTAATAAACATTTGTAAATACATTATTCTTCTGAACATTTGTAAATTACTAACTCTGCCACCGATAAACCATACATCTCGGTCCATCATACATGTACAGTTATAGTTAAATTAGCTATTTCTGAGGTAGACTGCAAAGTGAATTTCAATGATTCAAGGGAACCAGGGTAAAGTTTATCACCCTCTGGATAAATCCACTGACATTGCTATAACAAAGAAACAAATCATTATATTAAAAAGAAAGTTAACAAGTATTCATAGATTACACCAAAATATTAAACATTTTACAAACATGGAGCAAAAATCTGACCATATTGACTATTACTTTATAAACTTGTGTCATCATATTTCAACTTGTTTGAATACTGTAATAAATTGTTTTTGTCAGAGGTCAACTCACAAATGGCAAGAGTTGTACAGTATGCCGAACAGTTTCAGGAAAATAGGAAAACAGCTAATTTAATTTGAAAATAAGGAAACGTTAACAACAAAGGTAAGATTGTAAACAATAATTTTATGAGTATATACTGTTTATTGGTATTATGTAATAAGTGTTAAAACATCCAAAATGATTGAGATTTACAAATTCTCGATTTATTTCTAAATTTCCTTAAGGTAAACTGAATCAATTATGATTATCTTTGATACTGTTTGTTTATTTGATAAAATAATTGCGTTTACGTTTTATAAAAAGTGTAGGTTGCCTCTAATACATTGTTGTACATTGTCCATCGGATTCTATCAGTAGCACCAGGGATATGTTCGTGGCCATACTCTGTGCATGTCTTGCACCTCTTCTTCGGGCTACGGAAGTTAAACGTGAGTAAACAGCACACGGCGTTCAAGTATTGCATTTTTTCTAAGAGTTCAGATTATATAATCAATTTTGAAAACAATACATCTGTTTCCTCTATCGCAATAACTGACACATTCGTCCTCATATTTCAGCAACGCCATACAATTTATCTGAAGCAGAAATGGGTGAGTTATAAATTTTAAAATATGGATACATATCCTTCAATTCGATGAAACTTGATTTTTTTGTCATGTAACTCATATTTCAGATAATGCAACTACCGACTAGTGTCATTTTCACTATTTCATTATAATTCCTCAAGTTTAGGATCTTTCAAGGCTTCTTCATTCCATATGCTGATTCCTATAAAGGGATCACGTGTAATTGAAAACGATAAGTGATGAGTATATTAAAAATGCTAATAAATATTTATGTCGAAGAAGTATTCAGATCATTTGGTACATCCATTATCAAACTGAAAAAATGTCTGTTGTCTTGAGCACCATGATGGAGGTTCTTGGTTTTATTCCAGCCAAATGCCTTGAAGGTCCTGGTTTATTGCCATTCCCCGGGGATTGTTGTCATTTTATCATGTGTGGAGAACCACGTGGTTATACAAACAATGGTTGGAAGTTTATATGTCCGTCCTATCTAGCGTGGGATCCAAACCATTGCGTATGTACTATTGACACAATTGGATGCGCAGCAGAATGTGGTAAATTTAAGCGTTTTTTTTAAATTGATGAACTGTTGAATGTCGTTTTTTTGTACAGAAAAACTATACTTTTATTTCACCTAACAGAATAAATAGGGAATGAGACTATATAAACACGTTTTTAAGATTGCGATATTTAAGCTCATTTATGATTTGAAATGGTGCCATAGGATGTACTGTGGAAGGTGGTGTTCTACATTAAATTTTGACCGATATGCAGCAATCAAAGCAACACTAAATGCACAGATTAAAAAAAGTACTTATGCAAAATATTATCCGAGAAATACTAGATCCATCCCCTGTTGTACCTTGAACTATGCATTTCTTCCAGAACAAGTGGTTTTTGAAGCTCCGACGTGCCCCGAAGTTGTTAACAGACCAGGTAATATATTAACTTCAATGGCAATTTACTCATGCACTATATACACAAATGGTTAGAAAAACATAGCAAAACATAGTGTTTTGGCAAGGAGTGTGTGGACTTTTATACAAGATAAATCAAAATTAAGAATTACTTATAGAAAAATTACTTTAGGTTATAATGGCAATGATGATATCACTAAAGGATGAGTCTGGGAATGAGTCTGGGTATGGACTTAGAAAATATTGAAAATTGTAATGTCTGAAAAACCAACTCAATCACACATATTATTAAACTTCAATATCTTATCCTTCTGAGATTACAAAAATATCAATTTGTATCACAATTGATGAAGAATATTGGCATCAAAGACAGTGCATATCACTTTGTCAGAATTGAAAAAAAAATGGCAAATATCAAATGAATTATTTATGCAAAAAGTTTGAAACATATCTTCCAAAACATTGGTTACTTTCTTTGTATAGACATTGAATGATATTTCTGGATAAGTGAATTGGTGTTTATCTGGGTAATCAAGGGATTATAGTCACTCAAAGTTACTGAGCATCCAGTTTTGAGACTTCAATTGTGTTGGTGATGTTACACATATTTCAGTCCAATTCATGCTGAGCACAACATTTTGGTTTCAATTTTATAATCTCTATACATGACCCTGGTGATGAAGAGTCAGAATCAGTCAGAAAACCTAAACCGGAAAACTGTGCTCATTGTGAAAACTAAAAGTGAAGCAACTTTTTTCCTGATATTTCTTACATCAAATGGCAACCATCTTGTTTTTCCCGCTTCAAATTAAACTGGCGGGAAATTCAAAAATTTGAAAAAAATTTAATCCTTAAATATATTTCAAAAATATGATTTTCTTTTTAATTCTTCATTGGTCTTAAGTTATTTCTTCTTTGTATGTCATACATACAAACTATGACTATTTTTTTGTTTGTTAAGATACTTATTCTGACTCTCAGCAGGGGGTTAATTATGCATCAAAACTCATGAAAAAGTAAATATACTTATCAAATATAACTAGGACAGTAATAAAAACCATATTTCACATACATTTGACTGAGGGACCAAAAGGGCATATACCCAGAGACATCCTTTCCTGACTATTTTTCAGTGTAATTACATGTACATTATATACGATTTATAAGGTTTGCCTAGGACAGATAAATGACAATAATGTCAGATGTTATAATATTACACTCTTTGAGGAAAAAATCTAAAGCTAAAAGAAAAAATGTATTTTACCCACAATTTTGGAAAATAGGTGACACTATCTTATAATTGTAACATTGAAAATGTATTTGTAACATGACTTAATAAACAGAAATAATAATGAAAAAAATAAAAACATAGTAACTCCAAAGATCATCCAGACATAATCATACTTAAATGATTAATATATTCTGAATATATACTGAATGCTTTAATATTTTACAAAAAGACATTTCATAAACCCTGGCAGATTTTCAAGGCATTCATCAATTTATCACACAGCAAATACCTCCACATGTACCTATTTTAGATTGCTGTCTCAGGGAAACAGGCCAGGTGTACACACAGATTGATGGCACTCATTATATTCTACAAGGAGAGAACGAAGTTCAACAAGCCTGTCCGCCGGGCCAGAAGTTCTATATTGATGATTGTTGTTGCGAAGGAGAACCTGATATACCAAACCCGACGACGTGCTTGTACTTCAATTTCGATTCGGCTAATTTTGTTGATAAATACCACCATCAAGTCGCAACGGAGGAACTTGTTCATTTCATCGACATGGAGACAACTCCAATCAAAGAAAGGCCATTTGGAAACATCTACGGTGCAAAATTCCAAGAAGGAGCTCATATGAATGTCGGGAGGTTTAACGCAGGTTGGTTGGGAGATGAGTTTACGATTGGGTTTTTCTTCAAGTTAGAGGATATTACAGAGGATTTCGTTATGGTCCACAACGGAGATATTGATGGTGTCGGGGCTAGTGTAAAGATAGAGTTCATTGTGTGCCCTGATGGTTTGTTTGTTGTGGCTGGCGTCCATGTGTGCGATCGAGTAGAAGATGTTGTAGGAAAAGTGGTAAGACAACATACATACGGTAATGTTTAATCTGAACATTTTATTAAAAAGTATACGAAAATATTAAATAAATGAATTTCCCCAATGTCTTTTGAACGAGATACTGAAAGAAATGCATTGTAGTACACATTATGATTGGCCCCTCATTATATCTATATTGTAGCCAATGTATATTTAATATGTAAGAAATGGTAGTTGCCAAAAGGAAAATGCTTATGGGCTATCAATTAAAGTACATGTAGATTGTCACAAACCTGGTAATAAAATGTAAAGGCGTCCCTATACTCAGACGTCTAAGATTTCAAAAGGTACATCTTACCCAGTTCAAGGGGTGGGGGATTACTATAAGGTGAACATATGCCTGTGTTTTTAAAACATTACATCAGTTGGCGGGAAAAGCATGAAATGTCATATAATTGTTATCTCAGGATCCCTACGTGGTCGGTAGCTGGGCGCATGTTGCGTTTCGGTATAACAAAGGTACTTTGAGACTGAAAGTTGTCACCACAGATGACTCTCCACGAACCATCGCTTCACGTGGTGATTTTGAACCAGGTTTGTACTCAGAACAAAATCTTTCTTGATGAATATAACGGAGCAAGGGAAACAAACCGATTTGATGTCATTTCAACAGCATTTGCAACTCTTTTTATTATCTTCTTAATAGCACCCCAATTATGCCATATGTGGTCATAGATATTTGCCTGGTTGTAAACCATAATGAAAGAACGTAACAATAGTACAATAACGTCATTTCTGCGGGCAATATAGTGAAATATTTCACTATTTTGCCCGCAGAAATGACGTTATTACTATTATTACCACCGTTAATGACCAGGGCTGAAATAGCAAATTTGAAATAGAAAATCTTACGCACTGAACGATATCACTTTTCCCGGGAAACATAGCCGGGCGGATAATGTCATTATTGCCCGACTAAAGTCATTAACGCCCGACACAATATTGCTCACGTCAATATAGCAATTTAAATGCCTTCTCGACTAGTACTAAAACCCCTAGAACAGGCCCTGCAAGGTGGTAATAATGTATATTGGCCCTTCTGGATCAAAAAACCCAATTTCGAAAATTGCATCCTCAAATTTTAATAATTTGTTCACAATTACTAGATTCAATGAACAACAATGACCTTATCAAAGTACTGCAACAGTACAATACACGTGCAGAGCAAGCAATAGATGATTTTCAAGAAGACTTGACGGACTTGAGAGCAAAGAGTCAATCGGATGATTCAAAAATCGAAAAAATTGATGAGGTAAGAATTTGTTAAGTATAAAAGGAGAAAAGTAATGTATTTCTATAAGAGAAACGTGGTAAAACTGAGAATAAAAAAGATTCTAAAGAAATATCCAATGTCACTGAGCTTGTATTCGCGAATGCAAATAACGGCTGTCGGCTACCAGATTAACCTACTATTAAATAATATGAATGGAAAAGTGATTGTCATATTTTTTATCGGAGTTTCAAGAAAACCGCCCATCTGTTCATCTTGAGACATTTACATATTCAAGGATAGACTCTGAGTGCTAAGGTTTGATAAGGCTATCAGCATGATGGGTGAATTTCGTGTCAGCCATTTTGAACTCTTGATAGAAAGTGCAATATTTATCGCAGTGTGTCTTGTTTTTTATTTTTTATTTTTAGCTAGCCTCAACACTGGATGATATGAAGGCTTCCATTGTTGCACTTGGTCCGTTCCTAAATGATGAAAGGGACGGCACAAACATAAGGTCATTTAGGGACTCTAAGAAGTTTCTGAAAAGAATTCGACTTCGCTGTTTAAATGCCGGGCGTGGTTCATTTCCTACCGTAAAAGATGTACAACAGATTCTCGATACTTTCAAGTCCCAGTACTTCAATCTTGTTAATCTAATTTCTCAATTAAATGGAAAGTATAAAAAAATATGTGATCTCGAGGAGTCTGGCCATTTCAGCGCACTCAACAAAAAGCTGCTGAAGAAAATGAAAACTGTGAAACGGAAATTAAGAAAGGTAAAATATACTGACTGAATAACTGAATAAGTGTGAGTACGGTTAAGGTTTAGGGTATATTCTGCAAGTTTACAACCACTTAAATTTATATTCAACCTTTTCAATACATTCAACACATGTACAAATAATTGCAGGCGACCTATGCATTCGCTCAAGAGGACTTGGATAATAGAGATGGTTTCGGCAAAACTCTTGAAATATGGATGGAGGATGCTGAAGTTTGTATTGAAGTGTCTAAACTCCTTCAAAAGGGTCGAAGGAAACGGGATATTGATGAACAGCTGAGAGTGAGACGAGGTATGCGTTTGACTCTCTCGGGAAAAGCAATATAAAGATCAAATGGTGATTTACAGACCGAGACTTCGACTTGATTTAACACTCACGTTTTCTAATATGTCATATATTTTATTAAGATGATGGATATGGGAAACCGAACTTTAACATAATTCCAACTAAGTTCGATTTGAAGTTCGGGGAAAATCTTGACGGATCCCTTGACGAGGTTAGTTTTCATTAAAGTAAATTATATGTTTGAAACAATGCACTTCGATTTTTTGTGATGTTATTTTGTGTTTCTGTGTTTTCTGATTGTAAGGATTGACGATGTATGATTTGATTGAACCTGTGGTTTTTATTGCGAAGATTATTCTTAAATAATGGAAGTGAGCGCCAAACACTGTTTTCATACTTTAATATTTGTTGGGAATGTTGGTGATTTGTCTTCTTCATGGCCGTTTGTAATCGGTTGTAGATGTGTCTTAATCTAAACTTGCGTCGTTTGACACTTTAGGTTGTAGTTTGCCAGTTTGCCTACACAGACCGACAAATAGACGATCTGCAGGATCGAGGGGAAGTGACCCTTGAGAGTGGCACTATCTGAACAACATTGTACACTGTCCTATATATGAGATAAACAATCATGTTATTGTAACGCATTTATTTTTCTAATTTTGTTAACTATAATGTTCTTTGAACATATAACCATGTATCCATCCGACATTGAATCAGCATTTTCATATTTGACGATATTCAGGTTTGCCATATATATGTTTCCTTAGTTTATACTTTAATTGATTCCTAATATTTAACAATAAATATTATTTTGATACTCAAATCATGCCCTTGATCACTTTCATCTTGTACAAAATGGTGCATACAGCAGCCAATTTTCTCCAACTTTTGACAGGATCCAAGGAACGAGAACAACATCATGCTATATTTCATTTTGGAATATCCAGGGAATGTTGCCACAAGGTTTAGTTCAAATTAAAGTTATGTTAGACTTTTAACTGTAGAATATAGGGCATAGAAAATGCAACGGTTCGTGAAATATATAGGCATAATACAGGTATATTTAACTGAGCTTAGCAGAGCCTTTGTTTATGACCCCTTTCCCTGATATAGATATCCGACGGTCAGTGACTGCTTCACAGTTTAAAGAAACAGTTATATTCTACAATTCATCAAGAATGAGAATAAACAGCGTTTATTTTAAGTATTACATGTTACAATGTAACGTAGTCTCACAATGTAATGTAGTTTTATTCATTTGGAGGTGAATAAATAACTCTACCCATTTCCTGAAGATCATCGGTGTCCGAATCCGGATACCTGAACAAGCAGATCAAAATCTACAACAGCAAAATGTGAAATGCATTACAAAGAATTTAATACTTAATTTAAGTATAAGAGGGTCATCAAGAAACGCCCTGTAACTTAATCCATTGGAAACAAGAAAAGCTCGGAACTAGTCAGTACATTTACATGACAACATGATTTATATATTCGCTTACAAACATACAGTAATGTTCCTTGACATATTAGATGCCTATATTTTTCAAGCATCGATGAAATGGCTTCTCGTTGAATACAGAGAGTATTGTGAAAAATCATACCTGGTCCATACTGCCAACTAAATCATCTCCGAAAACAAGTGGAAACTTTGTTTGCTTTATGTTATTTGGACCGGGCACTTCGTCATCTTTAAGAGATATAAAAAACATGACATATGTTATAAAGCTGAATAAGGCTTTAATTATAATGATTTAAACATAGTCATGTTTATTAATTTACTTTTCTTATACATTGTCTGAACGCATCCACAACATACAATGTACCACAATAACACAATGACATAATATTAAAGTCAACGATAAATCGGGCTACGTATCGTATACCGCCGTGTTTACATTAGGGGATTTTTTATTTAGGTATGCAAGCTATATCAAGATTAGGCCTTCATGCATGTACTCGTGTGTACAATCAGCATGCCCTTCAATATTATATAAACCAGGCTATTCAAGTACTACATAATGTACACTATTTATGTGTGTACTACATGGGAATACAATTCCCTGGGAAACAAAACACAAATACTTTTTTATATGTTCAAAATGAGCCATTCGATTGATGCATACACTCAATAGCTTCATAAATAATATCTGCAAAGTATATCTAATAGTAATTTTCAATTTCAATGGTGAAACTTGCCTGGTTATGATAATACGGGAAATCAACACAGGACGAAGATTGTTCACCTCCCTGGCTTACCTCTGAAGCCTGTACCTTGTAATCTCTTTATATAGGTTAGCGAGAGCGCTGCACCTGCGCAGTTATAAACGTTGGCGCACACTTTAAACATAGGGGATTTAATATATACAGAATATCACATCATTTTGAGTGATATCATTTTTATCGCCGAGTTGATATCATTTGATATCTACGAGGCGATAAAATGATATCACGAGAAATTATGTGATATTGGGTTTATCCCATGATTACAATCACCTTGTGATGTTCTGATCCAATTTCCAGGACATTGGCAGACAATATAAACTAGAAATTAGAATACCAATTGAACAAAATATGCACTACTTTCTGTACATGATATAGTGCGTCATAAATACCATTTTTAATCGTTAGTTAGCAGCGTTCTAATCAAGTTATATACACAATCGTAATTCAATACACCATTGAAACTTAAAAAGAATAAATTAACGGACCTATTTTCTCAAAAGAGAATAAATTATCTGACCTAATTTCCAACAATATTGTGGCGCGAAATGCAAATGTGATATCACACGGATATGCGTGAGATAAACGATATCACACGCATATGAGTTTGATAAACGATTTTCTGGAAAATATCACACGGATTTCAGTAATATCAGAAATATCAATAGCCGTTATTGTAAAGATAACACATTAATCGTGGGATAAAATATTTTATGATTTTTAATTTTTATTCCTGAGTGGATATCGACCATCACATTAAATTTTCACCTTGGTTGCGGAATGTCAGAAATTCTTCAAGAATTTTTACTCTGCGGATTCAAAAAGGCCATATGTAGCTTTACCATGAAAAACAAGTAAAACGATGACATGGAAACATTAAAGTTGTACTAAAACCAATTAAAGAATCCCTTATTATCTTGTTTTAGCACAAATATCATCCCATTTGTTATGTTGACTACAAAGCTTGTGATATTCCCCCCAAAAACACGATTTATTAAGATAAGACTGTCAACCTCTGAAATGTTGTCATTGTTGCGCACTTTTTGAGGTCACCTGACCATGACGTACCGTGTGCCAAGTTATTCTGGCGCTAAATCGAAAAGTTGTTGTTGCAAACTACTACGAAGGCTGGACCAAAGTGGAAATAAACATTAGTTTCATTCGCACCCATTCCAATAGCCAAATAAATATTTTTAATTGATTAAACTTCACAAAAAGAAATTCTTGAGGAAAGAGCACTGCAATATTATTCATTACATATTCAAGGAATTGATTGAAATCCATTTGTGAAACCGTATATCGATAACTGAAAATGTTAACCCAATAATTATATTTTGGCCTTGCAGCATTACATTCGGGTTGAACAGTTTTAATCCCCAAACACTGGCAATGTTTGCTGTTGTTTAACTTACATGCTTTCATTAGCGTTTCAGCTCGACTGATTCCGCACTCAATTGCAGGTGATTTATACCCTTTTCAAAATTGATGAGAATAGCCCCAAACATGCAATAATTGGCTCAACATAAGAGTGAATAACTCGATTTTGAAAGCCAGGGTTTCATTTTTATCTACAAAATCGTATTTCGCGGCAAATTGTTTCAACCACACACGTCATGTCACGTGACGAACAATTTCTGCTCTGAAAATGAAATCAGTTTTGCCGCGAAAACAGACACGTGCTGACTTTATATCACCGATATCATGATAAAATGAATATTTGGAATTGTTGATGGTTCACCATCGTAAAGTGTATTTGGAATTGTTGATGGTTCACCATCGTAAAGTGTGGCTTTCATACGGTAAGATAGCATTAATATCTCCAAATCGAGTAAAATGGTTTGAGTACAACTTTAAAATCAATTTCGGCGCTCAATTTATTTTCGATGCCAAATTCAAATCTTATTAGTGTCTATCGGATTGGATTGGATATCACGTCATATCAGCTGGATACGATTTTAGTCGAGCATATAAGAATTATTTTGTGTTGTTATCTCCATAAATACCTAGTATAAAATATAATACCGTTAATATTATATTGTATCATAACACAATAACAATACGCTTGAATCAGGTGAACCATTACGATCATTTAGCTTACTTTGTTGATGTACGCACCTCTCTTTACCCTAAATTGAGCACTCCGCTTTCCTCTTCCAACTGTAAGTGCATTAGCCTTAGCAATGCAATCTTCACATTGCTCTATCCAACTGTCCCACTTTGCACCTTTCTCACCTTGGGCCCTAACTTGAGGATCTTCTGCACCCACTGCAGTCTTTAGCTGAAATAATATGACGATGAAAATAAGAATATAGTCCTGCACACACTCATAGAGGACCCAGATGTTAGGCAGTTTTTATGGCAGGTAAGCTACCGCAGAAATTGCCAATGTTTTTCGGCGTGCATACATGACTATGTATTAATGATTTATATTGTTCTCAACCAGTACATACCTTTCTAAGCTTGCGTTTAAGATATCGGATCTTTCTTTTGATATCTGATTTGCCATCAAGCCCATTTTTGTAATGTGTAGCATTTTGAAGGTCACACAATTTCGTGAATCCTTCACAAAGTGACCCTATGATTTCTTTAAGTTTCGTATACTCGATGACAAAATTATCCAGCTTCTTTTGATGCTGAACGGGATCTGGAAGTCTCCCTTTTCTCGTTTTCTTACATTGGTTCTTCAACATTCTTACATCCTTCTTTGCATCTTTGAACTCTTTGTAACTCGGGCTGCCGGTTCCTTCTATGTATGTTTCCAAACTGCCCAAGCTGCCTTGTAATTCCTCAAGACATTGCTCGATCTAAAATTTAATTTCAAGCATGATTATTGCACTACACTAGAATATTGCAAATGACCTTTCTGGAAATGATGATGATGTGACTATATTGACCCTACACTCTTTATGTACAGCCCATTAACAATTTTCCATAATTGATTCAGGGATATTTGTTATAATAAATTGTGATTTTTAGGAATGAACTATACAAAAATTATGAAAATAACAGGCCATTTTCATTTTCATTTCCATTTTCGATTTTAACGCTACCTTAAAGAATTCAAAATACCAAGACATTTTCTCAACTAATCAGATATCTGAAATATTTGCAATTAAAAGATCTAATCAGTCAATAACTTTTATTTCATCACCTCTTCAAGATCGGTTGCTCTGTCTGGTTCATCTATTTTCAACGTGGCGATGTCACTCTTGATTGATACAATTTCGTCTTGAACACGTGCGTTGTATTGTTTAACAAGCTTCTGAAGCTGTCCCAGTTTTAATGGATCTAGAACAAAGAAAAAACACGAAGCTTAAACTAGACAATGTCGTTTTTTTGGTCCGCTGGTTATTGGCGACTGACTCCCTTTTAATTTAGCGATAATTTATAAATGAAAGGAAAATTTAGAGCCCAAAGCCTGAAGTGGAATTTTTGATGGACATTAATAAATGAGTATATACCTGGTTCATCTACCTCTTTTGAAAGAAGGTTTATGGTTGAGACGCTTCCTGGAGTTCCATCGTACTTGACAACGTTAAGGTTCAACGTCCCGTCATCATACCTGAATACAATGTTTCCCCAGTCTCCATTCATATACCTACTCTGCGGGAAAAACACTTTCATTAATTCAAATTCATGATATTATTATATCATGTGCTGCTTTCTGACAGGGGAGTGGAAGGTCTACAAAGCCGTGAGATAACTTCGGATTACAGACTACTTGCGACCACTTGATTCATTAAAATGACCCATTAGATTAAATCCCCGATCAATAGTTTTGTTTTCTTTCTCCTTGATAATTCAGCCTATATCCAAGGAACATATACAATACCAACCATAAATATCCTACTCACATCAATTTCTTCAACAATATCTTCAACCCTGTCACATCCACATACGCCCGCTGCGATAAAGAGTCCCTCTGGACATGATATGAATTCGATTTTGATGCTAGCACCGACGCCATCTTCGTCGCCATTGTGTAGGATCAAGGTATCTCTAGTGATATCTTCCAGCCTAAAGTCAAATGATATCGTGAATTTGTGGCCAAACCACGCGCCATTGTAATGCGGAATCGCAAGGCGAGCACCTTGTTTGAATTGAACTCCGTATCGGTTGGATAACGGAACTGTCTCCAACACCGTGTCTGTGACGCTGATGAAGTTCAAGAGGTTTGTAATCGATTTATTACTTTGATCAATTTCGTCTGGGAGGGAAGGTGGGTCACCATCAAAGTTAAACTGCATACAGAAGTTTGGAGCAGTAAAGGTATCGCCTTCACAACAACAATCGTCCACCAAAAACACTTGTCCTAAAAAATATTATATTGAATATCTGAATAAAGATTATTCATACCACGCTTAGAGCAGATGTCTCATTTGTCAAACGCAACCCTCTAAGTAGAAATCAATATGAATGGTACCATTTGGAAATTTGACGGAAAGGGGTAAAAGGTGTCAAATAGATCATAGTGATCGAGTGTTTCGAAGTGTATGCGCTACTTTGAACATCGAAAGAAAATGTACTGTTGCGACGATAGAATTTCAAAATATAATTTCCTGTATTTTGTACTTTGTTATTTATTTGTTATTGCAATATGTTATAAAAGTCTGAAATGCTGCTGAAGAAAATGCAAATATCTAGTTCTTAGTTAAGATCGAAATCCAATTTTTGGAGCACCACACCTCAAACACGACACCACCCCAAGATACTTCGTTCTTTACCAATAATGTCGCTTGATAAGCTTAATGTAAAATGGTGTAAATTGCTGAATTCAGTTTCGAGCAATGTTGTTATAGGCATTTGAGTGAAACTGGTTGCACGTTCTTTGTCTTTCAAGCAATGCGTAAATACCCTACAATGGGGAGTTTAAGCTCACAACCTAAACGTGAACGGAAAATATTTTAAGCAATGTATTTGTATTGGCGATTGGTCATACGTATATGTTGGCGCTTCGATTTTATATGCAAGCTTAAACTCCCTAATACCTGTATACAATTGAAGTAGAGACAAACCTATTGGACAAGATTGTATTTCCGTTTCATTATCTTTATAGTACGAGGTGGCATTCACTGACGTAAAAACAATTCCATTACTTTCAAGACAGCATTGTTCTGAAGAATAAAGTAGTAAAATAAGGCATGAAACAGTAACTTGACATTCTGTATAGTAATAACCGTATCAATTGCGAAGAGATTGACATTATCAATCGATATTGATAGACTTTGTTAGACTGCTAGTATTAGAATATAGAGCAAACTTTCAAATTATTTGCAATTGGTGACTTATCTTTAAAATACCTGTAGCATTAATCGTGTCAACTGGCGGGCATGGCTTTGTTGTTCTTTTTATACTTGCTGGAATAAATACAGCATATCTGAACAATAACGATTCTCTCTCCAATATTTCCCTTTGTGTTAAATTGAATGATTTGTCGTTCTCCTCAATTGCTTTTACCTTTACACATCTAATTGTACAATTTACTTGTACAAAGGAAAGTTTGGTCGATTTAAAAAAGTATTAATGAAATTCAAGGTTTATCTTAATATTTATCCTTTTTTGTTTTAAATGTTGAAAATCTAAGACCTTTTTCATAATTTGGACTAAAAGGCACCAAAAAGCCAAGTAATGCCCAAAAAGGCCACTAATTAAGGCCCTACAAAATGTTTGGGCCCCTATTTTTTTCTGAGCCCACCCAAGGGGAGGGCGGGCCCCATGCCCCTTGAATCCGCCAGTGTCTATCTAATTGTCTTTTATGGTTAAACAATAATGCAAAAATACAGTCATGTACCTCACATGTGATGTTATACCTACTTGGACATGCAGTAATGTCGCAGTAAGGATTTTGCTCTGGCAACACGCATGCGCAAGCAGTTGGATTCCATACTGTCCCGTATGCACATTCAAATACCCAGCCTCGGTCTGACATACCACGCGGTTCTTCACAAAGAACAAAGTGGCAACAATCTTCCTCGTGCTGTATCAAACCGGGTCCACTTTGGCATTGTGCTTTAAGTCAAATAAAGAAAATTAACATAGACACTAGTCGTGCTTAAAAGACCCTGTGCTCCTTCTCCTTCCTTCTCTCTAGGTATATTGCCAGGTAAAGAGAGTGAAGGTGACGGGGGAAGGGGGGAGGGGGTCGGGGTGGATACAGTCTTTGAGCAAGACTACATAGACACTGCCAATAATGTGTGCATTCTAAACAATCATATATTTACTTTCATAATTTACACCTACCAACCTTTATACATTAACACTTATGATATTAGTTGCTATTTTAAAAGATCTAAGTCCCGATCCCGGGGTCCCGATCTAAGTAATTACCTTGCTGTGTAGAATTCAGTATAAGTAAGGTTGCTGAAAAGTAAATGAAAGACATTGTAAGTGCATTTACAGGTTAATGTGTATTGACCACAAACGTGAGATTTTCAAAATTTGATGTATACATGTATAATTGTTTAATTCTGTTTTGAAATACTTTTCCTAAGTATCAAATCTTTACAGGTACACTTACTTTGGAAAATGAACTAATTTCTCTAGTTTAATAAAATTGAAATTATAAATATTGTTACTTACGCATAATTTCCTGGCCAATAGCGATTGAAGCACAAGTAAACAAGATGGCCGACAACATGGCCACTCTGCAATGAAAATGTTTAGGCCTAGTGCCACTGCAAAATTCAATTGATAATGCAATATAGCCTCATGTTATAACAATATGATAGTATTACAACATCAGCAAACAAGGCATGGACATGCAAAATGTCACCTACCATATATTACAGAGCCAAAAGCTGACCGTCGAACACAGTCCACAAAAAAGCTGAAGACTAGAGCAGTATATCACAACTTTGGTGGTGACACAAAAACGATATTTCCAAACGACACCACAACCACAAAATACCATGTCAAACCAACGTCAATTTAATATACATGAAAAGTTATGTGAACCATCATTTGGAGAATAACTGCTTAATACTGTTCGAGTACAACATGTAGTTTCCTCAACGAGATTTGATTTCAGAGTTTTGAACTAGGAGAAAAAGCAGTATTGTATGCCCGAACATTTATGAGCCTATCAAATAATTAACCTATCATCAATTTTTCCACATACCTTGCTAGTGGTAAATCCTTAATAAGTAAATATCACTCGTATTGTTATGTACTTAAAGAAAATCCTTATTTAGGTGACTCATATGTCATACAACACACGCTGAGTAAAAAACTACAATATAATTACTTAATGCCTCCATTAATCGTGATTGTGTCAAACAAGTAATCGTAACTAAGGGGTCACAACATCTGACAGACGCATACGTCCCCATTAGAAATACTTAGATTGGGGAGCTTTTTAAAATATATATTTAATAATATATATAACACCAAATCCAGGTAGGTGTAGTTAACATCGATAAACATTACAAAAAAAGAAATTTAGACTCAGATTCTCTTATCTGTTTATCCTGAATCCCTACAGACTAATAATACTTAACAAAGTTTTATTCAATACGTTGATATGGAATAATAATCAGATATTATGAAGTAAGTTCATGTGAGGGCGATGGTGTTAGACTGAATTAACGTATCGTCAAAAGGGACGATCGCGATGTGTGCGCGCACCACTAAACAATTTAATTATATTTGTGAATGCCACTTTTCTAAATTTCAAATGAATTTTAGGAAGGGTATGCTGTGGGCTATCCTGTTGATGTGCCTGCCAACAGTAGCATTGGCACAAGAGATTCTACGTAAGTGGATCCCGGGAAGTGGATGCTTGATCAAATTTCCAACTCTCTATTTCTTTTGTCATTATGAACGATTGTAAAATACTGTGACTCATAAACGATGTGTATTTTAACAGTTTCGCATTTCAAGGACACCACTTTTTAACCAGAACAGGCTTAAACTAATTGATGTCCTTATTATTAAATTATTTCAAATATTTTCGAATACCTCAGAATATGATATAATGATAAATATGTCTTATAATACAGATTACAAAAAATAAGTGATCGCAAATTTATTTTTCAGCTGAGTTTGTGAGGCTCAATGTAACAGAACAAGGTACGTTGTCGAACTTTGATAGAATTATTACAAGGATTTTAATAGACAAACCCCGGGGGGTTCACTGTATATAAAACTAGACGGGGGTCCTTGGCTGAAGCCTCAAATATCAATATGTTCCCATACCAATCTGTTAAATGTCAATATGTTCCCATACCAACAAAAATAACGCCCAAAGGCCATACCAAATATCCAAATATAGGACCAATGCCATACCAAATGTCCAAATATAGGACCAATGCCATACCAAATGTCCAATTATGGGACCAATGCCATACCAAATGTCAAAATGTAGGACCAATCCCATACCAAATGTCCAAATATGGGACCAATGCCATACCTTAATTCAAAGTAAATGAAATATAGGATCAATGTCATACAAATGTGCAAATACAGGACTAATCGCCATACCTCAAAGAAGATACTTCGGGAAACGATCCAAAACAACTTCAAATGTGCAACTACTGGACCAATGCCATACCACGAATGTTAGGTAACGTATCTACAATGACCATTCTCATGCCAGAAGAGCAAAAGTGCGACCATTGCCATACCTCAGAAGTCAGAAATTTCCGGGCATTCCCATACCAAATCCTAAAATATGGGTCCATTGCCATACCAAACGTTGAAAAAGGTACCCCACATGCGCCGAGGATCCCCGTCAAGGTTTATATATAGTGAACCCCCCGGGAGACAAACCTGTCGCGACAAATATCACGTATGGTCGGTAAATATTAAACAGATAATAGATTGCGTTGTGAAATATGAGCTCACGATATCTTGTCTTTTTATAGCAAAATGTAATTCTGGACCTGGATTGATAGAATATGTCGGGGATTGCTGCCATTTTGTCCTTTGTGAAGAACCACGTGGCACTTCAGAACGAGGCTGGAAATTCCCTTGTGCTGTAGGAACAGTATGGAACCCAGAGAAATGCGCATGCGTATTGTTCGAGTTATACCCCGCTTGTGATTATGACTCTTGTCCAGGTAATGACAATAGTGCAATGTCATTTACTCATATTTGATTTGCTTACCCATTAACATATAAACTTATTTGCCTAAAAATGATTAATGTAAGATATGGCACTCTATATATCGAGGTGAGAAAACCGAATTATAGGCGAATTATCACTAGTTAGCAATATAAGCAAATATAAACTTGGTGTCAGGGCTTGTGTAAAAACAACTATACTTGTTGACCGTCCCTCTTATGACTAGTAATAATTTAAACGTCTTTATTTATTCCTTACAGTCTTGCCTGTGTACACGCCCGGGGTATGCCCCCAAGATCTCAATAAAGAAGGTAGCCATGTTTTGCATTCTGTAAACATACACGTACATGTATGTAGAATGTTCATAAAGTATTTTTACAATAACAATGTGATTACATTTAATAAGTTCATAGTCTGGTAATATTAATTCCGTTTATAAGTGTTCATAGTCACAGACAGTATGCATTTGAAACGTCGAAAATAAAAAATTATATACAGTCTGTGACAATGAACATTAATAAACGAAATAACAATGTAAAGTTAATAAACTTTATGAACTCCATGTATAAGTTGGGCATTTCTAATTTAATTTCATATACAGGGTGAGTCAAATAATGATGACATTTTACGTTTATATTGCATTTCATAAACAAATATTGTATTGAGAGGAAGACTCAACAGATTAATAATTATTTGTATTAAATATCAATACTCCATGACAAATGTGTTCAAATGAGAAAGGATAGCGACACTGCTATGGGTGTAAAGAAGATGTTAGTTTAAGACTCAGTTATTTGCAAATTAGTAATGCCCAGATATAAAGGTCGTCAATAGAAATATTTGATTATATTGCAAATGATCCGCCATCCGAAGTGTCATTATAAATACAATATATATACACACATGCATACATTATAAATAAGGCAATGAAGATTACCCCTAGTTCATTTCAAAATTACGAATACTTGATTTGGGGATATCATCATGTGGAGCTAAGGGAAAAATCAAAATTTGAACTTTGTGAAGTTCCACCTATGCTAATGAATCTTCATCATACTTTCACATTTTTGGTCTTGATAAATGATGATTTTCGTTGCAAAAATTTTGATTTTAAGATGTGCACTGGTTTGACCTTTTGAGGTCATTATGACCTAAATAACACGTAGGATGCACCTGAGGACGATACTCCTTATTTAGCTTGTATTCGCGAATGGAAATGTCGGCTGTCAGCTACCAATTAACATACGATTTCAAAACCGACTCGTATAAATATGAACAAAAAAGTGGCAGGTAATATTCACATTTAAATGAGTCAATCCGTTTAATCCGGTAGCTGGAAGCCGTTAGTTGCATTCGAAAATACAAGCTTAGTTAATACCAACTCATCTGTCATATTGGTTACGCGAACTCTGTGGACACTTTTAAAAACTTATAACGACGGTTTGAAAATATGGACTTTTACATTTTAATTTTCTTCAGAGGAGTGTTGTTTGGTCGGTACTGGCCAGGTATATACTGCTATAAATGCTACCCACTACTACTTGGGGGATGAAGATCTTATCCAAAAGTGTCCCGATGGCCAGGTTTTCCTTGTTGACGATTGTTGTTGTGAGGGTGACATCGCGACGGGTACGAAATGATTAATCTCACCATGCCCATGCGTGTAATTTTACATATATTATATGCAGTCCCGATAACTGTAACATTAGACATACTTGTCTTCACTTTTCAATTGTAGGTAATGAAATATATTGTCACGATTTCACATTTGATTTCGATCCACCAAGTCTTCGGGATAGCATAAATCAACAGGATTTTGCTGAGGAAAACTTGGCTGTTTTTGTATTTGTGCCCGTAGAATCTCCAATCGGCATGATTCCATTTGGCCAAGGATATGCTCTTGAATTTCAATTTGGAGCCTCTATGACCGTACCTGTGTACAATGGAGCCTGGTATGGTGACCAGTTTACGACTGCCTTTAGCATCAAAATGGATAACATTACGAATGACTATGTTGTGGCTCACAATGGAGGCGAGGATGGCATAGGAGCTACGTTGAAGGTGGAGTTCATCAATTGCCCAGATGGTCTCTATGTTCTCGCAGGAGTATGTGGCTGCGATAGAGTGGAAGATATCGTAGCAAAAGTAGATGTAAGTTTAATATAAAATGTCGAATCATGTATACGCACTAATAAGTGTAAATGTTTTTTTCATGTTTTCTTTATTTCATGAGAATATGTCATACAATACAGTAATGCAGGGCCCACGCCTAGGCATTATTGGCCCTGTTCTAGGCATTATTGGCCCTGTTGTGTAAATGATGTTTAGCTTATGTGCAAAACGTCCATTTAAGTAATTTATATTTATCGGAAACAAATACAGACCGTGGTCAAATCATCTCTCCTTGGTACAGCATGGAAATATATGGCGTCCAATATCACACTTTTAATCATGCTTCAGTAAAGGAGGGGGGGGGGGGTGTTTGGAGAATGTTTTTCATGCATTTCGCTTATGTTTTTCATCCAAAAAAAACACAATACACTTTAAAACATTTTATTGACTATAAGATTGCACCATATAATCCTAAAAAATATTTCTCATTTTCAAGCATTATCTATGGATTCACACCAAGGTATTTTAATTTTTCAAACTTCAGAGGGCTGGGAATCATTGATAATCAAGGATATTGAATAATATAAATGCTGTTTTAAATAAGTTTCTTGTATGACAATAATTTCTCAAATTGTGTGAACTGTACACAATCCTTAATCCCTTGAGTTTTGTCTTTGAAGAATTTCCAATAGAAATCCAATGGTACAGTTTCAAACAGATTTTGAGATAACAGAAAAATAAATCTTTAATACACACCTTATTGGGTTGTTTTGGGTTATATCGTTTATATATTTATATTATTCAAAAGTGTTGATTACCAATGATTCCCAGCCCTCTGAAGTTTGAAAAATTAAAATACTGGGGTGTTAGATAATCCTTTAAAGTGTAGTGACGTTTTGTGGATGAAAACCAACAAACTATAATTATTACATAGTTACTATTCTAATCGTTAGTAGGTTCAATTTATCTCGCAAAGTTTTATTTCGGCTCATTTTTAAGCCCCGGGTTTTAAAAAAAATCTGGTATAGACCTCTTTTCATGAATACGAAGGGGGCATTTTTAACCATTAAAATGAAGTCACAAAGCAATTACGTCTATACCAGTAATGGTTAAGAGTTCCATCCCCTTTATAAACTATTTTTTCTTTCATTTTTGCAGTCGAGTTTCAGGGAGGGCGATTGGGCACACGTGACATTCAGGTACGATAACGGACTGGTCGATCTTCAGATGATGAAGTACACAGGAGATATACTCACCCCTACTGCACCCCTGGTTAATGTTACCGTCAATGAAACTGGTCAGTACACCCCTCCATCAATCTAAAAGTCATCATTGGGTTATGTGTGTTATAAATTAAAATCTTTTGAAATTCAGAAAATCATGATGGATTTTTAAAATCGCCAATGATTTCACGCCTTGGTCTCTGTTACCCCCCTATCACACCAAACTAGTTCTTACGCGTTCTTGCCAGTCCTAAGAAAACGTCGTAAAACGGGCTCAATCTGGCTGTGGTCGGGAAATATGCCTGAAATAATTAGCTTTTTCGGTCTTAAACAGTCTTCAATACGTCCATCTCGTTCGCAGTTCGTTCAGGTCGCACCACGTCGGTGTGCAACGTCGTAGAACGCGTCCCTTAGTCTAGACGGTCAACATGACCCGATTACAGAACGGTATGGTCGCCATTTTGAATCGATTCAAAATTCTAAAATCACATTCCCGTCTGAGAACGTTCATAAAGTTCGTAAATAGACCTTAGAAAGTTGCAGCTACGTTCATTCCGTTCGCACACAGTTTCAAACCAGTTTTGAAGAACGCAGTGGCAACTTGTTTGGTGTGATAGCTATATTTTTGCTAACTCGTTCATAAGCAGTGTTAAATACGTTCTTAATCAGTTTAAACCCGTTTGCAATTAGTTCTACCTCGTTCTCAACACGTCCTCAGACAGTTCAACTCGTTGTTAAAACGTCCCTAGTAGGATTGAAGTACGACGGTTCCGTTCGTAGTACGTCCAGCTCGTCGTTAGTACGTTGTCACTCGTTCTAATTGTAGAACATGACGACCACGAGAACATTTTGAGCATTGTCTAAGTTCTAGAGGACCTACCCGTTCGAGTACGTTCGATGAAGTTTGTAGATAGATCCCAAACGGTTCTTAGTAGGTCTAGTCCGTTCGTACACAGTTGAAGCCCGTTTTCGAGAACGTAGTGAGAACTAGTTTGGTGTGATAGTAGGGTAACAGATTCAACATTAATACTAAGGCAATAAGAAGTATCCATTTTTATCATCTTTGGTTGCTCACTGGGTCCGACTAAAAATACGAAGGTTATGTAATTTGAATTGACTTTCTCAGTCTTTAGCGCAAAATATTGGGTCCCAGAATGCAAGATTTTTGAGTAAAAACAGGTCAGAAACTTTTCCTAACCCTACTATCACACCAAACTAGTTCTTACTACGTTCTCGAAAACTGTGTACGAACGGACTGGACGCTTAGAACCGTTTGGGGTCTATTTAAAAACTTCATCGAACGTACTCGAACGGGTAGGTCCTCTAGAACTTAAAACATATCATTTGCATTACGTGTGCACACCAACATGGTGCGATCTGAACGAACTGCGAATGAGATGGACGTATTGAAGACTGTTTATGAACGAAGTAGCTAATTATTTTAGACATATTTTCCGACCACAGCCAGATTTAGTCCGTTTACGACTTTTTCGATTGGAAAGAACGGTTGAGAACTAGTTTGGTGTGATAGGGGGGTTACAATGTTTTTATTATTTATTTTATGTATTGAGACTAATAAACATGTAACCATTAAAGCAGTCATAAACTTACAACTTACAGGATATAAACTCACAACTTGTGAAAAATTGTTTTATTTGCAAATGTAATAATTTAAATTCATATATGTGAAAATACCTCATTTAAAAAGAACCACATTTTGCGCAAATGAATAACACGAAGACAAATTCAATCCAAATGTACGATATACGAGGGGTGATCAATAAGTAATGGACGCTTTTTTACACAGATGCTTTTTATGATCCAATCCCTTCGATTTTCTTACCAGTGGTACATCATTCAATTATCTATCAACTCTGAAGATTTGAAAACAAAACATGTAATATATTTTGATATAACTTTATTTCCGTGAAGGATGTGTAGGTACCCCGGGACCGACATAACGTCAAACATTCTGAAGCTATTTTAGCTTGTTTTAACATACAATGCAATTGAATGCAGGCTGAACAAAACAAACCATTGTGGTCATACATTACCCCATTTTGTTATGCCATAGTTGATTTTGAATGTTTTACCATCACTATGTGGTATTCATGCCACATTTATTCCACAGGGCTCTCTAAATAGGTTCCATCAAGTGCTACATGTACATGTACACAATTCCTCATCCTCTTAACTCAAGTTTGTGAGAAAAGGCTGAATCCATTCTCTGACATGGTAGCAAGATGCAGTTGCACGTGTTGTTTTATTTCATCAATGTAAATAAACCTGCGTCCTTTCTCTATAGAAATAAGTAGTATAGAAATAAATAAGTCACGCGTGAGCAGATCTGGACAATATGGTGCATTGGCCAAGGGCTCAATTTTGAGGTCCAGGGATATTGTTTTCTGAACATTTTGAAATCTGTGGGCAGGTACATTGTCCATATGGAGTAGGGTGTTCCCTTCTCTAACCAACCACCCCTTTCTTCACAATGCTTTCTCAAATTGACCTGAAAACCCCTTCCAAACAACACTCTGACATCATAATACTTTCTGTTTTTGTGTTTCCAGTCAGCAAAAAATTTCAAACAACGCAACACTTGGTGCATATAAAAAGTTCAAATCTAACTGAAATTTGCCAAACTGGCTAAAAACTGAATATGTGACGTAAATGTCGGTCCCGGGGTACCTGTACTTCCTTCACGGAAATAAGGATATCAAATCTTCAGAATTGATAGATAATTAAATGATGTATCACTGGTAGGAAAATCGAAGGGATTGGTCCATAAAAAGTATCTGTGTAAAAAAGCGTCCATTACTTATTGATCACCCCTCGTTCACAGCCAATCTGCAACGGTACCTCAGGGTACTGTTTTATATGGTACCGTACGGTAACATGAACACTGTAAGGCACTATAGTCCAACGGTAACGTACGGTATCATACTCTTCCGTGATTTTAGAGTGTGGATTGGGGGTGTAGCTTACATGTTGCAATTTAATGTTATGTTATTTGAAATAGATCAAAGAAGGTTATTTGATTCAAATGCGATCAATAATGCCGACTGGTGGACATGATTAACAAACAATTGATTGCATCAAAGGCAACTGTGAAGCATCGAACACGATACAATTGCTTGAAATGGTTCGGAAAAAGTAGTGTGATAGTGTTACATTTTGGTTTAGTATTGTCAAATGTAGTAGATCTAGAGTTAGCAACTCAAGAAAGATGTCTTTTAATACTGCTTTAAGATGCATTGCCCGTTGAAGACCTCAAGAAGATTTTTGGGCAACTGAGTACACGTTCGCGTGACGAGGTTGATAAAATAAAGGCGGATGTGGAAGCATTAAAAGTTACAGAGCCACGGCGTATTGATGAACTGACTGAGGTATGAACAAAGCCGAGTGCACTTAATAATCCACAACTCATTGAGTTATAGGCTTACACAACGTAAAAAGGTTCTTAACAATTTATTTCAAAAGAATAATATTTAATCAGACAGGTTGTCCTGAATAAGTACAGGGTGGGCCAAAAAAAACGCCACGTTTTTCAAAATGCTATAACTTTTTTAAATTTTTGATACAAAATCATAATTTGCATACCAAATAAAACTTGAGGTTGTTATCTAGCCATGGATGATGACTTATACACTTTTACTTGAATAAAATATGTCACCATGCAGCGTCTCACTTAAACATGTTGTGTGCCATGAGCAATAGGCATAATTTGCAAAATGTTCCTGAACTGATACGCCCTGATGACCGCCAAGCTAATAGCCCTGATGCAGACCCCAGGTTAGTATAGGCTTTGGGGAGGTCTCCAGGAGATGGTATGAAGGCACCCAATCTAACGTTTCATTGATACTGCTATATCAGCAAGGCGACTAAAACTAAAATCTATCAACAAATAGGGTGGCGGAACAATTGAACTCCTCTTTTAGATAAAATATAATCCCATTTGAAGGACTTGTTACATTATATTATTACTAAGAACCCTTGGCACTAGAACTGCAAAACTCGGGGCATGTAGGTTGGAAAATAAAAAAGTGGATTTTTTTTGGCCCACCCTGTATATCTACTTGGCTACTCATTATGATACGTTTTAAGATACTTTTTAGTTTGTCATTCAAGGTCAACGTTTTTCCTTATTACAATTCTTATTTTTAACCATTCATTTCTTTTAAAATATAGAATGTCTGCTTTTTTCCGATTGGCTAGAATGTGACATGTAATACCTAGTTATATTGAATTGTATATTTTGTTTGATAAATCATTCATATATATAATTCATTTAGTATAAACAACTTTAAAAGTTTTGTCATTCACAACTTTTGCACATTAATCTTGAGATTAATAGAAGCATATCATTATTGATACGCCCATGTTACTCTTCTCTCTTCCATTGTGCAATGTTAATTTAAATTTTCATTAAACTTATTTTTAACACTGGACTAAATTAGCTAAATAAGAGACAGTTATGTATGTATTATTTGGATATACACTCGTCCAACATGAGAAGTATCCATTTTGGTACGTCATGTATATCACTCTCATTAAAGGGACCCAACACCATGGTCACATGATCAGTCGTGTGGAGGTAAGCTCCCAGTTGAAATAAAAGCACTGTCCTCCTTTGGTTTCTGTGAAAAGTAGCTAATACCCTCATGTATTGGTCAGTTTGTGTGTCACACGACTAATCCCTACCATATGCTTCATTCAACATATTTTATGCTATTGAGCTGCATATATAAACAGTACTTTGCAACTAAGGTCATACAGTATACTTACCCCTTGCAAATTGTAATTTATTGAATTCACAGTAAACCCATCAATTTTTAAGAAAACAAAGAATATTGTTCTCATGGATCTATTATTTATGTTAGACTAACTATGAAAATATAAATATGAAATAATATGTTAGCTTGAAGTCATATATAAGATGAAAATATATGTTCATGCATTTGCATTTTTCCAAAGGGAATATTCCCATGTAAGTAAATACAGGTGCAATATATAATTTATATGTATATCTATGTCATCTGTCTATACATGCGCGTATAGCCTAGTGTTACATGTGAACAAGATGGTTCTGGAAAGAAATGAGCGTGGCAGATTTGCTAAAAAGCCACATACACCACAAAAGCAAGACCAATTTGAAAGTAAGTTCATTATTCTCAAGGGTACACTTCAAGTGAAAGCTACATTGCTACAGGGTGGCCTATCATTCTGAGACAAATGTATTATCCAACGATTGTGATTTTCGAAGCTAAAATGTGATATATTGAGCAGATGGAAATACATTCCCATGAGATATGTATATATAGTCAAAAGTGATAACTATTTATTGAGTGTAATGAAATGTATCCTTCGCTAACTGCTTTTGTTTGAGATAATTATCATGAAATATTTTTAAATTAATTTTTATGTGTGTCATTGATCCTAATCCACCCTGTAGTCTGGTGTTTGTAGAGCATTGCGACTCGTACAACTTATTCTCACAAATATCAAACCTCATTTACTAATTAATTTTTTGTGTGAATATGAAGAGTCCAAGCATTGCTTTTTTATGTTTATTGTATAGCTATATTTAGCCTTGATATCCATGATTTTTTAAAACAAAATCTCACCGTTAGATTTCGAGCTATTCATGTTTACTCATTTGTCTAATTGGAAAACAATGCAAATCTCATTTTTTCAAAAGAAAAAAATTGAAATTCTAAGACGGTGAAAAATCATTAAAAAATACACAGATTCAGAATCCGGCAAGCATTTTCCCTTATTCCTCTCCGTTAAGAAGTTTTGTAAGGTGTTGGATCCCTTTAAGGACACACTGCACATTAATTCAAAACTAATTACCTATCACATATTCAAGATCAGTATCATAACTTTCCAATGGTACGAAATAAGGTAAGAACACACTCCTTAATAATGGACTTTTTAAAGTTATCTTACTTCGGTGTTTGTTATTGTTTTAGATCACGGATTGCCTTGACGAGAGCTCTAGCATGCTCGATGAATTCGACCGATACCTCGATAAGAAAAATAACAACGGCTTCGAAAAGTTTAAAGAAACAAAGAAAACCTTACGAAAACTAAAAAACCAATGTAAACGCACTAGACGTGGTGGTTTACCTGATCCCGCAGAGCACCAAACTGCCCTGGATGAATTCGTCCGAGAATATAACAAGCTGAAGGAAATTTTGGGATCTCTCTGCGATGGCCACCAGAAGATTTGTGATCTGACTGAATCGAACGCATTCAACAGTGGACTCCAAGGCTACAGGACGATTAAGAATAAAATAAGATACCTAAAACGTAAAGTCAGGAAGGTATAAATACATTATAAAAACATATATAGACAAAGAGAAGCTAGAGCCCAGTTCACTAGCCAAAAGTCATGTCTATAAAAACAGCCGCACACATCGAAAAATGAACACCGATTGATTTGACTAAAACTAGAATCGAGGCGTATCACATGCTAAGTTGTACTGAGCATATGTTTTTGTGATCATTTCTTATTAATAGTGTTGAGTACCTAAATATATTCTTAAGTATCAGATATGCATCCTTACAAGAATTAGAGGTACTAGTAGTAGATTTGTTGTCTGTCAAAAGATATCCGTGCATGACTACCCACAAGCAATTTTAAAATGAACCCACAACTCAAACGCATCTATCCAACATGCAGTCAAATATACAAAAATCTGTAGATACTAATAGGAAACCTGTGCTTATAATTTGATCTTGGTTTCAGTTGAAGGAGTCTGTTGGAGTAGAAAATCCACCTATCGAAGGCTCTCGGGGATTCAAATGGGACGACTGGATTGAAAAATGTACTAAGTGTATTGAAACGGCAACTGCCTTGGGGTCATCAGGAAGAAAGAGAAGAAACATAGACTACCAAATATCGACACGAGTAAAGCGAGGTTCGTATACTCTTACATGACATGACCTGATGTACATCTATTATAACGAGTGAACTTGATAAAAGAGATATGTTATCTTATATAGCGAATTTCCGGAAAATTAATGCAATATTTGTTTTATCTCACAGTAATGGTTACTTTCGTTTCCCATTTTTCAATACAGTTCAGTGTTTATTTTTAAACTGGAGAGATATTGTATTGTAATACTCTCGTATTCTTATTTATAGTGATCACGTGGCCATTCTGTGAGATTCATATTTTCATATAACGTCCCCTGGGGATAACGTCTTCCAAAGTACCATAGTTATTGGGACGTCATTTAAGTGTTCACCTGTGTTTCTAAACTTGCGTTTGTTTTCACTAAGTTTAACTTTATTATTTGCTAAAAGGCAAATAATAGATAATAATCTAAGCACAAAGAGTCGAGACAACGTTTAAAGCACATCAAACGCAAGGTTAGACAGATTTTGAATCTATTTATTAATTTGCTGGATAATTTATAGTTAGTTAAACCGATGTTCCAGATGACGATGATGAACTAAGAGGCCCAAACATCGTCAAACAAACTAAACACAGACTGACATATGGCGAAGACTTAATTGGCAGCATGGATAGGGTAAATACAAAAACGATTGTTATCATACCATGGTGATCTTGAGTGGTACATGTCCCTAGGTGACACCATACTATCAAGAGTTGCTTCACTTTACGGATTGGGCAAGAGATTTCTGGTCGTGAAGGCCCACGGGATAGCCATCTACACACACCAAAAGTTTCAAGGGTGGGAGCGAGGGAAAGAAATGTTTCAAAACTTAATTCCTTTAATCCCCCTAATTCATCACTGTTCCAATATGAACACAACACTGTGTCATCCCTTCCAAAATCACTCAATATACTGATAAGCTTATCCACCTGAATAGGTATAGATGTCACCAAGGTTATGCGCTGCTTAACAGTAAATCCAAGAGCAGAAAATAAATACATGTTAAAATGGCCAATAATGAAAGAAACGATGGAATACGTTTAAAGCTGCTTAATGTTATCCATGATTCACTTTTGATTATTTGTTTCGTGGATTTGTTATACAGAATATTTCGAGATTCCTGAATAATAAAAGTCATAAAATATGAAATAAACTGAAAACTCACATTCAATCTGCAAAACATAAACAAAACATTATTCAAAATGTAACGGTATTTTAATTGAAATATATTTTTATAAACGTATTGATATACAATTAGAGTAATTACTTATTTTTGAAATATTTTTCAGATTATCATGTGTCGATTTTATTGGCCTGAACAGGACGTCATAAATCTACAAGAAACTGGCGACTCAATCGAAAGACCACCTCTGCCGAATGGTTTTTAGCCTTCTATTGTTATGAATAGAACAATAAACCATGTTGACACATTATTAACCTTGTCGAAATACATGTAAAATGTATCTATTCGTTATTCTCTTCAACCTAGCGTCCTCTTTTTGAGGTTATTTGAAAGATGTCAAAGGTCATTTAACATCTACAGTTCATGTTCACCCTCGATGTTGGATTTGGACTCAACAAACTGCAAAGACCGAGCGCAGGAAGCAAACAGTGCATAGACCAACTGAGTTTAAAGTTTTCAAAGTGCCACAATTGTGTTCACAATATGCCTCGTCATTACCATTTTGTAAATATCCCGCCGAGTTCTACTTAAGTAAATTGTGACATACAACTTCCATAATTGTATGTCTCCTTTGACAGATATTCTTAGATTAAAATGTATGTCTATTTTTCAGTGTTAATGCAATTGAAACATGTATCTTGACTATTCGATCAATTACTTTTTATTTCATCAGTCATTCATACATCTTTTTTTTATCACACCATCGGTGGGATATAGTCGTCATACTGGTCGTGGTCGTGGTCGTGGTCGTGATCGTGGTCGTGATCGTGGTCGTGATCGTGGTCGTGATCGTGGTCGTGATCGTCCCGCTTTTTGTCATCGCCGTTTAAGGAAAACTGCTGTTCAGATTATCTCCAAATTCGCAGAGATGATGGAGCATATGAAGTACTAGAGCTGATTAACTTTTGGGTGGCCATCTTGTTTTCTGGCGGCCATTTTGAAGATTTTTCGAAAACGCCATTTCAGAAAATCCGCTCATCGGATTTCCTTCAAATTTACACAAATGATAGAGGATATCAAGTACTAGAGCTGATTAACTTTTGGGCGGCCATCTTGTTTTCTTGTTCTTGAAATTTGTAAACATAATAGGAGAACAGTTTTCCTGGTTCATAGTGTCTGCCTATTTAAACATTAAACAACTTTGCCATGTCTAAGCTCCGACCCAGGTTTTTTTTAATCTGCCGTCTTTAACTACTGCCACACTCGGGGAAATATGATCCTCACATTGTGTGGTTTTCAAAATGTTCCTTCATAATCACCAAATGAATAGACTCTTCAATAAATAAGATTAAGTTAGTCTAGATTACTATCAACATGAGTGATGTTAATGTATTTTTTTTTACAAAAGTTATTCTCCGTCAGTTTTCAAAAATCGCGTAGCCAGCAATTACCAAGGGGTCCGATGCATCACTGCGAGCAAAGCGAGCCCCAAAATGGATATGATCTAAAAGGGATTTGACCAAATATAGATAATATGATAATTTGGTAAGTAATTTCGTAATGCCAGTATTGAACCTAATTTTTCCACGCTTGGTAGTCATTTATATTTACAAAGTGAACTAGTCTTATTAAAACCTCAGTCCGTTTGCAACTCCGACCGTAGGTCTATTATTGGATATTCTACGTCCATATGTTTTAGCAGTCACATTTGTTAAGGAAGCCGTACGGCTTATTTTGATTTTGTAGAGGCAGAAAAACTACGGTTTCCGCATTGCCCTTTAGATGATGAAGCAAGATCATTATAGGGCGTCCCTACGGCGATTCTCACAAATTAAAAAGGTCAATTGCAACCCATTTAAGCCCAGGACAGCCAGTATGTCCATCGTACTCTTGACGTACGGCTATGAGGGGGAAACCCATACGATTACATACGTCTTTAATGTAAATCTGATGTGTTAAATAACATCTATAGCTCATTATTTCAAATCGAGATAAAGAAATGTGTAAGGAATATCTTAACATCGATTAACACACCACAACGACGAGAGGTATTCTGAAACTAGCTAGTGTAAATTTGAAAAACTAGGGTTGCAAGCTAGAGACGTAATTGTGTCTGCCATCTCATGAGCACTGGGGGTTTCCCCACATCGTACGGCTTGTTACTTCTACGGTGTAAAAGCTGTAAAAGCTGTATACGCCGTACAAATACCGTAAATTTGCCGTAGATGCTCTACGATTGATGTTGTAACTTACCGATTTCAGGGAACTACGGTCGACTTACGGCCATCGTAGAGCAAATGTAACCAAGGAATGTCAATTTAACTGAGTATCCGCATTGATCACATACAGCGGTTTAACAAGGTAGTTTGTTTATTTTTTTCTTGAAGCTGTATATATCGAACTCGTAGTGCGAGTTATCACTTCAATGAAAAAACTCCATTTGATTTTAATATTATGCGGGTCCCGTTTCGCTTTCCGTAGTTATAGTAATTATTAGAAGTAATTATTGAAATATATGGTTAGAAGTCGACAGAATTAACACGATAGATTAAGCAATCGCGTGTGCAATTATCATTCCTGGATATTGCACTACCTGAGTTAAGTTGCTAAATGCAGCAATAGCATTCTCAGGAAACGGACGCCAGACATTGAAAAGGTATGTGCAAATGTTAATTAATCGATTCGAGGTTACCAGATTTTTGAATATAAAATGATATCGAATCATTAATGTATCAGCGAGTTTATTTAATTAAAGAAACTTATATTAAAACTAAAAATTAATTCAAAAGTAAGCTTTGGCACATTTTTTTTAATTTCCACAATGTAATAACGGACACAATCTAGTCTCTAGTTTACTAGATGGATTATGATGACTGCATGTTTAACAAATATAAATATGAAATTATAGTATTTATGACTGCTCTATTTGCTAACATTAAGCAATCATTCTCTTGTTCAGACGAACATCTAGAAGTCGATCAAAGTGGCACGTAAAGAGGGTTTACGAAATTAGATATATTACACTGGCGGATCAAATAAAAAAGATCTTCACTTGCGGGGTAAATTTTTTGGGTCGCTAAATCCCACAATTGGATCGGCATTTCGAAAATTTAAGGCCAATTTTTTATAATTTGGCCTAAAAGGCACAAAAGGCCAAGTAACGCACAAAAAGGCCCACTTATTGAGCCCCGTCAAAATGTTAGGGCTCAGATTTTTTGGGCCAATTTGCTTTTCGGGACCAGTTTATTTCTATACTATCTTACTTCTTAACAGTACATGTACTTCTATACTGTAGTTCTTTAGCTTACACAGTTAAAAAGCGTCTAACCCGATATCACTGTACAATTTGGACGAGGCATTTGGCTCCCCTACTTCTTGCCTGACGACGAATATATCGATAAACATTAACTTGGTATCAAAGCTGTTATTTTTCGATTATTGGTTGTTGCACTTGCAATAGTATGATATCGTTCAAAGTAACAAGAACAGTATGTAGTGATATCTAATAATGTACTTTCATGGGAAAAAACTTCTATTGATTTTAGAGGCATCATCCCGTTGATCAAATACATTTGATTTTAATGTCAGTTTATTTCTGAACTAAAACAGTCTATGACGTCATCAGTTGTAAAATGTCACGGATCTTCTTTTTAGGCGATAAAATATATAATCTCTTATTCCATGATGGTGAAGTTCCCTGAAATCTGATTGTTCCATGTGACTTAAATATATTCTGTATTTACACACACTCCAGAGGGGGAGAAACACCAGGGTTCGAAGATGACATATACGCTTATAATGTAAATCTGTATATTGAGATGACATAGTCGCTGATTAGTCAAAAGTCTACAAACAAATGACGTCATCAATGGCGGTTCAAAATTCGAAATACGCTTCGAATAATATTATGTTCATTCCTGGCGTGTTAACCAATAGCATAGCTTCTCATTTCACATCAAGATAAAGAAAGGTATACGGAATATGTCTATATCAATTAAATCACCCCATCGAAGTGTAGTATGATTTGATAACTAGCCGATGAAAATTCGAACGAACGAAGGGGGTAAGCAAGTGACGTACTATCTAGTAATTATGTCTGTCATCTTTAAACTCGGGGGCTCTCCCTCCTCTTCACGCACTCTCAACTTAAATGACGTCACCGTTGGGATACGGTTCAGTATTTCAACGCCCCAGATTTCCATCCAGGATATGACTGTTACTGAAAAATTCGATGGCGATTAGTTTAAGCTGTCGCGTGCTAATTTTTGCATTTTACTATAAATGTCTTTTTTAAATATCAGGAAATGATACTGTGAACATCACAATTTATAATTTGAGGATAAAAACCCCCATCTGTAAACATAAGAAAACAATTTGAATCATGCAGATTGTTTTCATGAACTAGTAAAAAATCCAATATGGCAGACGAAAGTCGAAAAAACTTTTCGCAACACTGCACTTTCAGCTGATGAAATTGAAGAGAAATGACATAAGATTAAACGTACTGTATAATACAAGAAAAGCAAATAACAAGAGGAAATATATCGAGCAATAATCTATGAGGTGAGTAAGGTTGATCTGTCTGAATTTTCTTTGGTCAGGCCCACGGGGTCAGGACAAGGAATTGTGCGCAAGCGCCTCGTGAAATACAGACCTTCTTGGGTAGAATATTTTCTGTATTTCACTCGAATTATTGAATAACTTATATTCTTAGAGAGGTCTTATCGATTAAAATCATATATGATATCACTTACATGTACGTGTACTAATTGCCCCTTTGAGATATGTATTTTATACTTAGCAACATCGATCCCCCGCTCCAAATCATTTTTTTATTTGTAAAGAAAAATGTGAGCAAATGTAATTGTAAATATTTACTTTTCTAAATGAAATAAAACTTGTTCAATTCACAGTTAATTATCATCGGTAACATAACTTTATCGATCCTTCATATCTTTGAAATGTTTCCCTCTAGAAACTCTCAATGTTAGTCATTTTGAGTTTGATTATCATGTTTGTTGAACTTCCATTGTACTCTGTATTACATGATAGTTCTGCAAGACTATTCTGATTTAGCCGAATGCACATTAATGCATTAGACAGGTCTAGTAAATACTGCTTAGATCGAATTATTTCTGTATTGTCAATGCAATGTTGTAATTGGCATTGAGTGTATTTCGGAAAGATTCTTGTACGAGCTTCCAAGTGGCAATACTATATCTAATCAATACTAGAAATAGTCTCATACTAAGTATTTTGAGTAGATAGACAAGTATGAACAGGGATCCGTAAGAGGACATAAAAAGACCCATTGATATATACACACCGGAATAGCCTGACAACGGTTAAGTCAGATACCGTTGTCACAAATGGCGAACGTAACCGTCGCTTCAACTCTTTAATCACTTGGTCCTCGTTTCATGGGACTTTATCGGCGCTTATTCTGTGCATGTGTTAAGCTCGTGTGATGATGTATTATATGAAATTCAATTTTCTCTCAAATGGGGTCGTGAATCGCCAAAATATAGCGTCTTCGATTTCGTCAATGACTACTGAATCTGAATTTGAAATAATTAACAAAGACAACGACATATGGTTAGCTGTGACAACAGACTATGATGGATGTATTGCAATGTAGCATAGAAAAATGACAACGGTAGACAATTTACCGTTGTCTTTACATATACCATTGTCAAATATTACCGTTGTCAACTCAACTCGGCTTCTTGTATTTCTTCTTCCAGTCTCTCAGACATTTTTAAAGAGTATTTCTAAAACTGTTTTCAAACTGCGAAAATGTGTTTTAATAAGTGACCAGATGTTATTTTTATGCATTACCAGCCAACAGAACACGCTAACCGCCGTAACCACGAGGTCGTGATCGTTCATAAGCTCTGCATTCATTTGACATCTGGGCATCGTTGATGTAACAGAGAGAGACATATGATACATGCACAGAAGGAGACATCCAATCACGGCAAAATGGAATTGAGCTAAGAATATTGAAACACAACGGAATAACTCCACTATTAAATGGTCCCATACAATTCAATTGAAAAACATGCAAATCTTCGGATCAATTATGAAAAAACGAAGATTTCAGTTACTGAACCACATATACCACGTTATAGCTCCATATGACCCCTTTTGAAGTCGAAATGTCTCTAGAAAAAGAGCCACCAAAATCAAAAGATCTGGCCGCTTTTTTCGCCTATCCGAATTTTCAACACTTTTCAACAGATTTCAAACTCAAGACCACCGTCACAAAAAGTCAAATGTTTGTAGTGAACCAAACAATTTCGTAATACTTTTTATGATATTATATAATAAACAAAATAAATTTTCATCAACCATTATCCCGATTTTAAACATAGATTTTTGTCTTCTACCTTTTCAACAGCGACATCTGTGGAGTAATCCCGACTCGATAAAATAGAAACAACTAGCAACTCGGAGTCATAAGGAAACAGACCCCAGTATCCCCAACTCCTTTGTACAGGGAATTCGAAGTAATGTCTAACCCTCTAATGGTTAAATGAGGTTGTAGGTCAGTAGATCTACATTTAGCAAAAGCACGTTTACTTGACAAGGAACAAACAATGAGAAAATTATGTGTGAAAAATGATAATATAAAATAATAATAATAATATCATTGTTTGTTTCTTTCAGACGATGCAATTTGCTCTGCGTTTCGGATGTGTTTTATTTCTCACATTATCATTGATACGACACGTTGGATCAACTATAACGAGATTGGGTAAGTTAATACGATTACTATTCCATATTAATGATTTTTATTAAGATTTTCTGCTGTGACTCGGAATGTTTCATGATGTACGATCACATATATAATTATGTATATTTTTTCTTTCACACTTTCATGCTCCATCGGGCAAATA
The DNA here is from genome assembly GCA_903813345.2 of Owenia fusiformis. Taxonomy (NCBI): domain Eukaryota; kingdom Metazoa; phylum Annelida; class Polychaeta; order Sabellida; family Oweniidae; genus Owenia; species Owenia fusiformis. Next base: position 13,127,333 of record CAIIXF020000009.1, on the reverse strand, counting down.
AATGCCAATGAAGTGAAAATAGTCAGTAGAGGACAATAATTTTACACGTTTCGCGTATACGTTCTTCAAAACAGTGCCAACTTAACTTCCCTATTAACTTCTATAATGACGAATTAGAAGCATGTTTAACAAACATTGATTCAAAGTTTTGTTTAGAAGTTATTTAAAACTTTTAATATTCTCCCAATCAGACGCGTCCTCTCTCATTTGTCAGTGAACCTTTGTTTCTTCATTTTGCAGGATTGCTTCTTGACAGTGGGATGGTTGGTACAAGAATAGAAGGTGTAGCAGTGAATACAACCGAATTTATTAACAGATATCGATGGTTGCCCCAAAACGTCACTTTGGAACTCATGATTAGGAAACTCAATGAAACAGACAAATATAACGATGTGAAGATAGGTACATCTACTCTATTTATTAATTTACTTATTTGGACCATAAAGTTTTAAGTATCAGAGCTGACACCCTTAGAGATGTATTTATTTTAGCCTTTCAGCGATATATTGTTGTTTAAAAAGGTACGAATAATTCTACATAATTTAAAGGCCCCATGTAAAGTTTAAACCACTTTGGCTTATATTGTAGTCTTACCCAATGTTATCAAAGTGTGATATGTGAAACTTTTTTTTAATTTTCAAAAAGTGGTTTTTGATAGACTTTTTGTTCCAAAATTTGTGAATTTATTTAAAACAAACTTTTAGAGGTCACTCATATATTCTAATAAGCCACAATTCATACCAATGCATAGCATTCATCCTCCCATGTTTTTTGCCGAAAAAATTAAGGAAATCGGTTGATAAACAAGCGAGAAATGAACTTATTAGTGCATGAAAATGGTTCTGAGAAAAATGCATTTCAAAATTTTAGTTCTCATAGAAACCAATGGTACAATGATATCTAAAACATAATTTATTCTTCCTTTTAACCTGGTTAGACAATCAACATTGGTTTTTTATGAAAGTCTAGCATATTTACAAAAGATTGACATCGAAAAAAAAATTCAACTTTTTTCAAAAAGTTTTTGTTACCTTAGTGACATCACTAATGTTTCAAAATATTTTTGATAAGCTAAAACATTGTAGTGGCCCATTAAATATGACATTTTATTATTGAAATAGTGTGGCTTTTGTTCAATCTTTGCATTGGTGTTAAAAAGATAATCTTTTTTGAAATGCATTAAGAAATATTTGATGATTAAGAAATTTCATTTTTTTTTGAAAAATGGCGGGAAATTTGAATATTTGAGAAATGAAATGCTCACAACTTTTTTTCAAAAAAAATTTTTTTGTTCAAAAATCTCTAAAATCACTTTTTAAGTCCTGACAAATAGTAAATAAATGATAAAAAAATATTTTCAAACTTTAGACGGGGACTTTAAAGATTTTCTATAATCGTCTTCTGTAATGCTATTAATTGCAGTCTTTAGTTCCCCTAATTGTAACGGATGAGATATGTACTATCAGGTCTTTGTTTTGGGTTGGACATGGATATATACTGATATCAAATTTCATTTTGGTGTTGCATTAAGTATATTTTCTGTCCCGGTGTATCAATATATCTGCTTGTTTACTTGATTTGGTGCATTAGGCAAGAATCAATTCAAACCTGGGAATAATACCTCGGAACTATATTCTCTTTCACACCGGGAATAATTCTGAGACATGTTTACATATATAGGTATGAACATGGTGACCAGATACCATTGAAATAGGTAATATGTTCCAAACTTGACAGATGAGGTCAATAAATTATTTTCAAAATACTGCAAAGTTCTAAGGAAAGTTCCTGAAATTGAGCCATTGCATTAAGCGTAGGGCAGAACCAGATTCGTCTGGTGAAATTACCCCTACACATACAGCCCTTGTTATAGTAATGCCTTTGGGAGTGATATCTTGCTCATTACACCGGGGTCGTATTTGGACCCAAGTATTACTGGTACATGTAACACACAGTAATTAAACAATATCAGCATTCTGTTTAGTGACAATAATACAATGGAATTATATCATCTACAAACCAAAAACCAAACCAAGATATGTTGTAAGATTGCTCAGAGATTATTCAATAATCTGAAATTTAATTTCAAATGAAAACACCTCAGGAATGAATGAATGAACCAGACAAAATGATATTTGGACAACCATATCCCTATTTATAATGAACTATTTATTTATATCAGAAATATATTAGTTTATATACATATAGCAGGAATCGGCATAATTTATATAGAGTAACACAAATAGAGTTCTATCACTACTTCTGAATAATTCTTAAATATGAGTCAACGTGCAATATGTCGTTTGTCATACTTGGTGTCCCATGTATAGTACTTCGGCGATAACCCTACTATCACGCACACCAAACTAGTTCTCACTACGTTCTCAAAAACGGGCTTCAACTGTGTACGAACGGACTGGACCTACTAAGAACCGTTTGGGATCTATTTACAAACTTCATCGAACGTACTCGAACGGGTAGGTCATCTAGAACTTAGACAATGCTCAAAATGTTCTCGTGGTCGTCACGTTCTACAATTAGAACGAGTGACAACGTACTAACGACGAGCTGGACGTACTTAGAACGGAACCGTCGTACTTCAATCCTACTAGGGACGTTTTAACAACGAGTTGAATTGTCCGAGGACGTGTTGAGAACGAGGTAGAACTAATTGCAAACGGGTTTAAACTGATAAAGAACGTATTTAAGACTGCTTATGAACGAGTTAGCAAAAATATAGCTATCACACCGAACAAGTTGCCACTGCGTTCTTCAAAACTGGTTATAAACTGTGTGCGAACGGAATGGACGTAGCTGCAACTTTCTAAGGTCTATTTACGAACTCTATGAACGTTCTCAGACGGGAATGTGATTTTAGAATTTTGAATCGATTCAAAATTCGGTGGCGACCATACCGTTCTGTAATCAGGTCATGTTGACCTTCTAGACTAAGGGACGCGTTCTACGACGTTGCACACCGACGTGGTGCGACCTGAACGAACTGCGAACGAGATGGACGTATTGAAGACTGTTTAAGAACGAAGAAGCTAATTATTTCAGACATATTTCCCGACCACAGCCAGATTGAGTCCGTTTTACGACGTTTTCGTAGGACTGGCAAGAACGGGTAAGAACTAGTTTGGTGTGATAGGGGGGTTAACTGCAATGTGCAGTCTTAAAATATATATCTTGAAAATTCCGAACTCCAAACATCAAATCATGCATTATGGCCCCAATCACACCAAACTAGTTCTCAACGGTTCTTTCCAGTCCAACGAAAAATCCGTAAAACAGGCTAAGTCTGGCTGTGGTCGTGAAACATGTCAAAAATAATTAGCCACTTCGTTCATAAATATTCTTCAATACGTCCATCTCATTCCTAGTTCGTTCAGGTCGCACCATGTTGGTATGCACACGCACTACAAATTGATATCCAATTGCACAACGTCGTTAACTCGTCCCTAGTAGGGTCGAAGTACGCCAATTACGTTCCTAGTCTAGTAGGTCATCTCGTTTGAAGTACGTTGTCACACGATCTAATTACAGAACGGTATGGTCGCCATCGAATTTTGAATCATTTCAAAATTCTAAAATCACCTTCCCGTCTGAGAACGATCATGAAGTTCGTAAATAGACCTTAGAAAGTTGCAGCTACGTTCATTCCGTTCGCACACAGTTTAAAACCAGTTTTGAAGAACACAGTGACATCTTGTTTGGTGTGATAGCTATATTTTTGCTAACTCGTTCATAAGCAGTCTTAAATATACGTTCATAATCAGTTTAAACCCGTTTGTAATTAGTTCTACCTCGTTCTCAATACGTCCTCAGACAGTTCAACTCGTTGTTATAACATCTCTAGTAGGATTGAAGTACGACGGTTCCGTTCGTAGTACGTCCAGCTCGTCGTTAGTAGGTTGTCACCCCTTCTAATTGTAGAACTTGACGACCAAGAGAACATTGTGAGCATGTTCTAAGTTCTAGAGGACCTACAGTACCCGTTCGAGTACGTACGTTCGATGAAGTTTGTAAATAGACCCCAAACGATTCTAAGTACGTCCAGTCCGTTCGTACACAGTAGAAGCCCGTTTTCGAGAACGTAGTGAGAACTAGTTTGGTGTGATAGTAGGGTAAAAGGCCAAATTCTGACTTTGCAGTTCTGTAGTTTTGACTCATCTGCATTTTAAGTTTCAAAAAGGGAAAGGGAAAATATATCTTATTTCAGAGAGGAAAAAATTGACAAGATCATCGAAGATATAGAATATTTAAATGTTCACTCTCTAGTATTGTTGCCACATAAATAAATGTGATTTCTTTTGGAATGACTTACTTTATAAATCAAGACCAAGTCACATATTATGGTCAGTTACAATAAACGTTGGTATTTCTAGGAGAAGAAATGGTCGGGTCTGGAGTTGTTGGCATATTGAGCTACCTCTCTTGTGATAACACAGACGTGATCAGCGAGATTTGTGGGATGAATTCTATACCACACATTGCAATGCACAATGGTGACTGTCGCATCAAAGAAGGAAGTGATTTCACTATAAGTTTACGCCCTCACAGCAGTTATATTGAAGACGCCATTGTTGACATAACATTCGCAGAGGAATGGAACAACGTTGTTATATTCTACGATAAATCATATGGTAATGTTAAACAGAATAAAATGTAAATCGTCATCGTTTTTCGCTCATATTTGTCCTAGTTTGACAAAATATAGATCTATATGGTATATGGTATATGGTTTCACAAGAAGAAAGATGCTAAAATTATTATCTTTACTCGCTGTTGTTATCCACAATGCCCCAATGTCAGGTTCCGATAGAGGTATCCAAGCAGGTTTTTGTTGAACCATCTGATTAATCAAACCTATGGGCATTGAGACCACTCCGATATGTATTCTTTTTCAATGACAAGCAATTAATTGTAAATAAATAATTGATTAGAAAAAGGGATTATTAGGACTTCAATGTATCTATATACTGTGCTACGGTAGATGCATCAAAGTCGGTTATTCAAGGTAATCAGCAAATAATGGCGCTTTTGGGATCTTGTTCAATTTATTACGTGACTTAGGATACTATACAGTGCACAATATATTATTTGAATTTGGACATAAGATCATTGGTCAAGACGCATTTCGTATCTTATCAAATAGTTGTCAATGATCACTATCCTAAAAGTGAGAAGGGCTTTAATTATTGAGCAGCGCGAAGATACAAATCCCCATTGTTTTCATAGAATCCAAAATTAGTAATAAGCTCGATAAGTAGGATTGTGTTTGCATCAAAGGACCACGGACCAACAGATTTTAGACAGTGATCATCTGTTGGATTGTGGCTATTTTCTGAAGATTTAAAAAGGTGTATATACCAGGTTAATGGTATTATCTAAAGGAAAAGTACTCATAGAGATGATAAAATATTTTGGACTTCGAGACATATTTTTTCAAAAAAGGTTTCCTGATCTTCAGCCCCTCCCACTTCTGTTTTTTTAGACATTTTATGCATCAATATGTTGCATTTGTAGACATGGTCAACCTCTTAGAAGGAAAATAGGATTCAATTGGGATAAAGTGGAAAACAATATTTCCCATGTTATTATACCATAGGGAACTCATACGATCCATGGTTTTCAGTTAATTTTGGCCACTCAGAATTGATATCTTTAAAATCTCTGGTTGAATCCAATTTTCCTTTTAATTAAGAGGTTGTCTGTGTCGCCAAATGCAACATATTGATGCATAAAAACCTGAAAAACATGAGTGGAAGGGGTTTGGAATCAGGACAACATTTCCGGGAAAAATGATGGCGGGGTTGCACCTCCCCTGTCTCAAAGTTCAACGTATTCTATCATCTCTATAAGTGCTTGTCCTGCTTGTTTATGGATTGGCTTACTATATGCACATGTTCAAATCCCAAGAAAGTAGCCAAAATCAAACATGTGACTGTCTGAAATATGTTGCGATACCTTCCGTGATTCTTTCATTTTCTTTTATAAATAATGAATCAATGCAACAACCGAACTTTTAAAGGTTCTCAATTTTAATTATCAATTTATATTGAGTGAAATATTTAAATGTTCCCTCTGGTATTCTTAATTAGATCGTACGTGTTTTTGGTATGTTTTCTTTTTAACGATAGCATTCTGTTTTAGGTCGCACTATGATTTCTCGTCTTTTCACAAAGTTGACTGTAAATAATACAATTTCCGTTACATTGGTTGATATTGAAGTGTTGAAAAAACACGACACTACCACTGCAGTAGCCATTATGAAAGGTTTAGGTGACCCAAAAGCTGAAACTCACCATCATATCATTCTATGCCGCACAAAAGAAAATCTCCAGCATGTTCTAAAACTGGTAAGAATCTATAAACCAAAATAGAGGTACCTAGCAAATGTAGTTTGTGTAACTCATCATAACGGTGGGTCGTAGAAATGGCGGACCATGATGAATATTCGAAACAATTTTCATGTTCGAATCGTATTATAGACCTCAGAGCAGGGGTAATATCGTCGAATACGCCCCTTGAGGCTAGGCACAAAAGCTTTCGAACCCCGTACAGAAAACGTTTGTGCCTAGCCCTGTGGGGTGTATTTGACGATATAACCCCTGCTTTTCGGTCTATATTTCTTAAATAACGCATGCATAAAAGCAAATTTTGTGTATCAAACATAATATCAATAGCCCTCTACAGCATAAAATGTCTGATATGGATATATTTTGGCGTCTAAATGAAAATGAGCTGATAAATTATTCATAACATATCACAACTTATCAATTACAATCAACTCATTTAATCTTAAGTGCTTACACAAATATGTGTACATTCAATAATTCCTCGAATTGTAAGTCTATTTGCATATATCTACGAAATAATCAAAACGCAGCCATACGTCCTGGTTCAGGCAGACTTTTAAGAGCATTTCGAACATGACTGTAAAGTCCCTTGCGTGATACTGATGAAACTCAACAGATTTACCACGCATTGAATGAAAATAATTTGTAATAAAACAGTGCCAAAACACTATGGTTAGAAAGTTACTTGGTTTTATTGCGGATGCAGTCACCTTGACTACGTTTCGAAGTACGAATATATTTTAGCAGCTGTCTAAGGCATTGTGTTTTTCAACTAGCTAACTACAGTAGCCTTTTAATTCTTTCTTTCCTAAAAAGATGAACATATAGCGATTTCTTTCGATTGCATTTTTTGAACACCCTGCATAAAGTTCCCTTACGGATGCTGTTGTATGATAAATCACTAAATTCATAATTCAATTTCCTAAAATGTTTCATGTCATTTACGGAATCGATCATTTGAAAATATCTTGATCGCGCATGAGCCGTAAAGATGTCATGCATTTTCACCATGATTATGAAGTAATATTGCATTTGTCTTTACATGAATATCTCTCTAATGATTTGTAAACCTCCCTTATGATTGGTACATGTATATCATTTAGGTATTTCTTTTATAGGCAAATATGATCAATCGTCTGGACCAGCACAACTTTTGGCTAACAGTTTTCGAAGATTTCCGGAATATAGATGTACACGATCTGATCCTCAACAAGCTGACGAACCTTGTTGTCATCAAAAAATCGTACACGACAGAAAACGATGTGAATATGTGTGATATAGTGGTGGCAGTTTTTGGTACCAACAAAATAAAAATAAAGGTAAGGGTGATTACAATACAATATTTTGTAAATCTTTATGATAATATTGAAATGATTACTCTTGAATTAATACATGTTCGAAAAACTCTCATTTGTATGTAGTCCAACAACATTAGACCTAGCCTGGGCCTCGTTTCTTATCTGACATGTTTTATGGCCCCGGCTAGGTCTAACCTCCATGATCATTTTGCCCTTGATGCGTTAATTTAATCGTTCCGCAGGTTTCGACAAGTGGAACTAATTAACCCTGAAAACATGCTAATATTACACAAGGAATGTGATTCAAGCATGCATACATACCTTATGAATACATACACACCATCCCGTATCCCCCTTTGACCCTATTGATGCATAATTACGAAAATATTCAAGACAGGTTTGGAATATAACGAAAATGCCGGTCAGTTTCGGTAACATCGAAATTGCAAATCGTATTATAAATTAAACGTCATCGCGGCACTGCACTACAAACAGTAGGTTTGCAATTAATAACTATTTTGCGTGTATACACACGCTATATAAATCAATTAAAGGTACCTGTTATCCTCAAAATTGACCTTTTTATCGCGAGTAATCGCGATAATAATTATATATCTATTTGACAACTATTTCGTTTCGCTAATAGTTTAATTTTATGATCCGGGAAACTCGGACGAACAGACACAATGACGGACATGCGGAAATGTCATTTTAAAAATTGGTAAGTGTAGCCTCGTTTTACTGGTATTAATGAACGTTTAACACAATTATATTGTGTTAAATCGCTTGATGTTATGTGTTTCTATATCATTGTCAAGTATCAGTTGCATGTTATCGCGGAAAAATGGTTTCGATGGATCCAGAACTTGCATCAAGGGAAAGAATTATAGTAAGGCGGTTAAACTCAATAACGGCCCCAAGAAAATCCCTAATAGTAGAGAACGCCGTTATTGAGTTTAACGACGTTGAACTAATTTGTATGCTACTTAATTGTCATTATTTTTGTATTGCTTACACATTACATGCTACCATCAATAGGTGCATAGTATACTAGTTTACATGGTGGCATTAAAAATGTAATCCATATAATTATACATAAAATTAGATCATTTTAAATGATGTCATGATGTCATCGACGACTTGATATCAAATATATCTACGAGGCAATAAAATGATACTCCAATCTAGTATCACTAGAACTGATCTGAAATTGGGTTAATCCTATCCTATGATTATTAAACAGAGAATCAGATCTGGTAAGCAAGCCAACAAAAAAAGTTTCAATTTTAGAATATATCTGACTCATGTCATTCCTTGTCATGTCTATTTTCTAAATATCCCCAAAGGGCACGCTTTATTTCAAGAAAACTAGGGATTTTTACAATAATGTATTAATTGTCTAAAAGAATGGTTGCATTTCTTATTATTTGGGAGAATTTAAACATTTTTCACCTTTTTTTGAATTTGAATCCATAATAACTTCACCAATTCATAACATATCGTGAATGTTTTGGCAGATATTGTAGTTGAGCTTGTAAGGAATAAATTATTGTCACTGCAATTGTACATTGTAGATTTGATTTTGCCTTTATATTAGAAAAAATCAAATTAACAAGTAATTAGTTAATCATACAGATATACGACTGATAAACGATTTTGTGAAACATATCACACGGATCTCAATAATATCACATATATCATTTGATGTTATAGCACAATAATCATGGGATAAAACACGAAATCGCATATAATACATTTCGAAGAATAATGACCATCTCCATTGCAATAATTATTACAAAACAATTAAAACTACAATGAGTTTATCAATTAAGTCAATTAATGCCATAAAAACACAAGAATATGTTCTTTACTTCACTTTTTCAAGACAAATCATTTTGCTATTTTTTCCTTAATTTACATCAGGACGCAGGATCAACGGTAAAGATATGTTGTGACTTGCAAAACAAATAGCTTTACCTTGGTTACGTACTTTCTTTTGATAGCTTATTCAGGCGGCATGTTTTTAGATATTTGATTGTCACCATGCATCACATTTACGAGACATATCCTGCATGACATCAATTAATTCGCTACGAAAAACATTTAAAAAGTAGCCTTGCATGTTATTAAAATTACTAAATCTGAAATCGATATTATACAAGTATAAACCATCACTAGTTTTATTAAAAAAGGAATTCTAGTCTTGTCACAGGCATGCTTTTTATCCCAACGAACGAAGTTCAGCAGGGATATAGTGAAATTTGCATTAATTTTGAGATGTTTTTGAAGTGTAGCTTTATTATACTCAGATGAAAGGCACTTAAGAGTAGATTGAAAATGGCCGCCTAATATAGGATTTCGGATCTCTTAGAAGTAAGGCTATATTATAGTCAAACTGTTGGAATTTTAGAGTAAATCGCAACTATGGTATTGTTTTTCTGAATTGTGCCTCGGAAAATTCAAAATGGCTGCCTAGAGCAGGAATTCGCCATTACTTAGCGATTTCTTTAACGTATGATTACTTATGATTCCACAATGATCTCAAGCATTTATTGAAGGGAAGAGTAGATGTCATAGTGTTTTTTTTTTGTTTATGTTTATTTATTATTTGAAATACACACAAAATACAATATATGAACTGGGTGACACTTTAAAAAGTGTATATTCCCAATATTAGACAAAATAATACATGTGTGTTGTCATACCTATTAAATGCAGTTGGGGACCTGCCTATGTATTCATCTATTTGAACGAAAGTATTGGTTTGTCACATCATAATAGACCAAATGAGGTAAAGTTTTGGCATAATGTCAAAAGTGTTCTTGAATACAATTATACCAATGAGTGCAAATATACTTACAATGTAGTTTGAACATTATTTGGAACAGAGGCAAAATCAGGGGGTACAGCAGAGCTTATAGGAAATATAAGTCAGTTTAGTAAAAAACAAACAACAACAAAAAAACCACAAAAACAGCATAACTGTATGTGATTGAAATGTTACCATATGGGTCAGATATACTGAGCAATCATATTGAGAGCAGTTTTGTTCTTCGAAGAAACCAAAAGAGCATACACGAGAGAAAGCATGGTGAGGGCAATGGGTGATAAAGAGACAGCAAAATATCAATTGAGTTAGTATGTTTCCAAAAATAGTTTTTTTAGTTCTCTTTTAAATGAATAGAGGCTTTTTATTTGTTTAAGTCTTTCTGGTAATTTGTTCCAAAGCTGGGGTACTGAAATGGATACAGATGATTTACCATAATTTGTGCGAAATTTAGGTTGATCATAGGTCATTCTATTTCTGGTGTTATAAGGATTTCTTTCATGAACTGTTGTAAAGAGACGAGGGTATATACTCCTATAGTTATCTAAGTCATTTTTCCATTTGAACATAAATATACATTTCGCTTGCTTATTAATGTCAAAAATAGTAATAAGTTTTAACATTTCAAAAAGTGGAGAAGAATGTGCTCTATAGTCACTATTTGTTGCAAGACGTACAAACCTTTTCTGGGACAAGTGAAGTGGATTTATTGATGTAGGATTTGTGTTCGTTGGGATTTGCTACTCCGTGGAGTTGCCGATTTTTAGCTATGCTTTGAACATAGATGTTTATTTATCTTTTTATGTCTTTTTGTGGGTTTCACTAAAAATTGCCTAGAACCGAACAATTTAAAATTTTAACACGCACCAAAAGTGATTCAAGGTTCCTTGCAAGAATTAAGCTATTTGCTGCCTTTATCGTAATTTCCATTTTAAAGTTATTATACTTGTTAGACTTTACTGGCTAGACTAATAATATTTTGATTACTGCAGTTGTGATTTTATATTTTATTTTACTTACTTCATAATCAATGATATTCTTTTTGGATACCTTACATGGATAAAATTTTATGATACTATCACTTTTTTCATTGTAGTTAGAGGAGGCATACGTATACGATGGGATACGTTTTTTCGCTGAAGGCATACGTGGCATTTTAAAAAATCATACCAATGAAACGGATATTCTGGACAACACAAATACAGCAGAGCGTGGGTTGGCACTTCTTAGCACATTTGAGCAGGTATCATAAGTTTTCTACGTCGTTACGACTATGATACATTCCATTGGAGTTCATTGGGGAATAATCAAATTGAAATATATAAAACAGAATGAAGAATCATATTCTTATAATGAATGGTTCATTCAAACTTCGTTCGGCATTATCAGTGAAGTAATGAATTATTGATAAGTATAAATGAGGAAAGCTTTTAAGCCGTCATTAATTATTATTTGAATTATAAACATGATTTGTTGAACAATTGTTTCAATGCGTCGCACCCTAAATTTGCATTACAAACACATTTTCTATTTTCAGCTTCACATTAAGGGATTATTAGACGGAACACATTTTGTTGATGGCTATCATGGGAATACAAATGTTGATATTTGCACTGCATACGGTCCACCATTATCAAGATTCAAAAGTGTGGCGACGTGGTCGAGAGAGATATCATTTGTCCCCAAAGAAAACATATTTCCAAATACATGGAAAGGTTTTGGCAACGTCACCCTGACCATCGCCACTCGAGAGGTCAGCGAATTCACACATTACAGTACAGGGTGGGCCAAAAAAAAGTTCACCCTTTTTCATTTTAATCTCATTTTTTATTTTTTATGCAATCCCTTAAAAAATTGATATGTAGATAACTGAGACATTTCTAAACAAGGTCGATATATAATATTAGGTGTGTCTTTGGCTGTTTTGTTTTTAAAGTAAATGTTCAATATGTCCTCCTTGTTCCTGCACAACCAGTTTTAGTCTATGACGCCATTTATTTATTGCCGCGTTAATTGATTGTTGTGATAATTGTTCCCAACATAAAGTTATTCTTTGTTGGAGTTCTTGAATTGAATGGATGGGAACACTATGAACATGTTTTTCTAGTTCATCTGATAGAGGAGGCATGATATCCTGTGACAGTTACTGAAAAAGAATTGCAGTTCATTTCTAAATAGTAATTTTCATTAATCCCAGTTTGAACTCAACTCTTAAGGGGTGCCCAATGACTCTGAGCTTGGAATAAAATCACCAGTATTAGTATTCCCAACTCGGAGTACCCCTTTTCCCTGCACTATAAAGCATGAACAGAATTAAAATGGCATCTTGTACAAATTATATTATGTAGAATTTAATAACTTATTCATTTGTAATTATACCATAAGTGTATTACATAAAACCATCAAATTATTATCAATATTGTGAACGTAAAAATGAGGAAAATTGGATAAAACCATGGATTTTCAGTAACTTGTTGACCAACTCATCTATGGTAGTATCGGGTGTTTATAAGAGTACTTAATTGTTTAAAGAGATGTTTATCATCAACTCTGACTTTTAATTAACACTCTACTTTATAATATTTTGCATTTACTGACATAACAATTATATTTACCATGATAACTTCTTTTCAAATTTCCCTCCTTTTTTTGAAATCCGCCATTTTGTAAATGAAGTGAATTTCTGTTTTTTTTTCATGACACACCATAAATATATTTTAGGTGTCATGACAACATTGTTGCATAAATTTCACTCAAATCCTAACAACATATACAGAAATGTCTGAGCTATATACATATCAATTTTTAGAGGCATTGCATCAAAAATAAGAAAATTAGATTAAAATGAAAAAGGGTGAACTTTTTTTTGGCCCACCCTGTATATAGATAATATCTTTGTGTTGGGATATACCTTTATCCAAAGAAGAAATCACCAAATAAAACCCAAAAATCGTATATTCAAAATAAACCACAAACTAAGAACTTAAACAAAACAATCATTTTAACTGTTACATGTATTTGTAAACAAGAGGAAAGGGAGAAAATACAAACCTTGTGAGGTTGACCAAAACATTACACCATAGAATCAATTGTTTCGTTGACTCAACTATTATATATTTTAGGCTATACCATTTACAATTAAATTGGCTGGAAATGAAACACGTTACCAAGGATTATGTTTTGATATACTAGATGAATTAGCTTCTAGACTCAACTTCCGGTAAGTTGAAATTAAAAAGGAAATATCCACTTACGTCTTTTTAAGGTTGAAAAATGAACAATTTTGGCAAATTCTAACTGCTCTCGTTACACGGATATTTTACACGGATATAGCTATATCGGAATCTTAAATTAAAATGTATTACAGGAAATTGTTTTGAAATAAAATCTGTGTTATTTTGCTCTATATCCAAGAGTGATAAATAAATTCTAAATTATCGTTATTATTACCAAGAATTCAATGTGTAACTCAAAAAATGGTGGTATTCAGGTATGACGTTGTTCTGTGTTAGCGAATGTAAATTCGGTATATGCCCTCCCCAATAGTTTAATTTTGATTCTTTGAGAAATAGCTTCATATCCATCTCTACTGTACACTATTCAAGTTGAGCATAATTCTTGATCTTACCAAATCAGTAAAAGGTCAATGAAAATCTGGCTTTGTGATAAAAAGCATTCACTGAAAGTACAAATTGTATTTTTATCATGTTAAAACTTTTAACCAAAGGCAATGTCACTAACTTTCCGAAAATCATTGTTTTAGGTCATTTTGATCTACTTATATTACTCATTCGAATCTATGTCTCTATATCTCTTATTCAGAGCTTATTACAATGGGCTCCGACTCTTTCGACTTTTAATATTTTAACTCCCACGTAAAATTTGTTCTCCAAGTATATCTCCTGGTACGTGCTCGTAGTATATAGCTTGATGTTTATTGTTAGTTATAAACTGGTCGAGCCACCTGACCGGAAGTGGGGTGGAAAGAACCCGGATGGAACATGGAATGGAATGGTTGGCATGGTGATGAGAGGGGTAAGCTATATAGTTTCTATTTATGAAACGTGCGATAAATACCCATGGTGATAATAAAAGATTGTAGCTAGATTCAAAAATAAATTAACGCCAGCATTATAAACTATGATCATCATCAGTTATAACATATGATGGATCATACTTTTATTTTTGAAATGGATCTTTGAAAACTTTTTTCGTCATTTGAATAGAAACAATTGCATCTGTTGGCTTTCAATTAGGAAGCGGCGTTTGCAGTGGGTCCATTCACAATAACATCAGCAAGGGCTGAAGTGATAGACTTCACCAAGGCATTTATGGAAGATGGTGCAGGAATCATCCTAAAGAAACCAATCGACAAAACACCTTCGGTCCTCAAAATATTTCGTCCGTTTAAAGAAGATGTCTGGCTGCTTATTTCTGGGGGCATTGCGCTGATCGGCTTCGTGGTTTACTTCTTTAGTTTCACGACACCATATAGCGGTTACAGGAGAGGCTTGGCGGGATCATCAAAATATGAGATCAGTTTATTAGAGAATCTATGGCTGGTGTACGGGTCTTGCTTACAACAAGGTAGGGTCTACTTACAAAAACGTTTACATTTCAGCATGTTCATTTGAGATCTATATTTGTTTTTAGTACATAAAACATTAATACTATTTTTTGTAATACTGTTTCTGAGATATTCGGTGGCAATTTGTAATGAGAGAGAGGGGGGGGGGGCTTCTCAATTCAATCCCATTATGAGGTTGTCATTAAAATTATTTTTAGTACTTGACTTTGTCGTTCTTCCTCAGAAACGATAAGTTATGATATAAACTTCAGATTTTGAAAATGTAGATTTGGGGCTAGTGTCCATCATTTTCAAATCCAAAGGCATGTATTCCTATCCTCCTTTTAAGCTATTGTTAGCTCCTGTACGTCTTATGCAAACAATATATGAATGGATTCATACATATTTCCAAGGCACCGACGTATTCCCACGAGCGCTGTCTTCAAGGCTTGTTATGATAGCGTGGTGGGTGTTCGCCATTGTCATCATAGCCACATACACTGCAAACTTGGCTGCGTTATTGACAGTGCAACTTATCGTCACCCCCATCAAAAATCTTGAAGAACTTGTTGACCAGTCAGATATTCGCCCACTAGCCAAAGATGGATCCAATCTCTATGATTTGTTCAAGGTAAACGTTATAACTTATCGCAAAAAGAGACCGAGTCCCTGGAATGACACGGTTGTTATTGCAATATATACCTAGCTCATAATGTATAAAATATGATCTTTGAAAAATTTTTAATGAACAATTCAGACAGGCCATCTTCATAAATCGTTTTATCTGCCTAAAGATTCCGATAATTTCATTCACGAATGCATTCAATAAGTGCTTCTTCAAGCTTATGGTTGGATGAACCAAATAACAGGAGAATCATGCAATGTTGTTCAAAGACTTTTACGTTACAGTTAAACATAATAATTCCTTTGCTGCTGTCAAAATAATGAGGATAAGGTAATAATTCTATTTTTTCTCAAACACCCCATTGTAACATCATTGAATTCACACCAAGAAGTGACTGTTCAACCGTAGTGAAATTTTCAGGGATCCTCCGAAGATACAGTATATGGCAAAGTCTGGAAGATGATGGAAAATGGACCAAAGATTACAGAGAACCCCGATGCCTATAGACTGGTGCTACATGAAAATTATGCATTTATGGGTGACAAATCACAGCTAGAGTATAAAGTCCTCACTGAGTGCAGAGAGTTTGCGCTAGCTGATACATTGTTCAACACGGCTGGCTATGGATTTGTCTTCCCCAAGCAATCACCATACCTTTCAGACTTCTCAAAAAAGTACGTACCATTTTACCTCTTATACACACCTCTTCTAAATTCAGTCGCACGTTGTATGTTGAAGACATATTTTGCAGAAAATTTAGCTTTGTAAAACCTTCTTCAACAATAAATGGTATACTAATATGGATAAAGCGAATTGAAAATTGAAGCGATATTTATTCAGAAATTTTAAAGTCACATTAATAATATTTGTATGCTTTTGATATTGACAGTATTGTATTGTTATAGACAGAATTTCAGATTACTTAGAGCAATAAAATGATATCTCGAGAACCCATGTCTGATTTCCCTTAATCGCAATCAAATTGAAATACTTTATATGACTATCTACAAATAAATGGTCTGACATATTTTTAGAAAAAGGTTAACTCGAAATTTATCGCTAATGATATCATACGCATATGAGTCTGATATAGCAATTTTAGGAATATCAGACGGATCGCTTTTATTTTAAGGTACCAGTGGGAATGATAGTGCGATAGCTTGAAATGACGTGGGGGTAATTTATTTATTTATAGCATAGTACGTCTCCAAGAGGCAGGACTCGTGGAAAGATGGAAACAAAAATGGTGGCAGTCACGTGATGAATGTACGAACAATAAAGAACAAAAAGTTCCCGATCCGTTAAACATTCAGACACTATCTGGAGCATTCGCTACGCTTGCACTTGCCTCTTTTGTCGCGTCTATCGTGGTTGCTATTGAGTGTGTATGTTTTAAAAGAAGACGCCGAGATAATGATAATACATAGAACACTAATAACCGTCGGAATGTATTGATGCAAATAATCAAAATTATCAATTATTAATTACAATTATTAATTGACTGTAAATATGTATTGTACGAATTTCTAATGTGAACTTGTAAATACACTATTTTAAGTTGTAAATATTCATTGTAAGAATAAATATGAAATTGTATGTATTTTCTATATATTTTGTAAGAACACACAATATGAAATGGTAGATACATTATGTCAAAATACAATATAATGTATAGGAATGTGCACATGTCTGCATCATTGTTATTTAAGAGCTACAAGCAAGGTAATGAGCTCTTTAGGGAAATAATGATGAAAAGCCCTTGATGGTCAGATAATGTTCATTGTATATAATCAAATCGGTTTCAGCGACGACGTCATCAATTATAAATGGATACATAATGACTTATCTATCTAAAGTTGACGAGCTTAAAAAAGAATGGATACCTAGGGAAAATGTTAAGCTATTTAATTAATTGGTCTTGTGGTTATATCATATGCTATTGCATGTTCTTTATTGCTAAAATGAGGTACATGATGTATCCTTTGGGATATGGCAACATTAATCTAAAAAGCTACACTCATGTCCACACTCAATATATGTTGTAAAGATATTGATTTTATGTATGACCTAAATCTGTAAAGGGGTATATTTAGTTTAGAGGAAAGTATATTTCATCTTCTGGAGGATAGATTTATAACATTACCCAAAGGGATACTTTCAATATCACTAATATTTCTAATGAATTTAATTAAGTTTCTGTAATTCAACATTTATCGTTATTGTAGATGGCATTTCTAAGCGCATTGCTCGTTCTATGTGTGTTGACAACAGCGATGACAAAATCAACAAACAAACAAAACATTCACATATGTAAGTATACTGATGAAAAATGTGCATATTTCATGGTAGGGCAGACTGAACCAAACCGATCACTGAGCAAAAAGGGACACCCTTTGTAAATATGGAAGCGTTCGTCAATGACGTCACCCAATGTTGCGGAGTCGGACGCCTTCTTGAGAAATATCAAACACCAGGAACGCATTGGGACCAGAAAGTATCCAAACAAACAAACCCGAATCACTAGTTTCAAAAACCCATATCACCGAGATAGGGCTGTCAGAAAGACTTCTCGAATTACATTGCTATAGTATTTCTTAATCAAATAAATGGAAATAATGATTTGAATCACTTTTAGATATGATATCCAAAGATAAGAGTGGCTTTGAAACAGTGTCTGTAATAGCTGATAGAGAAGTGAAACGTCACGACAAAGACCTCAATATTTCATATACTCTGATCACTGATGAAAATATGGATTCTATAAAGGAGATATTTCAGTTAGGTGAGGCTAGCTCTATGAAACTACTTTTACATTGAACGTAAATTTGATGTTTCGTTTATGTCAATGTTTTTAATATGTTAAGTGTTTTGAAATGCGTGTGTCAGAGCCAAAATTATCGTTTTGCATATGTAACGTAAAGGTTAATATATGTTGCTACATGAACCTAATTTCAGTTTGCAAAAGCTACGATACAAACTATGCTTTTATTGACCTCATTATGCGAGGATATAAGGAATTCTGCAGGGCGCCATTTTGGACAGACTACCTTAACATACCTTACATTGCAACAAATGATCACGAGTGTAAATCCTCTATTTTGATTGGACCGTCCAATAAGTTATAC
Organism: Owenia fusiformis; assembly: GCA_903813345.2. Classification (NCBI taxonomy): domain Eukaryota; kingdom Metazoa; phylum Annelida; class Polychaeta; order Sabellida; family Oweniidae; genus Owenia; species Owenia fusiformis. The sequence continues at coordinate 13,108,529 of CAIIXF020000009.1, read as the reverse complement.
TTCGATGCCATTGAGGACATTTTGAAGCATGATAATACATCCTCTGGGCTCATGGCAATTTTTTACGATGAAACATTTGGTAAGTCTGAATTCTTGGTGCTGGATTGAAATTGTCGAAAAAGAACAGATTCAAATTGACTGCGATTACATTAAGTGTTAGAAAAAACTATGATGAATAATGACTGAAAGTATAATGTTTAACAGATTATCCTGAACTGGTATCAATGATGGCAAATCTAAGAAGAGAGTTATTCCTGTTTAATGCTGCCGGTAGCGACGAGCGGACGCTGCTACGTCAAATGACCGAGGTCCAGAAACAAAGAAAAACGAAGCAATTTGTGGTGCTCGGCTCAACAAGCACCATCGACACTATTTTGAAACTGGTAGGACAAATACGTGGTATAAAAGATATCCCCAACCTTTTATTTTATGCCTTGGTCACATTTGCTGCGATTTTAACTACGGCGCTAGGCCGATTGAGTATTTTTTTCAAAATTGAATACAATATTGAGCAAAGCACTCAATCGTCCGGGCGCCGGCCGATGGATCGGGGCAAATGTGACCCAGGCATTAGTCATGATTTTTTTTGAAGGCATCAAGCGCCAAACTCCTGGCGCCATTCTTCCATTGGCTGACTGTCACTACGGGCTTTACTGAACCAAGCTGTTCAAACTGTGTCGGTTCTGGGTCGGTGATATTTCTAAATAGACATACTAAACATGACGACACAATCTGGCTGGAAGGTCATGGAGTTAACAGGCATGGATCGGTAAGCTAAATTGAGATAAAAGCTTTGTCAAAGGCGCCAATCATACATGCAACTCTTTTTAAAAAGTGTATCTCCGAGTGATCATACAGCAACATGTTATGTTAAGTTTTTGAAATACCTGTGCTTAACATACCATATAATCATTGTTAGAATCGTGATGATATTTTTTGTAGAACCGGCCAATTGTATAAAAAGAAAATTGATATTATGTTCTTATATCAATGTCAAGATACTCTTTTATGAGTACTAGTATCTACAACTATTTTTGATGTTATGAGTATTGGCTATCAATTCAATTTTTCTTCAATTTTTTTCAATTTCAATTTTTCTTCGACATGTATTGTTATGACTTCAGTATGAATGAAATGTCCCTTGGTGTTCTGGTCCTGGATTGTGATATTGTTTCTCGATTTGATGGGAGAGGGGGATGCTAGACATTGTTTCTTTTCACGTTAGATCATGGTTTTAGGATATATAGGGTCTACTTTTCTTACGACAGATTTACACTTACAGTTTACTTTTCTTGTTGTTGTTTTTTAAGTTTTTAGTCACCCTTCCCTTTGGTATTTGTGCTTATATATTAGGTCTATTTTATAAAATTCTTAGATTGAACCCACGCTAGCAATGCGTTCAGCAATAAACCACGTCGTGTCATCTGCAAAGGGGAAAGCACTGACTGCACTACAAGATGAAATATTCGCAGCTAAATGTGGTCAGTTTGGGTTCAACGACGTGCAACCAAGGAACTCGACAGTTGAAAAGGTTTTAAAATTTACTGTGTTATTATTTATTTTTAATGTTTATTCATGGGACAAATGCTCATTAATCATTTTTACTTAAAATAATTATAATTGTTTTGAAAATAAAAAGATACCATTGTCAGTAATGGATTGAGACATAGTGAAGTAAACTGGATTTGTCACTTATGTTTGACTTCTTTTTGTTTCTAGGACAATGCCGAATTAAAAAACTTACTTCAAACGGGTACTGAGGCACACAACCATCTTGTCCTGAATATAGCCAGGATGCACATTTCTGAAGACAACCCTACAAACCTCACAAAAGTATATAACAGTTTCAACCTTCATTAAACTTGCGAATTATCACTCTTAATCAATCTTTCCACTGATTTATTATTTATGAGTTGTGCAATTGTTTCATTTGCTTCTGCTGTGGCACCCATACCTTCGAGTCGCAGATTACATTGTTTTGAAATTTAAACCCAATCACCACTGATATGGAGCGTTGAGTATATAGAATAAAAATATTCCAGCTTGGCGAATGGAGTGACACAAACGGAACGATGTTGTTGAAGAACTTTAAACTCAGCAGTGACGAGAGGCCAGTGCTTAGCATCAGAACGGTTGTGGTAAGACAAATGCATCACGTGTATGTACCTGTATGTATAACTTACAGTCAATTGCTAATTTGCATATTTGGTTGTCGTATAAAAAACTAACCTCTCAAACGAAATGCTGTAAAACAACTTGCAGGAATGAATTGGAGATATTCAGGCATTTTTATATTAGTAGATCCTATGAGTCAAAAGATTTGTAAAATTCAGTTAGCGCCTTTTAATTCTGGTTATTCATATTTATAATAGGAACCGCCATTCGTTTTCAAAAACGGCACAACATTCTACGGCTATTGCATTGACTTATTGGATGAGATTGCCAAGAGGGCTGAGTTCGACTACACAATAAAAGAGCCAGCAGACAAAAAGTTCGGGAATTTACAGGAAGATGAAACTTGGAGTGGTATGATCGGGGAGCTTATCGATAGGGTGAGTTGTTTAAGCAAATCCCAAATGTCTGATCTATATAGAACTAGTTCAGGAAAAAGCACATAGTGACATCTAGTGGTTGAATAAGCACATACCATGAACCGACTTTCTTTATTCTAAGCTACAAGTGCGTGATAGAGGGGTTGCCATTTTAGTAAAGGGTGTAAATACGTTTTTGTGCTTGATACAGGGTATATTTAATGGAAAAGGTTAAATTATGATGTTGAATTATTGGTGTCTATCATATATTTAAGAACTGCCATCTACCCAATATCATATACTTTGGATAAGATTTACAATCTCTAGATCTTAGTCAATGGCATGTTGCACCTCAGCCTTTAATTGGCGATATTCGCGACTATTAATTTTCGTGATTTTTACACAATCGCGAAAAGCACGAAACTAAATTGCACGCGAAAAATATCGGGAGTACAGTACATTGAAACCATACACTCATATATTTCATAAGAATTTGCAATCAAGCCTAACAAATCTATTGGCAAAATATTAGAAGGCCAGCAAATGTACACATGCTAAAGTGATGAAACTTTAATGAATTTTAATTTTGCCTATACTGAGATGTGTTAAACTCTATTTGGGTTAGATTTATTGCTACACCCTCTACTTACAGCCTTAACATGCCCCCTATCGGTTATCACCCGCTTCAAAATCATAACAGGTTCCTTTATATCTTCCTTTATCTTCTGTTTAAGAAAAGCTGTTAGCTATCAGCTGTATTTTTGTCAATCAAGATTTCTCTTCATCTGTGAATTACCCAGCGAGAAACCAAAATGGCAATTTTGATGGAAAGACACAAAGTACCAGTCAAAATCTCTGAAGATTTCCGGGCAAACAATGGCAGCTCTCCCAGTTAGGTTTTAGACTGTCTTCTCATATTTTGTCAATTTTATTCTATTTCAAGTATTGTTTAGAGTTGTGCGTTCAACATATTCGAGAAGTCAATAGCTATAATAAATTTGCAGATTTTGCTCGCATTTATGTAAGCTTTTCTCTTTTGATGGATACTTTGTGTCTTTCCTTGAAATCATGACAGATGTAACTGATCTACTGAAATCAACTTCAAGTGCTTACTACTATCTCCCAATGTGAGCCACATCAGTGCTTTTTGTTGAGAAAATATGTATTAGTTATTAGCCGCTTCTTTGCCGATCAGGATTTAAATTCTCTTTATCTGTCATGTACCTAGCAAGATTCAGAGATTTTGACTTGAACGTCATGTCTTTCCGTCGAAACTTCCATTTTTGGTTTCTTGGTAAAGAGTATCTTCTCAATGTATAATGAGAATTTGATTTTCGGCACAGAAGCACCTTTTAATTTTTTTCGTTCTAACAGATCAGTCACAGCCTCTGAAAGAGCCAGATCTAAGGCTCTAGCTTTAGGCTAGTCTAAGTCCTATAGATCTAGTAGTCTAGGCCTAGAATCATAGCCCAGGCATAGGCCCGTAAAAATGTAAAGAAATAAAGCTTACAGCATGTTCTATAAGTGAATTTGACTCAATGTTATACATGTTCCGGGCCTATGCCTAGTATAGTCCCGCAGGACGAAGAAGATAGAATGTAAAAATCAAATTGAAAATCAAAATAATCGAACGAAAAAAAATTGAAAAAGTTGAAAATTCGATTTCGATTCAATTTGATTTTCTGCCATTATAAATGAAATACTGTACTTACCAACATGTTTCTCGGATATATATGTTGTTCTTACTTTATCTTCGCCGAAGATCGATGTTTATTTATATATAACAATCGAATAATCGACATAATTCAAACTCATCACTACGACACCCGGGCTCCATTTAATTCAACACGCACTTAAGACGGGCCCCTCGGACCAAGCCTAGCTAAAATATATCTCTGGAGTTTTTCGTAATAGGTAGTTTCTGATCGAATTTTTGTCAAATCAAAAAAATAAATTACTCGGCAATAGGTTATTAAGATGAATATTGGCGAGAGGTGTACACTGACAAAGAATGGTTGAAATAACTCCATAAACGTCAAAGATCTAGGAAAAAACCGATGAAAATCTCACCTATAAAGGACCCCTTCGAAAATGGCATTCTCCATTTAAGGGCAAAAAGGCGGAGTTATAAGCGGACTGACACTTTCCTTAAATGGAGAAGTCTCGATGGATCTCGCTTAAACTCCGCCCCTTCTTCGTGAAAAATCACGTGAATTCCGGCTTTTGCTGGGGCATATCCGGGCATCTCGGCTTCGAACCCAATCAGAAGTTTCAATTTTGACCGGCGCCGCATACATTATCTCAAGTCTCACCCAATATTTTTATGTATACGTTAAATAGTCGATAATACCGCATATGTATTGCACTGATCCACAAGCATTCATACGACGACTTTATTTGACAACCTTCGCCATTTGAAAATATCTAATGTTTTATGTTTAATTTTTGTCTGGAAATAGCCAAAGAGTTCGAAACTAGAACAAAATAAACTTGGGGTTCAAGCGTTTTTGCTATGTTCTTGAATATTGGAAGAAAATCGGCATTGCGATAGGAAAACTCAGTCCCGTACCGACAGGTGGGGCATTATAAAAAAAACTATACCATTCTATAATTTGACACGGGGAGTAGCTACAGTGTAAATTAGTATAACCAACGGTCCTCATTATCCGAGTTTCACCCAGTTTTACTTTGTAACCTGACAAGGTAAGTATGATCTTCTTTTATTCATACTTTCGAAAATTTCCCATTCATTTTTCTTGGATTAAAGATTGTGTTTTCAGCATGGAAATTAACTTCGGACCAACTCAACTTAAAAACGAAACTTCGAAAAGAACTTGCACACTAGGTCAAGTGGCCCCTTGTCTGTTTTGGGATTCTGATTAGCTAACTTCATCGGTTTCATAATTTTAGACCGCAGACATGGCAGTTGGACCAATCTCGATTACGTCAGAACGTGAGACTGTTGTCGACTTCACAACTCCCTACCACGAGTACGCCGGCATTCAAATACTCATGAAGAAGTCGAGAGTACAACCAGACACTTTTGAATTCACTACAATATTCACTGGTAATGTATGGGCATTAATTGGCGGAGCGTTAGTGGTGACCGGAGTCCTTATGACGTTGTTTGATACATACAGTCCTTATAGCTACAGAAACAGAACTAGGGATAAGAAACTTGATGCAAGCCAAGTATTTACACCAAAAGAAAGCATGTGGTTTACAATGGGGGCTTTTACCCAATCAGGTAGGGATATCCTACCACATTGTCCGTTTTGGGGATTCACCAAATCGTATAAACTCACTGTTATATCAAGTGATTGAAAACATTGACTTTACCAAGGTAGTCATTGAAGGAATTTATATCAAAATATAAGCTGACCTTCAACATGTCACAAAATGTAATTAAATATTAATGGCATTCGTAAGTAGCTCCCCTTTTGTACAATATTCAATTTTGGATGTTTAGGTGGAGCTCCAATGCCACGATCTTTCTCAACCAGGGTTCTTGTTGGAGGACTGTGGTTCTTTTCCTTTATACTAATGTCAGCATACACTGCAAATTTGGCTGCTTTTCTGACCAACTCCCGTTTGACGACACCCATTAAATCCCTCGCAGATTTAGCTGCGCAGAAAACAATTAGATATTCGACATTTGCCGATTCAAGTATGCAGACGTACTTTCGCCGCATGGCTGATATTGAGAAAAACTTTTATGAACATTGGAAAAACCTGAGCATTGGAAACGAGATGGAGGATGAAAAAATGAGGTCGAAATATGCAGTCTGGGAATACCCTTTGGGAGACAAGTTCTCAAATATGTGGCGCAATATGAGAGAAACTGGCTTTGTTAACTCAACCTTTGAGGGCATAAAGCGTGTAAGAGAGGAACGTTATGCCTTTCTTAATGAGGGTCCCATGGTAAAGTATTTAGCCCAAAAGGAGTGTGATCTAGAAGTGATTGGAGATCAGTTCAGCTTGAAACCTTATGGATTTGCCTTCCAAGAAAACTCCCCTCTTGTGGAAAACGTGAATAACATGTAGGGAATATAGATATTTCTCTTATGAACAACTGTTACTCCGTTTACACGTCTTCTCGATTAATCACTATATGGGATGGGTTTCAAAACATCCGGAGTAATATTATCTCTATTTTCTTGTCAGTCTCGATTTTGTATAAATGAAGAAATGCAGAGATCTTACTTAGTAATATTTTGTGTTTCAATTTTGCAGAATTCTTCAACTGCAGAACGAGCGTTTCTTAGAAAGGAGGAAGTTACATTGGTGGAGCAGTCCCGATCAAAATAAATGTAAAAGATCAGAGGATGACAACACAGGCCTTACACTGAGCAAAGTTTTGGGAATATTCATCATCGTTGTTGCAGGGATCGCTCTTGGTTTAATATGCCTTATTCTAGAGTGCATATGGGGAAAGGTTGTTAAAAAGCCAAAAGGAAAACAAAACGTAAGAGTATACTTAGAGTATAGTGAAGGCTGTTTCAAATGATTTTAGATTAACACATTGCAAAGCAAGGAGTGTTCAGTTCCAGCCAATCAGAACTTAGTATTTCATATAATTGGATTGCATAATACTAGTCTAATGCACCAAAGATCATTTTAAGACTTCATCAATTTCATAATGTCAAATTGACTGTAAAGATGACTGTTCTATTTACCCACTTCTTGTATTTTAAACCAAAAAGCAGACATAAAAATGGAGGAAACGATTTGGAAAATATTTGATTTATTCCTGATTTAGAACTTAGAACCCATGCTACGTGTTCAAAGTTTCAAACTACACCTTTGATAATCAGTTCACAATGTACTGAGTCTAGCTAGGGGTAAACTCCTTGAATAGTCTTTATGAACAATGTCAAATATTTTAATACATTCGGTTCAACAGTAAGATGTTTTTAATGCGTAGAAGGAATGAAACATCCTTAAATTAACTTTTTTAGGATGAGAATGTGACACACCCTGTTGCATATGGAGCAGACCTAGACCCCGATTGTGAAAACAATTTTGCAATGCATTCCGCTAACCATACCGATTCCGAACATAATGGAAATCCTGCGACCATCAACGATGAAACTCTATCACCAAATTGTAGCGACGGAACCAAGAACCATTCAATGGTTGGGCGTGATAACAAAGCATTTGTGTAACTTCGAAGATGTTAGAGGGGGATGGATTTTACTCCCCTGGGTGATTTATATTTCCAGATTGTCAGACAATTAATTCATATAAATCTTATAAATTATATAATTGTAAGAATGATGTTGCTTCCCTGACCTGGGACGCGCGAATTGTCAAATGGGCGGTATATCCCGGCAGTTATCATTAGTGAACGCTTCGAAGGCCCACTACAATAATTTATAAAAGTAAACGTTAGACCAAAGAAGACACCTAGACTGATTTATGTTAATGCGGTTGCAGAATAAAACGTTTCTGACATCCTGATGTCTTTTTCCGACTTCAGGGCCTATTATACAGAGACGAACAAAATCTTTATAATCAAGTTTGACTTCGATGCATGGGGAAATATCTTTCATTTATGATAACATAATTACTATTAGAACAATGCAAATCTCCATACATCTGCAATGTAAAATTAACTATGTATAAGTTCATTACTAAGTAGCCGATTAATCCAATACCAAAGCAGTACCAATGTCGCTTTTCGCATTGGAAGATTTTACTTTCTGTAGAGGGAAATTTCAAAAGTGGTTTATTAACCAGGATTAACTTGAGCTTTATGACTTATCCTTGGTATAGTCTATTATATATTTCCTCATATGCCCACATGTCTGGGTTTTGATATATTTCCTTGAGATTTTGATTTATTCCACGTTTTTTGATTGCTCAAAGTGATGAAAAGTACAGAGTGGTGAAAATTTGTACATCATTCTATTTCCTACCACCCTATTATATTTCATGACAGAACATGCCTCAGTGGCCACTGTTGCGCTTTCAGCAAACCTGCACACATCGTCCAAAATGTCCGTACCTTTGGGGATACGGCAAAGACAGAGTGTATGAGAATGACGCCAGGACAATTGCAGGCCTCAATAAGTGAGATCATTCGTGTTATTCAGGCCATACCTGCTGAGGAATGTATTCTGGTCATTGACAATTGTGCAGGTTTGACTACAGCGGGATAATGCCCAAACCTGAAGCATGTTGTTCAAAGTGCTGTAAAATTGTGAGTATCAGTTTGATGGTAATGAAATATAATAGGCTGGTAGGAAAGTGAATGATGTACCAATGTGTGAAATATCAAAGATTAATATTATAAAATGACAAAGGTATGAGGAAAATGCAGGGTTTCCATTTTTGAATACCCTGTAGCAAATTTGAGAAACACTAACACATTAGTAACATCAAGATTGACCGAGGCAGCTAGGGGCCTGGCAAGAAGAAGTGATTTGAAATGTAAATATAAATAAATCATTCGTCAACATGTTACTGTTTGAATATTCTATTGTTTTGAAATAAATTGGTTAATAGTTTATTTGAGCATTTAAAGCAGTTGTGCTATGATTTATCAGTTAAAATCAATAACTATCGTGGCATATTTCTTAAATGATCGAATAATCTATAATTCATCCGGAACTACTTGCCCTGATGCTGGATTATTACACGCGTTGGAATCTAATCCTAGTTCCAGAAAATGCTCTGTTGTCAAATCAGTTTGAAATAATAGAGCCGAACTATTTTCTCCGGCGGCAAGATAATGTTTCACGGCATCACAAGTTGGACTTAGCAGCCTATCCGACTTGGAACACCATTTCTACAGAGCATTGTCAGAAGATAAGAAGAGACTCGATTGCAACTTCTTCGACTTCGCACATCATTTAAATACATCGAACGAGTTACAATGTTTTCAATTCGTTCTTGTATTTTTGGAGTGCTCATCATCGGTTGCCTAGTTACCGCAGTCCTGGGCAAACGAAAGAAACCAAAGCAACCAACCTGCAGTCAGCGTGTTGCCAAGATAAAGGTATGAATTGCTTTTACGTATTTTAACCAAGCTACATTAAGTGAATTGTGACAGTGCTATATACATCATATTGATGTGATGATAATGCCTAGCTCACATAAGCGTGAGCCGATTAGTTACTATAATTACAGCATTTTTAAAATGATGGCCATCTTCTGTTAAGTGGCAGTTTTTTATATGGAAAACAATTCTAGAAGTTAGAGTGCTAGCTCATATATTAGCTTGCGTCCATGAAATTTTACTCATGTATTTCATCTATTGACGTGTCGCAAAAAGGTCGCGCACGCATTGTTACACATTTGCGCTGTTTAATACCACAGAATGTGACGTTTTTTGAGAAAAAATGTACACCTATGGAAATCATTTCGTTCTCCACATTTGCCTCTATTTCTCAAAATATTTAAGGCGAATAACTCTGATATCGTATATGTATTAACAATGGGATAGGAGCATCATAAAACACGAATCAATTGATATTTTAGGTGAAATAAATATACGTGTTGCTGTGCTTGAAAATAGGCGAATGGCGTAAATTAGCCCTATTTTAATGAATTTTGAAAACCTTTCGTCCTCCACTTTTCCACATACAACAGAAAACACATACTTTTGCGAACAAAATCAACTATTTATTAATAAACTAGAGTTTAAGAGCAAAATAATCATGTATGATTTATTAAAAATTGATCTCGTATTTTTTGTTAAATGTACACCTGAAAAGTTGAAGGTAACAAAAAATGAGCAATAAAGGTCGCTGTCAACAGATTCTATTTTTCAAACTCTATGACGTCACAATATGGGATGCTTACTAAAATTCATCCGTTGAAATAAAACTTCCATCTGCCTTTATCAAGACGAAAAATAAGTATAATAGTCATATATTGTTTGAGTTATGAGCGTTTAAAGTATGTTTTGGTAAAAAACTCTTTTTTAAAAAAGAACGCGCAAGAATCGTGAACGGATTGTAGTTGATCTAAAAACTTCATCAAAACAGCTTTAAAATGATATATAACTTCAATTAGAATATTATCTTATAATCCGGGGAATCAAAGTTACATTCACGCAATACCCTTAAAAAACAAATGCGCCACCTTTTTGCGACACGTCATTTCACATAATGTATTAGTTAAAATGGAATAATTAAATAACATATAATATATTATGTAAAGATATGTTGTGCAATCTAATGTCTGTCTGCTCTTACCCCCGACCCTAAAATATTTCCTAATAATTCTTGTCCTAATCTCCTTCTGTAGCTGATGAAATGTCTAAATAACATTATGGTTATCAGGAAAAAATAGGTTGGAAAATTGTTCTGTCCAGGCTTTATTTACTAATTAGAATAGAGTTTTATCAATTCATTGAAATCACAGGATGTAACATTATACTTTTTATACAGTCAACTCTAAAGAGTATACCCACTGTGGAAGAAGAATGCAACGTTGACATAAAGCTGCCAATCGAACATGAAGGTATGGGTGAGATTATTCGACTTGCTGGTTTGTAGAATGAATCTGGGGAGTTTTTTTCATGCATTTCGATTGTGTTTTTATCTATACATTGACTATAAGATTGTACCATGTAATCCCAAAAATATTTCTCATTTTCAAGGATTATCTATGGATTAACACCCAGGTATTTTTATTTTTCAAACTTCAGAGGGCTGGGAATCATTGATTACGAACGCTTTCGAATAAAATAAATACACACCTTATTGGGTTTTGATATAAACCAAAACAACGAAGAAGGTGTGTATTCTTATCCTCTCAAAATCTGCTTGGAACTATACCATTGGATTACTATGGGAAATCCCTTAAAGAGAAAAGTCTAGGGATTAAGAAATGGGTACCATATACACAATTTGAGAAATTATTTGCATACAAGAAACCTATTTAAAACAGCGTTATTTATATTAATCAAAAGCATTCGTAATCAATGATTCCCAGCCCTCTGAAGTTAAAAAATAAAAATACCTGGGTGTTAATCCATAGTTAATCCTTGAAAATTAGAATTATTTTTTGGGATTATATGGTGCAATCAATCAATTAAGGTGTATTCATGTTTTTTAGATGAAAAACACAAGCGAAATGCATGAAAAACACAAGCGATTCATTCTACAAACAACTCTCGGTCCTCAGATAAGATTGTTTGGCACGATGTTTCAAAATTTAAGTTTTCCGTTATACAGCTCGTCCCAAGAAAAAGGAACAAGCAAAAACATTGTAAAACCCCAAACCAGTGATAATTACATGAATTAAATTTAGTTTAAGCTTACAATGTTGTCACGTGTCCTCTCATTCCAATGATGATTCATTTGTTCATACAGTATATATTCATGCCAGACAAAATCCAAACTGTTTTGACAGTGTTCTGCCCCTTAATAAGCTGATGATATGAAAAAACATCGTGAGAGTTTGACTCAAGATTTTGAAGGGGGTTTTATGAAAATGGCATCAGGAATAATTATCTATCATGGTTATAGTCTTATTAAGACGTCTTGATAATGGTGGCATATAACCGCTTTACACCCCACATTTTCTGTATTTTCTGAATGTCTTTCTTTTGTATGATTTTCGGATCTCTCACAAACAATTTTGAGGAAACTTTTACGCTAACTTGTAGACATAAACTCGGCAGTGTGGTCCGTTTACACAAGATGGGGAAGAACTCAATGTCCTCTAAATGCATCAGCAACTCTCATTTATACAGGTTGGTATATACTACAGTATGTTTGGCTCATTATATGCTAAACGTGTATCAGTAGTCATAATTTCACGATTCGCTGATTAAAATTGGCATAGTTTTTAATAAGACGAAATGAAATGTTCATTGTTTAACATTTAGTGAACATTTATTTGTCTTTGAAGGTGTCGCGGCCGGTTCACACTATACGCATTCCGGAAGTGGTGGTAATTATCTATGTCTTCCGAATGAACCAGAATGGGGGAATTTTGTGGACAGTACTAGCGGTTATGGTGCTTATATATATGGGGCAGAGTATGAAATACCTAGTGATGGTAATCCTTATTTGGGTACGAATGCACCGAAGCAAGGCGATAAGCAATCTCTCCACGACAATGATGTTCCATGTGCGTTATGCCAAGTACCAAGGAATGTCGTGATGTTTCCGGCAAAACATACCTGTCCGAATGGTTGGACAATGGAGTACAAGGGATACTTAACAGCCGAACATTATGGTCACGCTAGCAGTAAAGATTTTGAGTGCATGGACGAAGCGCCGGAAACAATTCCGGGTGGAAAGGAAAGTATTAATGGTGCTCTTTTCTACCCGACCCAGGCAATATGTGGAGTGCTGCCTTGTCCTAACTACGTCGGGGGACGAGAGCTCACGTGTGTTGTCTGTTCAAAGTAAAACCATAGGTCGTGGACGAAGCACGTCGTTAACATGTTTATTAACCTATTTACGAGATTTAAAACACTTTTCCTGATATTTGGAAGGAAGGGACAATTGTCCCAATTTTCAAAAAAGGAGATAGAGAACTAGTTACTTATTATAGACCAGTGACCCTGCTAAGCTCAATCTCCAAAATCCTAGAATCTATAATCCACCAAAAATCTTGACTCACCTTCTGCAGCAAAGTCTTATTTATAGGATTAAAAGTGGTATTCTACCTAAACATAGTACTGTCAACCAACTTATTAACATAGTGCATGATATTCATGAAAACATTGATGATAACAAAAATGTTTAGATTTAACTTCTGCATTTGATTTAGTCCCTCACAAACTATTGTATTGTATGTATTCTTTATTTACCTCTTATATAAGAGAGTTACATTTGTACATTAATTGGGAGTAAATACATATAAATAAGAAAATAGATAAATTATTTGCTCGTGTTTATGAGCGAAGTTGTGAGCGTTAATGTACATCGAATGAATTATTACGACATAGGTCGACATAGGTTGCAATGCAAGATCGTCGTTTGTACAATTTAAGATCAGATTGATGCGATCTTTAACACTAATTGTATCGTTATATTTATAGATTCCGTTTAATACTAACCTTTCTTGAACATACGGATGCCACGATTGAAAATTTTTTTTACAACTGTTGTGAAGTAAATGACTGGTCAATTAGGTCTAAACGGTCACAAAAAGTGGGATAGCTCAAAAGAAAATGGTCGATTTTGCAATGTCTGCAACGTAAATGAAATTGAATCAATCGAACACATTCTTTGCCATTGCGAGTTGTATGTAAAAAAAATTGTGCCGTATATATAGCGAGTGCAATTATAGAATTGTATTGTCATAACTGACTCCACTAAAAGAGGCAGATCACTTACAGCAAAGTTGTGCACATATACTGAAACTGCGATTTAAAAAAAGACCCACTCTCTTGTCTTTTTAAAAGCACACTCAACATATCGAGACATTTCGTTTTTCATTTTAGTTGTGGGTATACATTCAATCCAAGGCCACTTGTTACCACGAATTGCTGATATCCCCAGAAATAAGCCATTCCGTTGTAACACGTGGATTTAGGTTGAATGTCTTTAACTGGTGAATAAAGTGCACACGGGGAACATGCAAAGACATGGCTGTAAGCAATGGTTTGGAATGTAAACAAATCATACTCTTAATGTTACTGCTTGAATGTTCTATTGTTTTAAAATAAAAAGATTAGTTAATACAAGCATATAAATCTGTTGTGCCATGATTTATCAATTAAGGCAATAAATTAATAGCACAGATCACAGCATATACCTACATGTATAATATTCGAATTATCTATAATCAATCCGGAACTACTTTTAAGGATGCCTGCTTCTGCGTACCTACACGCGTAAGAATAAAATTCGAGTGGTTATATACTAGATATTGAATGCTATATGGGCAAATTAATTTTGAAATAATTAAGCAGAACTATTTTTTTCGGCGACAAGATGTAGTGTTTCACGGCATCGAAATTGACTTCACAGTATATTCGACGGAACTTCTACAGAGCATTGTCAGTAGACAAGAAGAGAGACTCGCCGACTTCGCACATCTATATAAATCGAACGTGTTACAATGTTTTCGATTCGTTCTTGTATTCTTGGAGTATTCATCATCAGTTGCCTTGTTGCCTCAGTTCTGTGCAAACGAAAGCAGCCAACCTGCAGGCAGCGTGTCGCCAAGATTAGGGTATGAATCACTACTATCAGTGTGAATTTGTGTAAACACTAATTAACCAGCTACATTTGTTGTGAGACACTATATTTTTTATTATTTATTTTTTTTATTATTATTATTAAAATAGTTTATTATAGTGTCACTGGTTTACATTTGGTACAAATAAATACATATTCTAAAAAAACCACCAGCCGATGTCGGCTTATGAGACACTGGACTTTAAAGATCAATAATAACAGTTAAACAGTGTTTAAGATACGACATTCAACAATAAGACTACAATTCATCTACAAGTACAATAATGCATAAATTGATAAATAGCAATAATTCCATCTATAAATGATGATAAATGATTTACATGTTATCTTATAAGATGATGACTAGATTATTGACTACAAGGTGGTATGGAGGTTTGGCCCTCATTGCAATGAATACGGTACATAGGAATAATATGGCAAATTATTAGACTGCAGTCAACCGTTCCAGGTCAAATTGCCTTTCATGAACATTTTGTATAACAGAGCAGCCCACTGTCTCTGAATTGATCTTGAATGCATTAGGCTTATAAATAAAAGTAACTCATTGTCAGTGTTTGTTCTTATATGTGGTGTTAAAATATCAGTTACAGATCTATAAAAATGTGTTCTCAAGTTGGAATAATGTTTACATTGGACAGCAAAATGAATTTCATCTTCAACAAAGTTACCATCACATAATTTACATGTACGATCATTTAGTGCTGTGTTTGACCAACGACCTGTCTCAATGTGAAGTGGGAGGCTACCTGTTCTCAGTCTAGCAAGAATGGTTCTGTGGTGCCTTGGCATGTATTCAGATACATATGGTTCATTAACTACTCCATATTTAAACAATCTGTATGTTCGAAGCTTATTGCCATTCTGTAAATTATTTGTATCATCCCAAATATTTTTCAAGAAGGGGTCTTTTGCATTGAAACTATCCTGTAAACGTTTCACAGTTGATTTTACATGCAAGGAACTATTATTATTTATAAAAATGCCATTTTTAGTCAGCATAGCTTTAGTGTGATAGTCCCAACTTCTTTTGTTTTTTAATGACCATATATGTACCTTATGATTCAATCTATTATTGTCCATGTTATGAAGCCTCAGGTATTGTCGAGCGCATTCCACTCTTTGTTTATCAATTAGTGGACTCCATCCAAGGTCCCCACGGACTGCTTCATTACTGGTTTTAGGGCTAACTCCCAGGAATGTTTTACCAGCACGATTTTGGAGATTATATTATATTCAAATCTATTCTATTCAAAAAAGGATGCACGTTTTTTTTTATAATTTTTCATTCTCAAATTATGTAATTTTAATTTAGATTCTTTTTTTTAATTTAGATTCTTTGATTGTCACAATATTATTTGACTATTTTACAATATCTTACAAGAGTACAATGATTGTTACTTGTAGCCTCTTATAATTATGATGTAGATTAAAGTATCAGTTTCAATCTGTAGAATGAAGTTGTCACATTGACAACCATTCGACTGATGACCTTGGGTCATATAATGCAGCGTAGTTATATTAAATACTATAATGTATGACATAATTGTAATATACAGGCAAGCTTAAGACGTATACCGGCTGTGGAAGAGGAGTGCAACGTTGTCATAAAGGTGTCAGGCGAACCTGAAGGTTTGGGTTAAAGTATTAGATTTCATGGGCTTTTCTTACTGTGCCGATCATTTGACTGGATGTGTAAACATTTAAATTTTACGTTATTGCATAATAATATAAAAATTGGAATACATTTTTATTTATTTATTTTATTAAAGTGCCATGGGTTATACGACTTATAAAATACAATTAAAACACCCCAGGCCGTAAATATAGGTAAATACTAATATTGCTCATTAAGTTAAAAAATTCAAATCTCTGCCCATATGTAGAAATGCAGGCAATTGATATACAAATTTTCTGAATAAGTCTGACCTTAAGTCGTTATGAAAAGCACAATCCAACATAAAATGCTTTTCATTTTCCTATTCTGGTAGTCTTTCAAAGCGCCCAGTCTCTATAGCTAGTGTAAATGTTGACTAAAATAGCCATGTTTGTGCACTTTGTGATAAAAGCATGAAATTTGGCACAAAGTTAGTTTATACCATTGTTAGCGAGACCTGAGTCATTAATCAAGTGAGATATGCCTCGTTCTGGAAAATTAAGCATGGCCGCCTTTTCCGGGTCGATTTTTAAATATTTTTTGGGAAGGTTAATTAAAAGGTATTATGACACATAAAATATAGTCTATATGTTGAAAATGAAAGATGTTACTACAAAATGGAGTCAAACAAAGTTGTTGCATTTCCCCCCTACTTTTCGCTCCTTCATTTAAAGTGTTTGCAAGAAAAATTGAGATATTGAGCTAAGAAGCATGAAAATTGGCACAAAGCTAGATTAAACTATTGTCAACAAGACCTAAGTCAATGATCAACTGACATCAGCCGACAGCCTCATTCTGGAAATCCAAGATGGCTGACATTCACGCAACAATTTTTGCTGTATTGAATATAGTCCGGAGTAGGGATACTAGCGGTTACCGTTGGTTATTTGGTTTTCTGTATAAAACGCTCTTTCTCCTTTTCTGTCCCGTCGCAGCGCCATCTAGTGTTTGATAAATGAATCAAGGTTTATTCTCGATAGGGTAAGTACTAATCTATCAGGAAACATTTACAAATTTGGTTAGAAACAGAATTTTTATAGATGGCGGAGTGATTTTTGAGACTATGTAGAGCAGAATAATTTTCTGAAACAGGTAGCTTTACGGTGGTAGCTCTCTCCAGATTCAGTTATCTCAAAAACGGTGTGGTCACCGTATGCTTATTTTGTAACGGCAAGCTAGACAAGACTCCAATGAACACTGGGCACTGTTTCGCTGAGCTAGATCTGTGTCCATGAATATATTATGAAATGAAACGTTATAATGGTCGTCAATGGGATTTTTACTGCAATCTTGACCCATTGTCAGAATTGCTCATCTAGGAGCCCTAAAACTGTCCAATTGTTAAAATATTTGATTTGATACTCAAACACAATATCTGATTGTTCAGATTTGGTCAATTATTTAGTCTAAGGATGGTGTTATACAGGGTTCACTCATTTAACCCCTCTTATTGTTGTCTATGAATACATTAAATCTTATATTCACATGAAGGTATCATGTTTTCATCTTGTATTACTGGAGAAATTGGTTCCAAATTGGTTTCATGCATTTCAATGTCTACACGTTGTACAAAGTTAGGTGGGACAATGCAACTTATGAGATTTTAATTTCTTCAGTGTGGGTCCTAGGATTTTTCTCTCACTAGAGAAGTGGCAATCGCTTTGTGTTTTCACACTCGTAAAATTACCACAGGGTATTCTATGTATACTCACAGTTTTCTTGTGAGTAAAAAATCTTGAAAAGAAAGTATGTTTATGAAAGTACTTAAAATTCACTTTGTTCTATAGTATTCAACAATGTTGAATTTCATGTTTTTCATGTTAGATAATGTGGCAAGGCACTTCAATTTTATACTCTACTCTACATGTTAACATCCACCTGGGGCTACTGTAGAGTAGATATGATCCACAATGTTTCTTGTGAACACAAGTCTAGCAATATGTACTTAGTAAGAGCAAGTGCCAATGGGTAAATACCAAAAATTGTTACAGAACACAGCAAGAAAAAGAAAATATCCAAGGGTATACCAGTCATATGGAAAATAAACCCCAACTATCCCAAATCATGATCCAGTGTGAAAAGAGAAACAGTGTCTAATACCCCATCCCCCACCATCCAAGTACCAATATCATAATCAGATACCATATCACCAAGGGACATTTTATTCATACTGAAGTCATTATAATTCACAATGAAGAACAAATTTAAAATTGATAGTCAATACTTAAAACGTTAAACATAGTTGTAGATACTAATTTAGCATTTGTACAAAACAGAGCACTCAGTCTCAAATGATGTGGCACAGACAAAATCAAATTCTGTAAGTCCATAAGCATATCAAATAGGCAACATCTATCCGCAAAGCAGTCGCCATAATCCACAATATAGCTGGTTTCAATCCCTATTTCTCACTTTTTAAGGCCATGGCAGAGATCCTTAACAAACCGCTGAACATTATGCTTACGCTAGTAGTAAAATCATTTGAGTGTATGGACGAAGTGCCAGAAGCAATTCCGGATAGTCACCACATAAGAAATGATGCAAGGTGTGGAGCCTTGCCTTGTCCTAACTACGTCGATGGACGAGAGCTCACGTGTGTTGTCTGCTCAAAGTAAAACCACAAATCACGAACGAATGGATTTACATGCATCATTAATCTATTTTAGAGATTTAATTTTTACCTCAAAAATACCACCCTCATTCCACATAACAACTTTGTAAATATATTTGGCTAATACGAACCTTTAAGGAACTGTCATCTTGCTTCATCAAGCTTCGGACCTATCCTCACCTTGATTCACTGCACATTATTGGTTATACACTAAATGAACAAACCCCAGCTGATGCGCTGTCTTGAAAATCATTATCCATAGGAAGGGCTCCACGATGATGATATCTTATAGTTTGAAATTTTGCTCGTGAAATAACTGACTACTATCAAACTTTGATACACCAAACTCTTTCCCTGTCCAGTTTTCTGGGACACAAAACATCCCTGCCTTCCGTTATCGCCTCTATCGCTTCTTTTTGTTAGCGTTTTCAGACGAAATTTGCCGCAATTTTTTTTCAAAAAGTTCCTCCATCTTATTTTCTGAATACTGATTCAGGGGCCTAATTTAAATAATTTTCTCAATTGTGATTGGCGCACGGACTATCCCGCGCACTCCGCGAAGCATTTCCACTAATGAGACGCAACATATTACTTGGGTCTCAAGTATCATATGAACCCACGGGATAGAATGTAGTGATTGAGCGTGGGAACCGACGATGGGAACTGTTGGTATACATGTAGTCTTATATCCCAAACTTATCCAAAATATCAGGCCTATATTTTTATTGTTTATCTATTGAGATAGATGTATTGAATTGTTTTAGAGGTAAAGTCACATTTCCAATTTAATTCAAATCATTCAAAGTAGTACGACACTCATGGATAACTCCTGTGTGGTTTTAAGAGAAGTTGATTTAAGACAACAAATCACGAATTTGAATAATATTAGCCAAATACTCATAAAGTTATAAAATGACAGGAGGGCTGTATTTTTGTTGGTCGCCTTTTTTAGAACATTTTCAATCCAATTAAGTGTAAAAGTTGGTATCATGAATAGATTATTTGAATACAAATAAAACTAAGATCGTTCTATGTAAGTTCATCTCTCTGGTTTATATTAAGCCATTATGTCCCTATCATTGAATATATGCTTTAGGTCTGACGTTAATATAGCCCGAGCTTGCGAGGCTTATATTGACGACGGACCAAAGGCATATATAGGCCTATTCAATACGGACATATTTAATCCTCCACGTCCATCTGTTTTTGGATGATACATTTATATAAGACCCTTTTAATCATTCCAAAAGTAACCCCTTTACTATGACATGGCCTACTTTATAACATCATACATAATAAATAATGTTGAAATGCAAAATATTTATTCATTTTCACATAAAGACAGGCCTATCTGTAATAAAGGTAATAAAGGTAATAAAGACAGGCTTATCTTTTAGATTAATTCATTATCTCAAAGAAAAATATATACAGTAATAATAAAGTCAAACAAACTCGGAGATATTTAATTAGCAATTAACCCAGATGTTGACCCCATTTTCACCAAAAAATGCAATCATTTTTACAATGTTAAATGCATTACTATTCTTTATTTTGATGTATCAAACGGTTCTTGAAAGAAAAACTTAATTGCTTTAAGATAAGTGTTCCCAATGTTATTTCTCCATTGAAAAATCTCATGCTATCCATTGGTTTCAGTTCATTTTGGTCATCCAAATTCAGTATCTTTAAAGTCCCTGGAGCAATCAACTTTTCCTTTTAGGAAATCGAACATATCTCAAAGCACATTCTAATTATGCATTCAACAATATAATAAAAGGTTGCATTTTTGGTGAAAATTAGGTCAACATTTTTGAAAAAGTGTGTTGATTGGTCCATTGCCCCTTCAATATCATTTCTGGTCTGGTCTGGTCAGGTCTGATTAACTAAATTATCATTATATATACTTTTCTTGAAGATAATGAATGGATCTAAAAGATACACCAATGTTCATGATCGGAAAATATTCATAATTCAAGTTAGAATCGTTTAAAATTGTTTGCGATAACTTACGTGCTCCTTTAAGGTATTTGAACATATTATATTCCTTTCGCCTTGTTTGATTATATTTGTTAAGTCTTTCAATTAGTTTTATTTTGAAAGTGAATGGACCGGGTCATATTATCACAGGGCATGTACCAAATTAAGCGTGACAGGTGGACGCGCACGGTAGGTACAACACGAGGGTGGTGACATTTGAGCAAACTGATGTTTTCATCGTTTCAGAAAGATTTGATCTACTGTAGTTTCTAGATATTTTATGTATAAATGTCTGTAACAACATTATAGACAGTGAACTCGACCGTGAATTTTTTAGTTCAAACTTCACAAATTATCAATGTAGTATATGGTATAATGCTCGGTTACGGTAAGGCACAACACATAGGTTGGCGTTTCGATTTTGCATGCAAGCTTAAACTTCCTAATATTACTTCTCCTCCTACGTAGAAATGTAAAAGAGAGGGATTAATAAGAAGAAGTTAGAAGTTACTAATCTTTTTTATTCTGTAAGTGATCATCATGTGGAATTTAGACGCATTTTTAGAATGAGGTTGATTTTGACATCCTGAAATATTGTATTGTATTATCAAACGTTCATTTCTACAACGTTTTTTTGTGAAGCAATGAAATTCCATGTTCTATTTTTAACCTTTACCTTTTGCATAATAAAATAAAAACCTAGTACTGTACGAGCAAAATAAAATGTGTCTAAGCTAGACGATAAATTAGTTTAAATAATATTTTAAAAAAATACCAGCAGCTTAGAACCTATCATATTTCAATATCTAGATAAGGTGTTTATATCCAACGGGGCGTTTTGGAAGACAACGGGGCGTTTTGGTCAATTTCGAACAGTTGCGTAGGATATGTATGTCATGAATTACACAATGTGAACCATATGTTATTTGAATTCATAAAAGTAAGACATGTATGGAGAAAGAGTCGAAGGCAAATATACAAAGCCGGCTTTCAAAGCCGACTTCTACAGTACATCAGAAGCCGGCTTCTGGCGTCACCAAGAAGCCGGCTTCGGCTTCGAATGACTTACAGAAGCCGGCTTCTGCAGTTACCAAGAAGCCAGTTTTAAAAGCCAGATTCTCTCTCTCAATCATTTTGTTGTGCACTATGCATCTTATTCTCGTATAATTAGCATGGAAATGAGAAAAAATGAAAATAAGTAAAATTGTAACATATTGCAAGATTTTTTGCAAAAAGTAATTTCAAACCAAAACTATGGGGAAAATGTAATTCTAAGTAAAAATATCGATGAATTATATCATGTTCGTTGAATAAGAGTAGATTATGCATTGCATTTCTGTTTGATAAAAACACATCGCTCATTTTACAAAACTGGCTCCAACTTGGAGCCAGTTTGCAAATCAGCTCGCTCCACCTTAAACAAGCTATGTAGGGCATATGGGCAATCTAGCAACTGGGAATCACGGGATACTGTTTCATGATAATTGTTATGTGCATTATGCATCTTATTCTCGAATAATTTGCATGAAAATGAGAAAAAACTGAAAAATACGTAAAATTATTACATATTTGAAGATTTTTTGGAAAAAGTCATTTCAAGCCAAAACTATGACAGTAAATTGAATTCTAAGCCCAGATATCGATGAATATGATCACATTCATTAAATCAGAATAGATTATGCATTGCATTTCCGTTTAATAAAAACGTACCGCTCACTTTTCAAAACTGGCTCCAACTTGGAGCCAGTTTGCAAATCAGTTCGCCCCATATGACAAATGCTATGTAGGTACAATCTGGTAACTGGGAATCACGAAATACTATCTCACGATTATTTTTATGTGTGTTATTCGCGTATAATTTGCATGAAAATGAGAAAAAACTGAAAAATACGTAAAATTGTAACTTTTTTCAAGATTTTTTGGAAAAAGTCATTTCAAGCCAAAACTATGAGAGAAAATTCATTTCTAAGTAAAAATATCGATGAATTAGATCACGTTCACTAAATCAGAACAGATTATGCATAGCATTTCCGTTTAATAAAAACGCACCACTCATTTTTCAAAACTGGCTCCAACTTGGAGCCAGTTTACAAATCAGCTCGCTCCATCTTACATAAGCTATGTAGGGACAATCTAGCAACTGGAAATCACGGGATACTGTCTCACGATCATTTCTATGTGCATTATGCATCTTATTCTCATATAATTTGCATGAAAATGAGAAAAAACTGAAAAATACGTAAAATTGTAACTTATTTCAAGATTTTTTGCGAAAAGTCATTTCAAGCCAAAACTATGAGAGAAAATTTATTTCTAAGTGAATATATCGATGAATTAGATCACGTTCACTAAACCAGAACAGATTATGCATTGCGTTATCCGTTTAATAAAAACGCACCGCTCATTTTTTAAAACTGGCTCCAACTTGGAGCCAGTTTACAAATCAGCTCGCTCCATCTTACACAAGCTATGTAGGGGCAATCTAGCAACTGGGAATCACGGGATACTGTCTCACGATTATTTTTATGTGAATCATGCATCTTATTCTCGTATAATTGGCCTGAAAATGAAAATGAGAAAAAATTGAAAAATACGTTAAATTGTATTGTAACTCACGTTCACTAAATCAGAACAGATTATGCATTGCATTTCCGTTTAATGAAAAAGCACCGCTCATTTTTCAGTTTTTTCTCATTTTCAGGCGGTGCGTTTTTATTAAACAGAAATACAGGGTGACCGGAAAAAAGGAGACCATTCAAGTAATCAATTTCTTCTAAACTAGACAAGTGCCATCAATGAAATTTTTCATACACTGGAACAGTTATATGGAAATTTGTTACTGAAGGTTTCAATACAAGCATTCAACTGGTTCAGGAGCTATGATCATTTACATAACATGCTCCAAATAGGCACATTTGAGACCAACGCAGAGTTGGATTCATATGGCAAACTACCCTTACATGTTCTGCCCTCTATGGCATTATTATGGCATTACATATAGCAGTGATTGCCTTCTTTAGGTCAACAATAGTCTGAGGATTGTTTTGGTATAGATTGTCTTTCAAATATCCATACAAAAAGAAATCAGCAGGATTCAAGTCTAGGCTGTAATGGCAATGAAGGGTTATCTGACATGTGGTTCATCATCCTGTTGCCAAAGTGCTGATTTACCCAATCTTAAGAGTCACTTTAGGTATTGGGCATAGTGCCATGTTACTAAAACCACTATATGGCACAATTAAATCCCATATGGAAACCAAGGGCTGCCCAAAACCTCCTTAGGATGATACTGTAACTGAGTGGGACCACTGAGTCAGAAGCCATAGGTCAGATAAGCTTCGTCTCCATACACCTCAAATTTGAATCCACCTGATTTCTTTTTGTGGGGCAATTTGAAAGACAATGTGTACCAAAACAATCCTGAGACAATTGCTGACCTAAAGGTGGCAATAAATGCTAAATGTAATGCCATAACAAGGTCGGAATATGTAAGGGTATTTGCCAAATGTATCCAGCTCTGCGTTGGTCTCAATTGCGCCTATTTGGAGCATGTTATGTAAATGATCATAGCTCCTGAACCAGTTGACTGCTTGTATTGACACTTTCAGGAACAAATTTCCATAGAACTGTCCTGATGTATGCAAAATTTCATTGATGTCACTAGTCTATTTTAGGAGATATTGCCTATTTCAATGGTCTCCTTTTTTTCCGGTCACCCTGTACAATGCATAATATTTTTGGAATTGATGAACGTGATCAAATTCATCGATATCCATGCTTAGAATTCAATTTACCCGTATAGTTTTGCAAAAATATGACAATATAAACTATATTCAAAAGCCATCTTCTGCAGTACGTCAGTAAGTAAGAAGCCAGTTTTAAAAGCCGGCTTCTTGGTGACTCCAGAAGCCGGCTTCTGTTGTCCTTCAGAAGCCGGTTTTTAAAAGCCGGCTTCTTGTTGACTGTAGAAGCCGGCTTCTGTAGTACGTAAGAAGCCAGTTTGTAAAAGCCGGCTTCTTTTTTTTTTTTTATTTTTTTTAATTTTTTTTTTATTTTATTTTTTTTATTTTTTCTCTTTTTTATTCATCAAATTTAAAATGTATACATATAAGTGAAAAAATTATTAAAGTCACTCCATTACCCATTCATTCACATTCTCCACTCATACCATCATACTGTTAAAATCCATTTTCATTTTTAAACAATAATCTAAATATGCCTTAAAGTTGTATTTATAAAAGACAACATAAACTCGCACAATTGTATAATATACTATATATTGTTGTAATACATATTTAACAAGTTACAATTACTACATTTGGCTAAATCCCGTTGTCGAAGGTACAAGTAATGCAAACATTATTATCAAATATTATGACGTAATTTGACCGAGCGTGTGCAATGCTTTTGAAAGTTATACACATATACAACCAAGATAGCATGAAAGGTGAGCTGCCAATCATGCAGTGTCGTCGCATAGTAGCTGCTCAAGGGCACTGTACTCCTAGACACGACAACGTTTTTGAAAATGCGGTGACAACCCAGGTAGCTGCTCAAGGGCACTGTACTACCTGTTAAGATATAAGTGTTCAAGTATGAATTCATTTACCGTCAATCAATTAGGTAAGGCAGCCGTTCGCGGGCAACCTTGCATCAGAGATAACAGGATAAGATAGTGTGCTCGGCTATCTTCGGATCGCATGTTATCACCTGGATGCAACACACTGGTGTGATACCTGAATGATAGACGTTAAAACTGTGACCAATAAATGAAAGTAAGACCTTGAATCACAGTTCACTATAAATGAAACATGTCTTGAAGCACAACTAAATTATTAATTACATTTGTAATTGAATGTAAATGAAAGATGGCGCCAAATGTCGGTCAAAATGCGTCATTAGTGGATGAGTGGTGGGGTGGATGGCGGATAGCTAAAACAAAAACGTAACGAGGTGCCTCGGAATTAGAGCTGTTCTAAGGCCGAGGACCAGAAAGAATAGAACGTTACATTGCTGTACACAGAGCTAACACAGTAAGTCAGCAGAGCCATAACTCACGGTGTTGGGCGGAGTCAACTGTCTTTCACAAACCACACTTATTCCATAAGATGCTATTTATAAAAGACAACATAAACTCGCACAATTGTATAATATACTATATATTGTTAAGTCGTGACCATTTAAAAAGAGAATGAACCGTTTAGTCCCTTTTTGAAAACCCAAAAACGTAAAAACAGCAGTGAATTTCATGAATTTCAACCGTCAATGTTTTATTATCATATTAGATTTACAATATTTATACAAAGTATATGAATATTTCATCAAACCAGATAAAGGTAAAATCATTTTATCAATACATATTCATGTTAATGTCTAGTAAAATTGCGTTTCTTCTTATCGTATAGAATTTTCTATGTAGCTTCTAACTAGGCTTACAAATAAACTATTCTCAGATAGAAATTTCTATACAAAATATTCCATTGTCTTTCCGTATAGAAATTTCTATGCAGATGACTCTGGAAATATCAATTTTTGTCATTTTAATTGGTTATTGGTATAGAAATTTCTATGTGAAGGCCGTCGGAAAATAATAATTATGTTACTGGTAAAACATTTCTCCTCGTATAGAAATTTCTATATTGATAAAGTCAAAAATAAAAATTGAAACGCTTCATAGAAATTTCTATATATATGGGTGCATATTTAAATTATGTTTGCTGGTATAGAAATTTCTATTGGGATAGAGTAGAAAAATCAAAATCGAAACGCTGTATAGAAATTTCTATGTGGCCCAGAAAAATTATTTTCCTAGATTGCCTGCTGTATAGAAATTTCTATATGGTCAAAAATATAAATTGAATGCTTACATAGAGATTTCTATGCGGGTGTAGTCGAAAACCTTTGGTGCTCAAAAATTAAGTTTATCCGTATAGAAATTGCTATATGGATAAATTCAAAAAACTTAAATCGAATAATTATATAAAGAATGTTTGTAATTAGTCTTAAATTTTCGGCCTATTGTAATATTGTAGTATTTGAAATAGTATTTGAAAATATTTGGAGGTATAGCCAATGCAGTCAAATTACATCACAGTCAGAAAAATTATTGATTTACATGGTTTTTTGTCGCTGAAAGTTATGAAAATTAAAAATAAAACATTGAGTGGCTCTGGCACATGGGGAAAAGGTTTAAGGATTTAAGCCCTTGACTGAGTGCAATGTGGAATGATCATTCTTTGAAGATGTTGGTAATTACAATATGCATTGAGTCTCGGGCTTAAATTCTTTTCACACATTGCAAAATATATGGATGCGTTATTGGTTATTTCACGCACAATGCGTTATGTGAAATACTGTGTTCGGATTGGCTGAAATCGGACACACCTTGTCTAGCTATGTGTGAATTCCAAACTAATGGAGGGTAGTGTAGGCATAGTATAATTTGACAAACTTAGTCTAGCCAATCAAAACACAGTATTTCATATAACTGCATTACATTCTATAACCAACAACTCTCCATTAAACTCATCGGACCCTACCCTGTCGGCGCCCGTACGGTCACCGTAGGATTATCGTACGTACGGCTTTCGGTGATATCGTATGATCATCCTGTCATTTCGTACAACAATGCAAACGTAATGATAAAATCAACTTGATTCTAATTACATTTAAAAAGTTTGCCAGAGACTATACTCATTAATGTTGAGAGATAATATGGGTCACATTTGCTTCGATTTCCATTACTATACGATGAGTATGTTGATCTTATGGGACAACTCGCGTATACTGTACATGTAGATATAAACTTTCCACAATCGCCATATATCAGCATATGATCTGAACAATTACAGGTACCGTAGTCTGGTATAAGTGTAATCATTTTTTAACAAACTACTCAATCGGCCGGGCGCGGGGACGAGCTTCCTCGTCAAATTCCTATCCCTTTGGGCAATATTGTGTATCAAATTAATTTACAAACATTTCAAGTTGTTATCGTACCGCAATAAAACAATCAAGATCATTTTTAATTTACATATTGTGGTTAAAAGCAAATATGGCCTTACTTCCCGTACTCAATCTACACCTGATTCTAATTTAAATGTTGCGAGATGACTTGCATGGCCTACACGCTCTATTTTAGTTTTACTATTGCCATTAGAGATGTCATGATCTTACTTTTAGATTTTAGTTTACTAGTTTACTTTTTGAGCTTTTGTATCATCCATTTTCTCGTCCTTCGAACGTCGTCCAAAATAGTTCTCTGTATATCATTTTAAGATGTTAGAGCAAACATTTCAGGACTTATGGGACAACCCTCGTATTCTGTACATGTAGATATAAACGTTCCACAATCGCCCATCATGATGATAAACCATGGCATCTCATTTCTTCTCAGCCCTGAGAAAGGTGAAACCGAAAGATGCTGTGAGTATCAGAATGCAATCGCCATATGATCTGAACAATTCCAGGTATCGTAGTCTGTTATAAGTGTTAGAAGGAAGTTTTCATTTTCCTCTGTTGTGTCATATTCCTCGCCCAATAATCAAACAATATTTGTCTTCTTGATATGTAATCGAGAGTACCATGTGTGTACCCTCTGGCGTGGTATTTAGATAACCCAAGATGAGCGTTTGTGTTTTCATCGAAGATATCTTTTGACTGAAACATTAATGAATGGAAGCTATAAAATAATGTATAAAAAGTTCAGGATTTCCATTGCGAGGACAGAATGATGTATTGTTTCGTTTTAAAATACATTTTTATAAAATCTGTTATAAAATACATGTATATCATAACCCAGCTTATTATTGTATAATGTGTTTTTTATTAAAAACCTACCTCGTATGATCATGGTTTGAGTTTACACCGGTCGACCAGTCAATCCCCCACACAGCAACCGACAATTAACATGATTAATCGCAGTGATATATCTCACCTTTCGTTTCACATTCGCATTTGACTCTAAATGACAACTCGTAATGGGCACTGGTATTTTGAATTCTTACGCCATTTTATGCAAATCGCTTATTGTGCAACGATTAAAATGCTTTGATAGTACATTACGTTTGTTGTTCTTAAATTCCAAGTTGGTTATAATTACTGCATATTCAGGATATAAACTTGAACTAACTGCTGACCTGTGGACGTTATACGCAGTATTACAAATTACAATGATCGGTCAACTGGTCAAGTAGGAGTCTGTTTGGTAAACTCAGGCTTGCGGTTTGTTAACATACAATGTTACGCATCTCTTCAGATTGAAATTGACACAATAGCCCACAAGATAGAAAAGCACATTTCAATATTGTATGATTTATGTATAAGGAGCTCCTCCTTTATCTTTCCGGATTCACTCAACCTAGAAATGTATTAAATTGTATAATTGTACAAATATCTGCCTTAAGGCATTATTTAATGTAATTTGGGAGATTCAATGGTTTTATCAGTTGACTTCATGCACATGCATTGTAAGCCCCTGAGACCTTTACATTAAAACCTTGTGTATATGCCACGGTAAGATCATTCATATGTCAGGGTAAAAAAAGATAATTTAGTCAAGAGTCATCCTTCTCGGATCAATACCTCAACAAGTCAATAAAGGATGATAAAAAGTGCAGGCCTAAAATATTTTAAGGGTCACGATAAGTGGGTCATTTGGGCTAATAATGGCCTGCTTTGTCATTAATCGGCCTCTTAATTTTCAACCAACTAAACATTTGGAGTATAGGGGTCTAGACTTTTTCGTACGATTTTTATCAAAGTAGAGCAAACCCCATCACATTGCCAAAAGCTGGCTTCCCCCTCAATAAACTCGTGTTTTCGTGCCTGTGTCCAATACTCTTTTATACAAAAACATTATATTATAAACAGCTGGGAACTTTATATCATTACTCACAATATTATTCGTCAGTCCAATGTTGATTGGCAGTGGTACAGCATATAGAAAATAGTTAAATAACAATGGCAAGAATTTTGTAACGATGATCTCAAAACTAAAAATAAACTACATATTATAGAGGACTTAAAATATAAGTTATACGCAATAGTTAAACCGTACATGGTGTTGCAATGCGTAAATGTTTCTTTTGTTATGAAATCTACCTGAATACACTTGTCATTCTTAACCCATTAAAATCAAACAGAATATCTCAATGATCAAATAAGATACACACGCGGTCCTAACTTCGACCGTTAATTTGAATTTTTGACCTACCGGATGTTTGAAAATCAAGGATTACGAGTCTCATACTGCACCGTTTTCTTCAAACTTGTTCCATTCAAAGCATAACAAAAATCCCTTTCTGATGGTACATTATTCTCTTCAACAGAGTCCCTACTTCCAGCGGCAATTTGGTCCCCAGTTGTAAGAAGGCCTTCTAACAGCTGGGGACCAAAACGCTGCTAGAACGAGGGACTCTTTACAATAAAGTAATGCACCGACAGAAAGGCAATTTTGTTCTGCTTTTAATGGTAAAGGTTTGAAGAAAAACGGTGCAGTATGAGACTCGCAATCCTTGATTTTCAAATTAACGGTCGAAGATAGACCGCGTGATACAGTCACGACAAAAACTGAGCAACTATATACGAGTACATGTTTTATCTTGTGGATTAAAGTGGTGAGGTCAATTGAAATAAATAGAGAAGTGCATTGGCACAATTTACACTTCTACAGATTTAAATCAGACATCAAGGAAAGGGTTCCAGATCGGTTCACATGTAACATTCACGAGTGCTCAGAACAGGGGGTACTGCATGATTTTGAAAGGATGTATGACCGAAGCTACGGGCCTGATATCTCAATTCGATCCAGCCAATTTATTTCCGATAAAATCAGATAACACAACAGGCAAATATTCTAATTTGTCAAAGGCAATTCTTTCATCATGTTTGGAGATAGAAATATGACTGATGAATATTTTTTATTGGGGTTCACGGTTACCTCTTAAATGAAGTTATTAAACATTGTTAAATCAACTAAACATGCAAACACTCTCAAAATTTGAACCAGACTTATAATATAGTGAGCATTATATACCTGAGACCTGATTCATCGTTTCAAAGTGGTATAATGCTACCGTATACGCAAGGGAGGAGACCATATTTACTCGATTGGGAATCACGAGAACATACAAAGAAAACGTTTAGAAGGAAACGCGAAACGTAAAGGTACGATTTAAGTAGTATTATGATGTCGAAATTGATCAAATAAGACACACCATAAGCACATTAAGGATACCTTATGCTATGCATGTACGTTTGGGACTGATACATAATGTATATTTTTGTTTTCTAGCCACGTATGTTGCGATCCAGTACAGCGATACGCTTGTCCATAAAGAGTGTATTTTGAAGCACGTTGGCAAGTTATTTGAAGAGTTATACAAGAAGCAAGTTCGTTGTTTTGCTAACAATATGATGAATTGATTCTGGTGGAAGATATACTTGTAAGTTAAACTTATTTAAATAGTTGCACATATCTTTAAGAATAATATTATTGTGATATTCCCATTCTAACTTGAGCTAAAAATAAGAAGGCGTATTCCTAATTCACACGTGTGGCATCTGGGAATACATCATACAATGATAATTTAAAGATGAATGGGTACCTCAGTGGAATTGAATAATTATAAAACCGTTCACGCGTGTATCTCCTTCACATATGCCTAAAGTTGCTTCTTCAGAAAATATAGCTTACAAGAGTCGATCCAAAAGTTTTGCATCGTGTGCTCTAAAAATCTTAATACTTTATGAGTATTTTTCATATCTTATCTCATCCACCCCATATGCAGTAGTTTCATTCTGCGTAAAATAAGCAATACATTTGATCAGTAACATAGTTTTCTGAAAATGAAATAGCGCTTTCAGTTGCTGAAATTACCAATACGGTTTAATTCATTCAAGCTCCACATACCCTGTTGTTGTATTGCTATGGTAACTAGATGCATATGTTGAATTTTGAATTCATGGTTTATCTATACACAAAATGAAGCTACAATGCAGGGGGCGATTAAGGCAAAATATGTATATTATTCGTCAAAGATAAAGATTTTAGAGCAAACGGTGGAGACCTTTTGGATCAATCCTCGTACACCAATTTTTGAATTTGAACCTGATGTGATATGTCATAAGAACAAGCGGATAACATAAGCAATTTGCATTGATACATCTGAGACAGTCACGAGGTGGTGTTAATTTCACAGTTTGAAATGCTATATCTTGTAATCCCACTCCATATGTTAATAGGATTTTAAAGACCCAGATAAAGCCACTTGTTGTAGTCGTACACAATGATATCAATATTTGATATGGAAAACTTCTTTTGAAGGGACTTTTTGTTCGAAACATTCTCAACTAATTTCGAATGATTTTGTTGTCAATTGTCAAACACATTAAACAAGCAGTGATAATATAAATCCCATCGATTGCAAGCATATATATATACATGTATACTGATCTATTTTATGTTGGAAAATTATAACAATTGTTTGGGGAACGAAAGAGAAATGAACTCACAGGAAAGTGGTTCAGAAAAAGAGACACATACATTTAAAAATACAACATTACAATCAGCGACGGCTTTGCGAATGATGTTGACCCTTGAATTGCCTATGAGCAAAAACGATTTTGAATTTAAATATATTTTTTGACACAAAAGGATGAAACTAAAGATTGACACTATTAGAAAAAATGAAACCAGTAAGATAATAGTAAAATAGAAGGGTAGATTAGTGAAATTGTCATTTTAAAGTATATCATCTAATTTGTCATGTTTAGATAAATATAAAGCTTTCTCATGGAGAAAGTTTTCCATGATTAAAATGAATACTTCAATTCAGAAATTATAAATTTATTGTGTTAAATCAATCCTCAAGTGTGGTAATTTTCCAAATATTACACAGTATGTAGATTGTATGATTAACAAGTTCAATGGTGTCATCACATGCAATATACTTATTTATAGATTTGTCTTAAGAGTCAGCCCTTACAAATACATTTAACATTGATAATCAAATTATGGTGAAAAGAAAAAGGAAATAAAAGAATCAAAATAATTTCAACAAAATAATTTTATTGTAGGATGAACCTCAAATGCAATATATGATTTAATAAATGAATGTTGTGGTTGATTCACAGAACTCCTTCAACATTTATCAAGAAGGGAAAATTCATTCATATTAGATGCATATCTTTCATATGACCACACATGTTTTGAACGCTTGGTATCATCTCCAGAACTAAATACCGTATCGAATACTACCTACTCTATATGGTATAACCAAGTATGAGAGTACGAGACCACATTTTAGGACTTTCATCAAAATACAAAATACAAAAACTAAGCCTATATCATTTGATTGAGAATTTATCTTTTGATAAAAAAGCAAAATTAATGTGTCGCATACGCAAGCAGTGAGTTATGTTCAAACATGGGCTTTCAATTAGTTGAAAGCCCATGGTTCAAACAAATACAAAATTATTAACATCAATCATGTATTTAAAGAATTTTTAAGACCAAACTTGATACTTTATGGATGGGCTAATGGAACCATCTTGGTATGCTCGATTGAAAGAAACTTATTCGCTTTTCCTACCCCAATCGAATGATTTTTGATTTAGAGAATGCCATTCGCTTTGTCCACCTTTTAATAATGTCTGAATGATGAAACTAACCGTATTTGCCTACCTTAAGAGGTACCCCTTAATGGCATTGGTGTTTGTTTAGCTATGTAATTCTACTAGAGAAGAATTGACTTTGCTTCCAGGCAGAAAAGAGATAAAAAGAGATGGAGTCATTGCAGCCTCATTCGCCACTTGAGTAGACCAACCGTTGCGTAATATAGACAGGTAAACAGGGCCGACAATATTTATCTGTGTGAATAATTAAGTGAACTATTGTGTTGCCCTATTCCATGACATTCCAAGAATTGGCAAGAGACTCGAGTAACCACTGGATTTATCCTACAAGTCCTGTACTTCATATGTCATACCTGATACCTATTGTGTGCTGTAAACAGGCAGAGTCATTTAAAACTCAGATCTCTTTCTAACAAGAAGCTGCCATCAATTATGTAAAGATATATGCAGAGGGTGCGTGGTTATATAATTCATTCGAACATGACTGTATTCACACCTTCTATAAACTGTAAACAAAGTCAACATTTCACCCGGGGTATATTCGCGAACAAAATCCCTGGTAATACGTGCAATGTGTGACGTCATTACGGCGGGACGTAGTAATGGCGGTTCATAATGAATATTAAAGATTACTGATAGACATTTACTCTGGCATAGCCGAAAAGAGCACACATTTCAACGTCCATATTGTTCACCAGGAGCCGTCAACGTGAACAAAAAAACATTGTGAGGAAAATTATGAAGTAAACATGTTGCATACGTTTTTGTGCATGTGTGGTTGATACCACATTTTATCATATATTTAAATGAATAAGTGAATTAAAATGTACTACACCCGCATAGACATTTCTATACAGGATTTTTATATCTATACATGCATTTTTTGACCATATAGAACTTTCTATACTGGCCATCAAGCAAAATTATTTTTCTGCGCCGCATAGAAATTTCTATACAGCATTTTTATTTATCGATCTTTTCCCTATAGAAATTTCTATACCGCAACCAAAATTTATATTTACACCTGCATAGAAATTTCTATACGAACACTTGTTTTAATTAGAAAGGCATAGAAATTTCTATACGGGGAGAAATGTTTTTCTGGTAACAGAATTAGTATTTTCCGACGGCCTTCACATAGAAATTTCTATAGAGGTATTCAGTTTTAAATCTTCTGCTTAATCGGTAGAGAAATTTCTATACCGATAACCAAATGTTCATCAATAACAAAATTAATATTTCCAGCCCCATCCGCATAGAAATTTCTATACGAAAAGTCAACGGAGTCTTTTGTATAGAAATTTCTATCTGAGGATAGTGTATTTGAAAATATAGTTTGAAGTTACATAGAAAATTCTATACGATAAGAAGAAACACAATTTTACTAGACATTAACATGAATATGTATTGATAAAATGATTTTACCTTTATCTGGTTTGATGAAATATTCATATACTTTGTATAAATATTGTAAATCTAATATGATAATAAAACATTGACGGTTGAAATACATGAAATGCACTGCTGTTTTTACGTTTTTGGGTTTACAAAAAGGGACTAAACGGTTCATTCTCTTTTTAAATGGTCACGACTTTGTTGTAATACATATTTAACAAGTTACAATTACTACATTTGGCTAAATCCCGTTGTCGAAGGTACAAGTAATGCAAACATTATTATCAAATATTATGACGTAATTTGACCGAGCGTGTGCAATGCTTTTGAAAGTTATACACATATACAACCAAGATAGCATGAAAGGTGAGCTGCCAATCATGCAGTGTCGTCGCATAGTAGCTGCTCAAGGGCACTGTACTCCTAGACACGACAACGTTTTTGAAAATGCGGTGACAACCCAGGTAGCTGCTCAAGGGCACTGTACTACCTGTTAAGATATAAGTGTTCAAGTATGAATTCATTTACCGTCAATCAATTAGGTAAGGCAGCCGTTCGCGGGCAACCTTGCATCAGAGATAACAGGATAAGATAGTGTGCTCGGCTATCTTCGGATCGCATGTTATCACCTGGATGCAACACACTGGTGTGATACCTGAATGATAGACGTTAAAACTGTGACCAATAAATGAAAGTAAGACCTTGAATCACAGTTCACTATAAATGAAACATGTCTTGAAGCACAACTAAATTATTAATTACATTTGTAATTGAATGTAAATGAAAGATGGCCATAAGAACAGTTGTTTGCATAATGTAAAGAACTGGGAACCCCAAATGTAATTATTGAAAAATGTTATAAGTGGTAATAATAAGTCTTAACTAATTTCACGCCATGCACGAACATGTAAATAAATGTTTCGATAACATAATAATCGTTAACGATATAGGAGAAGTATGATTACACTAATTACAATTAGAGATAAAATAACGTTTCGACTGTGTGGTCACTGGCTGGATTAAAAACACGTGTTGAATAAAGTCCCGATTGACGATGTGATATATGAGACTCAGTTAGACTTTGAACTTGAGCTTATCGCTAAAGCTTGCATTCCTTTTCTAATCACAGATTCCTCGGTTCTTATGTATCGTCTGTATGTATCCGAGGACCACCTTCCAAGGGATTTGATGAGATGATCTTCAAGACGAGCGGTTGCAGCCTGTGTACTCGCGCCGATGCGGAAAGAATGCCCATTATATTTGCTATGATCGTAGCCAAGGCATGATAGTATAAATTTCATATTGTTGATAAAGCTGTAACGAGATAATGGCGTTAACTCTTTGGTCAGAAAGAAATGGCTATCATCTGTCGCTGGTATCAAAGATTTTCTTATCTCCCAAAATTTTTTGGTAATAGAGACTGGACATATGCGTGTTGTTGATGGATATAATGGAATGTGAACCCCTCTTCTGAAAGGGTCTGTCTTAGATGCAGACAAGTGAATAATGACCTTATCCTCTTGTATATTTACGTCCCTCACTAATAGTGATTGGTGGTCTGCCTTAGATTGATTTATGGTAAACTCACCGCATCTGAGGAAGCCGAAGAATGCTATGGTACAGGCGGTTTCCATCAAGACGCATGTATATGGATCAAATATACCACGTTGTAGAATCCCACACATGCTTTGTAATAGATCGAATGTGATAGGTAGTCGATCTCTATTTGGATTTGGTTCTTGTTGTTTCCTAATGGCCCTCAATAACATAGCCAACTGGGGAAATTCTTTGTTCTCTTCATAGAACGAATGACCTCTTGAAATATAGAAAAAACGGATTCCACAGAGGTACAATTTAATAGTAGAATACGACAGCCGGAGGTCCCTATGGCAATGGCATACGAAATACGCCAGAATGTCTTTACTAATGGGGGGTAGATCTTGATTCGAACTTATAACGTTATTGTAGGTCATGAATCTGACGAATGTTTGGAAACCAGTACTATAGGAAGTCCTCGTGTGTGATGAAATACTGTTCTGTAACAGTTCATTCAAAGTAAGTTTCAAGTCCACATTACTTGCAAGGGATCCGGGCAGCGTATTCCCATTGGATCTGCCTCGGGCGCTAGCATCTGGAACCTCTTGAATAATACTTTTCCTTAGGCTTGATGACACGATGTCAATCTTGGGTAAATCCTCCATGGAAATTCCCATACTGCCAAGGTTTGACGTTGGGTTGCTTGTAACGGGAGAATTATCCAAGGAAGTACGTTGTGCCGCTTGATTATGTAGAGTGTCCATTAGAGTGTTCATAGTCTCTATCAAAACGCCACTTCCCGATGGCGTAGCTGGAGCAGGAATTGCCGCCTGATCAGGTATTACACAAGTATCTGTGCCTTGTACATTCGAATCATCTTGGATCCGATCTTGCGATTGTCTAGCTGATCTATTTGATTCTAATAGTCTCTCCAAAGTTGGCTTGGTAAAACTCTTAGGTACCTCTATCCCGAGTGATTTGAGTTCATCCCGAAGTGTTTGGGTGTCTTTTTGAGCAATATTTGATTGTTTTCTCGTATACGGTTTCTTCCTGGTATTCATGGTTGTAGTAAGTATGTATATAGTAGTAAAGAGTATACAATTGTATGATTGTATTATAGTAATAGCTAAAACAAAAACGTAACGAGGTGCCTCGGAATTAGAGCTGTTCTAAGGCCGAGGACCAGAAAGAATAGAACGTTACATTGCTGTACACAGAGCTAACACAGTAAGTCAGCAGAGCCATAACTCACGGTGTTGGGCGGAGTCAACTGTCTTTCACAAACCACACTTATTCCATAAGATGCTAATAATTTGGAGGCTCTTGTTGCATTTTCTTATTATATAAGTAGTACTTTCCTATAATAATTACCATATTTTCAAAATCACTCCATTTTGGGCTACCAAATAATATTGTAAGCAGAGAAAATTTTTCGAGATCTTTTAATGTATTATCTATTAATGACTTCCAAAACTGTTTGGTATAATCACAATTAAAGAAGATGTGGTCACAAGTTTCTATGTTCACATGGCAAAACTCACACATTGGTGAAGGAGTTATTTTGTATTGAAAAAGTTCACTATTTGTATACAAAATATTGTTTAAGAGCTTATATTGAAATGCCTTATGTTTTGAATATGTCAGGGTTTTATGAAAGTGTTCATAGTAAAATGACCAATCTTCTTCTTTAATATGATATTTATCTGTTAAAGTGTGTTTTGCTGTTGGATATTCTGCAATAGCTTCCAGCAATATTTTATAAAATTCTCTAGATGTACATTTTAAAAAGTTTACTTCTGTATCGCTTTTTATTAACTGTTATATTATCTAGAGATACCTGGTCATTCATATTTCCATTCGCTACTCTTAACCAATCTGATGGTATTGCCTGAATGAGGCCAAACCATTTTAGCATATAATTATGTGAAAGTCCAGTTTGCATTTTGACCTGATTCCATGATTTAACCATACCATTAAGCATAACATCTTTGATTCTTAGAAAACCTTTATCATAAAATTCCTTCCAAAATATTGATTTATTTCTGATGACAATGTTCTCATTATTCCAAATTATTTCATCCAATGCATTTTTCTTTGGTCTCCTTATAAGCGTATATGCCTTTAAAATATTATGATAAAATCTTGGGCTAATTGCATTTAGCTTGTTTATGTCAAAATTGCAGTTTAGCAAAAGTAAAAGCCCGCCATATTTATGGAGATAATGATTTGGAATAATTGTCCATTGTGATTCCTTTTTAGTATCCTTTAAAAGCTTTTGGGCCCATCTTAATTGAGAGGTTTGAATTTTGGTTTTGAGGTCGCTCATATTGAGTCCTCCTTTTTTAATTGTTGAAATAAGAGCTTTTCTTTTAATCTTATCATTTCCGTTCCAAATAAATTTAAAAACAATTCCGTTTATTTCCTTTACATAACAATCATCTGTTTCAATAACTGAACCAATAAAGCTAAATTTTGACAGCCCAAAAGTTTTTACGATCTGTATTTTACCTAAAATTGTCAAATTTCTACTTTGCCATAGGCTCAATACCTGCTTAAGGTGATTAATTGTCGACCTAAAATTTTTCTCTGCTTTGAGCTTTCTATCATAATTAAAATACACTCCAAGAATTTTAATTCTTGAACTTGTTTCAAGTGTTCAATGTCCCAAATTTGATCTTTAAATCTTCCTATTGTAAAGAGCTCAGTTTTGTCTAAGTTTGTTTTAAGGCCACTACATTTTTCAAAGCTATCAAGTACTTTCATTGACTGCAGTATAGAGTTTTTATCCCGAACAAACAACGTCATATCATCTGCATATATGCTCAGTTTTATTTCTTTATTACCAATTTGAATTCCTTTTATTAATGCATCATCTCTTATATTTTGGGCTAGAAACTCTACTGCAATGATGAAGAGTACTGGTGATAATGGATCACCTTGTTTAATTCCCTTTTCTATTTTAAATTTTCCCCCACAGAACCCCAAATTCATAACTTGGGCAGTTATATTACAATACAATATTTTAACCCATGAAATAACATATTCTCCGAAATTTAGTTTTTCTAAAGCTTTTATTAAAAAATCGTGGCTTAGAGAATCAAATGCCTTGAGAAAGTCAACAGCTACAAAAGCGCCCCCTATATTCTCATCTTCTGTATAAAACATCATGTCATCTATTAATCTTATAATTTCAGCCATTTGTCTTTCTTTTATGAATGCTGCTTGATCTGATTTAATTCATTTGCCTAATACAGATTCAATGCGCTTGCACATAACTTTGGAAATTATTTTTGCATCCACATTTATTAATGAAATCGGACGTTGGTTTTTTAAAAACATGACATCTCTTCCTTTTTTTCGGAATGAGTTTCATAATGATTTCTCTCTGAGAAACTGACATTTCCTTTTTATTAAATGTGAAACCTATAGAATTCATAAAAGTTGTTTTTATTTTTTCCCAAAATGTAGAATAAAATTCAATAGTAAGACCATCACTTCCGGGGGACTTATTATTTTTAAAAGTTTGAAGAATTTTATAACATTCTTGCTCTGTGATTTGACATTCCATAGACAATTTTTCCTCCTCGGTTAGCTTAGGAATATTATTATTTTCTAAGAATACATCTGCATTTTTATTATATACATTTGCTTTTGATTTTGAATAAAGCTGTTTATAAAATTCCTTGATTTTATTTTGAATTATTTCAAAATCTTTAGATATTACTCCATTTGCATTTTTTAATTGTGTTATGTTACTTTTTGCAGCATTTTGTTTCTCTAGTTG
Organism: Owenia fusiformis; assembly: GCA_903813345.2. NCBI lineage: Eukaryota > Metazoa > Annelida > Polychaeta > Sabellida > Oweniidae > Owenia > Owenia fusiformis. Next base: position 13,068,235 of record CAIIXF020000009.1, on the reverse strand, counting down.
AAGAAAATATTTTGAGCCTTTCTCCCCTTCAACAAAATCTTGAGATCTTGATCGAATTCTCTCACCTTGTGTTACATAGTCAAAATGAGTCTCAAGCTCTAATTGGCATTTGTAGTATGCATTTTTAATTTCTATGTCATTTGGATTTTTATCTAAATTGCTCTGTAGCGTATTAAGTTTGTTTTCTAGGTCACATTTGTTTTTCTTTCTAGCCTTTGCCCTCTTCTTTGAATAAGCAATGGTAAAGTGTCGTATTTTGTATTTAATAAAATCCCAGACAACTCTTTGATCTTCAATTTCTGTAACTTCATTTAACCATTTGGGAATATTTTGCCCAAGTTCATGTTTAAAATCAATGTCATTTGAAAGGCTATTATTATACCGCCAGTGGTTTGGGCCTGGTTTTTTATTTATATTATTAAAATAAATGACTATAGGAGAATGATCCGACTTAATACCTGTATCTATATCAATCTTCTCAACATTATGTTGGAGGTTATCTGAACTCAGCCACAAATCTAACCTACTCATTATTGTAAGATTTTTCTGACGCCATGTGTATCTTTTTCTGCTGGGGTTTCTAAGACGCCATAAATCGACCAAGTCTAAATTAAGCATGAATGTGTCAAAAAAATTGATAATCTGTTTATTAACTTTATGATTTCCACCACTTCTATCAAGATCTGCACTGAATATGATATTGAAATCGCCGCCTATTATTAAATGGGTGTCATCGTTTGTGAAATCTTCTAACGCGCGAATTCAGTTTCAGAAGCCGGCTTCTTGGTGACTCCAGAAGCTGGCTTCTGTTGTCCTTCAGAAGCCGGTTTTTATAAGCCGGCTTCTTGTTGACTGTAGAAGCCGGCTTCTGCAGTACGTAAGAAGCCAGTTTGTAAAAGCCGGCTTCTTGGTGACTCCAGAAGCCGGCGTCTGTAGTACGTAAGAAGCCAGTTTGTAAAAGCGGTTTTTGCCTTCGTACTTCTGCATGTATGGCAAGAGTTAAGCGCAAAGTTTAAGTGTCAAATTAAATACAAACATATTGTTACTGGATCTTTACCGGGGAACAATATCACCAAATTTAAAATTTCATTAATAACAATTCTTGGCATAACAATTTATAATAAATGATGCAATTTTTCTGAAGATCACGACTGTTTGGAAAGCTTTGATATAAGAACAGCCTTTGTTTACATTTTTATGAATCTATAATCCATGTCATAGAAAGGGAAATTTTGTTTTAGCATTGTGGATTGAAAATCTATCCGATCCTCATTGGAACAAAGCGACATAAACGCAACGTGTTTAGGTCTCTCAACATTGTAGTTGTGCGGGGGGTGGTTGATTTAAAAAAAGTGTCTTGTTGGTGAAATGGAGGGTTTATCTTAATTTTTGGCTATTTTGGGGGTTTGTTTTAAGTTTGTGCATACTTTTTGTTAAATCAACCAGAGTTTCCTTTGTGTTACTATAGTATTGAGAGGTCTAAGAAAATGTTACATATGCTGTTTTGTTCCAACAGGGTTCGAAAAGACATTTAATTTCATTCTCAAGAATTGATAGAAAGGAACAAAAAAACAGTTGCACTAAAAAACAAAAAATGTTAACAAAAACAATCATATAAAATATATATACTAAAATAATTTTTACATTAAAAAAATCCCTTGAGGATGAAAGGGTTATTTCTCAACTTCGTAACCAAGAAGCCTCTGAACGGAGGTCAGATCCTTAAAGCTGACTCACGTTCCAAATGGAGAATGGGAACTTTACGGCAATTAAGCGCCATTATTTTTGGCAGTGGCGAATGATAGCTACATAGATACGTTTAACATGTGTCTTCTTAATGCAATTATTGAATTTTTATTTTGATAAAAGTCACAAATACATATTCATAATTTCGAAAATTTTGAAAAAGTATTGATCTTTCATGTCTGATTTCTGCCTTCATTAACATCTTCGCAACAGCTGCATCTTCCTTAAATACAATAAAAAATACAGTCATTTTTAATATTTATTAAGTGGCATTTCAAGAATTCGTCATTTGTTGAAATATGTTTGGTTTTGGATATGTTATGTAATTTTCTTTATGACTGGTATATTCCCAGTTTTTTAATTTACTTGCTGTATTCTGTAACAATTTGTGGTCCTTTCCCTTTGGCACGTGTGCATACATATTTGTTCTACTGAAGAATATGGCAAAATACTTTGGATAAATACCAGCCAATCAGAAATCGACTTCAATGTTTTTACGTTACTTATTCGTACATTACTATGTATTACTGTACTTACTATGCAAAACCTCTTTGACACACGAAACCTCTCTGAGTAGCACAATCAAGAAGCGTCGGTACTTTTTGTAGGTTAAATAGGCGGTTTAGAGCAACACAGCTTGTAGATGGAGCATGTGGTGGGGGAGCTTGAGGCGAATCCCATCCTTCATTAGGACAAAAATCATTACCTGAAGTAGATATATTTTAGAGTGAGTAACAGAAACAAAAAAAGAAAATGGGCCTTCAACAAAAAATTGCATTTTTGTAAGCTGTATAAACAATCAATAAATAGTACCGTGCGTACTGGGCTCACATGGTGTTGCTCAAAAGTGAATGATGGCTAAAATGGCAGAAATTAAAAAAATGGATGCAATTTTTGCCAAATTTTTTGTAACAAAATTATTTCATACAACTACTCTTTACAGTGACATGACTTTTTACGATGCAAGACACCTGAAATTATTTGTAAAGCTAGAATATGGGCCACAAGTGAATTTCGCAAGACAAGAATGGTGACCATTTTGAAAATTGGAAAGCTTTTGAACCAGGAGTCATAGGGGAGTTTTCTGCATTGATGTTGAACAAAATAACTTAAAACGGGAATCCTGTGGACAGGGGTTTTAAGGTTAATGGTCCAACAGTGGATTTCGCGAGACATATGGACAAATCAATGTGAACTAAAATGGCTGAAAATAAAAAAACGGATAAAATTTTTTGCCGATTTTTTGTAAGAAAATTATTTCATACAACTACTCTTTACAGTGACATGACTTTTTACGATGCAAGACACCTGAAATTATTTGTAAAGCAAGAATATGGGCCACAAGTGAATTTCGCAAGACAAGAATGGTGACCATTTTGAAAATTGGAAAGCTTTTGAACCAGGAGTCATAGGGGAGTTTTCTGCATTGATGTTGAACAAAATAACTTAAAACGGGAATCCTGTGGACAGGGGTTTTAAGGTTAATGGTCCAACAGTGGATTTCGCGAGACATATGGACAAATCAATGTGAACTAAAATGGCTGAAAATAAAAAAACGGATAAAATTTTTTGCCGATTTTTTGTAAGAAAATTATTTCATTCACTTACTCTTAACAGTAACATGGCTTTTTACAATGCAGGACACCTGAAATTATTTGTAAAGCTAGGAATTGGGCCAAAAGTGAATTTCGCGAGACGAAAATGGCGACCATTTTAAAAATAGGCGAGCTTTTGAACCAGGAGTCATTAGGGAGTTTTCTGTATTGATGTTGAACAAATATTACTTAAAACGGGAATCCTATAGACACAGGTTTTAAAGCAAATGGTCCAAAAGTGAATTTTGCGTGACAAAAATGGCGGCCATTTTGAAAATAGGCGAGCTTTTGAACCAGGAGTCATAGGGGGGTTTTCTATATCGATGTTGAACAAAAATAACTAAAAACAGGAATCCTGTCGACAAGAGATTTTAAAACTGGCTTATTGTTGACAGACGGACTGACAGACAGACGGACAGACAGACGGACAAGTGAGTGATTGCAATAGCTCACAATGTGAGCTAAAAATCACTGAGTACCATACTTTGAAAGATGTCCAGTCGTTCCGCTAGAGTAACCTCGCTATTTGCATGATATCAGACTTTAAATCTTTTGATTTATTGGGCAATAGCAAGCAATGTTTATACACAGGCGGGCCACATCCCCGCCTCTTACACCATCATTCCCTTCTCTTTAATTAGTATATCGTTTCCAGGGAGTCTCCAATGAGATGTGTAAATGTATCGGATGGTATGGCATTTACACTCATTCAATTGATTCGTTTCTAAACCCCAACTACAATTATTCAATCTCAAAATTAGCAATCGTCCGTACAGTACGGGAGATCTCCATCGGTGCTATCTACTGTACTTTTGTCTCTGCGATCTTCTAAGCATGATTGGGTGTCAAAAACCTTTTAACCAAGGGGCTATCTACCGCAGTATTCGCTTTGGGAGTCAGGTCTTCGCGATCTACCAAGAACGGTCGGGAGTCAGATACCTCATTACCCATTCTATCATGGGAGCTATCTGCCTGGTCCACAGCATGGTGTCTCAAAAAATGTACCCAAAAGTATATCAACACCATAGACAAACCAATCAATATTTTCAGACATTTTTTGCATGGTCTTGTAGATGAAATATGAAAGCTTTTTCTCCTAAACACAGTTTTTAGTTCAGTTTTGCCTTTTTGATACTTTCACCCGTTGCCTTTACACCACTATTCTTTGTAACCTCATATTTCGATGATAGTCTGCATCCTTACCACTACATTGTTCATCACATTTGATATTTCTGGTGAAATGATTTGATTTCTGTTTTGATGCTGGTCTTAAGTTGTTCAAGGTCTCTTAGCTTGGGGTTAGCATAAAAATGGTCCTTTAAATAGCCTCAGAGAAAAAAGTATGGGTTGTCAAATATGGTGAATAGGGCGGCCCTCACAATATCTTATACTTAAAGGTCAGAGGTTCAAGAAACTGCATTGGTTGGGATTCTAGTGCAGCTTCTGTTGTGAGTATCAATTTGAGACCACTGTGTTTTCATTTGGATATCATTTGGTCTCAGGCTAGCCTGCCTAACTCTGGAAGGTAACTCCTGAATCATTTGCCGATAATTGACCTGATTATCTATGTTTGTTCTGCCATCATCATCCTCAAACATTTTTCTCTGTGGCTATTTGAAGGAGTGTTGTAATGCTCATTCCAAGCAAAAAGACCTAAAACAACCTAAGGGCAACATCCAAAGAGAAATCAAAAACATTCCACAGGAATTATTATCAAATGTTATGAACAATGCAGCAGTAAGGATACAGGCTGTCATCGAAATATGAGGTTACATCGATTATGTGGTGTAAAAGGTAAAGGGTTAAAGCATCAAAAAGACAAGACTGAAATAAAAATAGTGTATTCGGGAGAAAACGTCCATGTTTTGGCTACATGACCATGCAAAAATGTCTGAAAATATTGATTGGTTTATCTGTGCTCTTGATATACTTTTGGGTACATTTTTTGAGACACCCTATATATCCAGGTGTCACATCCCCGATAATTGCGTAATAATTTGTTACGTAAAACATGGTCTTCGCTTGAGAACGAACATGAGTTTGAATCCAATGATAGATGTTTAATTAGCATCATGTATCATGTGCCGCCCCATGCCAAAGTAGATTAAGGTAAAGTTGCTGAAATTGCTTTAATTGATCTTATCCACTGATATAAATAAATTGGTATTTAAATATTCTTGTTTTTTGTATTTATCAATGAATAAACATTTAACTGAGCAAAAAGATTTCATATCAGGAAAATGTCTTCTTTCTTTAATATTGAAGTCATGAAACTAATACGTTATCCGACACAACAATTACTGGGACACTTACCACATGTAAATCTGTATAATATCATTACCGCTGGATCATCTGTTTGTGTTCCACATGACCACAACAATCCGTTATTGGTCCCTGAAATGAACCAGCTAATTAATTTTAATTAAATTTAATTAAGTTATATTAGTTTAGTTTAGTTTTAGTTTAAAATAGTTTATTTTTGTGTCACTGACATTACAATATACATATAAAATACATAATAAAAACAACATTTTGTAACATCACCAGCCGGTGCCGACTTATGAGACACAGTATACATTATATCTGAGTGTCACCCATTACTACCCCCAATGGGCAGCTTGGGTCAACACTCATAAAGACAGAGACAAAAAATGTCCCTGGTAAAAATTTATACATGATTAATAACCAATGATATAAATTCAGTCTGATTAATCAGTTTGGCATAAATAAATAAGCAGTTCATGGAATGATATTGTCAATCATTATATTAAATACATATATTGCACTAAATGAGAGTAGCATGTTGCATATGGTCAAAAATTACAATAAATACAAATATCGCACTAAATGTGAATTGTATCATGCATATGGTCGAAGACTGTTATAACAATAAATTCATATATTGCACTTAATGTAAGTAGCATGTTGCACTATGGTCAAATAATACAATAAATATAAACATTGCACTAAATGTGAAATACACAATGCATCGGTTGAAGACAAATATTACAATAAATGCATGTATTGCACTAAATGTGAGATGCATATTGCATGATAAATACATATATTGCACTAAATGTAAGTAGTATATTGCATATGGTCAAATATTACAATTAATATGAATATTGCACTAAATGTGAAATACGTAATGCATATGTTTGAAGACAAATATTACAATAAATGCATATATTGCACTAAATGTGAGATGCATATTGAGTAATAAATACATATATTGCACTAAATGTGATTTGCATGAGCAGTGAATAAATAAAAAAGAACCCCATAGATAATATACACCTCTGCAGTAGTGAATTGAGACCATCTTCCCCAAGGTTGATAGCTCGAAGCACTAAAAAGAGGCATCATAAAACCAAGGAGTTTCTGACTAGATACATTTTAAATAAATATTTTATAAAGGAAACTTAGGTGACATGCATACTCATTTAGTGATTATAGCCTATCAATATTAAGAGATCTCTTATTGCACATATTATAAACTAAAGCTCCTAATGGTCTTTGGAGTGAAGTACAATTCATAATGGAGACAAAAAGAAGTGTAGAATTGGCTGATGTTACATCTAAATAAGGCAATTTTTGTTTAACATTTTCATAAAAATCACATCTTAGATCATCATAATGGCTACATTCTAATAAGAAATGCTTTTCATCTTCAATACAATTCATGTCACATAATAAGCATTTCCTTTCGTGTAATGGTATACCTGTGTAGCGCCCTGTTTCAATTGCTAAGGGTAAAGTACCAGTTCTGAATCTAGCGAGTGACCTACGGTGATGCTTTGGTAGGGCCAAATACCCTTCCTTGCAAACACCATATTTGTACAGTCTATATTGCCTCAATTTATTGCCATTAATTTCATTATTTCTATCATCCCATATGTTATGGATAAATTTATCAGAATTTCGAAGAGAGTTAGTAAACTGTTTTAAAATGTCCTTGGTATGACCAGTGAAATTTATATTACATGTATTTAACATTGAATTAACTTTAAAGTCCCAACTGCTTTTCCGTTTAATGGACCATTCATGTATTTTAAAATTCAGCCTATTCTGATTCATGGACTTCAGTTTAATGAACAATCTAGCACATTCCACCTTTTGTTTTAAATGTGGAGTGTCCCATCCGAGATCTCCTCTAACAGCCTCATTACTAGTGCGTTTGTTTACACCTAGAAAGAACTTGCCAGCTTTATTTTGAACATTGTTCAGGCATTGATGTTGGTTGAGGCCAAATATAGATGAGCCATAGTTTAGTATAGGCTGGACTAAAGAGTCATATAGCTTGTTGTAAACTGCGAACTCCATACCCCCAGTTTGCTTGTATTTGCTGATAATCACACTCAGGGCTCTATTTGCTGATTTTGCAATTTTTCTGGCAGAATGTGTTGAGTCCACATGCTCTTGGAGCCAGATCCCCAGATATTTATAAGTGTCTGTATAATCCAGATCAAAGTCCCCACATTTAAAAGCAAAGTCTGACCTAGGATGTGATTTTGGGCGATAATGCACTATTTTAGATTTTCGAGGGTTAATTAGAAGTCTCCATTTGCGGCACCATTCATGTAGAGTGTTTAACATCTGTTGTAAGTTATCAGCTGAGCTTGCAATAAGCGCTATGTCATCAGCATAAAGAAGGATGCCTATGTTCTCGTCCTCCATTTGTATTCCACATTGTAGACTCTTAATGTCGGACACTAGATCATTCACATACACTGAAAATAATGTCGGGGATAGCAGACAGCCTTCCCGGCAGCCATTGCTTACGTTTACTTTTGGAGATAGTAGACCATTTATGCGAATGTTACATGTCACATCTTCATATAGGGATTGAACTGCTTTAAAGATTTTGCCTTTCATGCCAATCTTATTGAGTTTATACCATAGGCAGTCTCGATTAACACTCGAGAATGCCTTAGTTGCGTCAATGTAGCAAATAAAAGTATCAAGCTTAGAACAGTTTCCTATTATTGATGATTGAGTATACACTGTGAACTTGTTCTTGACAACCACGTCCCTTGCGAAAGCCCCCTTGTTCATCATGAATAAGGTTATTGTCCTCAAGGAATTGAGTTAGGCGCTTGTTCAAAATATCAGTGTAGACCTTGCAAGGCACAGATATTAATGTAATGGCACGATAGTTCAGAGGATTACATGGGTCTCCATCTTTATATATTGGGTGTATAATACCCTCCATCCACTGACTTGGCACAGTGCCAGAGTTAAAACAGAGTACCATAATTCTGTGTAACATGGTTATACAAAGTGGATTTTTCAAAGCCTCGGCTGGTATAGAGTCAATTCCTACAGCTTTACGAACTTTGGCCCTACCGACTGCCTCTACAACCTCTTTAAATGAAATATCTTTATTTATGTCTAAATTATTGTCAGTAGCATTACCTTCTATATTGGCTACTTGTTGTTTTATATATTCTAAGTGTTCAGAGTCAAACATAGGATTATTCTGAGCGGATGAATATAATTTTTCATATGTGTCAGCCCAGTGGTTCAGAACTAGCTGTTTATCATACACCAATTCACCAGATTGATTTTTCATTGTCCACGGAACATCTTTGGTACGCTCGTTTGCTATTCCTATTTTCCCTATGTATTTCCAAAAGTCCTGTGAACTGGATGATTTGTACAGATCAAATAGATGGTCTTGTTCTTGCTTCTGATATCTGCGCTTAGCTTTCCTTAGACTTCTATCAAAACAACGCCTTTCAATACAATAAGTTGCTTTGAGACATTGTCTTTTCGCTGTATCTTTGCATTGTATCCATGTTTGCTCAGCTTTTTGAACCTTATCCCATAATGATTGAAGCTCAGCACTCCAATAAGGTTTTCTACATGATTTAGAACGTTTGTGGGTTGGATTGGTTTGCTGGGGTATAGGTTCACATAAACGGTCCATTTCTGTTGACACTGTTTTAACAAATGTGTCATAAAGAGTTTTTATTTGATTGACAGATACTTCCTCATTTGTTATCCTATCTATTGTTTCCATTATTTGCCGAGAAAGTTCTTCATTTGAAAGGAAATCACCTGTGATTCACTGTATTAAATACCAACTGCTGCCATATGGTTATTTTCGCATGCGCAAATCCTAGTAATCGATCACAGGTAATTCAAAATGGCCTCCATAATATGTGAACAACGATGTTGTTTGACTACATTTTCTTTAATTGAAAGTATAGGAAACTGTTTTGGAAATCAATAATAGTTTCTCTGTTTCACTTCTGCCTTTATGGCAGAAATGAATAAAACATATAGAAACTGAGATGTTAGTAAGTGTAACGCATATAACTTTAAGAATAAATAACGGAATAGTTTCGCGGACTAACTACATAACGGTATACCGTTTTAACGATATGAAATAGCTAGCCACAGAATACAGCACATCATCGGAAAGCTTACATAGTCATTTTCAATATTTTCATACCAGAATTAAATTAATCATTCATGGAAATGTAAAATTAAATGTAATGCATAGAACTCACGAGAAAGATGACGAAACACTTTGCGGAATGATAACATTACGTACTACGCCTTTATAATTTGAAATAGCAAGTGAAACAGAGAGACGTTTAAATTAGAGTTATTTAAAGTAACTGAATGCGTTCCATTTACATTTTTTACAAACGCATTTTTTATCCAAATTCAGCCCCGAAAAACCGGAGATTTCACAAAATATGAGCCGGGATTAAACCCTGACTTTTTTTAACACAATATGGTTTCCTATTTTAGAACGGTGAATGTAGTATTTCATGTATATTGTAGTAAGCAATCATTCAGAATATCTTGATCGTTTGTCATCGGGCTTGTTTTTAATTCCTTATAATATATCGCTGTTTCTCAAAGCTATTGATAGTATCAATTAGATAATGTCGTTCCAAAAGTATTAAACTTGCGTATATCCAATGAAAAGGTTGTGTGTGCCGTCTATTATACCGACATGGTTTTCGTCACATATTTTTATTTTGTTATTTTTCTGTTAAAAGGTGTGAGGACCAGTAAAAGTTTGTCTTTTGGGCTTGGGACTTGAACTGGAAGTCTAATTATTGATTTCCACTCCTTTTCAGTGGGATTAAATTTTCCACCGAAACATCGTTTTCCCTTGGGTCTTTGTGTTGATGTTTTTGATATATAGCATGATTTGAAAGTCATTCACTCCAGTATTTTTTAGATGTGTTTTCAGAAGAATTAGAAGAATAAAAATAATCTTAGACCTCTGTGATTTGCGATGGCTGAGACTAAAGTTAAAATAATTTTTAAATTAAGTCACTTAGGTCGTTTATTTTTAAAATGCCTTCAATTAGGATTATTAACAGTTTCATTATTAATTGTTAACCAGCAAATGGGTTGATTCATAGTTTTGGACTTGTCATAAGGTTCAGCGTTCTGAATATTACTCCAAGTTTTCATTATTGAGAAGTAAAAGATTTCAATTCTAAAAATGATGTAATGATCTGAGTTGTTGAACTCGTTCAATGGTGTTGTTGTTTGGAATAAGAATTGTTGATGCTAAATAGGATAGTTGCAAGGGCTTTTATTATGACATTTTCCCAGTAAGACTGAAGTTTCTCCAACTCCACATTTGGAGAGATGTTCGATTGCTTTATAAAATATAAATGTTTCTTTCACTCCACCCGCTATGGCTCAGTGGCAGAGTCAAGGTTACCAATATCGCTTGGCCCCGGGTTCGGTTCCCGGTTCAGACAAGTTTGTTTGTGCGTTATGTAATTCTGGGTGTTTGACTGAGTGGTTCACGACTTGTATAAAATGCTGTGGTTTGTACTTGTACTTGTACAAAAGAAAACAGGGCTCCTCTAAGGAGTGTTTCTGGCTCTGTCTTCGAGTGAAAAACACGTAAAATACGGAATATACCAATGAGGTATTGCTCGCCAAAAATGGCGTAAACGAAGAGAGATAGCAAATGTGACGGAGAAATTAACAATCTCCGCTAGGCCCCAATTTTCTATGAAATACCTTGTAAATGTGCTTTGAGGGCATCGTAGCATACATTGGTAAGCGACCATCGAAACAAATGGGCACCGTCCTGTTGACAACGTGCTTCAGCTGCCATCCAATCCAGTAGAGGCGCACTATATACTTTGACACAGCCGGTCTAAATAGAAAAATGTTTTGATAACCACTTATTATACTCCCTAATGTTACTTAATTAGGAACTGATTGGATACATTTTGAAATATTTTCCTTTATACGTATAATAATGCAATATTCTTAACATTTTAGCATTTCTGATCTAGGGTAATAATTGTCCCTATCGGAATATGAGTAATTTGTGATCACTTCACGAAGATTTAGATATTTCGCATACGATATGATAAGCCAAGGTATGTGTCTTATTAACAATACATGACGACATAGTCTTAGTTATATCTCACCACTTGCCCGCACGTGAGGCATTCCTTAGAAAGTAATGTGTACCCAGTCGGACATTTTTCTAAAATTGAGAAAATTACGTTAGAGGTAGTTTAGAGCTGCGCAGTTATTCATATTTATTTATTACCACCTTACCGGGCCTGTTCTAGGGGTATTAGTGCTAGTTTAGAAGGCATTAATTTAGGAAATATAGACCGAATATACCCCGAATATACCCCGGGCGAAATGTTGACTTTGTTAACAGTTTATAGAAGGCGTGAATAGAGTCATGTTCGAATTTACTATATCGACTTTCAGAGCAGTATTTGGCGTCATAGTGGCGGGAGATATTGTCGGTCAATAATGATAAATAAGTTTATCGGTCTCTTGAAATCTAATGAACATCGAGATATAAGTCCAATAAAGCAAATAAAAAACATAAATAAAACATCCATAAACATGCATAAACAATAATGACAATTTAATTTTAACAATCACTAAGTACTAAGTAGCATAAAATGATTTTACGTCAATTCTGTTTAACAACTCTGGTAATATTATGAACTCTTGTAAAGTAATCACCAATTGTTTCATTAATTGTATCGTCGTGCGCTAACAAGGAGTATAAAAATAGACTACTTGTATTAAAATGAGAAAAAACTATAATTGTTATCATTTATGCCTAAATCCGAGTAATCAAAGTATTACTTTTTTAATAGAAATCCAAGATGGCCACCAAAATGGGTGCCAAACAAAAAAAAGTGGCTCGAGACTGCAAAAAAGCTGACCAATCAGAATGCCTGATATATCAGTATGTCCCATAAGTGCATACTCTTTGATTCTCGAGAAACGTCTCCACGCTCGAATTTCACCTATCTATCACTAGTGGATCGCTTTAAAAGTGATACCATCGAGAAACGTGCACGTGTTTGGTTAGCTTCACGATGACATTATTCTTCAAGTAATCGACCGAGAAATAGAAAAGAAAAATATCGATAAGTGCCATTTCTAAAACGTCGAGTTTGAAAACCTAAAAGTCGATTCGGACTGCAAGAAACCCGACCAATCAGAACTTAGCATTTCTTATGTGAAACTTGGAATTCAAGAAATCGGCCTTACCCTCGATTTCCTCTGTTTTCTCGCAAGTTGATCACCACAAAAATGGCACCACATGGAAGCTATGGTTCCTATCTAAACCATTGTTTTATTTATTTATCTAAATCAGTCAATAGACAGAGGAGCCATAAACAGATAAACAGCCAGTTTAGACTGAGAATAGTGGATTCAGACTGCAAAAACTTTAATGCAAATTAGTTAGTTCACTCTGGGTTAGTAGGTCGCATATCTAGATTACAGGGTAAGTAGGTTAGTTCTGTCAAGGCCGCTCTATAAACTAGAGGTGTAACTCGCCAGAAAAATCCAACTCGAGTTCAACTTGCCAAATATTTCCATTTCGTCCAGTACATATTGTAAACCCAGATACACAAAATTACTGTAACCTCTAGCGGCAAGTTTATCTGGTTAAGTCACATCTGAAAGCTGTTTAAGACGTTGGGGCCATAAGAAAGTGTGGTATTCATTGCAGTTATCTCATATTTCAATCAAAAACGATCTTCTATAGACGTCGCCGCATACGGAAAGGACTAGAAATCGCTGAAACGAACCACAGATCCGGAGCCAGATCCAGCCTCTATTGGTAGTAGGCTCAAAGGATAAAATGCTACATCAAAAAATGACCACACAAAATTTGACCCTCGTACTGACCTTTCTTCCATCTTTCAGACATTGATTGATCAATATTTACCCCATAATCTCTTCTTTATGTATTAGTTTGAATGGTTGCATGATATCAATTATTGATGCTGTAAATCGAATTTTCCCGGGACATTTCTTTCAAATTTTCAGAGCTTAAAGATAAAAGTGTTTCGTTAATTTCCGGCAATGTCCGATGTTGTTCGTCTCTCAAATTACGTCACATCGCAAGAAACAGCAAATGGAAGTAATTATCGTGTAGCCTAACAAACCTTTGATATTGTTTCTACCAATATTTTTGAAAAAATGTTTACAGCGGATCCATATCAATGATTTTTCGAATTGTTCGATTGATATTTTTATCATTGTGGGGACTTCATTTGAAAGAAAACATACTGTTTTGATAAAAACCACTGTATTTATGCCCAGAAAGTACTCATGGAGAAAGATATGACCGTCTAAATGTGTATTTTTTTTATCACTGGTCATTGTGAAATGAACATGCCTGCTCAAGAACCTGTATTTGAAAGTATTTGTTTTATGTTCCGATGTTAATCTTACAATTAATTTTCTGTCCGACTTTTGATAACAAATATTTACACCTTTGTAAAGTGTTAAGTGTATAAATGTAAGAAGGTATAAAACACTGAAGATGCCAATAAGAAATCAATTGACACAATAAAAAAGTAGAAAAACAGCAACTCCACAGAGTAGCAAATCCCATCGAACAAAACATGTTTTACAAGTGGCGTCAATCTTGAAAATTTGTTCTTGAACATAGGTCCGTTGTCCCTAGGATAAGCACATAGAATTGGAATCAAATCCGTCAACTGTTATTGGAGTTATCAACGATTTTTTCTGAAAAATGGCAATCATTTTGAAATTAAGCTTCCACCTTGAACATTTCTTCTTGGGAGAGCTCTTTTGTCCCTGGGTATCAGCATATACAATTTGATCTAAATCCGTCGACTTGTATTTAGGTTATCAAAGATTACATTTGAACGAGAAATGGTTGCCATTTTGATAAATAGTGGCCATCTTGATAAGTTTCTTTGGAACAGAGCTCCCCTATCCCTTAGCATCAGCTTATCTTTAAACGAAACAATTCACTGGTATTTGATTCATCAAATATAATGTTTTAAATGAAAAATGGCGGCTTTTTTGAAATTCAGCTGTCATCTTACAAAATTCTCCTTTGTCCCTAGACTTCAGCATATTTTGAACTAAAACTATCTACTGCACTGGCATCTGAGTTATCAAAAAATATGATTTAACGAAAATGGCAGCCATTATGAAATTCAGCTGCCATCTTCAAAATTTATTTTTGAGCAGATGATGATGTGACCTATATCCGTACACTGGTATTTGAGTTATCAAGAATTATTTATGCGGTTATCAAACAATCTCTTCTTGAGCAAAGCCCCTTTGTCCCTGGGTATCAGAAAAAATTGAACCAAATCCATCAACTAGTAATTGAGTTATCAAAGATTACTCTCTTTACGAAATGGCGGCCATTTTAAATTGAGCTCAAAAACATGTTCTCGAGCAGATATCCTACGCTCATAAGGCATAAGCCTATAACATTTGAATCAGATCCGTCGACCAGGTATTTGTGAGTTATTGCCAGGACACACAGACGAACGAACAAACGAACGAACGGACGGATCCACAACGAGAAACATGATTAACTAAACGGCAATAAGAAGAGAAAACAGACTAAGTATCCAAAACAGATAATCACACTTCAGAGAGAATAGTAAATAATAATTTGCTAGCCGTGCCGCCATCTATTATTAGTCAGTGCAGAGACCACTGCGTGACACGCCGGGTGTTTAGGCGTTCCTAGTTTTGACACCTTTTACAAAAACGTAATGTAAGGACGTGCAAAGACCGTAATAAAAATTCTATGCACGCGTTGAGACTAAGGATTGAAATATATTGTGTATCTATTTTATTTTTTCAGGCACCGGACGGACGGACGGATAGACGGATTGACGTTCGGTTGGATAATATAGACATCAATTTATACGTACTTCGATAACCTCAGTTCAGTAAGCGGGCCATTTCTAAAAATATATATGTTTTGTTTTTTAAAATTCAATTTTCTCAAATAAATGCATTTTACCCTTTACAGGTGGTGGTTTCTTTGGTGTAGGTTTCGCCGGTGTTGGTTTCGGTGGTGCAGGTGTCTTCGGTGTTGGCGGCGTCTTGTCTATAATTATATTAAATGTATTATTTCACGTTGTTGTGATGAATGGATATCACTAATGTATTTACCACTGAACAGGGTTGAAAGATGATGGACATTTATCCTATTAATGTGCCTTTAATATTCAATCGATTGCTTCTGTACTGTGAGTTGATCATTCAAACTGATTTTAAAGGAATTCAATTAACAAATCTATATCTTGGATCACACGAGGAAAAAATGATGAAAAGTCGTGATATATTCTTTTGATTACCTGGGCAACAGGCCAAACGATTTTCAGTTTGAGTGACGGGCCCTACGCATCCCACACCTTGGCACTCTCGTTGTAATGTGCACTTGTAATTGGTCATTTCACATACGACCAGACGCTTGTCTATAGAAATGGACCCAAGTCGACTTTCTACTGAACGTTTCAGTGGATCTATAACAGTGCAGCCCGCCGGTGCATTGCACGTGACCTCCACCCAAGGTCCCCAAACTGGTGTAGCAGGTTTTCCTGTAAAAAGGGGGTCATTAACAAAAGCTTAACATTCCTTAAGAATTCCAAAGTCTCAATCAACATTGATTTACAACATCTACATTGTACTGCTAATTATTCCTATATTTTATGGTGCATATTCCTCTCAATTTTGGGATGCTACGGCCACCGTATGGTTGCCGTAGATCAATTGTTACCGGGTAATTATTCTCTCACTACGATGTCATTACATACATGGTTAAAACAATAGATTTTGAAAATTCTTAATTCCATGAAGTTTTTGTAAAGGTGGACCGAATAATACAATCTATTTTTAAATGATTATTATTTAGCATCTGTTGGAGGATGTCTCTTAGTGTGTAATACCAACGTTTGGTCAATAGAACACGCTAATTTTCTTACAGTCCCAATTTAGTATTAAAGGTGCGTTCCCTGAAAATACTCAATGGTACACATGTTGAGGCTGATGGATACCTTGCATATCGACACATATCTATTTTGCAGAAATTTGAAGCAGAGCATTGTTTTGTGTATTCAAAAACTATTTTGGATTGTGACAATCACAAACTGCATAATATTAATGTTGTTTTATGTTTGAATTACTGTGCTCAGGTATTTGAAAACTCATGAGAATGACAAGGAGCATTGTGAATGTTTGCAATCGTTTAATTACAAGTACAGTCATTTCTGGTGAGGGTCGTCGCTCTTGCATCTCTTGCATTTAGCTATTGTTTCAGTTTTAAAAAAGGTTCCCGAAGGACAAGAGATGAGGAAAAATATATCAAACTATCTTTCAGACGGGATGCTCTGCTTACTGATTTTTGCGATTTCCATCGTTGGCACTGTGCTTACAATACATTTGAAAAGAAGTAGGTTAACAATTACACATCGAACTTACTGTTTCGTTTTGCACGCACTTTTCCAATTATGTGCGATTTTTGTTGTAAGTATAACAGGTTACTGTCTTTACCCTTTCTAAGTAAAATGCCGATAGTTAAACGTACATCGTCACATTTGAAATAAGTAATATGAAAAACCGTTATCGAAACCTCATCCGATTCATTCATATTTGATTTACCAGTTATTTTCGCCAGTGTATCTCTGTCACAAAAATTAGTAAATGTAAGTTAATTATTAACAATTCAATGACTGTATGTAAAATTCATTATTTACCAATTGGATGTATTGGTCGGACAGGTAAACCTGGCTGGGGATGGCCAACACCAACCACAACACAACATACTTTGACAATTCTTTCTATAAGAGGATTTCCACCACATTGCGTAGTATGTGCAATGCCACCACCTGTTCGTTTCCCTCTGCAATGACACTGACGCGTTCTAATAAAACGTGCAGTCCCAGGTTGAAGGCAAGTATTGGTCCTTGGTGCACCATTAAACACACATTTTGTCTCCATAATCCAATTACCAAAAGCACCCCAAAAACATCCTGTAACATAGAATGATTATACCAAAACATATTTAACCGAAAAGAACTACATTCGGTATTCCGAGTGATTTTATCATTGGGTAAAAACGTAAACATTTTCATTTAATTTTTTGTGCATTTTATAAGACGCAGTCCGTAAATCTAAGCATATTATACAATAAATGATCACGTAGTGTATATATTGCAAAACTTTTTGTTTTATTTTTGCCTGGTATTATTCTTAGACCACACATTGTTCGTTTTACTGAGAACCACGTGTTATTTTCAACTTAAGCACAAAATAAAAAGTGTGATTTGGATTAAACTGATAGATAACAGGATAGTAGCCCATCTCGTTTTTCTCAAGTTACTCATTTTAACCATTTGAAAAGTTTTCCCTGTGTGTCTTAAATCACATGTCAAACGTTGTATTTAATTATAAGTATTTTTCCTCTTCTCACAAATGAATGTCATCTAGGCGAGCTAATAGGCCAAATATAGCGAAATCGAAGAAGGAAAAGACGATCCTACCAAAAATAAATAAATTCACTACCACAAATTTTCGTAGGTGTTATTTGTGCAGATACAGAGGAGAATATTATTAAATGGTGAATTATTGGTAAGTGGAAGATCTAAACTGCTCAGTTCATGAGCTATAAATTAGGACTTTATATGTAACTCTATATATTGTGCATTAGGAGAACGCTTTTTATACCGTCCTCATATTAATTGAGAAGCGCTAGGAAAACATACGTTCATACTCTCCTCTTAATTAACAAACCTCATTTACCAATTTGAGGAGGTACGACAACAACCGGAGGAACAGGTTGGATAACAACAGCACAACAAGGTCTGTTAGTTCTTTCTACAGGATTCCCAACACATTGCGTAGTATGTGCAATGCCGCCACCTGTTCGTTTCCCTCTGCAATGACACTGACGCGTTCTAACAAAACGTGCAGTCCCAGGTTGAAAGCAAGTATTGGTTCTTGGTAAACCATTGGGCACACAATTTGTCTCCTTAATCCAATTACCAAAAGCACCCCAAGAACATCCTGTAATGTAGATTACATCGAAATCACCATAAATACAACAACTGTGATTTTAACAACATCTTACACGTTACACTTGATGGAAAATTGAGATTTCGCTCCGTAAAAGCACAACTAATATTTATTCGTATAGCTAAGCGTTATAAGTTTAAGTAAATTGAAATTTGGCATTTTGCAAAAATATGTACTTTTACGAAAAGAAATGTATAATATAATATAATATAATATATTATAATTCATCGATCAATGTTAGTGTCACAGAGAATGAATTATTTTCGCCTCCTAATCCATTGTTTAGAAGGTGGATTGGATAGTAATATGACTTCATGCCAAATATCTCTATTATTATCGTCCGACAACTACTATCTAGTATGTCTGAATGAGATAAGTATTTACCCACAAATAACGATTTATGAGGGATGGCTCCTTATGCATGGATAGAGCTGCGTAACAAATGATGACATATTGCACACCCGTTGTAAGTTATAAACACAAGGGATTTATAAACACACTATAAGTGCGTTGCGAAATCTCTCTATTGTTGATTATTTAACAGACAATATCTAACAATAAGTTTTATCAATAAAACATATTATTATATTATTATTATTATATTATATTGAGAAAAATATATTGTTCAATGAAAAATGTCAATACGTTGGTGTCCAAAACCACATGCCATGTGTTTTCCTTAAGTAATGTTTCTCCTCTCACAAATGAATGTCATTTGTACATCTAACTGTATCACGGTGTTATAGCATGACGGTTACGCCACCTCTGAAAACGAGGTTAGACGGCTACGTTCACTGAATTATGGCCGCGATTGAAGAAAAACCTAAGGTTGGTGCATTGTTTTCTACTACTGTGTATCAATGAAAGGATGAACGATTCATGTAAGCGTCGCATTCCGTGATGCATTCAGTAACGTAGTCTTTGCAAATTGATCCCCGTGGATAACATGAAATAAGAGAAAAACTGTCGAGTTTGAAATTAAAAACAACACCAAAATTTAGTAATGTGTTTATTTTTGTTGTTAGGGCATGATCTACATTGCCTAAACACCTTGTGGTATATAGATGTAACTTACATACGATCATACAAAGCCAATTGGACATTGGAAACCACCTTATATGTTCTACTCAAGCCATAATAATGTATTTTGAATTTTTCGGTAACGTAAAAAATTGATGGACGGTTACGCGAACCTGATTCAAATAATAAACCCCGATTCATTGTTATTAATTTTGTCATCTTCATCAGTATTTTATCTTAAATCTTCGTTTGCCTTTTCATTGCTATCTTTTAAACTTTTATCGGTTTCATAAATAAAGCAAGCGACAGTTTTTTTCCTTGCCTTATAGAGGCTGAAACAAGAGCGTCTCTTGCGAGTCCTGAAAACAAATATAGGAAATTCAATATTCCATTTCTTACCCATCATAACAATAACATGGAAAGAGCTGTCAGATCTAGCAACCTTGACTCGACAGATGTACATGCACGTAACCGTCCGCTAAATATCTTATGTACAACTAATACAATACGTTACATACGTAGTCGTCTAACGACATTGCGTTTGAAACATTATTATTTACGACATACACCACGTTCCTGTTCTGGATTTGTCATTTTATGCCTTGTTTATACACAGTTTACGTAACAAACCTCATTTACCAATTCGAGCACAGCAGGGTCTGTTAGTTCTTTCTACAGGATTCCCAACACATTGCGTAGTATGTGCAATGCCGCCACCTGTTCGTTTCCCTCTGCAATGACACTGACGCGTTCTAACAAAACGTGCAGTCCCAGGTTGAAGGCAAGTATTGGTTCTTGGTAAACCATTGGGCATACAGGTTGTCTCCATATTCCAATTACCAAAAGCACCCCAAAAACATCCTGTAATGTAGATTACATCGAAATCACCATAAATACAACAATTGTGATTTAAACAACATTTTACACGTTACAATTGATGAAAAACTGGAAATAATATAGAATAGAAGTTGTAATATGCTAATAGGTAGTTTGCATTAAGAGTGAATATAGTAGAGTATTGTTTTTGATATTAGAGAGATTTTGTTAGATTAATTACCAATTCCGACTTTAGAGAGCATACTGCTCCATTATTCAAAAGGAAACACTTATTGACCATTTTTGATATATATTATTTAAACATTGCCATGTTTATATCTAAATGTTTAAATAAACCATCTGGTTTTCCTTTATATATTTTCAAAGATTATTTCGAAATTGCAGAATATAGCCATGACACAAGATCAAAATATCTTTTAGTCCAGCCTAAGTACCGTATTAAGGTTGGTTTGGATTCTCTAAAATCTATTGGTCCATCATGCTTCAACAAATTACCAAATAAAATTAAGAAATGTGTCAATATTAATTCATTTATGTGATAGATTCATATTAAGAAAAGAAGAAGTAAGACAGATGTGGGCAATAAAATATTACAAATTTTATTGAATTACGTAATGTTACAATAAAATAATTTTTGGTTGGGGCAAAAATGCCCGCACATATATGTACATATGTATAACAATACATGATAATGAGACAAGGGTGGTGGCTGGGGAAAATGGGGGGGAAAAGATTTTTACTATAATATAAATCTATATATTATATATATATATATATATATAATGACTATGAAAATCAGTTAAAAATCCATTTCATAAATGTATCGATATCTAGACTCTAGGCTGTAAGTTGAAATATCTGTGAATGAGACTAGGTAGTTTGTGAAAACAGAAACCCTAGAGCCTGGAAGATTCTGATTGGTTACTGATGTTAGAAGTTTAAAAGGTTAAATATTGCATCACCACATAAAAAAAGAAAACTTGAGGATAAACACAAACACAAAGCAACTCCGTTCACCATGACAGACGTGATGAACAATACAATATAAGCATCGTGGATAAAGTTCCCTAAGCTCGATACGTCTGTCTAATTTCAAGTGTTATGATAATCTATTTCGCGTGTCAAACGCGATTGAATTTGTCAAGTGAGAGTCTCAGAAATTTCTTAGGAAAAAATTCTGTTGAGCATATTATGACGTCACAGCTTATAATGCTAACAATGGACCTTGGGGGAGGGGGATTTCTAATTCATTTTGGCCTAGAGTCAGTGTAGGGTATATAATAAAACAAATAGTGACTGCCTAATTTCGAGCAATAGTGTAAATGATTTCCCCTTGGGAATATCCTCTATAATGTACTATTCCCTCATCCTGTGGCTTTGGAATAGTACATTTTAGAGGATATTCCCTCGGGGAAATAATTTACATTGTTAGTACCTCAGTTGAAATACTCGATTTTGATTGGTCAACGAGCGGTGAATAATTTTAACTGTACACCGCGCAATGCATTGCCGGTGAATAATATTCCCAGCATTCCACTAAAATGACGTCATTATCAGACGATAAAATGGCCGCCGCTAGCACTAGCCGTTTCAAAAATTTTGAAGATGAGGATACTATTGGTCTCTTAGAGAGTAAAGACAGTCAAAATACGAAGAAAAATCTAAAACTTTGTACAAAGCTTTTAGTGGACTTCGCCCATGAGAGTAATTTGACTCCATTTAGTGAACTTACTGCCGTGGCAGATGTGGATCCAACTTCAAGTCAACTTCAAGGGTCAGAAAAATCTAAGATATTCTTCGGACTAACAAAACAATTATAGACCTCTCCATTCGGTTTACTGTCAAAATTATATCCCTCGACTGTAAACCTCGACCTACGGTCTGGGTTTACAGTCTCGGGATATAATTTTGACAGTAAACCTCTGGAGAGGTCAATAATTGTATATTATTCCCCTCAAAGGCAGTCATTATTTGTATATTACCATATACCCAATATGTAACACTAATCCTGACTGGTCAATACCAAGTCACGTGTTCCGAAATAGATTTACTGTTTCCCTTCGAAAGTTATATTTCCTCAAATGTGACGTCAGCGAAATTATACATTTGAACTATTGCCCGCTGACGTCACGATTGCTTCTATTACCCTTGGAAACGTCTGCGCATCATCACTGCGCAGACGAAAAACAGAAACATGGAGAATGAGCAAAAACACAAATCATAAAAAATACTAATAATAATATATATTATTATATACCCAATATGTAACACTAATCCTGATTGGTCAATACCAAGTCACGTGTTCCGAAATAGATTTACTATTCCCTTCGAAAGTTATATTGACGATTGCAACTTCTATTACCCTTGGAAACGTCTGCGCATCATCATTGCCCAGACGAAAAACAGAAACATGGAGAATGAGCACAAACACAAATCATAAAAAATACTAATAATAATATGTATTATTATATACAAAATATGTAACACTAATCCTGATTGGTCAATACCAAGTCACGTGTTCTGAAATGGATTTACTATTTCCCTTCGAAAGTTATATTCCCTCAAATGTGACGTCAGCGGGAATAAACATTTGAACTATTGCCCGCTGACGTCATGATTGGAACTGCTAAATACTTGGAAACGTCTGCGCATCATCAATGCGCAGACGAAAATCAACTCCGTTCCCCATGACAGAAGTGAGTGAACGATACAAGATAAGCAACGTGGATAAAGTTCCCCAAGCTAAATACGTCTGTGTAATTTCAAGTGTTATGATAATCTATTTGCGTGTTAAACGCGATTGAATTTGTCAAGTGACAGTCTCAGAAATTTCTTTGGCAAAAATTTATGTTGAGCATATGATGACGTCACAGCTTATAATGCTAACAATGGACCCCAGGGAGGGCGCTTTCTAAGCCTTTTTGGCCTTCGCAGAGGAAACGGGACAAGAGTCAGTATCACGGAGCGGTAGCCAAACTGCTTGCCTACTATGCACGCATATATCTGCGTGCATAGTAGGCGCGCAGTTTGCCTACCGCTCCGTGCAGTATAAGGTTATAATAAAACAAATAGTGACTGCCTAATTTCGAGCAATAATGTAAATGATTTCCCCTTGGGAAGATCCTCTTTAATGTACTATTCACTCAGCACGCGGCTTCGGAAATAGTACATTTTAGAGGATATTCCCTCGGGGAAATAATTTACACTATTGCCCTCAATGGCAGTGACTATTTGTATACTGTTGAGTATTGACCGCTTCTAGGTACTGTTGACTGCGACTTTTGAAAAATAAGTTTCATGACGTCATAATGTTAACAGAAAAACATGGTGGATGGACATTTCGTAAACGTTTATGAAAGTGATATTTTGACTTTACTAGACAAGTATAGCAAAATACAAAAAACGTAAAATTAACATTACTTTACTAATGAGTACGCATTGCTGGCGTGGTTCGTAGAAAAGATTGCGAAATGAAGCCATGTCGATTGATGATTGTCGTCTATATTATTAGTTTTTCCGGACTAACAAAACAATTATAGACCTCTCCATTCGGTCAACCGTTAAAATAATATAACTCGACTGTAAACCTTGAAACTACTGTTGATCTCGACCTACGGTTTCTGTCAACAGTAGTTTCTCGGTTTACAGTCTCGGTCTATGGCGGATCCGGGGGGGGGCCCATGGGGCCCGGGCCCCCCCCCTAAGGTTGGCCCAAAAAAAAAAGAAGTTGGGCCCAAAAAATTTTTAGGCCAAAAAAGGCCTTAAGGCCCCAAAAAGTGGGCCTTTTGGTCATTATTAGGCCTTCTAAGGCCTTATTTTTTTAATTTAGGCCAAATTTTGAAGAAAATGGGCCTCAAATTTTCAAAATTTGGGCCCACTTTTTCGGTTTTAGGGGCCCAAAAATTTTTTCCGCGCAAGCCGACCTCTGGAGAGGTCAACAATTGTATATAGTTCAATGAAAAATGTCAACACATTGGTGTCTAAAACCCACATGCCATGTGTTGTCGTTGAGTAATGTTAAGTCATATGTACATGTAACTGTATACGGCATTACGAAAATATGCTTCCATACTCTCCCCTTAATAATTAACAAACCTCATTTACCAATTTGAGGAGGTTGGACAACAACCGGAGGAGCAGGTTGGACAACAACAGCACAACAAGGTCTTTCAGTGTGTTCAGCAGCATTCCCACGACATTGAGTAATATGCGTAGTGCCACCACCTGTTCGTTTCCCTCTGCAATGACACTGACGCCTTCTAATAAAACGTGCAGTCCCAGGTTGAAAACACGTATGGGTCATTGGTGAACCATTAAAGACACAGTTTGTCTCCTTGATCCAATTACCCCAAGCACCCCAAACACAACCTGTAATAAAGATCGAAATCATCTTAAATTGGAACTAACTCGTTCTATATTGCGTGCAGTACCCTAATGAGTGCACATGAGGGTACACATTTTGTCTCTATAATCCAATAACCCATGTGACTAAATGACAACCTTTAGTATAGGTAATATTGAAACAATTTGCTTCAAAAGGTTTGTGCATGGCATAAAGCAGGTGCTTTGCCAGTCATATTTGGTTAAAAATGATATTCGTATTTTTCCCCCATAATCCAAGTACTCCAAACTCTCAAATCCTGTACTTTTAGAAGTAATATACATGATTAATATCAACGGAAAATACTAGAAGTTGGCACAGATATTTAGACTGGTGTAAATGTTATAGTATGTACTTATTAAAAATCTGATTCAAAATTGGTTATAAAACATAACTAAGGAATTAGCTCCCTTTGTTTGGTGTTTAATTTATATCTGTTTTGGTAAGAAATGAAATTATATGCATCGTATTATAGTCAGCTGAATATATGTTAGTTTATGTTTCATTTGATTGAGTATATGCTAATTGAATGTACATTAATTGATTGGTGTTTAATAAATCTAGCTTATCAACTAATTTCCCTTTCATATTTTTCTAGAAACAGAAAAATGAAAATCAATTATGTTTCCGTTTCCTTGTTACATATCTTTAATTGGTAGCCGATCAGAACTTACTAGGCGTTGGAACTGGACACGCCTGATTGTGGCATTGTATTCCACCTCGTTCTTGAATATTACTTCCGAAGCAACCATCTCCTATGGCAGGCGCTCTTAAGTATTCTTTGGTCCTTGTTCGCGTTTCACTCCGTGTACCCACGTCACATGTCACTGAGCATCTCCCCGCTAGCCATGAACTCCAAACACTCCATCTACATACTGGTAAAGGCATGTCTGATATAGAGTTTTAATATCAATCATGGATAGTTAATGCATTCAAAGGTGCCCTGCCTTTCAGAATTTTAATACCATCAACTCCATACAGGGCATTAACATGACAAAATGTCACCACCTGGTTGTTTACTACATTATTAGTTCAATCTTAAGTCAGATTTGATTTTCTGAAAACTCTGAAGATGATTTTAAAAAAATGGTCAATTTAAAGTAAGTTGAAAAATACCTTTTTTGACCATGAGAATGTCATTGAAGGTGAAAGGAGTGGTATTGATATGGAGAACTGAATTCAACAATGTTTTTCTCTTAAACCAATCATTGAAAACATTCTGTAAAAAACACGGTATTCTATGTAATGTTGACAACAATTTAATGCGAAAATTATCTAGAAATATTTTATATAATTGTTTATGTTAACATTTTTTTGTTTTATTAGTGCAATTGTTTTTGCTCCTTTCTACCAATTCTTGAGAATGAAATTAAATGTCTTTCCGAACCTCGTTGGAACAAAATAGTATCTTATCTACAGCATGTTTTTAGATCTCTCAATATTATAGTTATACAAAGGAATTTTTGGTTAATTTTAAAAAAGTATTCAAAAAATTAAAACAAAATCCCCCCCAAATAGATGAAAATCAAGATAAACCTTTTATTTCATTAAATCAACCAAAATTTCCTTTGTATAATTACAATATTGAGAGACCTAAACATGTTATGTTTATGTCGTTTTGTTCCAACGAGGTCCAAAGATGTACATTTACTCTGGAAACATGATTTCAAGAACAAAACAAGTGTTTCATGTGTTTTATAAAACAATATAGATGAAAGTATATATATATTTTTTAAATTATATTGTTAGCATTCAAAAGATGACCATTAAATTGACGATGAATTTTTAGATTTTTTATGACTGGTTTAAGAGAAATGAGTGTTCAAATGTTCTCAATATCGATACCACTCCTTTCAAATCTAAAGTCAGATTTGAACTTTTGAGAGCTTATTGATGAATTTGAAAAACAACTGGTCGATTTGAAGCAGGTTGAAAAAGACCTTTTTGACCTTGGGAAAGTCATTGAAGGGGTCAAATCTATAGTCAGATTTAAACTTTTAAGAACTTGTAGATGAATTTGAAAAAATAGTCAATTTGAAGCAGGTTGAAAAAATACCATTTTGACATTGGGAAGGTCATTAAAGGTCAAATTTGTTTGACCTTGACAAAGCCATTGGAAGTCAAAATTATTGTCAGATTTGAACTTTTAAGAACTTGTTGATGATTCAGAAAAAATGGTCAATTTGAAGCAAGTTTTGAAAAAATACCTTTTTGACCCTGAAAAGGTCGTTTAAGGTCAAATCTTAAATGTAAAGTCAGATTTGATTTCGGGGAAATTGTTTTGATTAATCAGAGGGGTATTTTCAGATACGTTAGTAGCGTTAGTTGTACGTTAGTAGGTAAAGTAGCAGTTACTGTAATATCGTAAATGATCCGTGATTTTTACATAAACCGCAATGTAAAGTATCTCATCACAACTAAATATGCAACTAAAGGTGTCACATTTCGGTGCTTATCCATACATTTACTCCTATGCCACACTCAAATATATTTGAAATGGTAATCATAGGCATGCTTGCAACATTGGAAAATTGTTTCGTATTCTATGGTTTAGCGTAATTCCATTTAATATGTTAAATGTTTAATGATAAAATAAAATTTGATGAGTGATATTATTGTTTTTATACAGTTCGATTTTGATTTTTGTAGCAATTTTATTCTTTTCGTTATCCTGAGCAGTTTTTTGATATTAGAGAATGATTTTCGAATGTTTTAAGTATTTAGTCATAACATACCAGGCGTAGGAACTGGACACGCCGAATTACGGCACTGCACTCCATCTCGTTGTTCAATACTACTCCCGAAGCATCCACCTCCTATGGCAGGCCCTCTTACGATTTCTTTGGTCCTTGTTCGCGTTTCACTCCGTGTACCCACGTCACATGTCACTGAGCATCTCCCCGCTAGCCAAGAACTCCATACACTCCATCTACATACTGAAATTGAAATTGTTTCAGTTTCAAAAGATAGAAATCAAAGGGGCCTTTTCAGATATGTTTAGCAATCTAGTCCTATTGGTCCGTGTGTGCTTTTTACATTAAGCATTAAACTTCAACGATGTCACTTATAGGTGCTACACATAACATTTAGTTTTATGTCTTAGTCACATGAGATATCCATATGTATTTTGAATGACCACAACAAGCACTGGCGGAACGGGGGGGGGGGGCAGGGGCCAAAAAGTCCTTAAAGCCCCAAAAGGTGGGCCTTTTAAGGCCTTATTTTTTAATTTAGGCCAAATTTTGAAGAAAATGGGCTTCGAATTTTCAAATATTGGTACCACAAGCCCAGAATTTTTTATCAGAAATTGAATTTGCCCCCCCCCCTGTTTGTTCCCAGATCCGCCTCTGAAATGTGTCATTGTTTCTGATATTTTAATTCCAAATGTTTTTACAGAACAATAATGCATTTACATTTGTGTCTGAGATATTTGTATATCTGATTTTTGGCGGCTCCATGTTTTTGTAAAACCCATTACAGAAAAAGCATACCGGTAGGCGTTGGGCACGGCTGCATGTTACACGCCACATTTCTGCGCTCGATTCCATCTCCGAGACATTCTGGCTGACCATACTGTTCATATGTGTAAGTCTTTGACCTCCACCTCGTGTTAGACTGCATACCTTGGCCACACGTTACTGAGCAAGCTCCTTGTTCCCAGGATGACCAGCTACTCCATCTACATACTAAGTTGAAACACAAATAGTGCAATAGTTTCGAGGCTTTACTCTGCATGATTGTTTGCAAAAGAACAAAGATGCACACATCATTGCTTTATAAAAACTGAATTCTGGCAAATTATGTTTAATAATATGAGCTCATTTTTTGACGAAATATTCGGGTGTTTATATTTTGAGATAATGTACCTCGCGATTTACACACATCATTGCGGCAAGATATAGTTTTCTGTTGGATATTATTTCCAATGCATTCTACGACTCCCTCGCCAGACTCCGAATTGCCATACAGTTTTGATCTAGTTCGTGTCTCCGTCCGACTGCCTACTCCACATGTCGCCGAGCAACCGCCCTGGCGCCACCTGGTCCAGTCACTCCATATGCAAACTAGATGGTGTGTAATAGTAACTATTGTATCAACTATACAAAATATCAAATCAGAAATATCAAGCTATACAAGTGGATCCTTGAAATTAGAAATTCAAATCTCTATATTATTATGCAAATACTGTTCATAAATACACTCTCCTTCATAAGTTTGGCAACCTTAGCCCCCATTTGAACTACGTGTTAAATGCCTCTTTCTGTTTGAATTTTCATTTACATACCTGTGAAGAAAATACTTATAATATTGATGGGAATGTAACTTGACTTCATTTTCAATGCCTCCAAATTTTCCTAATAGTAATAACGTACTTCAATGAGGGTGTTAAGGTTGCCAAACGTGTGGAGGGGAGTGTGCTTGGCATCCTCTATCGTTCCCTGACTAATTGGAACGTAGAGCTTGATAAAAAACTAAAAATGAAAAGGCCTATAGAAGCATGCACAACGTTTCTAGTTGTATTCCATGAAGAGTGGTACCTTATATTGTAATACATACGAGGGGAGATTCAAAAGTAATGGACAAAATTTTATAGGCATACTAAATTTCACCCAATCAGTCTAATTTTTTCACAGTGAATAGATCAATCAATTCTCTACTTTGTGTCGAATTCTCATTTAAATGCATTTGAAATTGTTTCAGCTATGCGTAACCATGGTAACAAGGGTAAGCATGGGTGGAATTGGTTTTTTAATGATAATTGAATGTTTTTGTCATTTTTGCTTGATTTCGTTTTAATGACTCAATTACCACATATGATATGTCTAACAAGCATGGTAATGCAATTGTCAAGCAAGACTCACATGCCCATGTGTTTGCTGTTGAGTTCTAAATTCAGCAACCAATTGTGCTATGACATCACAATGATATTTCTAAGAATGATGAGTCACAGTGAGTCAGAAAGTAGATCAGACTCTTAGACTCACACACATCCAAGAAATGTCTACTTTACAACAAATCAAAGTTAAGCAAAGGATTGTTATTGAATATTTGGTAGCTACTGGAGAGACAAGGCAGGCAGTTGTCAAGAAAATAAAAGAGACACATGGAGACAAGGCCTTGTCAAGGCAATTAAGCCATTGAGCGATGGTACAAACACTTTAGTGAAGGGGATACGAGAGTCTTAGATCTAAAGCGATCTGGAAGGCCCAAGACTGGCCGCACTGATAACACTATTCACCATGTAGAGTCCATCCTAAATGCAGACAGGAGATTGACACTGAGAGAAATAAGTTCCATTACAGATGTGTCCTACTCTACAGTACAAAGGATTGTAAAATGCGACCTAAATATGAAAAGGGTGTGTGCCAAGTGGATTCCTAAGCTTCTTACCGAAGAACAAAAGAAACAACGTGTCGAAGTTGCGCAGGATTTTCTGAAGCAATACAACATTGAAGGAGAAGGATTCCTAAAGCGTATAATCACTACTGACGAATCATGGCTATACTTTAGAGATCCAGAAACTAAACTACAATATACACAGTATATCAAAAAGGGTGAGCGGCGCCCAACAAAGGCTAGGCAAAGCAGATCCTCTGACAAAGTGATGATTGTTCCCTTCTTCGATTATGATGGCGTGATCCTGACCCACTATGTTCCTCCTCATCAGACTATCACAGGGAAATACTTCACCAAGGTAAACATGATATTTTCATCCGTTTTAATCATTGTCAATTTAAAAGGAGAGAATGAAGTCATAATAGCTTTAAGCAAGATTAATAATTTGAAAATAGATAAATAAATAAATGAATGAATAAATAAATAATGATATTTCACTTTCAGGTTCTAAAATGCAATCTTGGACAGGCACTTCAAAAGAAAAGGAAAGACACAAGAGACAATCGTTTGTTACACATAGACAATGCCCCAGCACATAGGTCCAAGCTAGTTCAGGATACTCTTGCAGCATTCATGGACATGCCTCAACTTCCACATGCTCCATATAGCCCTGATACTGCTCCTTGTGATTTCTATCTTTTTCCCACCCTCAAGATGGCATTAAAGGGACAATCCTTTCAGACATTAGCTGAGCTGAAAATGGCTGTACATAAACAGCTGAACACCATGCATGGCTGCTGATGGATTTGGGCATGTGTTCTCTGCATGGGTGCGCCGACAGAAGAAAGTAATTGAACTTGGAGGAGAATACATTGAGAATTGAATATAATTCAAATGGATGATCATCAGGAATAATAAGGAATGATATGGATTATTATTGAACTTACTGCGATATGCTTTTCATATACATCTTGCATTGCAAAATATATTGCACCAGCAAACTTTTCATTGAAAATCCGTTTGTTATTATGATGAAAATAGCCTTAAAATGGATTCCGGGTGTATGCACTAGTGGTGTCAATTAACTGCTTGAGTATTAACCGGTTAACCGGATGTTTTTACCGGTTAAAGTCGGTTAACCGGCGGGAAATTTGAACTGATAATTTCAAATGAAATCTTCATCTTCGATCTTGAAAGTTGAAAAAAATTGGAAAAATGATATATCAGCGTTTATTTTTTACGTTCGTCAAGCTTTACTCTGTTCTATTCATACACTACCTGACTACCGGTACCTCTAAATTACCACACTGGTTTACCCTTGGAATCACCACGAACGCACCATAACAACGAGAATTGCAGCTGATTAGTGTTTATTTTGATTTTAATTTTCTCACTACCAAAGCGAGGCTTTGACCTTTGACATTTTGGCGACGTTGATAGACAACAATAATAACAAAACTGAAGAATTAAAAAATGCATATAATTTATTTATGAAATAGTTTTGCAATATGAGTTGATTACACATGGCTGACACTTGAAAAACCAACAGATTAACATGCAAAGTAAGCGCGGGAAAGCAATGTGGCAGGGATTAAAGGTGCTGATTGGATGTTTGTAAGGAGTGATCGGAACTATCACATGTATGAGTAGCTCACATGAAACTGACACTTGAAACCGCATACTATGCACCATGATCCAAGAGAAGTGCTCTATCTCAAAATGTATTTGCATTTAGTTAATAAAATTTTAATATCTAATGGATAATTGATTGATCTTTATTTGTACAAAGTTTCATTCAAATCTGGTAAAGGTAAGCGTGCCTATAAAATTTTGTCCATTACTTTTGAATCACCCCTCGTATTTTACCCTGTGTGAAAATAAGTTAAGAGCTTATTAGCGCTCTTATTTAATCCACTCGTATGCTCTTTTCTGTACTTAAATCGATTGCATGTCTGGAAACTAGATCCACCAGGAATTGAATGAACGAGTTCCTTAAAATGATTTATCTATTTGAATTACATGTCTTTGTTTCCACTACTGATTCGGTTTGTAACCTTAGTATAAAAACGTAACATACAGTAGATGGATAGACACTTAATACTTGTTTTACATAATCACATATACAGGGTGGGCCTCAAAAGCAATACCCAAGTTTAAAGATGAATATCATAATTATGATCATTTCATGTCTTATATATCATTTTAATATAAATTATTTGCCAACAATTTGACATCATCCCATTGAAAACCGTTGTTTTCATGTGGAGTTAGAGGCTAAAATTGACACCATGGGTGTCATGACCGACCAAACAATTATTCACTACAGATTTCCAATTTGTGGAAAATGGAGGGAAATTTGAACAGTGACACCTTCAAAAGAGGTACATTTAAACAAGGTTATTGCAAAATTCACAAGTAATACACGTACGTATATCATTTCGATTAACTATCAATTGTGTGTTACTCATATGTATAAATACATTATGATTTAGTCTAGCGTATTGAGAGCAATTGCGACTGCAATGTGAAGGGAAACCCGAGAGTTTTTTTCTTGTGTTTTGGTCGCTCATGACACCCCTTGTTTCAATTTTAGCCTCAAACTCTACAACGAAACGAAGGATTTTCAATCGGATGGTGTCATATTATATAAAATGGTCTACACGACCACGATGGAACAAATAAATCTTCCAAATTTGTTGAGTTTTCTTGCAGAAATCGCCTAATCCCCCCTCCATCATTTTTGTACGATCACCGGGCGTGAATAAAATGTACTTTCCTGGTGTCTTTTGGAAACTGTCCTCCCCAATGGGCGTAGCGCTATTTTTCTAAGTAGTACGCCACCACCACAGGAACAAAAGTTGAGTGGTTAAAAAAAGAGCATTCAGGGGGGGGGGGGGGGGGTGTGGGGGTTCTCCCCCAGGAAAATTTGGAAATTTGGTTGTATTAGGAGTGAATTTGCAACCATCTGGTACGCCTGTGCGTACCCAGCGTACCGGGCGCTACGCCCATGCGTGATGTTTACGTCATTTAAGGTAAACGTTTCAGTATAAATTTGGCTGAAAACTTATATCGAAAGCTGTCTAAGGTATTCACGTTAACAATAAACAATACGCGTTTAATGTTTGTGACTTATTTATTAAATAATGGTACGCACCTCGCCTAGCACAAGTTCCACTTCCACATATTTCGTTGTCATACTGCTGAGACATTCCCCGGCAGTTAGAGACACCGAAAGGCCCAAATTGTTTGGTTCGCGTTCGGTATTTAGCACGCGTACCTTGGCCGCACGTTACCGAACATCGTTTAACTTGCCATCTGTTCCATTCGCTCCAACGACAAACTTGAGAAAAAATCACAATATCATAATTTCGGGCCTTGCATTCAAACGGGACAACGTCTCCATATCTATAGTGTTGATGCGGACGGATCTCAACTATCAAACAGATCTTTGATTGTGCACGTTCTTTGATCGATGCAATAATATTTCTAGTTCATACTTGTTTTAAAATCTAAACTATTGTAAATAAACAATTAATTGTAAAAGCCGAACCATTTTTATTCCATCGCCAAGACTACGTGTTTGAGGAGACAAATTTTTAATCCAGTAAAGTGAGACCCACGCAATTATAGGATTTCGAATTTTTAGAAATTACGCATACGTAGGCCAAACGAATTTAAAATTTGGACACTAGACTTTCATAGACAAAGCACTCCAAAGACTTTATTTAGGCCTCAGGTGTCGTACCAGGGCAAATACAAGAAGGAGTACTCGGTGAATTTGTTTTCACACATTTTCCCTCCATCCTCCATTCATCCCAATCGCCCCAATAACACACTTGAATAATTGATATTTAGCAGTCATATGTCCCTATCATTGAATATATGCCTGAGGTCTGTCATTAATATAGCCCGAGCTTGCGAGGGCTATATTACGACAGACCGAAGGCATTACATACCTTAATAGAGATTATCCTATATGAGGTTCAGGATATTGGGATTATCCCGAGGCCAATATAATATATCTGCCCGAGGGCCGTAGGTCTCGAGGGCAGATATATTATATTGGCCAAGGGATAATCCCAATATCCTGAGCCGACTATAGGATGATCTGTTTATCCCATACCAATCACATTGTTCAATTGGCCACAGTTCAGAAACTTTGCAACCAACTGTGGAATTATTTTAAAATATTCATGTCCAGTTTTGTATTCTTATCCGAAGTCGGATTTTCCTGTTCAAATCTTTGATTATGAACGGGACATACTGCTCCTTCCCTTCTTTAAAGCATCAAACAGATCGCGATTGTCTGCGTTTTTCTCCATTGTCGTTTACACTATGCGAACGTTACAAACAAAGAACCAGGACCAATACGGGAACAGCGATTATGACGTAGCGGGCAGATGTACTATATCTGCCCGCTCGGAGCGGGACGTAAAGCTATATCTGCCCGCTGATGAAAATATAAGTTTTTACAAACCGGCTTTATGTACCTGTATTCTGTAACACATCCAAGTATGGGATAAAAGGTATTACATACCTTTACCTTACATATTACATGGCTACGCTATATCAATAGAGATTATCCTGTATGAGGTTCAGGATATTGGGATTATCCCGAGGCAAATATAATATATTTGCCCGAGGGACGCAGGTCCCGAGGGAAAATATGTTATATTGGCCAAGGGATAATCCCAATATCCTGAACCGACTATAGGATAATATGTTTATCCCATACCAATCTTGGTCATCTGGTTCACATTGTTCAATCGTGGAAATATTTTAGAATATTCATGTCCAGTTTTGTTTTCTTGGCCGTGGGTGGATTTTCCTGTTCTCTCAAATATTCCCATATTTATTTTCTCGAATTTTTGATTGATTAAGGATGCTCCTTGCTATCAACCAGATCCCGATTGTCTGTGTTTTCTCCATTGTCGTTTACAGTCATTACGCGAACGTTACAAATTATGAACAAATATGCGAGCGACGATTATGACGTAGCGGGCAGATATACTATATCTGCCCGCTCGGAGCGGGACGTAAAGCTATATCTGCCCGCTGATGAAAATATAAGTTTTTACAAACTGGCTTTATGTACCTGTAATACGTCCAAGTATGGGATAAATGACATTACACGTCTGTGTGCGAATAAACTTTGGAGGAAATGAAACATGACGTCATAAGATTGTCATGGTAAAAAGTTTGGCAGCTACAGGTATACTTAGCAGTTATGTCCCTATCATTGAATATATGCCTAAGGTCTGTCACCAATATAGCCCGAGCTTGCGAGGGTTATATTACGACAGACCGAAGGCATATATTCAATGATACGGACATAATTGTTGTATTACATAGTTTTATATCATGGCTACGTTATATCAATGACGCCACGTGTCTGTGTGCGAGTGAAAGTAGGAAGAAATGAAACATGACGTCCCGATGACGTCATAAGATTGTCATGGTAAAAGGTTTGGCGGCTATACTTAGCAGTTATGTCCCTATCATTGAATATATGCCTAAGGTCTGTCACCAATATAGCCCGAGCTTGCGAGGGTTATATTACGACAGACCGAAGGCATATATTTAATGATACGGACATAACTGTTGTATTACATACTTTTATATCATGGCTACGTTATATCAATGACGCCACGTGTCTGTGTGCGAGTGAAAGTAGGAAGAAATGAAACATGACGTCCCGATGACGTCATAAGATTGTCATGGTAAAAGGTTTGGCGGCTACACAGGAATATATAGCCGACCTTCAGCTCCATTGACTTCAATACAAATGCTTCGATGGGTATGTAATACAGGAATATATAGCCGACCTTCAGCTCTATTGACTTCCGTACAAATGCTTCGCTAAGTACATGTATGTAATACTAAATAATATAGACATGCTTGCAAGATTGCAAAATTGCTTCGTACAGTATATGATTCTAACAAAATTCGTAATAAAAGTTAATGATCAAAATTGAATAACAAGTGATGTTATAGAGACAGAGTTTGATTTAACTTTGTTGTAGTAGCATTATATTTTATACAATATGCGTAGTCAAAATCCGAAAGAATATGAAAGTCTATTCTTTATCGTAGGTAGCTTTCCAATAGCATCATTTCTAAATGTACTAAGTATTTGATCATAACATACCAGGCGGATCCGACTGACACGGTGGATTGCTGCATCGTATTCCATATCGTTGTTCAGTACTACTCCCGAAACATCCATCTCCTATGGCAGGCCCTCTTACGTATTCTTTGGTCCTTGTTCGCGTTTCACTCCGTGTACCCACGCCACATGTTGCTGAGCATCTCCCCGCTAGCCATGAACTCCAAACACTCCATCTACATACTGGTAAAGGCATGTCTGATATAGAGTTTAGAATCATTCAATGCCCTGCTTTTTATGTCCCCACCACATAGTGTGGGGCCATATTGTCGGCCTAGGCGCGTCCGCCTGACTGTCCGTCCGTCCGTACGTCCGTACGTCCGGCAGCTTTCACCAAAACCGCTACAGATATCACCTTCAAATTTTCAGGGATAACTTGTGGTGGATGAAAAAAAATTAACTCGATACCTACTTCCTTGTTCTAAGTATTTGGTCATAACATACCAGGTGGAGGCGTTGGACACGGTGAATAGCTGCATCGTATTCCATCTCGTTGTTCAATACTATTCCCGAAGCATCCATCTCCTATGGCCGGCCCTCTTACGTGTTCTTTGGTCCTTGTTCGCGTTTCACTCCGTGTACCCACGTCACATGTCACTGAGCATCTCCCCGCTAGCCATGAACTCCAAACACTCCATCTACATACTGGTAAAGGCATGTCTGATATAGAGTTTAGAATCATTCAATGCCCTGCTTTTTAGATTAATAATATAGAGCTAGCCCAATGTTGTTTAAGAATCCCTTTTATTACTTAGTTAAGTTTAGTTAAATATTTATTAGAGTCTCACGCTGTAAATATATCAAATACAATAAATACATAAAAATACATAAAAAATATTACATGTTTTGCACTAAAATTGAATAAAACACACAGCCCAGCCGGCACCGGCTTATGAGAGACTTTTTACATTTTATAACACTGAATAGTTTAATTACTATTGAAATGCATTCTAGCAATACTATCCCAACCTGGCAATTGAAATTTAAAGCATCTAAAAGTGCTCATTTAGTTTTTCGCTCAAACCGACAAAAAATATTCAAATGTCTCCGCTTTACTTTGACGGTGAAATGATCCCCCAAAAGCAATCACACAAGCACCTGGGTTTCATCTTAGATGAGAATTTGACTTTTAATGACCATATAAACTATCTGTCTAATAAAGTTCCAAAACTGTTAAATCCTTTGAAGCTCATATCAAACAAAATACAGTCGCACCATCTTGAAATAATGTATAATTCATATTTGGCGTCTCATTTTGAATATTGTAGCTCCATTTACGGATCGTCATCCTTGGCGGCCTTGTCAAAGCTTGATAAAATCCACTACCAAGCTGCTGTTATATGTGCTGGGGTACTGCATGGCTCTAACACCTCAAAAACTTTAAAATGTTTACAGTGGAAATCGCTTACTGACAAAAGACACGAAAAAAATCTAAGACTGATGTTCAAAATTGTAAGAAAGGAAGTGCCTTATTATGTCCATAGTCTTTTTGACCAACATCGCAACCAAGCAACTAGAATTTTAAGACACTCTTTACCCTTTTCCTGCCCAAGAAATATTTCAATGAGACTCTCCAAAGCACCAGTTTTAAAACTTATAAATGATTGGAACCAGCTAAGCCAGACTTTTCGTGAAATTCAAACCATTTCTAGATTCAAAAGCTCTATTAAACAGATATTTATCCCTATTTCAAACTTCATACCAACTACAAAACTAAAAAGTAGAACCAACGAAAAACTGCTAAATAGGCTTCGAGTTGATTTTGCCCTTAAAGACCATTTCTATACTCATAATTTTACTGGAATAATTGACAACAAATGCCTCTGTGGCTCTATTGAAGACACAAAGCATTTCATTCTAACCTGCCCTCGCCATACCCATGAACGTAATAAAATGATGACTGCACTTCGTGAACAAAATTTATTGTTTGATACTCAACTTATTTCTAGTAAGACAGAACAGGTCAAATACTTAATTTATGAAAATGAACTCACTATTGATTTTCAGAAAATCCTGATAGATATAGTGATGCAATTTGTACAGGCCTGTTATAAGTTTCCATCAAATTAATGTTATTCTCATTTGTATCTTGTGACAACCCCCCCCCCTCCCTCCCAACCTCTCACATTACCAATAAACCATCTATGATTACTGTAATTAATCATCTATTGTTATTTAAACTACCTAGAATGCCTATGGCGATTGGTAGTAGATATTTTGTGTATTTTTGATTATGAAGGAAATAAATAATATGTTAAAAAAAAATAAAATAAATACTATCCCAAATGAATTTACTTCAGCAGAGACTATTGTAGCGACTTGCTATCGAGGGTCTTATTACTAAAAGCTCCGGTCTATTGTATATGATATTTTGCGCAGTACATGCATGCCTCCTTCTGACATCCACACTTGTTTGGCGAAAGTATCACAAACTTCGCTTCCTTCGGATATACAAAAGCGTTTTTTTCCATGGCTGGCGTATGTTTAACAGTTTACAGTCCAACCTTTTATGGATTGTTAAATAGATTAATACTTACCTTTGGGAGGAGGGGTAGAACGAGGAGGCTTCTCACACCTACAGATTCTGTACGAATGTATCACGAAATTCTGTCCTCTTGGACATGCCTTCTCAAGCGTTTTTCCATCTCTTGCGTATGTGCATAAATACCTATTAAGGGGCAATGTCTTGTGGAATATGCCGTCGATGCAACACTGCGGAGGTGGATTCCCAGAGCCATAGCGAGGGTCTGATCGGTCGGGGCACAGCGACGTCTCTACATTAATAATGTAACTAAACGTGTATTCAAATTTATTGGAATATTTTACGAAACATGTCCATATTAGTAGCACAACGTCGACATTTATTTCATTGCCTTATGGTTCTAGTGTCTCATTTAATCAAATAGTATTATTGAGAAACCAAGATAATTGTTAATTTTTAGAGATTATAAAGCGATTGTGATAATGACCAATACATATAATTGGCATGATCATGCAAACTTGATTCTATATCATATCCATTATAAGTTAAAGCTTCGACATATGGGCAAATTTACGATAATTAATATTTTCAAAATCAGTTGTTCTACTAAAGCATGCTTCTTGTGTGTTGAAACCAGCGACATTTGATGTGTGCCATTTTAGAGTCATCACAGCTGGTTATCATAATCATGAGATGTATACTGAAAATATTGCTTATTATTTCTCAAAACAGCTTAAATGATGATTTTTGTCAAAAAAGTTTTGTCTTGTTTTTTTTATATACAAACCCCGATTACAGCACACACAGAGCATCGATTGCGTTAATATTTTTCAAACTACATAAAGGTATGTTTTGATATTTGATGTTAGATGTGTGTTACCCCTGCAATGAAATACTTTTTTCTATGCATATACAATTTTTCAAATATTTTGTATCCTCCAACACACTGGTTAAATTAACATTGCTGATGCATCATTTGTTTAAGATTTCGCTAAAAAGTGCGCTTAAGGGTTATTTTTAAATGACAGACAATGAAAACATCAGACAAAATATTATTATTTTTGTAATGGTTTTAGGTATTACCGTCCAGTATTTTGTATCCTCCAAACATTAAGATTTCATCAATGCACATAACCGATTCCAAACAATTTTTTCAGAAATGAAACTTATCTAATGTTGTACTGTTATATAAATTCTCAATTATATCTAACTTGTTAGTAACTTGAATATGTTGAGCATGTGTTGGAGGATACAAAACATATGGACATTATAAAACGTGTTATTTTTAATAGTATGACATATCAAACAACCGCTTTTGAAAGATGGTCGGAAACATCCTTTATTAACCAGTTAGAAATTATCGACGAAATTGATATATAATTTGTTATGTTGTCCGAATTTCCACAGCAAAGGATAGGTATCGATATGGCGAACCGAATTCAACAAAGTTTTTCTTTTTAACCAATTATTGAAAACATTCTGTAAAAACACGGTCCTTTATGTAATGCTGACTGATTGGCAACAAGTTAATGCAAAAATTATTTCTATATATTTTATATAACTGTTTTTGTTAACAATTTTTGTTCTTTTAGTGCAATTGTTTTTTGTTCCTTTCTACAAATTCTTGAGAATAAAATAAAATGACTTTCCGAACCTTGTTCGAACAAAATAGCATATACAACATTTTCTTAGACCTCTCAGTATATAGTTATACAAATGAAATTTTGGTTGATTTAACAAGAAGTATGCAAAAAGTTCTTGTTAGCTATTTTGACATATTGTTTTTAATTTTAAAATTCTCACATAATATGAAACCACTCTCTTACATATTCATGGAACTAGCAGAAGATACCTAAGTGCCTCACGTAAAGTTTTCAAAGTTTGGCTTATCTATTGCTGAGAAATTACTTGTCAAATCGCTATGAAGTTCTCATTATTGCGTTGCTCCGGTATGGGATATTATGACATGCTATCTTGAATTTCTTGGTACTCATATAACTTATACTCAATATTTTCATGTTTCTGTGCCTTGCTAACAATACTCCTGGGGTACTCTGTACACATTTTTAGTGAATTTGGTTCATAAGTTGCTGAGATAATACTTGTCAAAAGTGGCTCATTTTTTGGGACACCCGATATATCATTTAATAACAAATCATGGAATGTCAAATCTGAATCAGTTGTGATATTCCCTACCTTCCCTTTGTTTTTCTTTTTGGCATTTGGCCATACATGGCTCAATCTCGAACTTTACCCGATGCGTTTTTACTGTAAGTTTTATACAGTCAGTCCAGCACTGAGCAATCACTTCATGGCCCTGTGTACAAATGTATAATTTTGTTAACGGAAGTTTGAGCTGATAAAACATGGCAATTATCACTGTGAAAATAAATACGTATACATGATGTAAATATAAATTATAGAATATAACAATCTATTATTGAGTTTACTATCAATGGGTTGGAAACTCACTTTTAAAACACAGAATGGAATTAGTTCACGGATAAATATACGCATAAACCGTACTAATAAGGAAGAGTTACAGAAGACGATCTTGAAAACATATATTGTATATATGATTATATGGTGTATAATTCCAAAATTACAACTGATCATATGATAATCATGTAATATATTTTACGAACATGTAAGTTAAGTCTATCAATTCAACGAATATGAGTCTATCAATTCAACGAATATGAGTATACCTTTTTTATTCTGCAAATTCCTCTGCAATTTACAACTCTATGACTCTTGCAAATATTCACACATGGTCTGTAAACAGTCCCACTGCCGGCATAGCACCATTGGACAGCTGTAAGAAGAGGTTTGTCTGTGTATGATCAAGAAAGTACGTTAGTAGTTGTTAGTAGTTATAAATTATACTTTACAGTGTGTCCCAGATGTCATGAGAATTTTTTGAGGGAGATATGAGGCATGGGCAGTTTTTTGTCAAATTCGGAGAGTAATAACTGTCATTGATTTCAGCCTACGTACGTACGTTAAGTTCTAAACAGTTTCTCTGAAGATTTTTTTCTTTCCTTATTTGATATTCTGAAAAATGCTTTGATTTGATTTTTAAAAATGTTCATACATTCTTTCTTGTTTAATGTCTCAAACATTATTTCGAATATTTAAAGCATATCAAATGCAATATTAACATAATATATTATTAAAAATATCTTTTTTTGCAAATGTAAGAACTGTTTTATACATCCATTTATTTAAGATCGAGTAATCCTTTTTAAAAATGGGAATTAAAACTGTTAAATATAACGCTTTGTTCTATTGCTTTACATCCAAAATTAATCATGGAGACTGGTTTAATGTGCGCTTGTATGGTTTAAAGTCTTAAAACGCACCATCCGAAGTAATTCGGCAAAGCAATACTTTTTTAGCAGAGGCCCCTCATTTATTTATGGCCACCTATAGGTAGTTAATTAGCAACTAAACGATCTAAAAAATTAAATGAAGCTTACCTGAAGTGCTTTTTAGCAGAGGAAGTTGGTTTTGTTTAGACTACCAACGTTAAACTACAGATCCACAAAATATTAAATGAAACTTACCAAAAATGCTCACCAAGACTAGAGTGAGCAAAGTGTTGTGTCCGCAATGCATCTTGTCGGGTGAATCTGTGATGTTCGGCAGAGACCATACTTATAAAGCAGAACAGACGTGCGTCATAGGATGCCGGAACTCTAAATCATATTTATTGTTGAAACAATTAATTAAAATGAATATAACTGGGAGGATATATGCACGTTAACAGATTTTTTAACAAGACTACATTTAATGAGTGAAAAGGTGAATACCCTGTCGATGATCCTTGTTGGTCAGCCTTGGTTGGTCAGAAGGTACAGTACTTAGTACTACAATGGCAGCTACGTGAAACAATATTTAATTTTTAATTTTTTCAATTTTATTTATTATACCATCATCTAAATAAAGGGTATTAGGCAAAAGTACATCCAGTAAATAAGTATATAATACACTCTTTGAAACAACATTTAAAGTTATGTTTAAAACTAATCAATAGAGCAATAAAAATGCTTGGTGGTGTATATCAACTTTAGGAAACGATGAAACCTGGGGAATAAGAGTTTCATTAATTTAAGTTTCAACACTACATGTTGGTCATTTATAGGCCTGCATCACATAATGTTTGTAAAGATCTTATCAGTAGTTTTTTCTTAATTCCAAACACACAACCAGTGTCGTTATCACCCCCATAACTTATGAAAACACATGCATTAAGATGAATTACTCGACATTTTGTAATTTCCCGTTATTTGTTATTTTAGTTATTTCAGCTTTAAACGGATTTTATGAATTATATATCGCATCTACATATTTACATTTTAAACAATTTTTTGGCTATAACTCATCCAGGCTTTCAGATAGTCTCGCACACAATGTCTCTTTTTGAAAATATGGTGTATAACAATTGATAAAACTATATTTATGTTGTCTGGATATTCTGTATTTCGAAGGACGGAATTTATAAAGAATTATTTACCATATTGATGCTCAGGTAGTTGGTTAAATTTAATGTAATGTCATAAACGCAGCGATCATTTTTCAAAACTGGCTCCAATCTATGAGAACTAAAATTTTAAAATGCTTTCTTCTCCGGACCCGTGCTATGCATGAATGAGTTTATTTCTCGCTTATTTCTCAACCAATTTTCTCAATTCTTTTGACAAGAAACATGAATCAAGTATCATTTATCAAAGGATAGTGTGACCTTTATAATTTAATTTTACATGAAATCTTTCAAAAACGATTTTTGAAATTAAAAAAGGTTTGGATAAAGATAAAGGATTGATATCGATATGGAGAACTGAATTCAACAAAGTTTTTTTTCTTAAAAACCAATCATTGAAAACATTCTGTAAAAAACACGGTATTTTATGTAAGGTTGACTGATTGACAACAATTTAATGCGGAAACTATTTAGAAATACTTTATACGACTGTTTTTGTTTTTTTAGTGCAATTGTTTTTGCTCCTTTCTACCAATTCTTGAGAATGAAATAAAATGTCTTTCCGAACCTTGTTGGAACAAAATAGCATATACAACATGTTTTTAGACCTCTTAATATTATAGTTATACAAAAAGGAATTTTTGATCGATTTTAAAAAAATATTCAAAAATTAAAACAAAATCCCCAAAATAGATAAAAATCTAGATAAACCTTTTATTTCATTAACAAGATACTTTTTTAAAATCGACCAAAATTTCCTTTGTACAATTACAATATTGAGAGAACATGTTGTGTTTATGTCGTTTTGCTCCAATGAGGTTCGAAAAGATGTTTCATTTCACTCTGGAAACATGATACCAAGAACAAAACAATGTCGTTTTGCTCCAATGAGGTTCGAAAAGATGTTTCATTTCACTCTGGAAACATGTTACCAAGAACAAAACAAGTGTTTGTTGTGTTTTTTAAAACAATATAGCCGAAAGTATATATTATATATATATATATTTTTCAAATTATATTGTTACCATGCAAAAGATGACCATTAAATTGACGATGTGCTAATTTTTTAGATTTTTTATGACTGGTTTAAGTGAAACGTGTGTTCAAAAAGTTCTCCATATCGATACTACTCCTTTGAATAAATCAACAATGCAACTCAAGCCAACGTGGTATAAATATATACAGGACATTTCGATGGAATCAAATCCAAATCGATTTGGATTTGTACCAACGGACATAATGGAGAGATTTCGCAACTCACGTATAGCATGTTTATTATTCCCGTATAACGTATAACTTATGATCACGTCATCATTTATTGCGCAGCCCTATGCGTCCATACTAACTGCTAGTTTGTCAGCATGAACACAATCGTATATTAGTATGTGTAAAATCATATCA
Organism: Owenia fusiformis; assembly: GCA_903813345.2. NCBI lineage: Eukaryota > Metazoa > Annelida > Polychaeta > Sabellida > Oweniidae > Owenia > Owenia fusiformis. Next base: position 13,023,457 of record CAIIXF020000009.1, on the reverse strand, counting down.
AATGTGCTTGCCCGTAGCCAGCTTTTACCAAGAGGGGGAGCTTTTTTCCAGGGGGGAGCTTTTTCACAATTTTGGTTAAAAATCATGCGAAAAATTCTCAGAATGGTGAAAAACTACATGCTTTTGAAAGAATTTCAGACCAGAGGGGGGGGGGAGCGGAAGCTCTCTCCCTGGCTACGGACCTGGTGTGTAACAATTGTACATCTCATGGGTTCAACATTGACATAATCATAGACAGGATTTTAGGTTACGACCATTGATGAAGGTCACCACTGATACTACAGTAAGCCAATATTCTCAACCTAGAACACAGTTACTGTCCTATATGAAAGTAATATGTAAGGTATAGTTTTATATATTCTCAATAGTTTAAACAATATGTTTGCCCAAAATTATTATCGCAAGTTCTTATTACAAAATGAAAACATTAATCAAAAATGATAATGAATAGCAAGTGGACTGCTTTACATAGTGAGTCTATCGAAATATAGATAACATGTTTGGGTATCCGGAATGTCGGCCTTAGTAAAAACACGTATAATATCATTCACTTGCAAGTATTTGTGCAATAAAATAAAAGACATTATTATATCATTGCTAGAAATTGTGTGATTTGATTGGTCGAGTCAGTACCATGTGATCAAAAATACCATAACGTATTTCACAGCTCCCTCAATTTTAGGATAATAAAAGACGTATTGCCCGGCGTATTGCCCGCCCGGGAATTCTGACAACTACACTGGACGAAAATAAAGTGTACCATTCAATGATACTTGTACGTAATTATGTTCACTTATGGATTAATGATATATTAATTGATTAAAATGAATGATCATAGGGAAAGTCTAGCAATGATATAATAAAACAAATATTTCATTCTATGTTCGGGCAATACCTGTTGCACTTTCAATGATTTTTGCATCATGTATTTCCCTCGCCCTACGGGCTGCGGGCAATACATACCGCAAAAATCATTGAAAGATGAACAGGTATTGCCCTCCATAGAATGAAATATTTGCTTAATACTTAGAGGTTATGTCACTATGACGTGAAATATGCCTGAGTTCTCCCAATATAGGCCGACCTTGGGAGGCTCTATATTTGGGCAAGAACGAAGGCATATTTCACGTCATAGTGACATAACTGATGTATTACATGCCTTTGTTCCCATGGTTACTTTGTATCAATGACGTGACGTCATGATATTATCATGGTTATTAAGGTATGAGTACCGTAATCCAACGCCAAATTCGAAAATTCATAACAATACTTTGCACATATGGCGTTCGTGACCAACTATAAAACGCTTACCCCCCATAGTGTTATATATCAAAATGTACCTGTTCATATAGGGTTTGATTGATCTACATCAAATTATAGGGAGTCAGGTTACTTTTTGAGATATCAGCGTCCGTTTATTGTGACTCGCGTTTGCTACCACTTCCTCAATTCTGATACGACGGGCAAACGCGTAGTAAACACCTTCACGTCGGAACTATTTTTGACCTACATCGCTATTTTCGTAATTCAAATGAAAGTTGAACTCCTCCTCTTTATTTTGATACCAAATAGTGGCATACTAGGTACCCTAGAAGCAAACTATGGCGTTATTTAGAACAATACCACGAGTTTTTAAATGGACTATATAGGGGTCATACCTTTTGGCGGATGGATATGGAACCTCATACCTTAATGTGTTATGACATCACACTGATTTTTGTCTCTGCAACTTTTTTTGGCAGAAAATATCATTTTTAGTTCAAAAATGCATAAAAACGTCGGAACTGGCTGAATATGTGAAAAATTTATCCATTTAGGCTAGAAAGGGTTAATTTGCCCTACCCCAAATACGTCTAAATATGCTAGTCTAACTTTGCCACTGTGACGTCACAAATCTAACCTGACTATCTCTGAGTTTATTGAAGAAGATGATACGTCTGACAAACAGCTTTCATACCCTATATGGCACACCTTCTACTAAGAGTTGCATCATTGACTAAATCTAAGACAAAGGCCCTGTGTCCCGAGGATTTTGACTGAAATTTGGCCATTTTCGCCCAAATCTAACTAAATTGCAGTTTCCCCCACACCTGTATTTTGAAATAAATATTGCTACAATGTAGCAATTTAAAAATCACACATGATTACTGTTTCTGTCGACCTGACACGTGTATCTAGCCTGTAAAAATGAAAAATCGCTACATTGTAGCAATTTCACTGAGATATGGGCCCTGAAAATCATGTAATTTTAGCAAAAAATGAAGAAATAACCTGCAATTTTGACGGAATTTCAGAGGGCTCTCTTTCATCCATGACCCTCCACGGGCCTCTTATGACCATTCTTATACTCACAGAATGGTTGAAAGTGATTTCAAATCATTGTTTGCCCTAGGCAGAACGAAAAAATCGATTCTGTTCTCAAATTCTGCTAGAATATTGGTCTCTGGCCAACTAGCAGACAATTTTAGGCCTCATATTAAGGTATGAGTACCGTAATCCAACGCCAAATTCGAAAATTCATAACAATACTTTGCACATATGGCGTTCGTGACCAACTATAAAACGCTTACCCCCCATAGTGTTATATATCAAAATGTACCTGTTCATATAGGGGTTTGATTGATCTACATCAAATTATAGGGAGTCAGGTTACTTTTTGAGATATCAGCGTCCGTTTATTGTGACTCGCGTTTGCTACCACTTCCTCAATTCTGATACGACGGGCAAACGCGTAGTAAACACCTTCACGTCGGAACTATTTTTGACCTACATCGCTATTTTCGTAATTCAAATGAAAGTTGAACTCCTCCTCTTTATTTTGATACCAAATAGTGGCATACTAGGTACCCTAGAAGCAAACTATGGCGTTATTTAGAACAATACCACGAGTTTTTAAATGGACTATATAGGGGTCATACCTTTTGGCGGATGGATATGGAACCTCATACCTTAATGTGTTATGACATCACACTGATTTTTGTCTCTGCAACTTTTTTTGGCAGAAAATATCATTTTTAGTTCAAAAATGCATAAAAACGTCGGAACTGGCTGAATATGTGAAAAATTTATCCATTTAGGCTAGAAAGGGTTAATTTGCCCTACCCCAAATACGTCTAAATATGCTAGTCTAACTTTGCCACTGTGACGTCACAAATCTAACCTGACTATCTCTGAGTTTATTGAAGAAGATGATACGTCTGACAAACAGCTTTCATACCCTATATGGCACACCTTCTACTAAGAGTTGCATCATTGACTAAATCTAAGACAAAGGCCCTGTGTCCCGAGGATTTTGACTGAAATTTGGCCATTTTCGCCCAAATCTAACTAAATTGCAGTTTCCCCCACACCTGTATTTTGAAATAAATATTGCTACAATGTAGCAATTTAAAAATCACACATGATTACTGTTTCTGTCGACCTGACACGTGTATCTAGCCTGTAAAAATGAAAAATCGCTACATTGTAGCAATTTCACTGAGATATGGGCCCTGAAAATCATGTAATTTTAGCAAAAAATGAAGAAATAACCTGCAATTTTGACGGAATTTCAGAGGGCTCTCTTTCATCCATGACCCTCCACGGGCCTCTTATGACCATTCTTATACTCACAGAATGGTTGAAAGTGATTTCAAATCATTGTTTGCCCTAGGCAGAACGAAAAAATCGATTCTGTTCTCAAATTCTGCTAGAATATTGGTCTCTGGCCAACTAGCAGACAATTTTAGGCCTCATATTAAGGTATGAGTACCGTAATCCAACGCCAAATTCGAAAATTCATAACAATACTTTGCACATATGGCGTTCGTGACCAACTATAAAACGCTTACCCCCCATAGTGTTATATATCAAAATGTACCTGTTCATATAGGGGTTTGATTGATCTACATCAAATTATAGGGAGTCAGGTTACTTTTTGAGATATCAGCGTCCGTTTATTGTGACTCGCGTTTGCTACCACTTCCTCAATTCTGATACGACGGGCAAACGCGTAGTAAACACCTTCACGTCGGAACTATTTTTGACCTACATCGCTATTTTCGTAATTCAAATGAAAGTTGAACTCCTCCTCTTTATTTTGATACCAAATAGTGGCATACTAGGTACCCTAGAAGCAAACTATGGCGTTATTTAGAACAATACCACGAGTTTTTAAATGGACTATATAGGGGTCATACCTTTTGGCGGATGGATATGGAACCTCATACCTTAAAGAAATCTAATATCAAAACGAGGTAAGCGGGCTATATCGGGGTAATCGGGCAATATCGGTGGATATAGCTCGCTAACTTTCCCATTGACTTCCATACAAATGCTTCGCTAGGTATGTAATACTGTAGGATACATAACTCTGAAAAACTATAAAGGTTAACGCCTGTTTCATAAATTAGACATCCAGATGTGACACATGAAAACATTACACCAGCCATAAAGCATCAGTCGTATTGTCCCATTCATGCCAAATCCCTTTAGTTATGAAAAATGTATCGCATTAACCTAATCGTCTGTCGTTCGTGTTTTGTTATGTATGATTCATTTGTTCAATCGAATTTCATTTGCTGGATGGTAACAAAGTATTGGTATACCTTAAAAGTATTTGTAAACCAATTGTTGTCTTTATCAGATTGCTTCAACTATTTCTTTTAATCATACTATGAAAAAATATTCGAAGGGGTATTGTCAAGGGAATGGTCATTTAAAAATGTACTGTTTATTTTAAGTTGGCATTGTGGGTATTGTCAACGGAATGGTCATTTAAAAATGTACTGTTTATTTTAAGTTGGCATTGTGGGTATTGTCAAGGGAATGGTCATTTAAAAATGTACTGTTTATTTTAAGTTGGCATTGTGGGTATTATCAAGCAAACGGTCATTAAAAATGTACTGTTTATTTTAAGTTGGCATTGTGGGTATTGTCAACGGAATGGTCATTTAAAAATGTACTGTTTATTTTAAGTTGGCATTGTGGGTATTGTCAACGGAATGGTCATTTAAAAATGTACTGTTTATTTTAAGTTGGCATTGTGGGTATTGTCAACGGAATGGTCATTTAAAAATGTACTGTTTATTTTAAGTTGGCATTGTGGGTATTGTCAAGGGAATGGTCATTTAAAAATGTACTGTTTATTTTAAGTTGGCATTGTGGGTATTGTCAACGGAATGGTCATTTAAAAATGTACTGTTTATTTTAAGTGGACATTGTGGGTATTATCAAGCAAACGGTCATTAAAAATGTACTGTTTATTTTAAGGGTAGTGTGGGTATTGTCAAGGGAATGGTCATTTAAAAATGTATTGTTTATTTTAAGTGTGTATTGTCAAGAAAATGGTCATTTAAAATGTACTGTTTATTTGTTGGCATTGTGAGTATTGTCAAGGGAATGGTTATTTAAACATGTACTGTTTATTTTAACTGGGCTGGGCTTTCAAACAGGGAGTAATGTCATCGACTATAAAATTTTCATTTTGCATTTTATTCCAGATTTGATTAGTTAGGCGCTTGTACTGTACGATGTACATGACTCATTCACAATAATTAAAACCTCCAATCCAATTTTCCCGATAAATCCTTTCAAGATAAAGATGATGAAAAGGATGCTTTTTAGTAATTCAAATATCTAAATACTTAGTCTTTGAAACATATCACTAGTAGTAATTTATATATTTCAATTTCAAAACATTTTACATAGACCGTAAGAAAGCAAAATATTTAAAGCTATTTTTTGTTTAGAGTAGTTATACATACATATGGTATCTCTCAATAACTAGTTTGTTATCTTATTTGGATTTCTTGACTATTGAACTATAAGTTCTCAGAACTCGTTAAACACACTTTTGTTTAAGCAACACTATGAATAAAATGCCTTATCTTGAAGAAGTAAATACATATAACAATACAATAATAAAACACACATCAACACACGAGGAGCTATTTGAAGAAGTATTTACTTAGTTTCATATCATATTTTTACTATTTTCGTTTCTCAGAACTCATTTAATATCATTAATATACTGTAAGGAGCCATGTGTATAGAATGTGTTTTTATTTAGAAATAAATCAAGATGGCGATCAAATGTACTTATTGGCTGATATTAATAGTTCTGTCATTTTGCAGTGAAGGTATGTGTTTCATATGAAACAGGTAAAACATAAATGCGCGTCATAGCATGGGAGTTAAGATTTCACAAGTGCTCAGTTCAAGAACATATTTCTTTTTTTTGTTAACTAACTTAGGAAATTTTAAAAACATTTTGTTCATTGTCTTACATATATATTGATGTAAATTTGATTAAAGCTGGCGCCCTTCAATGCTACCAATGCCTGGATGTGTCGAACTTTGGCAATTCAAGAAGCACAGGACATGTCGATCCATATTGTGAATCTATATCCAAATTTCACACCGCCACAAAAACATGCCAGCCCGGGGAGGTTTGCGGATATGTAAAGGGAAAATTGGACGTGACGCGTACGGAGAATTTGCTTGGTGGGTGTTCACATATATTTCATATTTCTCAATGGTAAAATTATCAGGATTATAGTAATTTTTGTCTAACATGTTATGTAGTTAGTCCTATAGTTTGCATACTTTAACAAATTGAAATCCAATTCACATATATAATAGTATATTTTGGAATTCTTAAATTCTAAAACAGTAAAGAGGTGCACATTTGATTGCAGCCTGTTGCCTTGACAAATATGATTCATGAAATTTCCCGAGTATCTCTATGAATTATAATTTGGAATTTTAGCCCCACTTTGAAATTGTTTTCGACGATCAAAACACGTTTGTCTTAATATTGTTATTATGTGTTGTGCAGTTACGAAAACTGAATCCCCTGTCACTCTCCACATCCGAGATTGTATAGCTGTAGCATTTGATACAAGTATGGGGTGCTACAGGAATCAATACTACACAGATGTTCTAAACGGATCTCTGTCAATTAGACACAGTCTTCAGAAAATGACATTTGATGGAGATGTATGTTTATGTAAAAAGAATAACTGTAAAGGCTGTGGCTCTCAGTCAGTTGAAATATTTGGTGTCTGGTAAGTCAAAAAGCGATACATTTACACATTGTTTGCAAATTATACATGACTGCATTTAGAATGTTAGGTAGCCAAGTTGATCATTCAGATACTATTCACATAGTGGTAGCCGCATAGTTATACTAGAGAGGAACATATATAAATTGCTCGATGTGGCTTGCCGTTCTGGAGGATCATTACATAATGTGGATTTTATATGAATTTATATCTTATATATCCATGAATTTGTATTGCAGTTTTCCAACCTGGGCATTGGGGGCTATTGGAGTAGTAGTTGGACTTCTTATCATTCTTTGTTGTTGTTGTTGTTAGCTATTGCTACTGCCGCCGTAAGAGAAGACAACCAGACCAAGAACCAATCGTGATACAGACGCCTGGTAAATAATATAGCCCTATAGCATTTACATGTGACTATGTTTTTCAAGAATTGTTGTTGTTCAACCATAACATTAGATTAGTCGACATGGGGTATTCGTGTGACCCGTTCGCTAACATCACTTTATTGCTCTGTTCCAGAAGCAGATGCGCCAGAAAGTAACAGCGTTTCAGATGAATTACCACAACAAGGATTTAAAAATCCAATGATTGTATGAAATCAGACGTGGGTTGCGGGTGGGATAAACGTATAACCTTGCTCAAATGGACTGCAATTGTAGAAATCATTTTAAAATCTTAAACTCCGAATCGATTATATTGTCCCTGAGATGTATGTGTACTGGTGTACCGCTTATGTATTTAAATATAATGTATTCTGTTTACAAAATATATACTACATACAAAAGTTACGTTCTCTAATTTGCGACCCGTATGTATAACGCAAGCCTGATTAGCAGGCGTTAATGTTATGACATAACAATTTTTAAAAATCAAATGCCACGTAGATTTTCGCAAACAATTTCAGACGGCTATATTTATGATTATGACCATTTTGTGACCACGATAATGCAAAGATGTATTTTAGAACCATTTAATATCTCAAGGAAAAGTACAATGTAATACAATCTCGATTAAGTCATGGTAATATGGAGGGTGCAGCCGACCCATCAACATATTTTTTCAATGACGTGAACATTTAGATTCAAGAAAATAGAAAATAATTGTCAAAAATGTTAATTGTTTTCTTAGTTTTACCCCTTGGTGATGAAAGAGTAAATCTTTCAACGTTACAAGAAAGCCTCCAAATGGAGGTCAGATCCTTTTGGCCTTCGTTTCCACATTTCAAATGGTATATTTGAATCATTGGACAAATAGCAAATATGGAAATCGTCATTATACGGAACCCTATTGATGTTCTTTTGAGAATGCAAGTATGGAAATTGCAAGACAATATTTTTTATCTTTATAAAAGCATTCAACAGCCACACTTGAGACTGATATTTTGTTCTCAGACAATCTAGCAACACAAACACAAGAGGAGAAAATACCCCAGAATTCCAAGATACGTCTGTATTTCTATACAAATGAAAATAGGTTAATCTATAGATGACGTATACAGTATAGGGTACGTTGCCCTCCCCAAACAAACAGTAAATAACAAATAAAGGTTTTGGCAACCGCAATAGAGCTGTGAGATTCTCAGAACTCATTAAATATTCAATCGAAAGGATGGGTATCGACATGGTGAACTTTTTCAAAGTTTGGTTGATTTGAAAAATGTTCTTGTAAATGAAATAAAAGGTTTATCTTAATTTTTTGTCTATTTTTTTAAAATACTTTTTGTTAAGTCTACCAACATTCCCTTTGTATACTTTTGAAAGGGCTTGAAAATGTTGTACATGCTGTTTTGTTCCAACCAGCTTCGGAAAAATATTTCATTTCATTCTTATGAATTGGTAAAAAGGAACAAAAACCATTGTACTAAAAAACAAAATTAAAATACAAAAATAATTTTCGCATTAAATTGTTGTCAATCAATCAAAATTACATAACGGACCGTGTTTTTTACAGAATGTTTTCAATATTTGTTTTAAGAGAAAAACATGATGAATTTAGTTCACCGAATCGATACCAATCCTTTGTGACTAGGAGTTAAGCGACGAATTTTTGTTTGCTTAAAACGATCAAAAATGGCGTCCAAACGCATTTATTGTCTGGTAGTGTTCTTCTGCTGCAGTACAGGTATTATTGGTTATATTTTTCTTTTATATTACTTTAATTATCTAGTTCATGTATGACATACAATTGATTTTGGTGTATAGTTGTTTATTTGGATTCTGTATTTCTATATTCGAATATGAACGGACTGGTGGAGTTAATAAACACGATCAAAAATATTTCGACAAATCATCTTAAAATTTAGTTTTATTTTTAACGGGTGAGACAAAGCAAAATGTCTACGATTTCAATTACTAATTGCTGACAATTATAGTTTGGGTATTTTCGTGGGGCAGTTTCTCCCCTGTATGGCCACGGTCATGAAAACCCCAGGAAGATCACTAATGCACAAACATTGCGATCATAACCCCGATGTAGAGCAATTCCCATGATAAAAACTACAATTACATGTGATTATTATTATGACTCATGATCATTCATTTGATGCAAGAAATAAAATACATGTACACGGTACGCCGAAAGTATACGGTAAGATAATTTAATTTCTCAAAAAGATTATCCCGGGGGGGGGGGCGTTTTGAAGTAAGGACGCAAAAGAGAATCGATCAGGTTGCTAATTTAAATTTTTTTTACATAGACACTGATTACCAAGAGAGATGGATTTGGCAATATTTTCAAGGTGCGATACTTAAACTGCGTTTCTAGTCGTGTGTAGTTGGAAAACACAGACTTCACCAACACTGGCGCACAGCGATTCTATGCACATTTATTCTAGAACATAAATACTTAACACAAATCTTAAACCGTAAATTTCGTAAATATATCACTGAGTTTCTGCAAGCAACGTAAAGATAGAAAGTTACATTTAGCCATTAATGTATTTCGAAACAATATTCACATTTTTTATAGTCCTCTATAGACATTTTACATAGACCTACTTTCTGTAATTTTGAACGATTGTAGTTGACGCTCTTACATGCTACCAATGCGTCGATGTGTCCACGTCTAGCAGTTTCATAAGCACAGTGGGACATACGGATCCTAACTGCGAAACTCCATCATTTAGCACTGCTACCACTACGTGTCAGACGGGGGAAGTATGCGGATACGTAAAGGGAAAGGTGGATGTATCATTGGATTTATTTGGTAAGTGTAAACGTTCACACATTTGCTAAAACTCTACCATTTGACTTCAAATCTGTAACTTAAGATGAACCAAAATTAAGGAGATTCTGACTTATCTGTAACTTGCATTATCATTAACTGTTATTAATTGTATACCTGTTATTACCATTGTATATTCTGTAAAAATTGTATAAATGTTTTAATTAAGTGAATAGAGTTTATTAATAAAAATCGTTAACTGTACAATGCAAATGCTCTTGATAAAACAATTTTTAATCAATTTCTCTTTTAATTTTTTGCAGTGACAACGATTGAAGCGACAATTAATCTACACACACGGGATTGTATGTCTGTGGTGTCAGGAACAAGCATGAAATGCTACAAAAACCAATATTACACTGATGTTATAAACAAAGCACTGTCCTTTATCGCTGATTTGGTTGATGTAGAGTTTGATGGTGATGTATGTTTCTGCAAAGCACGGAGTCTTTGTAAACCACCGGATTATACCCCTTCGCCAAGTTATGGTAGTCTCAGGTGAGCATAATATAGCACTACCAGTAACGAAGTTTCGATTTTTTCCTGATACAAGTGGTTATAATATGTTACTATAAATTGAATTTATTTTTTCTTCGTTTGGCTTACTTAATTTCCCTAATTATGTGATGACTGGCGTTGTAGTTGGGTGTGGTTGGCTATTGGTGGAGGAGCTGCCGGGTTTATCATCCTGATGATTTGTCTTTGCTGTTGCTGTTATTTCTGTTGCTGTAAGGAACGTCCAGCTCCACAGCCTGTCATCATACACTCTGGTGGTAAGTTGACAATCTGTTATCATACACCAAGGTAGTAAGTTCATAATCTTTTGTTGCCGATCAAAAAGTTTCTTACCGTTGGCTCTAGATTTTATAATATGAGAAGTTGGATGCTCAAACTTTTATATGAGACTGGGTAATAAGTTTGTTTTAAACGTTTTGATTTTCATATAAATTAGTCCATTGCTAGTGGCAACGAGTCAATACACATTTTAATAATTAAGTTAGGTGGAGCAGCGGTACTCACTGGCATGTAGCGGCCCTGATATCGATAAATTCTACACGCAATATAACCCGATTTTAGATGCTTGGTTAAAACTTTACACGAAAAAGCCTCGATATCCGGGCATTTACTCTTACACTGAACTGAAAATAGCATCGTCTAAACTTGTATGTCTTGGCTTCCGGGTAAGTTTATCAACATTTATACTCAATTGAAAGAGCAGTCGTGCATATATCGTGTACCAGTTTGATTGTTTTATATGTGTGTGTATTTATAATATGATAGTCTAGTAATACCGTGTCGTTAGAACAAGTGCTAGATATCGAACTGATGACCTGAAATTAGATTATTGGACTGATCGCGCATCTGATATTAGATGATTAATTTGCATTGAATCTGATATTAACTTGCAACCCAATACTACAGTAAATACCATGATTTTACATTAGAATGATAACACGGCCTCATATTCTAATTCATTATACGTCCATTGCAGGCCAAAAATGTTTCAATGGGGATATTGTAATGCACACGAGAATACATTCGATTCGTATATATTGACACCCCAGTTGTCCGAAACCCAGTTGTCCGAAACCCAGTTGTCCGAAACCCAATTCCCCGAAACCCAGTTGTCCGAAACCCATTACTCCGAAAAATGAAGTCATAATTTACCAGAGAAAGGGGGGGGGGGCGTAGCTTACTTAAGCTTACGTCAGTTTCATGCCATGTATTTGGCCAAATTAATGGCATGGACGCATTCTGATATTCATAGATCTCTCTCTCTCACTTTGAATTGCATCCATTGCATGGCGTTACCAGAATGGCAGGAACGGGAGATTTATTTTACATTGTGATTCTAAAAAAGGTTATTAAAACACAATATATATTACGGAACAGTTTATCTTATCTTCTTCAATCTCTTTTATATAGGCAAAATAAAATGAAACATTTTGAAACAGATAAAATAAGGTATAGAACTTTAAGAATAAAACAGTATACAAATTACGTTGTCAAAATATTTCGTCGCATTTAATTTCTTAGTCTCAGTCTCTTATCAAATCGTAAAAGAATAAAACATTCTAAACTTAATCACTTGGGATTTATGTTTCGGCATTCGTTTCAGGCATTTGTTTTTTATGTTCTTCTCCTGAAATGTATTTGTTTGACAATAATCAGAGAAAGTGCGTATACGTATAAATATGCCACGCAAACAAACGGGTGTGACTTCAATTTCTTGTCTGTCTGAGGACGTATTGGGAACGAGGTAGAATTAAAGAATTCTTATGAACAAATGTATTGGATAAGTTAATTTCTGATGGATCTGGATAAAATATATTTCAAAACTTTGTCAACACTAGATAACTTCATTTAGGCAGATATAGTATCTTGATATATTTGGCTATCATGCGTTTAAAATACGTTCCTAAAACTATGAAGACGTTGGGTGAGAAATATTGCTATTGTACGTTCGAAAAGTATTTGGTTGTATTTTGTAGTTCTCAAGTTACCCATGAACTTTCGTGGGCTAATTAACGTCTTGACTCAGCATATTTAGCCTAATTTTGCAATGATGTCAACGTGATTCAAATGGTATGCTGTCGTGATTCGCAGAGGTTGCGACAAGATTCGTTTTAAGAAATTGTATTTTTTGATAAGATCCCCTAATTTTCGGAGAACTTGGTTTCAGACAACTGGGTTTCGGAGAATTGAGTTTCGGACAACTGGGTTTCGGACAACTGGATTGACCCCTATGAGGGTTGATCATACATCAATTGAACATGGAGATTTTCCTGTACACTTTTCCCAAACATGTGGAATAGACTAGATGCGAGTAGAAATTATCTTGATTTATCCTATGCCAAGTAGGGTTTTAGGGAGATAAGTTGGTAAGATATATCCCGTATCCTGATTTTGAGGTTTCCATATCAAGAACCTCCATATCTCCCGTCATATCTCCCGCTTCGGTGCATATCTTCCCGCTTCGGGTCGTATCTTCCCGCTTCCAAAAAAGTGGAAATGCAATAAAATGACTTTGCATATGAATGATTTGTTTATTTTTTACACCTTGTGCTACTGAAAACTCTACTTGGTATAGGATAAAGCAGTTATGTACGGTCGGTTTGGATATTGGGTTCATCCCTCGTGAGATATGCACATCTACTTTCTGTCCCTACGGTCCCTCAGGTAGATATGCATATCTCCCTCTGGAAAAACCCCGCATCCAAAACCTCCCAGTACATAACCCGTATTTATCCCATGGTTACAAGGATATAGATCGAATATCACGTGAAGATATAATTGATACGTGGATGAAGATATCATATTTTAGCAAACAATTCCCAAATCATCGAATATCACTTTTGAAACCATCGAATATCACTTTTTGAAAGGTGATATTCGATGGTTTCAAATTGATATTCGATGGTTTCAAAAGTGATATTCGATGGTTTTGATTTTTTCAATTTTTTTTATTAATTCAGCAAAACGATTGTTTATGAATACCTAGCAAGAGCTCAAAAAGTTCAATCATCTATTTATCTCAAAAAGACCTCAAAAACTGAGCTTGAATTAGAAATATGTCTTCTAAAATCTTCCTCGCCTGGACCTGATGGGATTCTACCATCACTTATTAAGTCTGTAAGACAGTTTTTAATTGATCCACTCTTGTATATATTTAACTTATCTTTTAAATCTGGTATTTTCCCAGACGCCCTCAAATTGGCCAAAGTAACACCTGTATTTAAAAAAGGAGTCACTACAAATCCTTCGAACTATAGACCAATTTCAGTTTTATCGGTATTTTCTAAATTGTTAGAAAAGCTCATGCACGCCAAACTCACTGGTTTTTTAGAACGTTTTGAAATTATTTTTACTTATCAATTTGGATTTCAGAAATTCAACTCTACCTACATGGCCATTTTATATTTCATTGAACAAATTCGAAAATCAACTGATTTGGGGAAAACGAGCATTGGCATAACATTAGATTTTTCCAAGGCCTTTGACACTATTAATCATGACATTTTGATACAAAAACTTGAATATTATGGCATCAGAGGAATAGCTAAGTCCTGGTTTGAAAGTTATTTAAAAGACTGCAAACAATATGTCACCATTAACAATTATGAATCTAAACAATCATCTCTAAATTGTGGTGTTCCGCAGGGCTCGGTACTTGGACCACTATTATTTATTCTTTACATAAATGATCTGCCTTTTGTTGACCCTAATCTAAAATTTATTATGTTTGCTGATGACACCAATCTTCTTGATAGTGATTATGATTTAAATGAACGGTTATGACTAGAACTAATGCAAACTTGAATTCAATAGATGACTGGATAAAAGCAAACAAACTTTCACTTAATATTGGCAAAACCAATGCTATTCTATTTGGACCCCAAAAAAAATCAAACAAATCTGAATCTCAAAATACGCAATGAGAACATAAATTTCCGGGATAAAAATGACTTTCTTGGAATTATTATTGATAAAAACTTGAAATTTAAAGAGCACATAAAATCTATTGAAACAAAGATTTCTCGCGTCATTGGTTCTCTTTATCACATTAAACATCTACTTCAAATAGACAGTTTCAAAACAATTTACTACTCATTGATACACTCTCAATTAAATTATTGCAACATAATCTGGGGTAACACATTTAAATCATTTTATGATCGTCTACATAAACTGCAGAAACAATTCTTAAGGCTAGCTTTAAATAAGGATAGACCTTCTCACTCCGCTCCCTTATTTGAAGATCTTAACATATTAAATATTTTTGATGTCAACAGATATTGTACTGGTCAGTTCATGTACAAACTCTTTAATAAGCACCCCAGTCTTCCAAAAAATCTATTTCAAGACTTGTTTGATATCAACATTAATATTCATCATCATTACACAAGACAATTGCATTATTTTCATATCCCTAAATGCTCTAAACTTTCCCTTCGCCATCTAGGTCCTAATCTTTGGAATGCTCTACCACATGATATTAAAAAATGCTCCACTCTAAATATTTTCAAATCTTCATATAAAAAACTACTCATCTATCGATAATGTATAATACCAATATCATACTATACTGTTGATTTTATACTGATACCTGATTTTTGTAACATTTTTACATTGAACATCCTTAGATTAATTGTTAATACCATTTTTATATACCTACATGTAACATAATATAAGTGTTTTCTTTTATATGTAGTCTAGATGTCATTTTAATGATTTCTGTTAGACCGCAACATATACCCACTAGGGTGTCTAGCGGCTTGTTTTTATAGTGTATATTATATAAGAATTATGAAATAAATTGAATTGAATTGAATTGAATTATATATTTATTATATATTTTTATTTTTTGGGATCCTGTTTTTACGGCGTTCGCATTAAATACAAACCACTCTGTTACGTCACGTATATGACGTTCGTTGAATTATCGCAATCAAAATGTCAGACGAAATGGAATTTCCATTACAATTTATCTGACTATTCAATGTTCGCTGGATAATAATTCACAATGGGATAAACGGACAATCCTATAGTTTTTCAAAAATATCACTTATATCCACTCATGGATATCAGTATCTTCACTCATTCGCTGCGCTCACTCGCGAAGATATCAATATCCACTCATGGATATAAGTGATATTTCAGAGCCATAGGATATTCCTATATTATTCCATAGTTAGCATGATATCCATATGATAACATGTCAAAATAAAAACGGTATTTTTGAAATCAGTGGTAAAATATGATATTTTTGGCAAATTTTCACTTAACCATAGCATACGGTGTTTTAGCCATGACATGCGGCGCCGTATGCCATGGTTAATGGATTTTTGCTACTTCAGACTCAAAACGAGGCTAAGTGTCAATATCGCCGTATCGTTTGGAAAATTCGTTTTAGATCACTTAATTCCCGAAGATTCTGATGATGACTTTAACTATGGAATATAAAGAACATCCTATGATTTACTCGTGATATGATTTTAATCCACTCATGGATGTTGATACATGTATCTGCACTCTCTCGCTACGCTCACTCGTGCAGATATCATATCCATTCGTGGATAAAAATCATATCACTCATAAATCATAGGATATCCTCTATTTAAGATGTGATATTCGATAGTTTAAAAGTGATATTCGATGGTTTGTAAATTGTTTGATAAAATATGATATCTTGATCCACATATCAAATATATCATCATGTGATATTCGATCTATATCCTCCTTGCAACCATGGGATAAAGCTTTACGTCCCGCTCCAAGCGGGCAGATGTAGTATATCTGCCCGCTACGTCATTATCGCCGCTTGCATATTTGTTCATAATTTGTAACGTTCGCGGAATGACTGTAAACGGCAATGAAGAAAACACAGACAATCAGGGTCTGTTTGATAGTTAAAAAAGGGAAAGGGCATCCACTTTATCAATAAAAAATTCGAGAAAATAAATATGGGATTATTTGAGAGAACATGAAAATCCGCCCACGGCCAAGAAAACAAAACTGGACATGAATATTCTAAAATATTTCCACGATTTAACAATGTGAACCAGATTACCAAGATTGGTATGGGATAAACATATTATCATATAGTCAGGATATTGGGATTATCCCTTGGCCAATATATAGGGGTTATGCAATTGGAGGTTTTGGATACAGGGAATATCCCGAGGGATATACAATATATCTTCCCGAGGGACCGAAGGGACCAAGGGAAGACATATTATATATCCCTCGGGATATTCCCTGTATCCAAAACCTCCAAGTGCATAACTGTTGTATATAGTTTAGCATGATATGTACTTCTTTCTGTAACTGGAATACGATTCTAATATACAAGCAGCACATACGTATTCCCGGGGAACCATAAATATTTTGTGTAGTGTGTGGACATTTTTCTTTTCATTTCTCTAAAATCAGATTATTCTCATAAAATTCATACAAAGTTGGGCCTAAGCCTCTATTTTCGTATTCTGCATGTTAAGATATTTATAATGTAAAACCTAAGAGATAAATTCAATGTCTTCAGTTGAGAATAAGTATAAGGTAAATGTGTGAATTCTGCTTGTTGTTGCACTATTTTTATAATAAACAAGGTTCGATACGCAACACTGAATAGACTGCAGTCATAGCTTAGTTGTAAAGAAAACAAAAGAAGTTGGGACGTGGTCATGCTTGAATACGATTTTAAATATATCGCCGTTTACATTTGTTGAAATCGGCCTGTATTAATTTCAACAGGTGATCGGTGTACAAGGGCATATATTTGAGTTATTGGTTTAACGATAAGTATGACCTATGAGTGGGTAACGTTTTACAAATGCATGAAACAAATACTCCAATGGCCTAATCTCAATTTTCCTGCATAAACTATTACATTGAAATGATGGTCATTTGCTCTCTAACTTCCGCACCGCATACATAACTTCGTAACAATTCAATAAGCCAAGACAGGACCGCTATAATCGCTACATGCCAGTGGGTACTAAGGAGCAGTTTTGGAAATTTCTAACACTAAGTAGTGTCATATGTCAACAGACCATAGTAGTGATCATGCTTTGTAGTTTTTATGCTAATATTTATTCTCCTTCAGAATATTTAACCCCAGTTGCAATGCACTTCCTATATATGTCCATCCAATCCAAAACACATGTTTAAAGAGAGAATCAGATCTAGCGAGCAGCAGGCCAACAAAAAAAAAATTTCAATTTTAGAGTATTTCTGGCTCATGTCATTCCTTGTCATGTCTATTTTCTAAACATCCCCAGAGTGCACACTTTATTTCAGGAAAACTAAAGATGTTCACAATAATATATTATTTTTCTATAAGAATGGTTACCATTCTTATTATTGTAACCATTCTTATTATTTGGGAGAATTTAAACATTTTTCACCCATTTTTGAACTTTGAATCCATAATAACTTCACCAATTTACAACATATCGTGAATATTTTGGGAGATGAATGTATTTAAGATTGTAAGGAATAGATTGGTAGGTATATTATACATGTTGCTTGTGATTTTTTCAACCCTATATATCTGATTCTGCCTTTAAGGCTTTTGTATGAGAGGTTGTAAACGATGTCCGTAAATTTCCAGAACCACAACGCAGCAGATATTTTATATATAACGCTGCTCCACCTTACTTAGTCATTAAAAATATGTATTGACTCTGTGTCACTACCAATAACCAACTAACTATCCTGTCTCATGTTAAAGTTTGAGCATCCAACTCCTCTTATTCTAAAATCTAGAGCCAACGGTAAGAAACTTTTTGATCGGCCCTTGTACACTTATATACGATCGCTGTATCAAAGTCTGGAAACAACACATACAGTACATTGTTAAATCACCCTACAATCCATACAGTCCTGGGCTTAAATCCTTTGTGTCCCCAGCATTGATGCGACGTCCTTTCCTTTCAAACGTCTCAAGGGGTTTTCATCAAAAACTAATACTAAAAAGCAGCCTCAGATATAACTCTTTGGGCTATGCTTAAAGTACAGTGCGCATGCATTCATATACAGGGTGTCAAATAAAATTATGTTCTCCCCTTAATTTCAAGAGAATGAACTTGTGTGCATAAAAGTGCATCTAGTTGAGCTAGTCATCTGAAACGTCTTGTGGAGTTGCTCTGTGAAGGCGAGTTATGATGTGCTAAAGAACACTTCAGATATCATGTAAAAGTTATGCAACATTATGTGGATGTTAAAGCTAAGGAGGGGAGAACATATTTATTTGACACCCAGCAGTAGACCATTTTGCAAGGAGGATTGGAAGTCGTTATTCAAACTCGATACTCCGTTGCCCGGCGTAGACCAATTTGGTAACAACATTACTCATATCTTTAAGACTAGAACTGCTGAGGAAGCTTGAATACTACCAAAATATTCTTTCAACGAAATACTTGGTCCAAAGAGAACCTTATAGAAATATTTTTACAAAATTATTCCACTGAATTGTTCATTGTAAACACTACGTTTTCTAAACTATTTAAAATCAAGCAGTATAAAAACCGTATTTCAGCATCTGTGGCTCCAGTTGGTATGGTGACGTATGCAAACCCAGGATATGCTCACGGTGGGATTATTTTGAGTCACCATGGACCAACTCAGAACCCTGGACCCTTACCGTCCAACGTACCCGAAGAGACCCATGGGCCCAGAGAGACCAATAGACCCATACAGACCCATGGATCCATGCAGACTCAAAATATCAACCAGTAGATTATGCACCATTACAAATACTTGAAAAGTTAAGAACTGCCATCATGGAGAATCTCCAACGATCTAGAAAGATCAGAGAGATCAGAAGAGATCAGAAGAGATTAGCCAGATTGTGAGAATATTATTGGGAGCATGGGGTTTTATCAAAACATTATTAAAAGGAAGTAAAATATTTTAATTTTAATTTCAAATTACATTTAAGTTTAATAGATAGTGATAGATGTGAAACATCAGATATCTAAATTTTTCTATGACATTTTAAGAGCAAATAAGGCAGAAAAGTGGTACGTGAAAGATACATGGGAAAAGCAATTTTGTTATAAAAAAGATGAACTTATTGATGAAATTAATTGGGATAATTTTTGACACCAAAATAAATTGTAAAGAAACCAAAATTGCCAACTTTAACTATAAAATAATTAGTATAATACTACCCAGTAAACGTGAGCTTTTTATATTTGGTAAAACAGAAAATTATAGTTGTGATATTTGTGGAAATCCTGATTCAGTAAAACATTTATTTTTTAATTGTGTTTTGGCCAGGAGTGTGTGGAATTTTATACAAGATAAATCAAAATTAAGATTGAATGACTAACACCCCAGTCACATTTGTCGCACGGCGGCCGCAAGTCGACCGCAGATCAATATTAAATCGGTGAATTTCTGCGGCGAGCGTAGAAAAACTACGCTCGCCTTGCGGCCTCCGTAAGGCGTATGCAGATTTTTACAGGCCGCAGGGAAGGCGTAGAAATTTTAACTCAGAGTTATAATATTTGTTCATTTCTGAGGTCCCCGTGGAAATCAACTGGCTCAACGAGATTGAATCATTATTTGTCAATGATGAATTTCACGATCACTTTTCATTTGATATTACATCCTAGCACTATGAATAACATTTATAAATTGTCCCGATGTAAATAAAATGAAAAAAGTATTATTTATCAACAGAAATTTAAAATTCACCGTGCGGCTGCCGTGGGAAATGTGACTGCAAAAGTATGACGGCGAGCGTAGAAATGTTACTGGCCGCAGAAATGATAGACCGCAAGGTCGCCGTGGGAAATGTGACTGGAGTGTTATAGAAAAATTATTTTAGGTTATAATGGCAATGATGATTTCACTAAATTTCTTAACTTTTTATCAGTGCAGTTACATATACAATTTATAAGGTTTACCTAGGACAGATAAATGACAATGTTATCAGAAATTAAGATGTTATATTACACTCAAGAAGGAAATAGCTGTAAGAAAAAATGTATTTTACCCACAATTTTGGAAAATATGTGACACCATCTTATAGTTGTAACATTGAACATTGATAAACAGAAATAAAAATATATATATACAGTATAACATAAGTGACCAGATACTGATATGAACCCGAACTAGACATTGGTTAAACAGTTATCAGAAATTTTAGCTTGATATTTAGTGAACAAAACAAATGTGTTATTGTTGATCACTTAAAATAATAAAAAGATGCTTTTCTGGCCTTTTAAAAAAGTTGCAAAATTTGTTGGCACACCCTGTATTTTGAATATAGATCAAATAGCAAAGTGAATACACTTTCAAACAAGCCATATAACAAGGCGGCAAGAATACTTTTATGTATCATATATATAGTCCAACATAGTGTCGAGGGCTCATGGCATTTTTTACAATAATTCATTTCTCATGTTCTATCAACAATTGCGTTTTTTGTTGTTATCGGCTATATATCTATTAACACAAGTTACATACACGAGATCAATACGTACTATTTATTTATTTTGATTTTACTGCCATTGGCATCATCAATCATTGCAATTCCATATTGGCATATCATACATTGATCACCTGTGATCGTGTCAGTCCTTTTCATCTTGTTTTTAATCAAAAGATCAATTGTCATTACTATTGCCACCACCTACTGAAAACTAAGTAAAATTCGGATGATGACCACTATGAACCGCCACTTCGCTCAGGTCAATACTGTATAAGTGGTATTTAATCCGAGTGGTTAATTTTCCGAATGGTCAAATTTCATCATTTTCCTAATTTTAATTTTCCTAATGACAAAAAACCTCCCATTGGATAACATTATAAAGACAATATTTCCGACATTTAATTTTCCGAACATGGCAAAAATTAGGAAATAGGCAAATTAAATGATTAGGCAAAATTACCACTTATACAGTATAGTAAAATATAACGGCTTATTACGATTTTTACAAGTTTTAAGTCTTGCACAAGTGTGGTCAAATTATGAGAGTATAAATTCCCCAAGATTTTAAAAATGGGACATGTCTTACCAATTCAAAGGAGGAGATAAAAAAAGTCCAAAATTATCGACCAATTACTTTGTTAAGCTGCCTGTCAAAAGTAGCAAAAGGTGTTTTTAAGAAGCTGTTTGATCATATCGTTTAATTCAAAATGAACTATTTTACATCATGTAAAGTGGATTCCCCTCGTTATAGTACACAACTATTGAGTATTATTAATCATATTACTGAACATAAGTGTAGCTTTTGATACTCCCCCGTATAGTCTTTTGACTGATAGATTAAAATCTTATGGAGTTAGGCCAAACGTGCTGTCTTTTCTTTAATTCGTATCTTTACAACTGATAAATTAAGGATGTCATCAACGGAAAAGAATCTGACCTCTCTGAACTCCTCAGTGCTCAATTTTAGACCCTCCCTTATTTATGTTACACATGACCTCTTATATGACCCTGTTAATTCATTTATGTATTTCAAAGCCAGTAAAGATAAACATCTAATTTCAAATCAGCGCAAAACTTTTGGACAATCGCCTGATCTTAAACTAGGCTATAACTTTATTCCGCGTGTTGACCATTATAAGCATTTAGGTTTTACATCAGATAGACATTTGACTTTCGAAACTTCCATTAATGAAATTGGAAACAAGACTGACAATAAACTAAATACGCTTAAATCTCTTAGTCGAAAAGTGGAAAACATCTTAATCGTCTAGCCTGTCTTTGTTTGATTATTGTGAAACGGTTTATGGAAGTACAAATGCCACCAAACAATATAATACTTGACAGACTGTTGTACTATCTGAACGAAGAAAGATGCATGTTCTTATGTATAGAGTTTATAGAAACGTTTGCCTGATTATGTATCAGATATCTTTCTGCCATTCAAAAGAATCCATAATAGAATTAATCGACATAGATTTGACTTCGCTATTCCAATAAAGCGGCAAGCCAATTACAATAGAACATGTATTTTCACTGCAATGAATGAGTGGAATTCACTTTACGTATTTTAGATCTTGGTCTTAACAGAGACCATGAGATTATTTTTTAACAAAGTAAGATGTGACCCAGTTTCTAAATAAAACTAACTTTCACACAACTTTACAAATGTGAAGACGCCTGCTTGTTATGCCTTGGTCACATTTGCTTCGATTTTCACTACGGCGCCAAGCCGATTGCGTATGATATTCAAAACTGAATACAATTTTTTGAACAAAATACTGAATCGGCCGGGCGCCGGTCGATGAATCGGAGCAAATGTGACCCAGGCATAAACGTGGTTACATGAATGAGACTATCGTACATCTAGTTTTTGGTTGCATTAACTTATTCCGTAAACGGGGTAGCCTGACGTTCTGCAACAAATGTTTATAATGTTAGATTATGTAACCATTTTATTGTTTGAAATATGGAAAAGTTAAAAATAAACTTTATGTATACATGTACAGGGTGTCAAAAAACAACGGCATCCCCCTCTACAGCAAAAAAATCCTGAATGTTCCATGTATTGTGTCATACATCATTTGAGAGATAATTTAATTTTGGAGTTACTCCTCAAATTTCATTTAATAAAACTTAATATTAAAAAAGCTACATTGTTTCTAAGTTTGCTACTTTGGTACTTTATTTGCTGCTCTGTTACTGGTTAAAGGTCAAATCTTCAGAAAGTGGAATTTGAAAGAATTAGCTCAGATTTCAACTGCACTGAACATACATGTATGGGTTCAGTTCTGAAAAACAGGGCACTGGCGGATCTGGGGGGGGGGGGCCCAGGGGCCCGCCCCCCCCCCCCCCTTGGGTGGGCCCAGAAAAAAAAATTGTGCCCAAAAAAAATTTTGAGCCAAAAAAGGCTTTAAGGCCCCAAAAAGTAGGCCTTTTAGGTCTTAAATTGGCCTTCTAAGGCCTTGTTTTTTAATTTTAGGCCAAATTTTGAAGAAAATGGGCCTCAAAATTTCAAAATTTGGGCCCACTTTTGGGTTTTTGGGGCCCAAAATTTTTTTCTGCGCAAGCGCGGACTTTTTTTCTCAGACCACAAGTTTGGGCCCCCCCCTTGTTGGTTCCCAGATCCGCTCCTGCAGGGTATAGGAACTGACGGACGAAGAGCCTCTTGAAAAAAGATACAGTGAGGATGTATTTCTGAAGAAATTGAGGAAATTGCTTATAGGATTATGCAATGCTACACCTTTATCTGAATTTTCATTGAAATCATATCCGTCCAGATAAGCTGCTGTTTGAGCAGAGGGGTGCCGTTGTTTTCTGACACCCTGTATATTATTATAAAAGATTATAATATTTCACTAGAGATGTCTCCAGTTCAAATGTCTGAATATATACTTTTGAAAAATGTTATTGCAATTTATGTCGTTTTATAATTGTCTACTCTAGAATTGTACTATACAAGGTGGGCAAAAACCGTCTATATTTTGGATTCGATATAACTTTTTTGAAAATGCATGGATTTCAATAAAATTTTGGCAGGGTATGCAGTATTAAATTTTAGAAATGTTCCAAAATTTAGATGAATGAATCCCTAGGGGTTTTTGAATAGAAATTACAATAGTGTATGCATCATACACAAAATGTTTCTCTTGTTAGATGTATGAAAAGACTGGAAAGCGATGAACGAAGACATACAGAGTAAGAACTGGAATCAAATACTAAATATACATGATAACAACAATGACACTGACGTAAATGAAATTGTAAAGAATTGGTATAAAGAATTTAAAGGCATAATAAACAAGTTTATCCCAGAAAAGACAATAACTATAAGGCAAAATGATCTGCCATGGATTACAACAAAAATCAAACATTTCATTAGAAGGCGGAACAGAGCTTACAAGATGGCCAAAACACTAAAAACAGACACGCTATGGGACAAATACAAAAAGCTGAGAAATGGAACAATAGCCGAACTCAGAAATGCCAAAGAAGAATATGAACTAAGACTCTCACAGAAATTGGTCAATGGAAAAACTGGAACAAAGACCTGGCCATGGTGGACTGTGGTCAAACAGTTCTACAATGATTTTAGGGCATCAGATAATAATGAAACACCATTTCTTGTCAATGGTTATTCAATATCAAACAACAAAGAAAATGCTGAATAATCATTTTTTAGCCCAAAGCAGACTAGAAACTAATCAAGACCCACCAATTCTCCAAGCATCAACTGACAAAAGTATAGAAACGGTAAGATTGTCAAATCAGACAGTCGAAGACATACTTACAAATCTGAATCCAGGAAAATCACTAGGGCCTGACAATATAAGTCCACGTGTTCTAAAAATGACTGCAAAATCAATAGCCCCGATACTGGCACAAATATTCAATGCATCATTAAAACAGAATGTTTTCCCAGACATCTGGAAAGAAGCGAATGTTACACCAATATTCAAAAAAGACAGAAGAGAAATAGCAACAAATTACAGACCCATATCTCTACTGGACTGTGTAGCGAAAGTATTCGAAAGAGCAATGTATACTCATGTACATGTACATCACTACCTACACAAATGGAAATTGCTGTCAAAATTCCAATCTGCTTATTCCCCAGGAAACTCCACAACAACGCAATTACGAGAGATGTACAACTACATCACGGAGACGATGAAAAATAATGAAAACACAAGAGCCGTCTTCTGTGACATGTCAAAAGCTTTTGACCGAGTATGGCATAAAGGCCTAGCTAACAAGTTAGAACGGAAGGGAATCAAAGGAAACTTACTAAAATGGTTCAAAAGTTACCTATCCAACAGAAAACAAAGGGTCATTCCGAATGGCGAAACATCCAGCTGGGGGTATATCTCTGCACGCGTTCCACAGGGCTCAATCCTAGGACCACTGCTATTTTTGGTGTACATAGATGGTATCTTGGAAAACCTAACTGATAAATGCACTGGAAGGATATATGCAGATGATACTACATTTCTTGCAAGTGGAAAAGAAAATGACAACATAATTGAAACTCTCAACGAACAACTACGATCAACAAACGAGTGGGCCAATATATCGCAACTAACCTTCAACCCAGAAAAAACAGAAACAATGTTATTCACGAGAAAACACCAAAATAATGGACAATTTCAACTCACTTTCAATGGAAAAGTTATCAAAGAAGTGACCAACCATAATCATCTAGGTCTGACATTAGACAACAATGGAACATGGGGATCACACACAAGGAACATAACAAATAGAGCTGCCAAGATGATAGATGTCATGCGAGGACTTAAATATAAACTTGACCGAAAAACACTGGAAATTCTGTATAAAGCATTTATTAGGCTTATAATTGAATATGCCTCTCCAGTTTGGGACAACTGTCATAACTATGAAAAAGACCAACTAGAAGAACTACAACTAAAAGCTGCAAGAATCTGCACAGGGGCAAAAAGAGGAACAAGTCACGAGTTGATATACAAAGAAACAGGTTGGGCAAAACTCCAAGAGCGTCGAACAACACAAAAACTACTAATAATGCACAAACTCATAAACAAAAAAATAACAGACTCGTTGAGCAATGTAATTGAAGCAACCAAGAGAAGGTCTGATCATGATCTCCGACGAGCTAGCAACCTATTAATGCCTGTATGCAGAACTGAAGCGTATAGAAAATCATTTCTACCAGCCACAATAAAAGTGTGGAATGACATTGATGCATCAATAAAAAGCACAAAAGCTGAGGAGCACTTCAAAAAATTGATAACAAACAAGAAGAAGGTACCACATTACTATGGGAAAAGAGACACTCAAAAGATGCAGCGACTTAAACCAAGATCTACATTTCAACCATGTAAAGGACAACCCCAAATGTGAATGAGGAAACCCAACAGAAAGTGCCGAACACTATTTCAAAGAATGTACTTTATACCAAAGACATAAAACAATTCTACCAAGGACAACATTAACAGAACTCATCCATGGAAATGCAAGGAAGACAGATGAAGAAAACAAAGCCACATTCACTGCTGTTCACAATTACATAAGAGTTACAAAAAGATTCTCAATCAAGTAGTTTTCCTCCTTTCACTCTCTCATTTCTTACCAAGCCTCCCATCCTGCACAAACAAATAAAACTGTAATAATTATCTAGGACAACCAAAGGAGAGGACTTAGAATATGCGAAAGCCTCTTGTCCGATCCATTTCGTCAAATTGTATTAATATAATGTATGTAAAACATATAGACGAATAAAATATTTTTAATAATAATAATGTATGAAAAGTCAATCTGGAAATGTATACATGTATGAGGCATGATCATTATCATTGTAAAATTTGTTGCTTTGAAAATCATTCTGAAATCTGTCATTTTTCATAAAGACCCCTAGTGTCTGTTTATCTCCATTATTCAAAAAACTAAAGATTTATTTATCCCAGTTTTGGAAATTTGTAAAATTGATGTCTGCATATCCTGCGAAAAAAGTTGTATTGAAATAAAAAAAATATGTACATTTTTTGGCCCACCCTGTATATTGTATTTCAATGTTGTGATTGGGAGCGTGATTATCTTCATTTCTCTCCATTCAAGGTATTGTACTCAATATTCTATATCTCGTTGAGGTCCATCAAAGACTGCTTGAGCTCCGTTTCGACTTTCCCGAGAGATTTTTCCTCCAACGCTTCGCCCTCAGCATCACCCCCAGCTTCTGCGTCCCTATCTAGTGATAGATGTCGCTCTGGCGAACTAATTTTTCCCATTGGAATTCTCCAGAATTGGGGGCTTTTACTTGTAAAGGCGAGCAAGACCGAAGTCGTCAAAACAAACGGCATAGTCAACACGGGCAATCCCAACTAAAATAAATATATGATATATACAGGTTGGGCCCAAAACGTTAGTTGGTGATAACTTTAATAAAGATTTCGAAATGATGTAGATGCTGGGATCAGTTTGGGAATAACCCTGTTACCAGTATGCAGTTACCAGTTTTACCACCATTTGGCTAATTCTGGTCAGATTGACATGGTAGATATGATAGAAATCCCTAAACTTGGACATTCATTAGTTTGAGTGGATCACTTTTCAAATAACCTTTATGTGTCTGAGGAAAAGGAAAATATGTCCACTAAAAGAAAAAACTTTTCCAATACAAGACATTTCAATTTTATTTTTGTATCTTTAATATTAAACATGAGGTCTAACAAAAAGTGTCTTCCTCATTTGGAAAAAGATCTCGTTTTTCCATACGACATTTTAATTTTTTTATTAATTGCTCCTATGTAAAACGAGGAATGTGTGGTCTAATAATACTTCCAGTCGAAATAAAAATGTCCAAATTGTTCGTGTTACACTACGCGGTACTTTAGAAGGCTTTGGCAAAGTTGCTCGCTCTCTTTAATTCTAACTTTACCTGCATAAAACATCTGGACATCGTAGCGTGCACCAACGTTGTTAGGACAGCTAGAATAAATGACACATCGTTAACACTACTGCCCAATCTCATAGAATAATTGACATATCAGGAAAATCTATATTTGTTCATGTCCATAACAAAATGTGATAATAAAATGACAACATCCCGGGAATCAATATATTTTATACACCTTTAGCCATTAATAATTTGGAATTTTTCCAATTCAGAAAAGTATTTGTCGTTCTTACCCCCTAGCCAGGCAAGTATGTGAGAATGAGGGGTGAGTCGAAAGAAAAATCCGCCGACTGCCTCGCTTGTTAAAACCGCACTATATCCCCATAAACCGCTATATACCTGGGTATATGGTGCTGACATACCAATAGCTATAAAATACAAAACAACAGTTTCAGCAAAATTCTACAACACTTGAACATTATGCAAATATTACATTCTACAATAAAGATATAGAAACTACTTATTGAGAGGGATTGAATATGGGTTTTATATCATGATTATGATAAAGATAAGAATTTCCGAGGGTACGGAGCGAGTGTGTATGTTAATGCATATTATATTACTTCATACAATCTTATAATAGTTTCAATATTTTTCTGGTGGGCGAACAATTAAATAAAGAGCAAATCAAAAAGAGACATAAAGCGTAAAGAACAATGTTATAATAGAGATTTTACATTTTGGCATGCCATCTCCTGATACCTTGGTGAACTAAGTCATGTGATCATTTATATCCAATCAGAATGCATTTCTGCCACATAGTGATAGCATAGTGATCCAAAGCTAAACCAAGGTGTAGGAAGGGTTTATATTATCATATAGAAGGGGTGCACTTTTCTAATTGGCCATGGTTGACACGCATGTTTGCAAACTTAGTACTTGCATCAAGAGCTCTGACTGGCATCCTAACAAAATAAATTCATACTACACTGATGCCTGGGTCACATTTGCTCCATTTGTTCAATATTGTATTCAATTTTGAACAAAATACTCAATCGGCATGGCGCCGTAGTGAAAATCGGAGCAATCTGCATTACTTGTACACGGTGTATACCAATAGCCCATTTTCAGCATAGCAATTTCTTAGAAGGGTTTCCAAAATGCTCCATCATGGAATACCTTGACCCTCTCTTCTTACATGATAGACACAGACATGTTTCTAGATGCGATGTGTACCAGAATGAAAGCTCTGGCTTCTTCCTAACTTAGCGGGAGGGTGCAAAGTACTTTCTTGATCATTAAAAATAAATGCCATTGTCACAGGAACTCTGCATTTTATGTAAATCCATTGAATATTTATCTGCATGCTCGAAGTTAATTAAGTTAAGAAGACCAGATTCTTTATAACACTTGATCCAAATCTATTTGATATTCAAAATCTAAGTAAACCTCTCTTTTTGAGGAACCATTACTCAGATTGGATTAATCAATATTCTCATACTCTCTCTAGTTTGTATGAATGAATGACCCTAAACATCATGTGAAAGACTTATCAGAAAATGTGCCCAATATATTCTAAATCATACATGTCATAGGAGCTTTGAAATTTTGAAAAGTTGTCTGAAACAAAAATTGTGATCATAAAAAGAGAATGGATTTCTTTCTAAAGCAGTTTTCTCATTTTTTCTATTTTTAGGAATGAATTCAAATTTTCAAAAGCTTCTATAATTTCAAATAATATAGTTTAGTTTAGTTTATTATTTATTAAAGTGTCACAGGCCTATTATGTTACATAATTATACGTTCAATTATTCAAAAGCCCCAAGCCAACAATGGCTTATGAGACACTGTCCATCTCAGAAATATTGCTAATAAAATTATTGATTTTGAATGAAAAAATATTAAAGACCGACAATCAGTCAATAACTAGAATGTCGAACAATCCACTCATGTTAAGAAGGCTTATTTATGATACATGTAGGCAATGAGAGTCCAAGTATTACTTATAATGTCCGTGACATTTTACCACAAGTATATCAACTCAGCCGGCTATTGTTTGTTGAATCTCACTCACATAATGTTCTTTAAATTCCAATTAAGCGTGTGGGCATTGACCTAAATTAGGTTACGAGATTATATCATAAGTCCACTGCAATGTTTGCTTCATAATGTCCAAAGCTTGAATGTAGGATGGCCCATGAAACCAAATAAATTCATGTAATCCTGGAGCCCCTGGCCTCAATGTTATTGCTCTGGTGTGGCCAGAATTTACTGAATCTCTGCATATTCCTCAAAGTATATTCCAATTCTAGCTGTTTCCTGGTCTTTTGCTGTTCCACATATACGTTGTTGTATTCCTTAGAGTATTTTAATTTCGCTTTTGACTTCAATAAACGTGCTTTGTCCTCGGGAGATTTCAACGTAACCAGTACAATACCAGCACTATCATGCCTTTTTGGTAGTCTTTTGACATCAGTGGGGCACACATCTATCGGGTTATCATCACATACAATTTCGGACAGTACATTGTTTACCATGGTAGAATCCAATATTTCTGAAGATTCCGGCAGATTCTTTATGACAATTACAAGTTCATTTACTGAACTTTCATTCGTAGTATAACAAGGTTTCTCAAATCCATCAATACGGTATTTCAATTTCTTGATTTCAGCAGATACTGCATTAACATGTTGTAATATTTCAGCTTTTTGTTGTTCCAATTTAGTCTCAAAATAACTCACCAACTCAGCTCGTTGAAGATCAATCTGTTTGAGGACTCCAATATTCTGATCCATGATTCTGTTCATTTGTTGTTGTAATGTTTGGATCGTAGCACCCAATGCCATTATTGATGCTGAATATATTTGGCACACTTTCTCAAAAATGCAATAGATTCTGTCTGGTGACCTTTCTAAAAGTCCAACTTTTAACTATTTTTGAGTCACATTTTCTGAGTCACACTCCTCTGTGTATACTTTCTCCAGTATGTATGAATCGAAACTAGGTTAATTTCCCATGTGCCTAAACCAATATTTTATTGTTTTCTTTACTTTCTGTGTATGTGTGTATGGACTACTATTTATATTTTTCCAGTGTATATATGAAACAATAAATTTTAACTGTGTGTGTATGTACTTTCTCCAGTGTGTATGAGCAAATATTATGTACTTTCACTAGTTATTTAACCAATACTCTGTACGTTCATACACACTGGAGAAAGTACATAGTATTTGTTCATACAAAATGTGTGTTCATAAACAATGGAATACATGATATTTGTTCATACATACTGGAGAAAGTATATACACAGGCGTGTTTGTTCATATACGTCGTACATGTCCATACTGGAGAAAGAGCGTAATGTCTCTTCATACACATTATAGATATTGTAGTACATTAAATTCGTTCATACTCATTGGTTTGGGTACATTTTATTCGTTCTGACACATTGATTAATTAACAAAATATTGAAAAGACGGAAGAGAATGAACAACGTTTTGGTTCATGCACAATGGAGAAAGTACAAATCATTTGCTTATGCATATTGGACACAAAATATGTGTTCATACATGCAGGAGAAAGTACAAAAATGTGTTCATTGAAAGTGGAGAACCCAGATTATATACTTTCTCCAGTTTGTATGAACAAATTAATCAATGTGTTTCATGCAACACATTTTAATTTGTAATTTAAGGTGCTATGTAAGTTAACAGAAATGACAAAACAAAAAATGTCAAAACCATGCTGGATTCTGAAATTTTTTTGAACCAAGATAACAGAGTTCTGTTCGGACCTCCAGTCAGTTTAACTAGTTCAACATACTAGTATTTACATGACCGGGAACACAAGGAAAATGGTCAGAATGACCATAAACTTGATGAAATAACCTTTTCAGCCCTCTGAAAATGTGACTGAAAAATAGCTAAAAGTAGGTGCTCAGGAAAGGTCAATGAACAGAATCTCTTGATTTTTTCAGAAAAGTGTCTAATATATTTCTCTAAATGATACAATCTTTGAAATTTTAAAAAATTGTCTGAAACAATAATTGCTGTAGTTAAAAGGAAAATAGATCGATTTTAAATTCAGTTCTTTTTTTCATTTTTTTCTTTTTCTGAGAATGATATAAATTTTTTTCAAATTGTATCATTTAGAGTAATATATTGGGCACATTTTATAAAAAAGTCAAAAGATTCTCTTCAGTGACCTTTCCTGAGCACCTACTCTTAGCTATTTTTCAGTCACATTTTCAGAGGGCTGAAAAGGTTATTTCATCATGTTTATGGTCATTCTGACCATTTTCCTTGTTTTCCCAGTCATGTAAATGGTATGTGGAACTGATTAAACTGACTGGAGGTCCAAACAGAACTCTGTTATCTTGATTCAAAAAATTTTTAAAATCAAGCATGGTTTTGACATTTTTTGTTTTGTCATTTCCTGTTAACTTCCATAGCACCTTAATTTGTATTTCCAAGTAAGATTTTTTAGAATTGTGCCTGTTTGTGAAATTTAGTCAATAAACTTACCATAAATGTCTGCAATAATAGAAAAATCAATGGTGATTTTTTGGGCATTTTGGTAAAGCCTTTGGTTTGTAATGGGAAGATTTTACTCACTTCGAGAGCCATGTTAGATTTTGAAACTTATGGCTCTCAAACGGAGAAGTGAACAGCTGATCAATAGTGACCTTTGAAATTGAATTAAGTCGATCCGCGGCTTACTTTTGGTCTCTAACTGTGTCTTACATCAGTATCATCAATCCGTGTAAGTATTGGAGCGCTGGAGTACTTCTTTTTCGATCGAGACTTGTAAATTGTTCATCGAGTTAAAGTTTTACAGACCTATTTCCAATATGGCGGTTTGCTAGGTGCGAGATACACAACGAACGAAATGAATTTTGAGAATTAGTTAGGTTCGGACAACCTCCGGAGATTTACGAAAATGTCCGAGCAGAAACCGCCATATTGGAATTTGGCAGTAAAACGATTCACTCGACTAACAATTACAAGTCTTGATCGAAAAAGAAGTACTCCAGCGCTCCAATACTTACACGGATTGATGATACTGATGTAAGACACAGTTAGAGACCGAAAGTAAGCCGCGGATCGACTTAATTCGATTTCAAAGGTCACGATCATTGAGCTGTCCAAATGCTCCGTGGGAAAGCTATTATATCAAAATCCAAATAGCTTTCGCAGGAAGTAAGGAAGATTGTCTTTACCACTAGAACTGTTCTGCATGGGGTCTTTTGCACCATTGATAAATTATATACTATACTAATACATTACTATATAGATTTGCAATGTCTAGGTTTTATTCAAGTAACTGACTCCACTGAGTGTGTATTCAAATGTTGTGCTTATAAAATGTATCGACTCCTATACTACCTTTTGAATGAAAATAAACTCTTCCAAAAGTGATAGGGCCTTAGTGCACCCATGCCATGGTAAGGACCTTAGGTTGGCATGCCAAAATGTAAAATCTCTAATAGCGTGATCAAGAACAAGGGCGGTGCACTCCCCTCCATCAGTTCGATAACCGCGTTATTTCAAAAATTAAACATAATAAAATTGAAAGATCCGGTTGCTTTACATGGGGATGGAGCGTATGTAATAAGGATCCGACCTACCTGTAAAAGCACTAATGAAGGCTCCGATGAGAGCGTGTAGGGCTAGTATTGGAGAGGCCAAACATATGGCCACGAATATCAAACATCCAGTCAGAAGTCCTCCGTAGGCATACACCTGGCCAACGCTTATGGGGATTGACAGAAAAACCTACAAAATTCAAGAGAACGTACAATTAGTCCTACATCGCATATTGAGTTGAATATTATTCCTTTTTGATCCCAAGATGTGACAGTGTCATTATGTTCACCTCTTTATATTTGTCTTTTTTTTTGGGGGGGGGGGGCTTTGGACACTTCTTTGCTATTTTTATGACTTGTATGTATTGTTAAACCTTTTTCAATTAACTCTTCAGAAAATTGTCAACATTGTCAACAAAGGTCAAATCGAGTTCAACGTAAAAATGTTATATTTCCCAAGTTGAAATATTAGGGGTAGGGAGAATGAAAATATATTATCTAAATTTTGGAGAGACAATAAATCAAAGATATTCATTAAGAAGTATTTAATAAAACGTTTTTTCTCATATTCGTGAGGAGAACGGGATTCGCGAATATTTGTCGGTTAGCTGTACTTTATCTTTAAAAATTCGTAAAAAAGTCAAAAAGCGTCTCATATCTGTGGCTCAAGGTACAAAAATATCTGAGGCACAAAAAAACTTGCAAAATAATTTGACCCTCCTCACCCCTAAAGACATTAGGGCTAATCTATACAAGGCTCTTTAACAAAATATGGGGACAAATAATGGAAATCAAAACTCTACATAAAGGATCCCATTTCAAAGTCAGTTTATGTCCAGAATTGCTTTTGCCATGCATAGTCTTGTAGCAGAGTCCTCTCAATTTTCATGCAACTCTCAACCTAAGATTTTTATACCTAACTAATACAAAATACAAAAACCTCTATGTCCAACATACGAATTGCGGTAGGCGTAGATAAATACAAGTTTTTCTCATCTTTCGTTTAACCGACTTTAAACAGTCCATTAGATTAACCACTCCGCAACTTAGTACCACATGAAGATACCTCCCCCATCAATTACCATATTAAGTCGTAATTTATAAGCTGATAAATACCTTTCCCCAGTCAGGAGCTGTTTCATTTGATACGGAATCTGGAGCTACTTTCATAGGAAAATGTGAGGAACCACTGTCGAGACCCCCTAAGAATACGAACGTCACGAGGCAGAACGGTAACGTCAATGCTGGTAGATTCCAAACGCTGTATATGTTACCGACTCCATTTGCAACGTAGACGCTGAAATGGATTGAATGTAATTGATTTCAGAGGATTTCCCATGGCGGGGGAGGCTTTTGCGTAAACCATTTCTGGAAAAGAGGGGGGGAGGCAACGCAACGAAACGCAACGCAACGAAATAAACATCTAACACCAAATGTGGCACAAAAGATATAGATATCTGATTTGCCTTATGTTTCATTCTGTGCGATTGCAAGAAACATCTCATACCAATATTTCACGAGCCATTCTGGAACACTTAATGCCATCATAGTTTTTGATTAAACTGGTTAACGTATTTAATGATTGAAACAGTTAAAAACACTTTAAATAGCCTGTCAACACAAGAAGATATTAAGATATTATTGGAAAGGGAATGATTCAAGCTGGGAGCAAACGTGTCGAAATGCAGCCTACATGTAAGTAGAAACCCAAAGCGTGATCTACCTTTAAAAAGTTTAAAGGATCCGTACCCATTAGTGTACCTATAAGGACTTAGAAATTTTTCGAAAAGGGTAAATTGGAATTCCAGTATTATTCTTATATAATATGAATCTTTAAGAAGTATATTTTCAACAAATCACAAAAATAATATTTAGAAAATGGTAAAAAGTTGTTTTTAGAGTGATTCTTAACACATGTCATTCTGACTCTTAAAATGAGTAATTTTCACATATTTTCACAAAACCTTGAATAAAATCTTGATTTTTGAAGATACACTTAAATTGACTTGTCAGTATAAAACTACATTGTGTCTGAGCATGATAAAACCTTCACGAAGCAGATCAACCATGCATAGATACTTTGTAATCCTATTGTTTTGAAAGGCACCCTATTGTGTTCTTGTTTTTTTAAGAATGGATGACCTTCTACAGTCACTGATAGATTGAGGTGCTTCCGCAGGTCAGACCCCCTCTGATTTCACCTTTATTGTTTAGTATTGACATTATTGCATAGTTCAAACATGAAATGAGAGAGGGTCCTGGCTGCGGAAGATATACAATGTAAAAGTATAGCAAAAAATTTAGTTTCAAAAAGTAGGCCATATTGGATCTGCCAGACACCAAGGCAACAAACTATCAGACAAGTATCAAATGGGTCAATTTATTTTTGATTTATCAGTCATGCATGCCTCTGAAGAGGATACGTTGCAGAGGGACTGAGTTGATATCCACTTAGTCATTAAAGGGACACTGTTTTTAAGGTAGTTCTCATGCTAATGAACACTAAAATGTTTTAAACAAAGAATCAAATGGGTCAATCTTCTTTTGATTCATCAGTCATGTCTATCTCTTGAGATGATATGTTGAAGAGACACTGAATTAATATCCATTTAGCCATTAAAGGGACACTCCTTGTAAGGTAGTTCTCACCCAAAGAAACAAATCTTTGATCGATCATTCATGCATGCCGCTGAAGATGATATATTGCAGAGGGACCCGAGTCATTATCCATTCAGCCGTTTATAGGGACATTGCTTGTAAGATAGGTCTCATCCTAATGAACACTAAACTCTTTTTAACAAAGAATCAAAGGGTCAATATACTTTTAATTCATCAGCCATCCCTGCCCCTGAATGTAATATATTGCTGAGGGACTGAATCAATATCCATTTACCCATTTAAAGAGACACTGCTTGTAAGGTAGTTCTCAACTAATGGGTCAATCTATTTTTGATTCTTCATTCAATTGCCTACCCTTAAGATGATATATTGCTGAGGGACTAAATCAATATCCATGTAGCTGTTTAAAGGGACACTGCTTGCAAGGTAGTTCTCACCAAAAGAAACAAAAGGGTCAATTTATTTTTGAAGCTTGTCCCAAAAGATGATATATTGCTGAAAGACGGAATCAATATTCATTTAGCCATTAAAGGGACACTGCTTGTAAGATAGTTCTCATCCTAAGTCAAACTAAAATATTTTACTTCGTAATAATTATATGTTATACAATGGATAGATTAAAATACCTCCACTTGTTTGATAGCAAAACAATGGGTTTCAAACTCTCCTACATGCACCTTTTCAATTTTGATAAGCAACCATTTGACTTTATACCCTATTAGCTTCAATTGAATTATTCTTTGAAAATGCCAAATAAATACATCATATATTGGAAAGTCACAACTAAATTTTTAATATTTGAGTTGAATACCTGGGTTTTGTGTTTTCAATATGTTGCCCTTTGTGTCCCACCTTTGATGATGATGTGTAATATGAATATAATATTGAATATCCTAGGTTAAACGTACTGCATACCAACTGAAGTGATACTTTTGCTGAGATTCACGATTAAGATTCATAGATATATTACATTTTAGGGGTTGTTTTATGATTTGTGTTTTCAATATTATATGTTGCCCTTTGTGTCCTACCTTAATGATATTTTGATATATCCATTGATTGAATGGTCAACATACTTAAAATAGTCATGAGTGAAGACTAACATACCCCTAACATGATATTTAGGATGATTTGAATAGTCAAACTTAAATGCACTGAATGACCTTAGTTTTAATCCCTATGAACTAATTTTGTTTTGGATGTGTTCATAATTTATAAAAGTAACTATTTCCATGTTATATTCAATGAAACCTTTGGGGGCACCTTTAGGTACATGGGGTAACGGATCCTTTTGCAACTTGAGCTCTGAATAACTGATATTTAATGATCCAGCCATATGTTTTAAAGTGAATGGAGATATATTAAATGATAGGCAACACATTACCAGCCTTCTGATTAGAGCCATTTTATTCCTATCTCTTGACGTTAATTTATTGATAATGTATGTCACTGCCTCATTATCGATGTAGAATGACAACCTATTTTTAATATCTGAAAGATTTCTCCAAAAACCCATTGCTGAAACTATGGGGTAAAGTTCAAGAAGAGGAATGCGAACGTTTTTCCATCGAGAATCCCAGACACCTTTGAAAATTGTTTTGATGCATTGCCTCATAATCGAAACCTGAACTATAAATGAAAAGTTTTAAAGTGTTACAAGAGGGCCAATTAGCTGACTTTATAATAGCCCTCCTACTGAGGTATAGTTTCCTTTTTTTAAAATCTTGCTTGCTTCATTATTCAAAACGGATGTAATAATGTCTGTTGGACAATCACCTTTTTAGGTCAATCACTCATCTCAAGAAAGCCCTACTGGGCTAATAGCTGAGCATGCGCAATTGAAGAGGCCAAAGATGTCTTGTAATTCCTTTAATTTATCGATAATGGAATGCCTGATTCATTACATATTGCCTAAAAGGTACTCTTCACTGGCGGATCTAGAAGCTAACAAGGGGGAGGGGCCTAAATTTTTCAATATTTCAGGGTAGCCATACTTTTGATAGCGGTAAACCAGGTTTGATTTTCAATTCAAACATGACCGTGCTCTATTCGAATTTCTCAACCAATCAGAATGCAGCATAGCCAATATAGAACGTTCTCTAATTCTCCATAGATGCCAAGGAGGATTGGAAGCCAGGGTTCCAACTCGATATTCTTTAATCTCCACGCATGCGTCATTTGCTATTCGTGTCTGTGTAATTTGTACGACTGCATGGAGAATGACCCGATACTCTCCAACAAAGCTATCGCTAGGTGATTGTTTTGCAGAATATCGGTGTTGCATTCTGGGAGCCAATCCTCCTTGATAGATGCACGACCATGGATATAGTCCTGAGTAAGGACATTAGCGGTTACCGTTAGTGATTTGGTTTTCTGAATAAAAAGTCATTTTCTCCTTCCCTACCCCATTGGAGCGCCATCTGGCGTTTGGGAAGTGAATCGGGACTAAATATTTATAGGGTAGGTCCTAATTTATCTGAAAACATGTCAGAGTTCAGTGGGAAATCTCATTTTAAGCTGGCGGCGGAGTGATTTTGACCTTGGTGATTTTACCAGAATTCTCTGAGAAATCTGACGATAGAGGGGGTTAGTGTCTTCAAGTTTATTTATTTCAAAAATTCGGTGGACAACCCATGGTGAGATTGTTATAGCAGGCTAGGCGAGTCTCTCCCGAACACTGTGGTATGTTGCACTAGGCTTGGATACTAATCGTTAATAAGATACAGGGTAAAACAGTGGCGTAGGAACAATATACGCCAAAACGCCAATGCGTACTGTTGAAAAGCTAGAATGAAATAGCTTGATAATTTCCTTATGTTCTTTAGTCATATTTCCTCATTGTTAATAAATTGTTTGTGATCTCGAGCACACTAAAGAAATGTTTTTGGAAACCATGTAATATGTTCGATTATTTCAATAGTACTCTTTGCAAGGTTTTTGTTCCTCTGTTACTTTTTTCTAGCTTCGGCCACGATAAATGGCACTTTTTGGCGTAAGAGGGTTATGATAGTTGGAAGTTTAAGCCAGTAAAAATGAAAGTACATTTCAACTTCAGTTCTAGGAAAGCAATTACCCTAATTTCTATTTTATTTGAAATATAATAGATTATTATTTTAGGAAATAAATGTTATGTTGTATCATTGATCACGGACATGTTTCTATTGATCATACTAGTTTCTTTAATCTGTATTGTTGAGATTTAAAAGATCGGCTTTCCATGGTGATTTTATATCATGAAAAACATTCGAACATTTTAAGCACAATTAGAAAGGTATTACCATAAAAATTACGTTTTACGAGCATAAAAGAGGCGTTTTGATTCGTTAAGATTTGACACAATTTTTTCATATTTTTGGCGTAGTGTTGAATTTACACCTTCCTACGCCCCTGTAAAATGTTATAATGGCCACCTATGGGAAACTCTACTGTGGTCTTCAACCCATGCTCTATTCAATCTGCAATTTGCATTGTTTTGAGTGACGTCACATCTCATCTGCACATCTGGGGCTCTGTCCGGGGATAGTTGTTCTTTTTACTCCCTCCGTAACTAGATATTTATTTTTATTTTATCAACACCCCATGTTTGCATACACCGTATAAAATCTGGGGAGTAAAATAGAACAGCCCAAACAAATTCTAAAATTTTTCCGGCCGACTTCAGAATCTTGACAGCATGCTATTCTTCCTTCATGCCCGTTCCACAGACACGGCTTTTACTAATTTTTATGTTTGAATCGGAATAAATAATGATAGGCCATTCAATATGGTGAAATTCAGCACTCGTTGGACAGAATGTTAGTACAAATGCACTCACCTTCGGTTCGTGCTTTGTACAACATTCTGTCCAACTCGTGCTGAATTTCACCATATTGAACGGCCTATCATTATTTATTCCTTAATTGAAAAATGAAAGTTAACTATTGAATCTTTTTCCATGGACGTTTACGTTTTTATATTCAATGTAAATGAGTTGTTGCATTTCAAACCATTTATTTAACCACCACTCATTTATACATATCGAGGAAATTGCGAAAATTATGGAAACTGAATTTTCAAAGTAAATATTTTAAGATTCGAAGTGATGAAAGGTTGATTATAACGGAGATAGTTAATGGTATGCTGTTAAAATTCCAAAACATTATTAAGGAATAAAGAAAAAATACAACGGGAAAGTTATTTCAGAATCTCTTCAAAATAACCCTAAACATATTATTATTGAACACTGCATCATTGTTCCAATGAATCTATACTTAATCATCAATCTAAGCAACTACCAATGCCCGGGTATTAATGATTCGACAATTCTATCATTGAACATGCTGAACACAATTTAAATTGTAAAACATAAGCTCTTGACATATTTGACGTTTCTTATCTCTTGTTTTTATCATAAACATTCAGCATTAGCAAATAACTTAAACTAAAGCCATGAGAAAAAATTGCAAAACATTCCCTGTATCTATCTATCTACGTATATATTATCACACATGAACATTCCATACCTATCTTATGGTTTTAAAGATATTTTAACAATAAGTGTAAATGAATACCTACCTACATGTACATGTACGTCCATTTACTACAGAAACGTAGTTACAATCATTTTAATAAATCAAAAATATTCAATATATTTGTACCCCATAGCTCACCTTGCAGAACCCAAAATTATGAGGGGTAGAATAAGCAATGGATA
Source organism: Owenia fusiformis (assembly GCA_903813345.2). NCBI lineage: Eukaryota > Metazoa > Annelida > Polychaeta > Sabellida > Oweniidae > Owenia > Owenia fusiformis. The sequence continues at coordinate 12,982,483 of CAIIXF020000009.1, read as the reverse complement.
CCACTCTCGATCAACAGACACTCCAAGGAGCAATCCAATTAACAGACCATGGAAAGTACACACACCGGACTCAATCTGGCCGTACTCTTGTTTGACGGCAAACGCTGTGACAATAGCCGAGATAAGGCATATCGTTCCACATAATGCGACCCAGGGATTTCCGAGGAACAGAGCAATGAGTATTATAAGTCCGCTGAATGGATTGTTCAAAAAGACTGGTTGTCCAACCGAACGAAATATCCAATTAGGAATAGACAAGGTCCAATGTTTCGTCTTCAAAAGTTCATGAATTCCTTCAGCATCAGCGCAGACATATTTCACCAGGAAGGTATAAATTCGCCTTCCCATTTTATTCGAACCTTCGCTTTTCATTCTTGACTGCGCAATGATGCTAACTTAATTTGAAAACTCTTCAAGACGTATTTTATGTATATAATAAAACCTCATCGGGATAGCCGCGCCCCTTTGTCTTTATCCTTCCAACGGCAGATAAGAGGGGCTATGGCATACCAGAATGATAAAACCTGTATATCCAAGCGCCTTTCGTATCTTAACACCTGGCTGTGTGAACACTTTCTCGAGTCCGTTTTTTATTTCCATTTTGTTCCATGTCGAAAAGTGTGAACACATTCCAAGAGGGGTCCACGATCAAAAGGGTGTTGCGATTAACAGTCTGCGAACAGAATCAACCGGACCAACTCAAAATAAGGTTCTCACTAGTGGAAATGACAAACATGAAGTCAGTCCACTTAAGGTCATTAAAGTCATATATGAATTATTTACATGTCTTATATGGGCGCAGTTTAGTTCCATAACGTCTGACTAGTTCAGAGACAATTTTACAGTTAAGCGCTTCAGTTAGCAAAAAGAAGCACATTATTACTTGGTCAACAATGACATCAGAGAAAATGACAATATATATAAAATTGTAATTCTGATGACGACAAGCTCTGGTTTCTTTGAAGAGCTCAGAGGTTTCCTTTAAACGTATCTAGTGCCGACGCAATAGACGGTTACTAGTATCTTTGACAAAGCCAAACGAAGTGTAGTCTAACACAAACACTTCTTATGAATATAGGCTATCACATGTTTCAAAAAAGATCACGTTTTATATATAGTTTTATCAGCATCGGTACTAATAAATGTTAGTCTAAATATTATTTTAATGGTAACTCGCTCAAATAGCATTTTTATTGTATTGATGAGTGCACAAAGTGGACTCAGAAATTGGTAACATGAGCTACCTTCACATGTCGTTAGAAAAGCAGGATTGTTGGTTGTTCCGTTGAACCTAGCGATGTTTTGATTTTCTTCATCATAGCACTTTTGACAAAATGAGGGAAATGCTGTATAGATATACTACGGTAAAGATGATGATTGCTTCGATTGCTCGGGTTGTCGGCGACAAAAATGATTTTCAAAGATTTCATATCCCGTGATACAGTTAGCATAATCAATTAGAAGGTTTAAATAAGTCGCGATAAATTTTACAATTCTCTGATTGGCAAATCCACATGTTCTAGCAATCCGATTCGGCTTGGCCTGGTTTTTATTACCCAACTTACAACTTACAATGACTTATATTCTTTAAGATAAAATATCATGTTTTATTATATCATTGCTAGAATTTGTGTCCTTTGATTGGCTGATTTAGTACCATGTGATCAAAAATACTAAAGCGTATTTCACAGCTCCCTTAATTTTTGAATTATAAAGACTATTGCCCGGCGTATTGCCCGCCCAGGAATTCTGAATCGTCCCGTTTCGTCCAGTACAGTTTTGACGTTTTTCAAAAACTTTTAGTCTTGGCAATAGTTCTCCTTACTGGTATCAAATTGTACTCCCAAATCTCTCCAAAATCTTCTTCAAAGTGTTTTTCAAACTTAGTCATTGTTTTTTTCAAATCTTTATCTTAAAACCGCATATAATACTGCATATAAAACAACAACTATGGATATCTGCAATTGCCTGGCAAGCTGAAACTGATTTGGTTGGTTAATAGAGAAATTGTCACTGGTGGAGGTCAGGGAGGTCAGCAGTGACCAATCAGATCACTTGTTTACTAATGAACTTGCCAAGCAATTGCAGATTTTCAGAAATTCTCTCTTTTAGACAGCATTATTCACTCTATATCATCTGACTGAGTTTCAATCTTAGGTAAGAGCTACAAACTATCAATTTTCTATCAACTGCCCATTGCTTTTTGAAAATAATACACTAAATATTGTTGAAATCTCCATCTTAACAAGTGGTCTAAGTCAGACTTGTTCACATGTCTCTTCTATATACGGCTTACTATTACTTTACCCTTAGCCTATGTGTATTAAAATGGCAAACGGAAAAAGATTTAAACTGTCTGAAGTTCCGATGAAAAGAACGACATCTTGAGGGATGTGCATTCTAAAAACACCATTAAATCAACGGAAAAGTCTTGGAACATTTTCAAGTGTTATGTGGACGAAAAAGATATATCGAAATAGACGTTTTAAAAATCTATCGATAAAATCGTACTGGATAAAATTTTAGAGGATTTTTTTTCTTGAATAAATTGCGAACGAAGGATGGGGAATATTACAAGAGTGCCAGTCTGCAAAGTATTCGTCATGGACTCAATAGGCACATACAAAGTCTACGCAATGATATAAATACCATCAACGACTCTGAATTCACCAGATCAAAGACAGCTTATGTTGCTATGAGAAAGCATTTGAAATCATTGGGAAAAGGAGACACAGGTTAAAACAAATATTATTTATTTCTTTGAAATGCATTTATTGATCGTAGCGAATGTCTAGCAATGATATAATAAAACAAATATTTCATTCTTTCGGGCAATACCTGTTGCACTTTCAATGATTTTTGCAGCATGTATTTCCCTCGCCCTTCGGGCAATACATGCTGCAAAAATCATTGAAAGATGAACAGGTATTGCCCGAACATAGAATGAAATATTTGCTTAATATTATTTGACAAAACAATTTATCTAGTTTTGTTATCTCATTGTAAACCAGCAGAGACAAGTTTGGTGTCTGTAGTTCTAGTACACAAATTAAAGATACTCATAAGATTAGTTATTTTGTGTTCCAGAACAGAGTGACTTTAAATACACGTCGTTAATGAGACTTCTCCGTGGAATTTTTTCTTTATTCCTTTTTGTTTTGAATTTTTTACACCATAACATTAACGGAGGAAAATAAAGAAACATAAACATAAACATAATGGGAAAAATGACATAATTTGGATTATTTTCAAACGTAGCGGCGCGATTTTCTTGAAATTGACAGATATAATAAATATTGGTAACACGAAATGTTTGAAGAAAAATGAAGAAAATTCACCGTCCTGGTTACGCAAAATATAGAAAAACGTGAAATAATCATGAAAACCTGTAAAAATAGATTGAAGGGAGTGATATTCATTTTAATGTGCCTTTCACTACTTCAGGGTAACCATAGTTTTGGTAATGGTTTACTCATTTTAAAAGCATATCTTCCAGCATGTGTATCAAGCGGAAGTAATACAATAAGTGAGTTATCATTAATTGAAATGGTATTATTATATTCCTTAGCAATGATGACAAAAAGGTAAAATCAATCATATCACACACTAGTTCTTACCATCAAATCGATCTGTTATAATGCATATTAAACAATAGCAGTAGATCTTCAAATCCAAGAATTGAGCTAAATTGTAAGATAATAGATAAATTGTATAATCCCTTTCTCTGAATCATACTAAATTACAATATTTCGGTATGCTTATTTTAGCTGCTGTAGTTTAGGTCACTTTATGAGATATTCAGTAACATGCTGTCACTAGAGACAAAAGTTGACACTTAATAATCACTCGAAATAAACGATATGAATTCTTCATATTTTCTTCTTTTGTAATACATCCATTCTTGAAAATTAGCATTCAAAGCTTTTTAATGCAATCATGAATTTAGTGATCTGACCCTTAAAAAACTTTTCAGGGGGAATAGTTTGCCCACCTGTAGCCCTTAGGTGTATCATCTTTTTCTAGCCATATTTTCCTAGGCCTGCTGGAATACCTATTTCAGTGTGCAAGTTTAGCATTGTTTTCCCATTGATCATTTGAGTTCTCATGTCAATAAATGGAAATAAAAATGACAGAGTAGTTTATTTTATTGTAAAAATCAAAAATAAAACAAGGTTTGGTCAGAAAGGGAACAGGTGAAATCCTTGGGATATATGAATTAATTAATTATAAGTAAGAAACATATTCATGTTTCTACAATTTAGGGTAACCCTGTGTATTATTCTACTGTGCATGGTTATACCCGTGCAAAATATTACAAAATGTTATTTACTTATTATCATAATTCAATGTGACAATATCAGTCTTATCTTCAAATTTGTATATAATAGTTTGCCTGTAAGGTTGGGCAAGCCGTCTATTACGTTGATAGTATAAGATGTTGATTTTGCAAAGCTCTTATGGGCTAATTCTACAATATGTACAGTAACATATATGTAAGGGTGCCAGTATGTAGTCCAGTATATAGTAAACAAAGGAGTATTTTGGTCAACTCAATACATCTGATAAACACTACATGAAGTGTTTTCTAAGTATGCAATGATTATATACAGGCTGCGAAGTTCAAAAGCTTCCAAATTGTGTGGAATAGAGCATGCAATGTTTTTCGGTTTCAAGCAGGTTTTAGTACATTCTGACCAATTGTATTTTCAGACTTATTCATTTTCTGATTATGTAATACTGACCTACTTATCTGCTTAACATGTCTTTAATGATAATTCATTGCTTATCTGACAGTGGGCTTGTCAGTGTCGTCCAATCACAAAGGCTTAATCCGCAAGTGGTTTAAGTCTAGCCTTGGGTATATCTCATTAAGTAATCTCATTGCTATTATCGCATTGAGCAAACAAAAATGTAAATACAGTTCTTGAACACAATAGTGAACTTTTTAATAAAGGTCATGAACACCTTTGGATTCGGTAACAGCCATCATCTTGCCAAAATGTGCACCATTATGTTAAAATAAACGGGATTGTGTTTCGTCACTTCTCAGATTGACAGAGATCGATAAAAACAAAGTCATCCTATCATTCTAGTGAATCATTGTGATACCAATGATGGTACATGTACAAATCAGAACTTATTATACTGTAAGCTTGTTCAGCGGTACCATAACTATTAACTAAACTTTGTGCTATGTGGTCACGTCGTAACTAAACTGAACTAAAGCCTCAGTCACATTTGATGAACGGCAACCGTGCGCTGAGGTGGTGGTTTTCCGAAATCGAGAGAAATATGCAGCATTATAAAATATAGGGATAGGCATATTTTCTTTATCGATTTTGTGAAGCTACGGCCGCCGTAGAGCAAATGTGACCGAGGCTTTAATGGTGACCAGTGACGATTTTATTCCGGGCCATTTTCCATAAGAACTTTGTGGATATCATTTGTGAAAGATGCACATATGCATGTGTTCACCTCATAAGAATGAATTGAAGTAATTAATTATGACAATGCAGATAATACAATAATTATCTTACCTTGCAGAACCCAAAATTATGAGGGGTAGAATAAGCAATGGATACCACTCTCGATCAACAGACACTCCAAGGAGCAATCCAATTAACAGCCCATGGAAAGTGCACACACCGGACTCAATCTGGCCGTACTCTTGTTTGACGGCAAACGCTGTGACAATAGCCGAGATAAGGCAGATCGTTCCACATAATGCGACCCAGGGATCTCCGAGGAACAGAGCAATGAGTATTAAAAGTCCACTGATTGGGTTGTTCACAAAGACTGGTTGTCCAACCGCACGAAATATCCAATTAGGAATAGACAAGGTCCAATGTTTCGTCTTCAAAAGTTCATGAATTCCTTCAGCATCAGCGCAGACATATTTCACCAGGAAGGTACACATTTGCCCGTGAGGTTTATTCCTGGACCGTTTTTTCAACAGGAGTGACATGATGCTAGTCAGTGGCCAGATAGAACACCTTTTAATGAATAAAATAAATGAATTGAGACATCAAAATGTCCATATCCAAGTTAACTTATTTTCACAACTGCAAGTGCTCGTTATTACAATGTATAAGCTGTTAAGGCAAATGTATGAATTGTCAAATAAACCTATCAATTGATATCGGTTTGGTTTAAGAGGTGAGCAATTTACTTCTAAGGTCAGGCCGAACTTTTCTTTTTAAGACACCATTCATGGTTAAGTCATTCACCGAAGGCCCGATTTACGATTCATTTATGTCATTACAATTCCATTCATCGGGACAATTGTAGAGAGTCATGTCGTGGCACATAGTGTTGCAATGCCTCGTTTGCTTATGCCATGTTCACCATTTTTGTAAAAAACATATTCCTTGAAAAACGACACCTGTAACTGTCAGACCATCATATGTTCGCGCGTTGTACACCATCTATTAGTTAAATGACTTTTTAGATAAGTCACGAAATTCTAAACGTTACAAAATCGTGGAATTTTCCGGAACTCTTCGACATTCTGTTCAGGCTCTAATATGACCTTTATTAAGGTTAATACTCTGTTTTGAAGCTGGATATTTTTAGTATCTACAGACTTTCTTTTGACTTATTACATTACCTTTCAAAACTCTTTAAAAGCCGATGGCCTTACTCATTTTGACATAACATGATAGTTATTTTTATACTTATATATTTGACATAATTCAGTACAATATTATCTTCAATGCTCTATTTACAAATAAAATGTTTCTTATTCAATATGGGAGTAGTTTGAACAGTGGTGACACCTATGTTACAAATGAAACAACACTAACTTACAGTTCAAATTCACTCCCAAAAATGTTAACCCATCTCTATTCATTTTTACAATTTCAGGCTTTATTGGATGTCCACTAGAAACGTAAGAATACAATATACCACTAGTGAAATAGAAAGTTTAAGTTACCAAACTTTTGTTCCACAAAAAGCCGTCATCATTGCTTCCAATGTAGCGTTCATTTCTTTCGTTTGCTTGTCTCTGAAGTATACCCAACTTGATTTGTAAACTTGTTCATTTAAGAAATATGCTTTAAATACAGGAAAACTGTACTAGCTTGATTTCATAACATACTTCAGATACCCAAAAAGAATTATGAACAATTGAAGTTATCACCATAAACGAGTATTTCCTCAACCCCTACTTTAGATTGAACATATAATCAATCAGATGGTCTAGACGTGATTTGCGTATTGTAAAAACAAAAACAATTTCCTGAAATTGACAGGAAACAAACACACTGTCCAAAAAGAGTAAAATCAATCATTTCACAAAGCTTTTTCCATTTAATGACAGTTTTCAGTGTTCATTTGAATGTCAGGTACAACCTCCATGTTCTTTTATGTTTCCTATGTAACACAAATCTTAAAGCATGTTAACACATAGGCCGAGCGATAAAAAAATATCAGAAAACAGGGATATTTTCAAACAATGTCTCCATAAAGTGACAGAACCGGAGGCGACTCCACCATAATTTGTATATGTTTAAAACTAGCAGCCATTTTATAAATATATGCTAGTTTGAGTCTATTTATTTGTGAATGTTTCAGAATGCGGTGTAGTTGGGATTGCCCATGAGATTTGGAACTCCTCCCATGCCTCCAAAGTTGCCTCCACCATTGAAGTTACCTGCAAGTATAAAGGACACAACACATTATCTACAATTCCAAAAAGAAATTTCCTTGATATTTCCACATCTTTTTTTCTTCTCACAACATCAACTAAGTACATTCATCTTATGGATCATTTTATAAACAAAGTTGAACTGATATGACTCATAGAATTGGATGATGTCTCCAGTTTGGAGTACAAAACCATCACTTACAGAAAATTCCCCAACATTTCTTATTTTTGATAAATTGGCTCAGATTAGCGTATATTATGAATTTCTCTAATCATAGTGATCATAGAGGGCAAGGTTGTCATCATAGCCAATAAAATAAATAATAAAATAACACAACTGTGCAAAATTAGTATGTACTGCTAGATTGGTAAAAGAAAGTAAGTTGATTAGCATTCCCAGAGAAAAGCGTCTTATTTCTACACATTTGGGGAAAGAGCACTTGTTAGAGCCTTGATATATGCCATATTCCATCCAGCCCTTTTGAGATCTTCTGTCCCTATAGGGAAGTCTTCAGACTTCAGAAGCAAAACTCTGCGGGATCTGGGGTTTGCTTACCTTGGTTGCCAAAATTGGAGTTCATTCCGCCACCACTTCCAAAACCACCACCACCACCTAATCCTAAAATATCAGTGAATATTACAAGATGCTGCTTTTTGAGAAATCTAGATTAAAGATAACAACATTGTATATTTAATGCTGTAAAATACTAAAATTGTAAATTGTAGAGAATAGTGTGAGTGTGAGTGTGATACAAATGAGTAACTTCAACATACCTTGGGTGTTTCCAAAGTTTGGGTTCATGCCCCCACCACCACCCCCTCCTCGGCCTGAGCTAGGCTGGGACTTCAGGAACAGTTCAATGTATCGGTGTTCTGAAATAACAGTATACAATTTGTTTAATGTCATTATTAAGGCATTTATGATGCATTTTGAAATGGTTGCACTTGCAATAAAAAAAATAGTAACTCAGATTAACATATATTTTAATATAATTATCTTCAATCAATATTTCATAAAGGACTTGAGATGATCAAAATGTAGCATTAGTATTCTCTTATAAAAAATTCCTTCCATTTCATAAGTAACCTTACTTTGCAACACTTAACACTTTACTAAAACTGAGCTGTGATTCTCAAAGTACATACCCATCATAGCTTTATCTTTTTTCATGGCATCTTTAGCATCTTCATGAGTGGCGAAATCAACATCACATTCTCCCGAGGCTCTTCCAGTGCCATCATCCAAATATTTCAGACAAACATTAACTGGTTGCATTGGTGAGAAAAACTGCAAGAGAAATAGACACTTATCGTACTGTCATTCTATAAACTAGTACTCGCAAAATTTCACTTGTGCTTGCTGATGAGTATACCCACTCAAAAAACAACGAAATATGGAGAAGAGATATAATAAATGCAAATCGTAAGAAAATTGTCAAGTATCATTTTAGGGTTAATAGTGTTAATCTTTCCTATACAATGATGCATTTTCGACACAAGCTATTCTGAATACAATAAAATGTCAAGGATATTTCGTAAAATCTCTCATTCTGTGAACTGCAAGAAATAAAAAAAAATGTTCTCACAATACGTGAGTGCAATCTTACATCTATAATGTCTTGTTCAATGGCTGCAAATGGTAGACCTCTCATGTGGATGCAATGTCCAGTTGTGCTGATGTACTCTTGCATATCTCCCCCATCATTACGTCCAAAGCCACCACGTCCTCCACGACCCATACCTAAAAACAAATTTTTCAATTTTGTTTTGTTCATTTTAATAAAAAAAAACACATTCAATTTTGTTACATTTATTTCAAATAGTCAAATGATTATAACCAAGCAATTTGTATACTCTAAGCTAGTTGCACATTGAATAGATTATGGTAGGAAATATCCAAAGTCAAATGATTCATATTCTCATCTAATGTGTGCAGCGAAATAAAAATTTCTCCAGTCTAAATACTTGTTATTTTTAAGCACACAATTTTCAGGTTAGAATAGGGTTCAATGATTAAGAAACTGTACTTATATACCCATCCACATTAAAATGATAATTTGTCATATAAAACTGAAGATGGCATTAATGAACATGCAAAATGTGACCACCTGCCATTTGTTACAGACACCGACCGCCGAACACCAAAAACCATGCACAAAATTTTAATAAAAATTCACTATTGGCAGTTTACTTAAACAAAAAAAAACTATTGGCTCAGATTAGCGTATATTATGAGTTTCTCTAATCACAGTTATCATAGAGGGCAAGGTTGTCATCATAGCCAATAGTTTATCAAGGGACAGTTTTTAAAAGTGAATTGAGTCGATACATATTAATAAACGAGAATAGACCCCTTATTTTAAAGATGCCACCTACCTCTTCCTCGTCTCATGCCACCTCCAAATCCTCCCTGACCACCATCGCCATACTCGTCATAGTCATCATAGAAACCTACATTCAAGAAATAAATGTCTTATAACCTTCAAAGAAGCTAGAGTTAGAGGCTTTACTCAACATGTACATGTCATGTATATAGAGGACAATGGACTCTAAACAAAACTGGTCACAAATTGAAGGAGAAATTTTAATCAAATCAAACTTGGATTTAGCTTCTTTCATATAATCCACCTATATTTCATGTAATTCCATCATTAATATTTTGATGAATGAGACAACCATTTAATTTTTCTTTTTAACATACCTTTGAGGTTGCGTCCACCGCCACGACCCATTCTCATATTTCCACCCATTCCCATGCCACCACCGCCGCCTCCAAATCGATCTCCGCGATCATATGGTCCGGGCCGTCCCATGCCCATTCCACCACCGAATCCTCCACGGCCACCCATTCCACCAAAGCCACCTTGTCTTGGAAGGCCCATGGCTGCCCTGGCTTCATTCAGACTGCTTTTGAAGATCTCAATGTACCTACAAAGTGAAAGTAAGACACTGATGTAAAATAGCACAAGTAAATAAATGACAAGAAGAAATGAGTTTTTCTTAATGCCATGGTTTTTTAAAAAAATAAGTGAACATTCTTGAACTGAAACGTATTATCCGTTCAGTCCAATATAATTTTTAGTTTCAGGTTTTAGATTTATTTTCAGTTCCAGGTTATGAAAATGAATGAATCACAAGGAATATGTCTAATCAATGGAAAATATGATATTCATTGTTATCAAGCTTGAGATTATAGTAATGATAGTACATGTACTTTATCACAAATTATGAAGAATATGAACAACCCAGTTATGCATTTAGTATAAGTTAGAAAACATGAATTTAGATGAATCAATGTATCCCATACCTATTCAGGTTCAGGTGAAAATAGAATGATATATACAGTATAATATCACGGGGTTCCAACAATCTCTTGAAAGCCCATGGTAATATTCATGGAGTGAATGGATTATTTTGTGTTTGACCTTAGGTATGGGATACGATGGCTATGTATGGTTGGTTTGAATAATGGGTTCATCCCTCTAGAAATAAGTGTCTCCCTCGGTCCCTGTGGTCCATTGGGAGTTACACATATTTCATTTTGGATAAACACTGTATTTAAAACCTCCCAGTACAAAACCGTTTTGTTAAGCATACCTGTAATAAATCTTGCATAAATTATATACTCAATAACCACTTACCCCCCATCTCCCATTCCCTCGTTGTTATACTTTGGCTTACAAATTATACAAGTACAAAAGTATGTAACAGTTTATGTAGAACAGTTTATGTATTATTTATCTTATCAACACATTACTGTTTACCACTACCCTCAAGTAAAAAAAAACTACAAGGTATCAGGAATGTCTCGCCAAACATAAAATTCAACAAATGAGCAAAACTTTCTTAGCATACTGTAGTCTCAACTGAAAAATATCCTAGTGATTACAAACTTGTACATTCTCCGATTCACATTTGAACTTTACTATGATGATTTCATTAAAATGTAACAAATACTTGTTGTGTAGAAATGTAGTGCTGACTTAATAATGGTAAACAGTTCAAAATTGTATCACTTACCCCCCTTTTACACCCCTCCCTCAGAGCTGAGACTGGCAAACAACAAAAAACGAGGTAAAACTCTAGGGCATGTTTGCAAAGTATGAGAATGAATTCGCAATATATTGAGAAGACATGAGAGAACTCATATTACTTGAAATAGTACCAAACATTTATACCCATAGTATTCACCAGTTTCAGCAAAAAGGCCATGGTATAAAATTAACTTTGGATGCACACGTCACATATAATGAGTATATTAACTGAAGATTAAAATATCTCCATCATGGGCTTCAAAGTGGTTTTGAATACTAACCTCAGATTCATTATTTTTTCTTTGCATTTCGCCCAGTTTCTCCAAAATCATTAATAATATTTCAGAGATGAAGATAAGAACGGTTAATATATTTTGATGTTATGCATTAGGAATGATGTCCTCAGTAAAAAATTAGAGTGTAAGTTTTGTTTTTCATTATCATCAACTTTAGATGTTATCATCATTGGACACTCCAGAGGGATGCATAACTGTGAATAACTGTGAACCTTTTATGATAAAAAAATATGAATATATATTACTATTATAAATTATGAATACAATACCCACCAAATGACCTTATGTATATGGGTGGCTTGGGACCCTACCCTAAGGCACTCCTGGCCTTCCTCCTCGATATGGGGCCCTACCTCTCACCACCAGGGCCCTACCTCTAGTCACATATGCCCTACCTCTTGCCACCAGGGCCCTACCTCTTGCCACAAGGGCCCTACCTCTAGTTACATATGCCCTTCCTCTTGCCACCGGGGCCCAGACAACCCCACTACAAGTTACCATGGTAATTGGTAACCATAGGGCCGCCCAATAGTGAGGAAAGATCTGGAGTTTCAGTTTTGTAAAATTGTAATTGTTAAGACCCTAAGGGGCCCAGCCTCCCACCTGTGCCCAATTTGCTCCTTGTGTTTGCTGAGCGACTGCTCGGCTAATTGTGGCGATGTAAACTGAACATATGCATTCCCCGTGCTCTTCCCTGGCCGATCTTGTACTATGGTGATCCCATTTGGTGCAATCTCCAACCCTACCAACCCAGAAAATCAGAACATGTGTACAGTACAAATCAAAGTAACATATACAGATCGACTGCATATGGAGATTAATGGTTATACTTTGAGTTGTACATTGAAATTTTACTGGCTAGCCGCCCGCCCGCCATTTTCACCATAAACATACAACATTTAAAGTAACATGTTCTGCTTCTGAGAATTTCAGTTCTCGTGCTTACAAATATGGAAAAATTGTAGTCATGTAATATAATGAAAATCATAAACAATTCAAGTTCCCATGGGTTTATTTCAATTTGGTTAAAAATGGGCAGATAAAATTTTAAAATGTAAAGTCAGTCCAGAATGTAGCAGGATTAACTGTAACAATATTATGCGTTGTGATATCAATTGATTTTATCAATGCAACCAAGGAAAATCAATTGATATTACGATTTATTCCATGACTTTTTTATTTAAAATTATTTTAAACCTTTTAGTATTCGTTTTATAAATTAATCAGATGTATGGGTATGATATCACTTATAGTTAGTGATTTCACTGACTCAATGAACAGGCTATAGAGAGGTTTCCCACAAAGTCTATAGATCGAGGTATCTAAAATCGTGACGCATTCACCAAAATTATGTGTAGCATTTCAAATGAGATGTCGTTGCAGATGCGTTTTAGCCATAACCTGTTGTGATAAACCTCTCTGTTAATAAACAAATGTGACAATATCGAAAATGATATCATTAATATCAATGCAGTTAAACGACTTGTATCATTGCAATCATGGGACAAAAATGGTATAAAACACTTGAAAAATGAAATACTTGACAATGTGTAAAGCCCTTTAATGTTCACTTATGATCTTTTAAAACTTGCACCAAATAGAATCTTCTTCACATAATACATACCTGAGAAAAAGTGGGCAATTTCTTCCTTGGTACAACCAAATGGTAGTCCCCGGAGTCTTACAACTGCATCACTAGATCCTACATTAGCACCTTGGCCACTTCTTTTGACGACCCACTCCATTTCACTGCGTTTGGAGCGAAATACTTAAATGGAAAATTTTCATTTTAAGTTATATTTTCGAATTGTCACATTATATTATTATCATTTATAATATTATATCATTACGCTAGATATGTCATGACTATTTTAGATAAATTGAGTTTTGTTAGATATATCAGTGTCCTCCCCCAAAATATTTTCAACTGCGTGCAATTTTGCAAGTCTGAAAAAATCAGCGCTTGTACTTCGCTCATTTTGAAAATCAGGAGTTGGAGTGCAGGATGCTAACTGGGCCCTTCGGTAAAAGTGACATGGGGAGATGATTGCATTTACAGCCCTTATTCATATTCAAAGTGTGTACCTTCAATGTATCTTCTGCCCATGTGTTCCTTGTTTTTGGTCAATGCAGTCTTCATGTCTTCTTCACTAGCAAGTTCAATATATGCTTCACCACTTGCTCTGCCATCACGATTTAATGTCAAATGGACCCCATTCTTGCCGTCTGGGATATTGCATTCTGAAAAAAGAATTATAGTGAGTAGATTTCATTAGAAAGTTTTGTGAATTTTAAGTACAGTTTCAACATTGTTTCTGTGACACAGATGAGCAGTATGAATAACTCTGCCACTTTTATATTTTGTAGTTCGCTAACAGGCATTGGATAGATGATTGGGGTTTGATTATTTCAGTTTTGGTATACCTTTCATAAAATTGTACACTTCTTCTGGGGTAGCAGACCATGGCAGACCTCGGATCCGTATAACATGGCCCTCATCCATTTCTGGTGCATCTTTGTTACCGAAGTTATGATTCATTGTGCTATCCTCAGTGTCAGTATTGTCAGTTTGCTGAAATGTATGCAGTTGTAAATGAAAAAAAGCTAGGAGATATTATCTTTTGTATTAAACTGAAGACATTCATGGTCACAGTAACCAGAGAATCTGCTGTATCATATGGAAAAATACAGTCACATCATACACGAATGACATTTGTATCTTTGATTGCTTGTGCTGATATAATATGTGGCATTACAAGCATTACTGTGTGAGGTAGTTTGTACTTTTAAATATTAGGAAGCTGAATTTTTCAACCTGAAATATGAAAACTAAAGGAATGAGTTGTGTGTTCCTAAAAAATAACATGCAACTCCAATGAAGATCACAAAAATGCTATCTGTCCTTTGAGTACAATATGAATATATTTTTCTATATATTACAGCAGAGTAGACTTTTGATTACTTCCTTAGGCTTATCTCTTGGGTTTTGACGAAAATAAAACTAAAACGGACTGAACAAACAGAAAGTCCAGGGCCTCAAAGGAGATTACTTACAGCTGAGTTGAATACGTCAGTAGATAGTAAAGATCTTGAAAATGTGACCAAAGGAGAGACCTCACGCTGTAGCTGGAATGTTTTCTTTGATGCAAATGCGGCACAGATCTTTTGTTGAGCGGAGATTTTAGTGGCAAATCTTCCAGCTAACACAAGTGAAGTTCGTAAATTCATAACCACCTGAAAATACCAGATCTTGCTAAAGTAAGTATCAGAAAAAATTCCAGCGTAGCAAGAAATCCCATGTGTTGAGATAAATTGATGAAATTGAAGGGTAAAAGGTCAAAAATTATTACAAAAATCTTACCCGGCACGCTTCCCTCGAAAAAGACCGAATGTTCAACGGAAATTTACGAAGCCTTAATTGAATTTCTTTATTTTAGTCTAATTGAACAATTTCAATTTTAAAATGATAAGATTAACTTCATGTATATTATTTTGAGGGTTCTAGTATAAATTTAAACGAAATTTGTAGCATAAATTAAAAAAAACGCCATCAGCAATTGACCTTGAACTTTTCTGTAATTTACTTCCGAGTTCATGTTGTTTTTCTGTAACGGGAAATTAGTCATAAAATCGATCAACATCGAAGATATTCTACAGCCGATCTATGATTTGATGTTTCACAAATGTCCGTCTAACATATTTATACAAATAGACTCGGAATAAAGACTTTGAAATCAAGATGAGCTTCCTATTGTGAGTAATTTTTATGCTGGTCTTTAAAAATTTTGGCCAACAGATTTGTAGGCTATAGCCTACTTTTCAGTTTGTTTTGATTTTGGAAATGTCATTGTTTGAACTCGAGTATAATATGTATTTCACTTTTTTCATTTTCCCCAATTGGGTGTATAATTTACTTTATATCAGAGACCTTGTAGGATAAGATGTATTTATAGATTTATGATATATTCATGGAGATAAATACTCTTTTTATTAATTTTATATTATTTCCATGGGCATTCAATAGAAAGCCCATGTTCACGGTGCCAATGTCAAGCTGCGCGCCTACTAAGCGCGCAGTTTGTTTCGATCACAAACTGCGTGCCTAAGAACACTGCATCATTTAAGTTGGAGTCTGTATTTTGAAACGTAATTTAAAGACATTTGTCCTGCATTGTTTTCTTGTTCAATGCGTTCATTCTGTGGCGAATATACGAATCTTGCAAATACTAGCAAAAACTATGTGCAAATGAATCTAAGTTTTAAAACATAAGCAGATTAATGGCATTTTCGTCACTGATTTAACGGGAATTTATACGTAAATCGATCTAGCACTTTAAACATAAATGACAAATACTTTAGACTCGTTTTATATTTAATTCCTTACACATTTATCATGTATAATTCAAAATATTTCGAGATAAAACAGATAATCAGGAGATTAAAAAGAAATAAATCACAAACTGCGCGCCTATTTTAGCCAGAAATTACAAACTGTGCGCATACACTATTAAAACTACATTATCATTGGAATTTCTACAGAGGCACGTGTAGGTGTCTTTCATGTAGCTTTGGAAATTTTGCTTTATCGTCAGATTTTATGAGATTTTCATATTGAAAGTCAAAATGTATAAAAGAAGTGACAAATAAGTTGGGAACGAAAAAAACTTTTATTTTCAGATCACCATCTTGGTGGATGGACTCTCATAGTGTTTCAATTATGGGGTTCTACTATTAAACACATATGTGCCTTGTATGGCGCTTATGTTTTCTAATAATACAAAACAAGCTTGGATAGGCAAGCAGTTTGGAAATATTAGGCACGCAGTTTGGGAAATACATGTGAATATAGGCGCACAGTTTGACAAGAAAAATGTTTAAATCACGTTTATGGCGTATTATCGTTTTGAACACAAATTTTGCTGATTTAATCAGATGGAGTGATCCTATATATTCTAGCATACACAGACACAATGGCTGAATAAACGGCAAATGACGATAAAAAGACATATATATAACTTTACACTGTAAATTTTGAACACAGAAGTTACTTAAGACCCTTATATTGAGATAACTAGGTTTACATCGGGAAAAACATTGAGTACTATGAGTAAATTAAGTTCATCTTCACAGAATGGTACTATCTTTAGAACGAGACTAACCTTGTATTTTTCGTATTTTGGCTCTTTTTGGGAGTCGTGTCCTCCCCGTCTCACATTTTGAAATATGCGCGCAGTTTGTCAGTTTCAAACTGCGTGCCTAGTAGGCACGCTGCTTGACATGGGCATCGTGATGTTATTTCAAATGATATTTACCACACAGTAAGATACAACTAGTGGTTCAAAGTGATTATGTGAGATTTTAATGAAAACTCCCAGAGATTTCATTTTTTGAAATATTCTTGATTTTAGGTTGAGTATGCTTGTATCTTGACCAATTGGTCGAGAACATTGATCACTTCTTTTGTCAACCGAAATGTTTTTTACATCATTAGCATTGATTGGTCTTATTATAGTTCTCAATGCACTGTATTTCTGTTAGTGTCTGAATGACAGTTGGCTGGTGACGGTAGAATTAAAATCTGAGACTGTTGAGAGTAAAATCAACTGTCATTGTCGTGAACGAAATTCCCTGGGAAATAGAACACATTTATAACACTGTTACTTACGGGTTTGTGTAAAACACCGGGTAACTGGGTAACCGGGTGACTGGGTACCTAATGTTCCTAGCAGGGTTACCAACTTACATAACTTACAGGAATGGTCGAATAAAAAACGTCCATAAATAAGAGGAGGGGGAGATTTCTACTAGAAATTAAACAAATGTGAAAGAGTATGCACACACGTATATTGAAACAGTAATAGCCCTTTATCTGTCATTTAACATAAGATGACGTTTGTTGCTATGCTTTATTCTCAGGATGTTGATGATTATTTCCTTTGATGGTGATTTGTACTAGATATTAAACAAATCTGGAAGATATACGCACGCATCTTGAAATGTTAAATAGTTGAATGTATTTTATCTGTCAATTAATGTACGAATACGATGTATGACTTATGACATTGGTTACTTGTTTTATTGTCTGAGTGATTGACAGGGTGATGATTATTTGATTTGTTGGTTGGTTCATGGTGTATTGGTAGTTTGTTGCTTGGTTATTTGGTCGTTTGCTTGATTGCTTGGATGGCTTGTCCGTTGAGTTGGAGGCCAGCTTGGTGGTTGGTTGCTTGGATTTTTCAGTGGCACGTTTTAGGCAATGAAACAAAACAAATTCCCAACCCTGCTAGGATTGTTAGGTACCTGGTCACCCAGGTTTTACACAAACCCGTAACTTACTTTCGTGTGATGTTTCACGCATGTCGCATGGCTTTCAGAAATCAAAGATTCCTTCTTATTATTGTCTTGTTTGTCATCATATATCTAACCTGGGAACAAAATTTTACTTCCGGGCTTTGCTGCGACAGTTTGCTATTGACAACAGAAATGTCACTGTTGTGATCGACAATGAAATCTTACTGTCGTTGAGGCACTAATTTCTGTATTAATGAATTATTGGTGTGACATTGCTAACACACTTGGAAATAAAGGAGAACATATGACAGTATTAGATCATTTGGGACCTAGTCTGATATTTGGGGTCCCATCAAGCTTGATAAGCATTAGATCCTTAGTCCTGAGATACGTTTTTGGTGATTATGTTATCAAGTGATGACACAACGCTTCTTAGAATCCTGAGTCACGCATATAAGTCAATAGTACAGTACTAATGAATTGTTGACATCAATACAAAATTGGATGTTATAAGTTCAAGTATAACATAATAATGTAAGTTATGTTAGAATTACTGAGTGATGTTTTGAGGATGATTATCCTTTGAAATTTCCATGTTATGAATAAGTTTGGATACCTTATTTTTTGTAGAGTCATTAAATCATATCCTTTTCCGAAAGAAAATTAGTACTACATAGCTAAATGGGATGTAACATTTGCAGTTCTGAACCTAGTACAAAAAGTATGTACACAGCATATTATATGATTGATGAACTGCTGTTTAGTTACATGACGTCTATGCAATGTTAAGAACTTAAGATATCATATAACAACCACTTGCATTGTTATTTGTTAGCAAATTGCTGGTTGAGAGAAAACAAAATCATATGTTCCTGTCTATCATCTATAAATATAAAAAATGAAATTTTGGTTAGCTAGTATGCATGAGCTCCCCAGCAATACCTCTGTTGTTTCCTTTAAATAATTGTGTCTAAATGAGTACATGCACAGGGGTTTCACTAGGATTTCTCACAACTAGCTAAATAGATGAAAACAACAGGCAAAAATAATGGAAATCATAAAAATATAGAAAAATTGAAAAGTCTCCTAAAAACAACAGGCGATTTTGGGAAAACAACCGGTGAAAATCGCCTGTTGCCCTGATATATATATATATATATGGTCTGAGCTTTTAGTTTTGCTGTAACAATTTTAATTTGCCTCACCTATTTTAATTTGCCTCATTTATTTTTGTATTCTGGCCATATGGTTGTGCTAAAAATCAGAAAGATTATATGAGCTCCAAGTTATATAAAACCCCAACACAACATACCAGTAGGAATTATAATAGGAAAACAAAACAGAATATGGTTGAGCTCAAAGTTGACTGCCTCATTGCATACATTGGCATAATGTTTGGTCACTGTGACACTGGTAGTGTAAATCAATATGCTTGATATACTAGTGGAAATGTTGAATATCAGCTTTCAAGACAAACACTTATAACAAACATACCATGGCACTTTTTACTTTCATTTAGTATTGATTGTCTAGGATAAATTTTGTCATTATTTGTATATTTTGTACATTTCCTGCACTTGCCATTTCTGCTTACTGTATATTAAAAAGAGGAAATTCACTTGCCATTTCTGCTAACTGTATATTAAAAAGAGGAAATTCACTTGCCATTTCTGCTTACTGTATATTAAAAAGAGGAAATTCACTTGCCATTTCTGCTTTTCTGGTTTTCGTTTAATGACACACTGTAAGTGTTATTTAATTTGTAAATCTAATTTCCAGTTTATCTGAGTTGTCATTTTTGGGCTATTAAAGGGCAACATTTTTACATAAATTCATATTTAGCAAATGAAAGCCTTTAACCAGGGTACATGACCTCATTGAATACATTCAGAAAATCTAGAGATTACATTCAGTGTGTGGGCTTAAATGGTGGAAATGATGTAGAACAAAGGAAAATGAAAAATGTTAGTCATGATTAGATTTTGATAATATTTTAGAGTCCATTTCACTGCTTCATTTCGTCAGTAGAACGGCAAAAATAAGAAATTGGGAGACCATTGTGCAATAATATATGGAAAAGTATATTCATAATGTACATGAATGACATTTGTATATCTTGGATTGCTTCTAGTTTGGCTTATAAAGTGTGTGGTCTCTTATATTTGGATGTTTCTCTGCCATGTTATTTTCAATAAGATTAACATGGCTGAAATTCTTCAAATTACAAGACGGCACAGGCTTATTGCACTAAAAACTAAAAAATCTGAAATATACAAATGTCATTCATGTACATTATGAATATACTTTTCCATATATTATTGCACAATGGTCTCCCAATTTCTTATTTTTGCTGTTCTACTGATGAAATGAAGCTGTGAAATGGACTTTAGAAATGGGTACATGTATCTAGTATTGTTGACCTTAGCTAGGAAACCAGTATTTCAAGAGGAAACTTTCAAAGCAAATGTATGTTCACAGAGATAGCACATCCATTCAACATAAATAATGATAATGACCTCATACTAAAAGTTTGTACTGGAGTTTCCTATTTGTGAAGTATTTCCTCTGAATGAATTAATAATACATGATCATTTATGTTTAGAGCAAACCAGCTTGTAATGAGATTTGTTACTTGGCTTTTTAGGGTAAAGGTAGTTCCAGACATAGTAAGCAACATGGACAGACATTTTCTCTCATGTATATGCTATTGCTCTGTTAGCATGTTGTCATGTATCATTCCTTCTCCATCTGTTTTCTAAAACACAATCTTAAAACCCATACATACTATTTTTGAATTACAGAGGTTTTGACCCCCCCCAAGTTTTAACCATGGTGAACATCAACAAAAAATTGAAGAACTAGCTCTAAAATAAAAGGGCCACTAGTTATCCCGTGCCAGGACTATAGTCCTGTAATGAGCGCATTCTTTTGCCTGTACGATTACAACTACCCAGACAATTGTGGATTCAACTACATGAAAAGAATGCTAAAATACCAAGGAATCTATTGAAATAGGTATGTTAAGTGTAAGAAGCGTAGAAAATTCTCCCCTGTTGTAATCGTACAGGCAAAAGAATAAGACGTTCGCAGGACTATAGTCCTGGCACAGGATAAGCCACTAGCATATCAAGTATTGTTCACAGCTGTGATGGTTTGGTATTAATCTTATTATTTCATTTCAGTCTTGACTGTATCATTCACTAATGGTCATTCTGGTAAACATGTCTAAATAAATATACATCATGTATATGTTTGATCACAACCAGCACTGAAACACCCAGGTATTCTGAAAATTCAGTTTTACCTACTTGAACACATCATGAGAAATCGTGGCCTTCTAACTGTACATTTCTAGACTAGGCCTGGCTAGTTGAGAACAGAAAGATGTAATGAGTATCAGAATGAGTTGAACATTTGGATATCATTTGTTAGTCAAAATAATAACAAGGTTAGACAATTTGAAGATAAATTATCAATGAAATTGGTTCAAACATTCCCTACCTAGGCATTCCATACTTGAAATGCTACTCTCTGTATTTCAGACATTTGAAAGATGTAAACATTACAAGTTAACAGTTGGACCTTGGGATAAAGTTCCCTGGTGATTTATAAAAAGCTGGTGCAAGGAATGGAACATTAGATATTCAGAGCCAAACTTTTAAGAAAGATTTTCTTAGAAGAAAATATTCTTTGGTAATCTTATGTCTGATAAGTCTTGGACATTATTGATTGTGATTGTTGATTATGATAAAAAATTGAGAAAACTGTTTTGGCCTAAAGTTGTTTCAGGTGTCTGGTCAGGTGCAAAAAATAAGTTCTCCATATCTAATGGTTCATCACTATATTTGAGAGTATTGCGTACATTTGCAGATTGTTTTGAACTTATGGTTTGTGGTTTTCTTCAATGTTATGAGGCTCACTTTGCAGCAGCAACTACAATAAATGAGCCATAGCTGTGAAAAAAAACAAAATCAATAGGGATATATTCCTGCAATGCCATTTAAGATTGAAAATACAATGTTTCCTTTCATCATGAAGTGGGGGGGGGGGTTCTGTAGTGAAACATCCATAAGAACTTTGGGCCAAATTATAAATTCTTATTTGCAAAATGAAGTAGGCTGAGTTCCATGAATTCTAGTTCTAAAAATACTCTCAAGTAGGACCAAAATGTAGTTTTGTATATTGACATATATCCAGAAGTGAAGTGTGCCTGTAGCTAATGAAATTATTCCAAGTTAAGTGGTAGCTCTAATTTAGCATCTTACATGTTCTTAAGTGTAACATATGGTACATTGTAAGTGGCACCTTGGAAGATATTTAATAATATATAATTTATATAATATTAATTAATTTGGAATGTTCTTGTACAATGTCACTGGCTGGGTCAACAGTAGGTGAAGATATCAGTTGCTAATTTTATAACCCATCATTGACTTTCCTTAGTTATAGGAACTTGAACACCTGAGTTGGGAAATATAAGAAATACATGTAGACATAAACCAAGATCGGCAACATAATGACAGAAAAATATACACTCTATCATTGTAGGGATGGGGGGGGGGGGGTGGGCGCATTTTGCTACCAATCATTTTTGTTTTTATTTCCTCTTGGGGAATAAATTTAATCTGACGATTTACATTTGACCCACTCTGAAAACATGTAGATTCCACCATCTGACTGTGTTCCAGATGCGTTCATAACTCAGTTTATTCATTAGTTTTCCTGATCTGAATTTTCTATTCTATATCGAGGTGCCGTATTGGCCTTTGGTGACATATTGATCTCCCTTTTCAAGATTATTGATCTGAGACTACCACCCTTAAACAACTTACCTTTCAATAACATTGTACCATTATTAATGTTCTTTTGCATATACTGTACTTATTCATTGTTGAATCTACATTTAACTTAAACCCTTTCTTTCAGTTGTTTTGAAAATAATTGATTTATGTCACAAAGGAGAGAGTAAGGGTTGTTATAACTGAATCTGTGAAATTTTGGGGAACGTTAAATTAAAGTAGATATGTCATTTCTATTTAGCATATCATTTCTATAGCAACTGTTGCCATTATTTTGTTTTTGCCCCTAATACAGTTTTGCATGTTATTGACAGTTACTTGCCCATAGATTAAATACTTGTTCTTTCTACTTATGGATTACTGTTGAACTTACAATATTCTTAATACTTTTGCTACTAAGCTCTCCTTTAATGAAGCAAATCAAATGATTGCTTCTCATGCATTACTTTGTTTAGAAAAATGGCAATTTATGTTCAGACTCTGCAGACTGTTATATTTAACATTTGCACATGTTAAAGAAAGCTGGATGTTTTTCATTTTGGGGACACAATTCAGGCAGAAATAGTTTGAATGGTATACATGATGCTTGAAAAGGAAATGTTTATGTTTACTTTAGAGTTAAGGTATACATAATGCTAATTGTTTGTCCACCTGGGATTTAAAGCAACTGGGAGATTTTTATATTAGATATACCTCAGTGCATCCTGGGGGGGGCTACTCAGGGTATGAACCGTATGCCTTGGGAATTTTAAAACATGATCTTGTATCTAGTTGTTTTAAACTGGTTTAGGTAAAATTTGAATTTTCTACTTAGATTAATAAAAATGGTGCAGAGAACGCAATTACACGTGATTGATTCATTAAACAGATGGTCTTAATAGGTCAAGGAAGCAGCATTTTATCATTAATTAATGTAATATCATGTAAATGTTTGTGTTATATGATCAACACAATTGCATTAATATGTATGTACATAAGCAAATTAACTGTACGAGTCAAAATTGTACTACATAAGCTGTACTTTGTCTTTACACAAATTTTATTATAATTTTATAGAGATCACATTTTCCATGGTATGGTTACAAAAATATACCTGCCTTCAAATAATATTTGTAGTATTCCCAAATAAGTCCCCTTTGTGCTGTATGTTCCAAAAATGTAGACAATATGTTTTCTTCAAGAAATATGTTACAACTAATTTATGGAAAGTTTCACTCCGGGACAACTTGCATTGAGACCTACTTGCCAACACAATTCATTCAACCCTATGACCCTATATGGTCCAAGGCAGACTGTTCATTCCTCTTTTCCTACCTTAATAAACTAACCATTTGTGTATTTCCAGTTCAATATACTTGGCCAAACTTAAAGGCAGAATCAGATCTATAGGGGGTGACAAAATTACAAGCAACTTTTATAATTGAACTACCAATCTATTCCTTACAATATAAAATATAATATCTCCCTAAAGATTCACAATATGTTATAAATTGGTAAAGTTATTAATGATTCAAAGTGCAAAAATGGGTGGAAAATGTTTAAATTCTCCCAAATAATAAGAATGGTGACCATTCTTATAGAAAAGTAATACATTATTGTAAAAATCTTTAGTTTTCTGTGAATAAAGTATGCACTTTTGTGAATATTAAAAAGTAGACATGACAAGGAATCACATGAGCCAAAAATATTCAAAAATTGAGACAATATTTTGTTTAGCCTGCTTGCTATATCTGATTCTCTCTTTAATGAACCAAACATTTGTGTATTTCCAGTGGAAGTCGGAGCAATAAGACATTCAAGCCTAAGAAGAACATTCCAGAAGGGACTCATCAGTATGACTTGATGAAACATGCTGCTGCAACACTAGGGAGTGGAAACCTACGTCTGGCTGTAGTTCTACCAGAGGGGGAGGACCTCAATGAATGGGTGGCAGTTAACAGTAAGATCCAACTCATAATATGTTACAATATTATTCATTGTACTTAATGAAGTCTAGAATATTTTGAATCCCAATAGACCAGTAAGTTAAAGTCATAGCATAATTTGAGGGTCTGAACTGGCAAAGGTTTAGAGTTGCATGATCGCCTAAAATTACATTTGTATGATGCGAGACTCGACATTCACCGGGAAGTTAGAAAAATTTTGCCACCCATGAAGCAAATTAACGTTTTGTTGCTTTATAAATGGTGAATGACAGTCACATTGAGTTCTATAAGTAGCAGGATAGCACAACATCTTGATATTTCAAGGTAACTCGTTTGAATAGTGATGGCAGTTATTGAAATTACGATGTAAAGATAAAACCACAAGGAAATATTTGTAGATTTCTTTGAAAAACTAAGAAATGTACTTCATTAATATTAAGGTCTACAAGTCCGATTCCCCCTGGTAGCATTAACATTGGTCTCGTGTATGTCATACAATTAATATTTGAAACACAACTATTATTCGAACTTATGATCGGACATAAGCTTGATGTGTAATTCAGGGTAATAAAGTTAATTGTGTGAAATATACGAGACCAATGTTAATGCTACCAGGGGGAATCTATCGGACCTGCAGGGCCGTACAATTTATACATGTTTTTTTGTGTTTCGGAAAATTTGATATGTGATGTATATTTTTTAGTTCTTCAAAGAAATCTACCTTTACATCGTTTTTTCAATTTACTGCCATATTTTTTCAAACGATGTTACCTTGAAATATCAAGACATCATGCTATTCTCATACTTATAAAACTTAATTTTGCTGTCATTCACCATTTATTAAGCAGTAAAAAATCAATTTGCTCCATGGGTGACAAATTATTTCAAGTTTCCTGGTGAATGCCTGTACGAATGTAATTTTAGTCGATCTGTCTGCATGGGGTGACATTTGTATATTGAAGTTAAAGCTTATTTGATATGTTTGAAAAAGGGGCAACTTGTACTTGTATTTGATTGTAAAATGTTCACTTTTTTACAAAGATAAATTAGGTGTGGGATCATGTCACTCCTTTCATCTTGTGAAGTATTGTGTCATATATTTCAAGTGTAAGTTGTCAAACATGATTTGGTGCTACTTAGAAAACCAGCATAAAATCAGGACATTTGTTTTATCACAGTGCAGTACTATATGCAATATTTTCAAAACAAATGTATAACATGCCATATGGAATATCAACATTTTAATCAGAAGTATGTATTGATTAGAAACATTTACTGCAATTGTTTTAGCTTATAATTGTAATGAGTCATTCTCACTAAAAACTTATTAGTAAATGAAGCCCCTGTTTCTACTATACTAGAACATTACACATTCACGCCATGTTTTTCAGCTGTAGACTTCTTCAACCAAATCAACATGTTATACGGGACAATCACAGAGTTCTGCACTGAAACCTCATGCCCTGTAATGTCTGCCAGTCCGAAATATGAATATCACTGGGCGGATGGACAAACTGTTAAAAAGCCAATCAAATGTTCGGCACCAAAATATATAGACTATTTAATGACTTGGGTCCAGGATCAGTTGGATGATGAGACATTATTCCCGTCAAAAATAGGTAAGCTTTCTTGAGTAAAACCAAACCATCCAATAATGATGCATTATCCATGGTCTCTCACGAATACACCCATTTCATGTAATGTCTTCACTGAAACGATTTACACGTTTTTGTCTAGTACCTAAAGTCTGGTTGTAATACATTCAATTTCACCTATATATTAAATACCTAGGTAAAGACACTGTTAAGCTATTTGAGTATTGGCTCTTGGGCATAGGTTGATATATTAGCCATGATTTTAAACATTGACAAATATATATTTTCAATTGTATGTTCTATTTTATTACATTATCATACATAATCCAATCTGAAACTCATCAGTCATCACATCTTTCAGTTTCACTAGATCAAATTTTGACTGAAAGAACTGATATGTCTTGGTTTATCACAGAGATCACGGTAGACGTTCGCCATTCGCCAATTGCGAATTTTCGAAAGGGGTGGCGAAAAATATGTAAAGGTATTTCGCAGTTATGGCGAATTAGAGGTGTCACGGTTTCCCGATATTGGACCGAATTTCGGTCCAGATGCTTCGGTTCGGGACATGGGACAGAAAGGGTTAATATCGGAACATAGATTCCTTCCCTAAAATGCATAAAAACGTGTATAAATAGCGAGGAACACCTCCGATTTAGTTCTGAAAAATTCAATATTTTCACTTACCTCGTACCTAGATTACACTTCTTTGCATTGAAAAGTGTTATTAACGGATCGGCGATTTCAGGTAGATGGTAATGCTTGTTCGTAAATTTCTTCATCGTCGTTCGCAAATCGAGTGCATTATCAGTATGCCGGATGTAAGAAAGAAATTGAAAAATCGAGCCGGCATCTAAGTCGAAAAAGTCGGCAGTTTGGAAGTATTTTGGGACTCCGATATCACAAGGTAAACAAATTGGTGATATTACACCGTGCAGACTATGTGAAAATTAGTGAAATGCCGATCACATTCGCGGCAGATGCTTTACATTCAATTTTAATGGACGTTTTTTTATTCCTGAATATGATTTTGAAAAGTGAAACTGAAAGTGAAACTGTCATCATCAGACATTGCATCATTTTTTATGTTCTGTCCCGTCCCGTCCTGAAAGTAACGTGTTGAGGCCATTAGTAACGTTCCGTACCGAAATTTTCTTGGACCGTGACACCTCTATTGCGAATTCCCTTTTTTACGGTTTTTCAAAATGGCTAATTCATATTTGGGTTGGCTAAAAAAATTTTGGAAGATTTAGCCACAATGGCTAACAAGTTTTTTCAACTATCGTGATCTCTGTTTATCATGATGTCTAACCTTTCTATTATCTTTTGTTTTTCAGGTGTCCCCTTTCCAAAGAACTTCCTGACCATTGCCAAAACTATACTCAAAAGACTTTTCCGTGTTTACGCACACATATACCACCAACATTTCAAGGAGGTAATACAGCTCAATGAGGAGGCTCATCTCAACACGTCATTCAAACATTTTATCTTCTTTGTTGAAGAGTTCCACATGATCGAGCGCAAGGAACTAGCGCCTCTTCAGGAACTTATAAGTAAATTCACAAATAATCTGAAATAGCGTTTGTGACTGATGATGTCATAGTACATATGATGATGTCACAATATACATGATATGTTAAAGCTATAATTCTTATCGATGCCATTATCTGATAGTTATAAATGAACTACAGGTTAATCTGTTGTAAAACTACTAAAGGTCCCTCAAGAATAATCTTCTTTAGGGTTTTTGGTCCACCAGGGTTAAAAGTCCCTGAGAAGTATGCCATAAAAATGGCCTGATTCAGTATTTTATAATGATAACATATGTAAGTTGTCATTTTATCATTCTATAGTGGGGTCACGCTTAAATAAAGAGCTAAAAATAGACAGTCTTGGTCATGAGAGGGATATCATATGATCTTTAAAGAATCTAGATCTTTATCCTGGCTAAAAATCTGAGATGGATTTTTGACACTTGTAATTTTTGATTCTTAAAAATATTGTAAAGGTTTAGTTGAATAATGATTTTCCAAATTACAGTTACGTTCAGTTCATAAACTGCACCATTTAGAAGATATAAACAGGTGTGTATTGACAATACATCTACAAAACAATACAATACTATTGTATATATCACTACAATGTTAATGTTCAAATGAACTGTTAGTGTAAAGTTGATGCTTGGGGTGTTCAAAACATTTCTGTAACTTCTCTGTGCTTTATTTTGTCTAACAAAATATTTATTTATATTATTTGTGCTGCATAAATTTGCTGCATAAATTTGCTTAATGTATTTTAAAAATGTATAAACTGAAAATGTTCAGTGTTTCTGTGTGTTCTGTAACCTCACAATGAGGCAGTGAATACTACCTACCAGCTGATTAGCTAGACTTCCATGACACGCCACAAATTAGGATAGATCTAGAAATTGTAAATGTTAGAAATAATGAACCATAAAATTCTAGTGTATAAATGAACTGCTGTATGTGCATTGAGCAACTTGATGGTATCATCCTGTAGATAACGTTCTCATAGTGTTATGTTTTAAAATTCAAAAGTGGAGAAGTTAACTAGAAAAATATCACTATATTAGATGACAATTGATTTACAAAATGTATTACCAGAAACCTGGTTCCTTCAATTGATCTTTTAGTAGAGAATAAATGCATTTATTTATTTGATGTGGATAGACCTATAAATCCTGCCACCTTTTGGTACGAGAAAGAAGCTATGATATATTGGCTAGATTGATGATGTCATAGGTTGATATGACTGTAAAAATGCTTAACAAATCACTCTCACAAAACATGGTGCTTACGTAATTATCCCAACAAAAATGTACAAAACAATAATACTGGGTAGCCGAAATAACACTTAAAAATTGTTTACTAGTATGAATATACATTCATTAATAAGGCTTGAGGTAACTAGTCTTTTTATTATTATTTGTATTTATTTTGTTATTTAGAGGTCTTAAAAATGCTGAGGATAGAATGTAACTTTCTTAATCATAGCTTAATAGACCGTCGTGTAAAGAGTGGACCACTTTTCTTCTACACAGAGATCCATCTTGAGTTTTACTAAATGACCCCGGGTCCAATGTTCATGTTTATGTATGTTGTACTTATTGTAAATTTATTGTACTTGTCTTGTCCTACTATTTTATTAAATTACATGTAATAGACCTGTACATTGTGCATAATATACAGTCCAGCACCAAGTCTGCCCAGCTATGCTAAAAGATGCAATACACGGCTTTGATGCAAGACTGTTTCAATGGAACATTTGTATTTTATAAACAGTATATCTTGTCAGTATCGTGTGCCTCATAGGCAATACAAAACATATGTGAATCTTATTGGTGATTTTTGGCAGGACAGTCCTCTCGGACACAACCATAACTTATGCTTAAGAATTTAATGCTTTGTCATTTTGCCTTTTGCAGTTCTCTGCTGTGTCACTCACTCTTGAATGTGATTCTATTAGGGTATCTCAAATGGAATCCTGGATTTTCAAAGGTTACAATCCCTCTGTTTATTACACACCTGCCTTAATATTAGGACTATGACACATCCAAATGAAAGATTGACACTTGACTTTGTTGATTAAAAACCAGCCTCATTCCTGTTTTTTTTATTCATGTTTGTAAAATCTTAATATTTATCTTTATTGGGTGTGTAATAAATATTAGTTATTTATTGATTATGGGCAATTATAGCCTCATATATTACGAAGAATTTAGTACAATCATTGATCTATTTTAGTATGGCATATAATAATCATTAAATTAGGCAAATTCCCCATGATCATGAAATAACTTGTAAATATATAACCTAACCTCAATACAAGAACACTTGTTTCACATGTTTTGTATAAATGGTCATGGACTACTAAGTATATAAAGAGCAATAAATTGATACAAAAATCCAAAAAACATCTTGTTTATGTTCAGTTTGTTGTCCTTACATAGGTTCAAAGTTGTTTAAGCTACTTTTATGAATTGCTGGTAATTTGGATATATTTGTACAACTTGAACATAATAGTACAGCAAGAATATTTATTTATAAAAAATCACAAGAAACCTCAGATTTTCTGGCTCTGAGGTATGTTCCTGATTTTGAGGTCAAATGTCTCTTTAAAATATTTTCTCTGCCGTTTCAAAATCGACTTTTTTATTTTCCCCAGAAAGAGCCCTTTCAAAATTGGTATCAAACGTATTCAATACAAAAGGTATTTTGAATATCCTCCTTATCAAGTGGTGAGTGGGTCATGAAAGAAAACAATTGGTGTGTATTGAAAATGCCACAGGTACCACGGTGCAGGGTTTGAAAATAAACTCTTTAAGTGGTCGGAGGGTAAAAACCTACCATGGGAATTTTAAATTTAGTATACACTTCCTTCTAAAAAAACATTCTAATGTCTAACCTTTAGTGT
Organism: Owenia fusiformis; assembly: GCA_903813345.2. Classification (NCBI taxonomy): domain Eukaryota; kingdom Metazoa; phylum Annelida; class Polychaeta; order Sabellida; family Oweniidae; genus Owenia; species Owenia fusiformis. The sequence continues at coordinate 12,951,461 of CAIIXF020000009.1, read as the reverse complement.
TCAGTTTTCATCGCAAGCATTTGATTAAAACAGAGCTTCAAAATGACTTTTAAAATAGTTTTTTTGTCTCCTGTGTTATTTCAATTTGATATCTTTCTTCAAATAATTTTGAGAAACATCAAGTTTTGGCAATTTAAAGTTAACAATTGCAAACTAAATGGGAGAGCGTTGCCAAACATTTGGAGAGGAGGGTTAGTCAAAAAACGCCGACTGATAAGTTCCACTTATTTCATCATTTATTGTTAAAGGTGCTATGCGTTCAGTTTTACTTAATTTTCAGTCACTAAACGTTCGGTTGAATTTTAGTATAAAAAGATAAAAGGAGTCAAGATAAGCTTTCAAAGACACTGGCGGTCTCAAAATTTCAAAATTTGGGTCCACTCTGGGGTGGGTTCTAGGGGCCCAAAAATCTGAAATTTGCCCCCCCCCCTTGTTGGTTCCCAGATCCCAAATGGTTTGCTGATTCCCAAATGGTGTGCTGAATGTGTGACAACTATTTTAAATCATAACGGAAACTGATATTCCTATTCTGTGAAAATATTTTGACGTCTTATTTTTAAAGTTCTGTGCATGCGTCATTTAATCTCCGACGTCTCCGAACATTTGATTTAAGTATTTTCTGACAAGCCCCCTTTTATGACCAGTATGAAATTCTTCTACGTGGCCATTATAGTGAGTGATGCGGCGAGTAATGTTGAAAATGTATTGTATTGGTGTTCAACTCTAGTAGTTCTGCATCAGTAGCCAATCAACAAGTTACGCCACGTATTTTATTCTATTCGGACTGAAAATGATACAAAATAAATAATGCACCGGTGATTTTCACAATTACCCACAACTAAAATGATATGTACCCACCTTCAAATCTGAACATCAAAACAATCCGGTAATGTTGAAGAGCGATCACGTGTACGAACGATCGATGAAAATTGGGAAACTAATTTGATTAACGATACACCATACACTAATTAATGGGATGTACGAAAAAGACCGACCCTAATTAAGTTCCGACCAGCCACCGACTACCGACCACCAACTTAGCACCGATACGGATTCTGGACATGGAGATAGACTGGTCGATGGTGGTGGTCGGTCTTTTCCCGATACACCCCAAAATTGCCAGCATCAAGAACATAAGAAATTGCCCTAGTATCTTTGATTTCCCTAAATGTCTCTGACGAAATGGGAATCTGTGTACATCAGTGATTTCATTTGTGACTTCGTGTTGCGGCCCTCATAACCTTAGCATTTAGGCTTGGTTACTGGAAGCCTTGAAACTGTCTGGTACCCCACTGTGCGCCGAGGATCCCCGTTAAGGTTTAATACGGTGAACCCCGGGTCCCATGTACCCCCTTAGGAAGGAAGTCATTTGTATTGAAATATACTAAGACGATTGTCAGGCTACCGCGTTGACATCGCTCCTCTTTACCAGTAGTGCAGGCTTGTTCAGTACATGCACATGGTTACTCGAGTCTCTAGCCAATACTTACCTTAGAAGAAGGTAAGCACTTGGGACATTCTACACTTACAATACACGAGGGGAAAGAGTACCCGTGTATATACAACCTTCCGCCGAGCAAAGACCCGAAGATGTCTGAAAATGTAGGGGGTGAGTTATAAACTTTTGTTTATATCTTGAATTTCTCAATATGAAAAACATATAAAACACAGAATTGTGTGTAACTGATAAAGTTATTGTTCCAGGCACTAATGTTTGCAAAATAATGAGTACTTAGCGCAATGTTTACTATCCAATCGCTAAATTCAACTTTTAGATATTTGAATGATGATTTACATCTTGAATAAGTAACAACCATGGCTGTCTTTACTTCATTCGATTCAAAGATACAATAGGTGTAAATGTATCATATTTATTTCACTGCCATACGTTGCATATCATTGAAATCACCGGTGAAAGTTGAAAATGAAAGACCCGACTATGTCACGAGTACTATTATATAGGACCCGAAGCTACCACCGAGCTATTCCGACTATACCGTGAGTAGAACCCGATGAGGTAGTGAGTAAGCTTTCGAATGAGCATATAATATCATGACGATATCACAAATATTCCTTTTTATTTATCATATACTCCTGGCACCGGGATATAATATAATATGATATAATTCCCGCAGCACTATACGTCAACGTCTGTTTCCGGCAAAGTTCTTTAAAACATTGAATTCATGCTTACACTTGAATCACCATATTTCCTATGTGTCTATGGTAAGAGTGCAACCCAAAAACATTTAATTCTGCATTGCAAGCGCCATTCTACTCAAAGAACACAACTTGAAGAATCCCAAGCTTGACAAGCTTCATATCGGGTTTTCGTAAAACACCGACCGCCGACCACCGACCACCGACCAGTCACTCTCCACAGTTGGGTACATAAGTTCGGTGGTCGGCTGACGGTCTTTTACATAAGGATGAAAAAATGCAAAATTAGAAGTAAAACTAAAACTGGGAATCCAATGACTATAAACGTATAATAATCATTTCAAATCATGATGAAAACGTTACATCGTCGTGGTGTGTAATGTCATATTTTTAAGTGATGTTTCAGTTCTTAGAAGACCAATTTCATCCTGGTTAGTCATTTTGGAAAAAAACGCACGTAACATTGCATTAAGTTCATTCTTCATTCATATGAAACGCAATTAACAAAAACACACAAACATCGTCGATGTTGACGTCGTAACGTTATGTTTGATTTCTCAGTTGTTAAACGTCAACTGATAAAAACTACATTTGATATGACAAAAAAAGCTTTCTAATGGTGTACTGAAATGGTAAGTCACTTTTAATCCCGATAAGAGAACGCATGTAACATTATATCGTGTTCAGTATTCAGTAGGCTATGACGATAACAAATCATTTTTGTTTCGAAATTGTTAAATTTCAGTAAAAAATTAGGATAGATTCCCGTAGAAACGATAGGTTGGTTAATGATAGGTTAGGACCTAAGGCAGGACAATTAATCGAGAGGAGACGGTCATGACCAATTTGTTTGCTTGCCATTCGTTGCAAGGTACAAAATTGGTAAAAAAACGTTGCCTAGTCCAACGATTGACATTCAAAATCAAATTATTAATATTCTAAGGCTACAAATCTTTTACATGATATGGTCGGTCTTTTACACATTTTCTTCAAACCCTGTTTTGAGGCTACCAGTGGAAAACACCGACCGGTCGGTGGTCGGTGGGGTCGGTCTTTTCCGAAAACCCCTTCATATCCTCGAAACGAAAATTACCGTGATCTTTCTTTGATAATACAATACCATAGTCAAAAACATTGTAAATCCATTTTTGCCATTTAACTCAGGCTTATTCACTTTAATACTCAGTAATGGATGGTGCTGACTGAAGTGGACCACAAACTTTGGTCATCCATCTCGTGTATAACTACAGTGGAAGCATTTGTACCGAGGACCTGAAATACAATGTTTCGATGTGCAGTGGTAACTGGTGATAGCCATATTTTTTCAGTTTCATTTATTGTTCACAACAAAATGATTCACATGAATGATGCAGATTGTATGTTTATTATTTTTTCATCAGCACGTCATAAACTCGACGATAGTAATCGGATCTCAACAGATTTTACTCAAGTAATGTTCGGATTCTGAGATCCTTTACTCAAGATATTTTCGGATCTTTATAATATTACTCGTCGATCACATCGGGTCCGATGTCCGATAACCTCGGATCTTTTAGGACAAAGTTTAAGTGAAGATTTTGCTGTTCAAAAGTGCTATTTTGACCTAATATTTTGACACTTAATATATTATGCATATGCACATCCATTTACCGACCCAAGTATGCCTTATGTATGGCTATTATCAATTAAAGCGAGTATGAATGAGAAAAACAAATCGAAAACCATAATACGTTTACCTTATCTCTTAATTTGGACATAAAAATATATTTCAACTATAATTCTAGGCCAATTGCGCCTGCTAGAACACCTTAGTAACAACTCTAACCATCCAAAGGAATTGTTAGTGACATTATATTACCTTTATTGTCCATTTTCCTACGAGATGACATTATCAAACATTTGCTCGGCGGTATGTGCGTGTCTTGCTCGGCGGTAGGTTGTATATACACGGGTACTCTTTCCCCTCGTGCAATAGATCTACATGTATTGCTAAAATACAAGTGAAAAGTAATATTATCATTGATTTGATCATTGAATTGAAAAATTGCCTGTTTTAAAGATGTCACTCTAGTAATAAGGCGTCACTTCGGCTTGACTTGTCAGCACTTTTGGATCACCCTGTAAATCCAATTGCGCATGCGCATATAAGTTTTCTAACTTGGAAAACATTCTCAAGTTTTCAGTTTCTCGTTACAACAATAAATTCACAATGAGCCAGGCAGCAGATAGGCTAATCATAACACTAAAGAGGACTGATACCAGCGTACCATGGGGATTTCGTCTTCAAGGAGGCCAAGACTTCTCAACGCCACTTTCCGTCCAGAATGTAAGTTCTTAACTTGACCTACTTTTTTTCTGAAGCGAAACGGAAGTAAATTTTCTGTCAAAACTTTGGTTAGTTTACTTTAGTCTTGAATGGATGCTCACAAAACACATAATATTATTGTACATTTTGGAATTATATATGTGTTTAGGGGAGTTTTTTAATTGTCAATATCGTTTTTTCTTTACACTGTACACTCAATTGAATTGACATTCCTTAGATCTACTTCATTTTGTGTTGAATTGTTGACATTGGCAATGGATGAATCATGTACACCAAACAACATGTAAACTCCACTCTGCTTTAAATTCCAGCAAACTGGCAAAGATTAATAAAATGGACCAAAATGAAAGCAAATTTGGCAAAATTTAAGCAAAGGCAAAATTTAATCAAATTAGAGTCTATTTTGTGGCCTGACTGCGTAGTATGTATCCAACAGACTGACTAGAAGTCAGTCTGTTATGATGTACTACTTTCCTGTGGAAATTGCAGTGAAATTTTTTGCACAAAATTATCAATTGGAGGAACCATTTTTTCAATAAAATAAACATTACAAAATTTCAATTAAATAGTAAGGTACAATTAAATGCAATAAAAAGTAACATAGCATATTGTCAAGTGGAAATAAAGCTAGTTGAAGTAACAAATGTGCAAATTAATTTTACCCAATCGGCCATTTTGAATAGCACTTCCTATGCAAGGAGGATTGGCTCCCAGAATCGAAGTCGATATTTTCCAACAATGAAAACGCCGAAATGTCGTTATTTTCTGAAATTATAACCGATTATAAATTCAAAATAAACAGTTCAAAATATTCGAACCAATATCTCGATCATTTCTTGTGAGTTTTGGAATTTTTCGTTGGGAAATAAGACCAAAATTCACGATTCAAATGTTGAAGTGAACAAAATGGCGGTCGTTGGAATTCAAATTTTGTAGCACGACATGCCCATATATGGGGCAGAATATCGATGTTGCACTCTGGGAGCCAATCCTCCTTGTTCCTATGTAAACAAATATATAGAATTGCCAAACTTTAACATAGGTGCCTTATAGTCTGAATATAATTCAGACTAAATAGGATATAGTCTACCTGACTGCGTCGGTAGAACTTAGATTTACCTGAGGTTTACCGTCGGTAGAAAAAAATAAGATTTACCTGAGGATTAGAAGTCTTACTTACCCTCTAGAGGTAAGGACACACATTTCAATGAAACCCTATAACCTGTTAGCACAATATCCAAGAGGTATATATATATATGGACCGTGAAAATGAATGATTTCCTAGTAAGTTCTGGAAGTAAACACAATGAAAATGGTAAAGTCCAAAAGGCATTAACACAAATTTCAATCAAGAACTATGTGCTTATGCTTCATCATGAACAAAACAAAGCTGATATGGTTTCATTAAAATGTGTGTCCTTACCTCTAGGGGGTATGTAAGACTCCTAATCTTCAGGTAAATCTTATATTTCAAGTTCTACCGACGCAGTCAGGCCATGAAATAGACTCTAAGCAGAGATTAACTTTAAATTCACCGTAAGGTGGCTCCAAAAAAAATTTGCTGAAAATATTCGAACCCCCTCCTGTCAAATCCTGGCTATGCCACTGTGGTAGATGCATATATACCTCAGTTTTACACGGGTGTTAAGCCACGATGATACCATGAGCACATGCTTAGAGGATCCGCGTTGTTTGAACCTACCGCCGAGCTCACTTATACATCAAGACCCGTTACACAGCCATGATACCGCCGAGCAAGCTCATTGTATCATCGGGTCTGCTTTACCCCCGTGTTTTAAACACTGTTTAATTGCACAGGTCATTATTTTTGGCAAGCACTTTGGCTAAATATACATGTTGATAATAGACTTTGTATGAACTCATCTTCTATAAATAATTAACATAAAAGGACCTTCAAATGATTAAACATACTGACTTGAATCTGATATCTGATCCCCATCACAATATGTTAAATGAATTGCATATTGATTTCATAGTGAGGATTTTTGATGGCATAACAGATAAGGCAAAACATTCTCATACATGTACTTACTTCACAAGGTAAATACCAGGCTTGGAAGTTTTACCCTGATTTTTCATTAGCTAACTACACTACCCTCTGACAATTACGGAAGATTTCATAATATTGACGCTTGTGTGATCGTGAAGATCTCAGATGCCGACCTTTGAAGAGTTAAGTGTTAAATTGAAGTTAGCTTACCTTAATTACATATTCTGAGTGGATAAAGACTATATCAATGAATTATGTCTTATTTAAGAGAGCAGATGAATCCAAATCTGGCAAAGGGTAGGTGATATTTTACCTGGCAGTTACCTCACTGCATCAGTTTCATATAAGGCCTAGTAGGTTGGTATTTCTGGAGCCCTTCATCTAAAGGTCATTTCAGAACATAAACTAGGTGTTATGTTAGCTTGTGTTGAAGCTGTTTGCTAGATGTACTTAGATTACTGTTAGCACCTATCATTTTTACTAGTTTATTTTTGCAGTTTTTCTGCACAGTTTGGGATATTGGCTGATGTATTGTTGCATACCATGTGTCATGATATATTATATCATATCTTGTATAATATCATATCAAATCAGATATCAATCAAATCATATCATATCACCCATATCGCTAACATTTATAAGATATATCATATCAAATTAGACAGATATGAAATCATATTAGTATCATGTCATATCATATAACATGACATCACACTACCTGTTATCATATCATTAAATCAAAATATAATTATGCATAATACAGAAGGTACAACATCATTCTTAGACATAATAAATCAGACATAATGATAATAGTTTTATTATCCCACCGAACGAAGTTCGAGGGGGATATAGAAAAGCCGTCCGTCCGTCCGTCCGTCCGTCCGTGTGTCCGGGCGATAACTCCAATACAGGTTGACGGATTTTATTATCCCACGGAACGAAGTTCGAGGGGGATATAGAGAAGCCGTCCGTCCGTTTGTCCGTCCGTCCGTCCGTCCGTGTGTCCGGGCGATAACTCCAATACAGGTTGACGGATTAGGTTCAAATTTTATAGGCTTATGCCTTATGAGTGTAGGACCTCTGCTCGAGAACAAATTTTCAATATGGCTGCTCAATTCAAAATGGCCGCCATTTTTCATAAAAAAAGTAATCGTTGATAACTCAAATACAAGTTGACGGATTTGGTCCAAATTTTATATGCTGATGCCTAGGGACAAAGGAGTTTCGCACAAAAAGAGATTTTCAAGATGGCCGCTTAATTTCAAAATGGCAGCCATTTTTTGTAAAAATATGTAATCTTTGATAACTCAAATACCAGTGAACGGATTTGGTTCAAATTGTATATGATGATGCTTAGGGACACAGTAGCTATGTTCGACAAAAATTTTTCAAGATGGCCGCTTAATTTCAAAATGGCGGCAATTTTTCGTAAAAAACATAATATTTGATAACTCAAATACCAGTGAACAGATTCGGTTGAAATTGTATATGATTATGCCTAGGGACATAGTAGCTCTGTTCAAGAAATAATTTTCAAGATGGCGGCTGAATTTCAAGATGGCGGCCAATTTTCGTAAAAAACGTAATCATTGATAACACATATACCAGTGAAGAGATTTGGTTCAAATTTTATATGATGATTCCTAGTTCACAATGGTATAAACTAACTTTGTGCCAAATTTCATGCTTCTATCACAAAGTGCACAAACATTTCAACATTTCCACTAGCTATAATAAGCATAATATGTTTTGTTCGGTGGGATTTGCTACTCCGTGGAGTTGCTGTTTTTCTAGTATACTAGTATATAAATATCTAATATTTTATTATTTTATCATCATGAATTATATATTTTCATATCATCAATGCCTTCTAGATATTAAAAACAAATCCCAGGCCTGTAGCCAGCTTTTGTCAAGAGGGTCCACTTTTTAAAAAAGAAATTCAGAGAGGGGGGTTCCCATTTGACCATTTTGGTGCTCAGAATGGTGAAAACTGCATTGTTTTGAAAGAATTTGCCAATGGGAGGATTCCACTCACACCCCTGAACACCCTGGCTACAGGCCTGAAAGACTACCATCCCTACTCCACTATAAGCTTATTGTTCATGTCTAGTTCCTAACATCTCTCACTAAATGTATTGAGCATGAATCAGGTTTGAAGCTAGGGATGAAGTTATGTTATCATAGGCATATATGGAATTTTTTCTGCATCTTTATTCGATTTTCACACTTTTGTATTTGATTACAACCATTCGATATTCCACTCTATTAAAATTATTCGAAACACGTAATAAATTTGTTTGTTTTTACACATTTATATTTGATTTATGTACCTATATATGCGGTAAATGCACTTGTATATGCGGTTTATGTTATTCAGTGTTTGGTAAAATATCACATATTTAAGTCCATGTACACACACGAACAAAGACAGTTGACACATATATTTAGAACACGCATCAAATACAAATACACTTTAGAACCAAACAATGTTCATTTACCGAACAATCATAGAGTACAAAATAGCACGGACATATAGTGACTTACCCCACATAATTAATGACATGTTTCGCATAAAATTATGTGGGGTAAGTCACGTGACTTACCCCACATAAATGACACATGCTGCATGTAGCATAAAACCATTCGGTAAATCACGTGACCAGTGACGTAGAAATTTCAAAATGGATGAAACAAGCGAGGAAAAAGAATTTAAATACGATTCATATCCACAATTCAGAAAGGAAATTGAGAAGTTATTAGATCATTACAACAGGCATGAGGCTACATAAGCGATCCTTTGTTAATAGAAGATACGTTTTCGCGATTGGAGAATCACACAAGAGCTCTTTGAATATATAGATGGCGCAAGTCACATGGTCGAAGTCACGTGACTTACCCCACATCAAAACAGTGAACAATGGTTTATATAAAATCATTCGGTAAGTCACGTGACTTACCCCACAAATGAATATGTTTAGCACAAATGAATATGTTTACCCAATACGAATGGTACTTGGCATCGCACATATTTAAAATACTTATCAAATTTATATTTGATCGGGTCGAATACACTTTTGAAGCATCTTACATATTTGTTGTGTAAGACAGTCAATTATATGTGGGATAGTAGGTACCATTTGTTGTAACTGGTTTTGTTTATGTTCGGTTTAACTTACTCCGTGGGGTAAAAACCGAAGATATTAATGTTACGAATATTGATGCAATAAATACACTATAGGCATAAACAGACAGTGTTACTATGCTCAGATTAGCACCATCATAAACATGGCAAAATAACTTTTTCAGTGCATCTCTAATCATCCAACATATATAATCTGTCTTGGGGAGATGTCCATGTATGCTGATGAATGGCATAATAAATTATGTGGATATTTTTAAACAGAAATGACATAAATTATACTGACAATTGAAACTTGTGTTTTGATGTATGCTTTGCTATCATATATAGAAGCATTAAACATTGTTTTTTGATTGATTCATTTTTTCAGAGGTGGTTTTAGGATCAGGTAGTCAGTCATTCATGCTCTATGCATTTGATGCAGGTCCATTGATTGTCTGTCAGTGGAACAAGCAACAGAAATGCAAACAAATACTCACATGTCTACCACTCAGTCAATCAACATTATGATTAGTGTAAGCCATAAGAGTCCAAACAAAACTATCTAGGCAGTTCTAATTTGTTTCTTGAAGTGTTATTGATCACACATGATGAAATATGTTATATTTTCTTCAAAGTCACATTCAGTTTATTATGTCAACAACAGAAGTGGTGACATATTGTTAGACAGTCTGCAACTTTTTTGTGGATGGTGTTCGGCATCTGTAACAATTTGCATTTTTACAAGGTGTTTTTTGTTGTGCAATGCCTTCCAAATTAGGCCTTTATGTGAACACTCAGAAGTGAAATATAAACATCTTTGATTGTTCCATTTTGATATCCCATGGACAGTAGACACAAATGTTATCTGAACCTGTCACATTGTAAATTCTTTAAGCTAGTTCAACAGTAGTATCGCTCACTTTTTAGAGGTTGATGACTGTTCTTTATAACCTCTTAAGAATGGCTTTCACTTCCTCGTAAGCACTGCACTCAGGGCTGATACCACTTTCACATTTGGATCTCAAATAGCTCAAGAATGACTCAGACGCCTCTGCGTCATTCAAAAGTTGACGCCCTTCAGGTGATTTCAACTGTTTAACAATCTCATTGACAACTTTCATGTCATCATGTGTGTATATTGAAGGATGTGGATGATAGTTCAACGCATCAAAATCATTGACTGTGGGGTCATATTTTGAGTACATAACATTGTTCTTTGGGAAATGCATGTGCGATAAAACAGCAGCTCCTTGGTGAATGCAATAAAATGAAATTGCTTTGTTCGTCAGCTCCATGGTAAAGCGTCCCATGCATTTTTTGATATGCTGTATTGTTGGGCCATCAGCTTCTGTTTTTAATACAGCAACTATAGTGTCAGTCAGACTCATGAATTGTTCATTAATGTCAACTTCACATAAATCAATCATCAAAGACATTGGTTGTTGTTTCTTAATCGTCCATACTTTTCCTTATTCATGAATTCAGAATCAATCTTTAGTGCGAATGTCACATCTACACTTGAGACACACAGGGGTCCATGTACATTAAACATGATGTTTGGACCATTTTCACTGTTGAATACAGTGATATATCGAGTCTCATTCCCCTTCGTAGCCAAGTAATCTTCTCCGATCTTGTCAATCAAATCTTTGCTGTATTTGTAAAGTATTTGACGTCCCTCTATTGAGTTATGCAGTCTCTTCATCGCCTCTCGGAACAATGAGAAATAAAAGTATGTCCGCATGACATCAGCATTCAAAAGTTCTACCTTTGACGGGTCTGTAACCTTGTATTCTTTATTTATAAGTTTCTCGACACCTTTTACAATAGTGTTCTTGATGTGATGAGCTAGTGAAGGATCAATGGGTCGAACATGGCAGTACCCTTCCTTACAACCTTCCTCTATCTTTAGCTTATTAGAACATGCGAGTTTACCGATATAATCAAATTCATCGGCTTCGAGAATTTTTGTACCATCATGAAAACTGCCACATTCACACTTTTCGTCAACTGCCATAAAAGGATCAATGTCTTTTGCCGTGTCTAAAATACTTTGAACAATGTCAGAAATATATTTACGTTGCTCTTCAATTTCCTCATCAGTTCCTTTGATTTTTGCTTCACTGTGCACATGATTGATAAACTCAGCAATTCTCAAATCTCCTGTATCTTCAAGATTTTGTCCCGATATATTTTCTGAGTCTGCCATTTTTAAGACAATCTTACTGTGTCAACTGAAAATACACCTACATGTGGCTATCACATTTAGCAATTGACCTTTAGATTGAGTCTCAGTCACATTCTTCACTCTTATTCTGAAGTATGTTTGTACTTTATTAAAACATATTAAGTTTTGCTATTTGAACAGTAAAGCTACTTTAATGTTTGAGCCTTTTAAAGTTGAGTATATGACTGTGAACTCTTTAAATGTAAATCTGTAAATGAACACATTCTTATTTTTCCAGGTATCTCCTAATAGTGTTGCAGAGCGGTGTGGCTCGATGGAATGATTCATACTAGAAACAGCAAAAGTTCACATTGTCATTGTCCCTTAATTCTTTTGTTAATGAACACATTCTTATTTTTACAGGTGTCTCCTAATAGTGTTGCTGAGAGGTGTGGCTTGATGTCAGGGGATGCAGTTCTGCAGATAAATGGCAGAAACTGTGATACCATAGAACATGAACAGGCAAAAATGGAGATAGTCAGATCTGGAAATGAAGTTGTCTTCATGGTAGAAAGGTACACATAAAAAGATCAGGAATGTAATATTTGATCTTATTTAGGAAACTAGCATTTCCTTCTGTATACGTACATCTTAAATTTGATAAATAAATGAATAAGATGTATATTTAAGATTGACTTCATACATACAGTAACTGCATGTACATGTACATACATTTGCTTAAAACCCTTTTAGACATGTACCTACACGAAGGTCTATCCTCAACATTTGAATCTTGAGGCCGTATCAATAGAGACCAGAGATTTTGAAAAAGAAACTATTCTAAGTGGTGATACATGAATATTTGAAATTATATGGGGTTTGCATGTTGTATTGCAGGGGTGCAGTTTATGTATGGAAACCAGAAGTTACAAAAATAGAAGATCTGAAACCAGATGAGCTGAAAAAGATAGAGCCTCTGCCTGGTGGCATACCTATGGTCCAGAAAACATCTCTTGCTGTCAAAAAACAGGTACATGTAGAATAACCTCTAGATTGGTCAGGTGGGGGTCTAGTCAGTTTGGGGTCTGGTTGACTGGGGCTATCAAGCCAACATCAGATATCTCAGCTTTGGGCCTCAGGCTAATTTGAGCTGTGACTAAAAGGTTCATTACTAGAGGTTGGTAGTAATATTTTAATTACTGATTCAGTAACGTTATTATTAACCTATAGTTACCAAATTAATGTTCACAGAGTCATTTGCAAGAAACAAACACCTTTTAAAGATCACATTAAGTGAATGTTTGATCCTGTAAGATTATATAGTAATTTGAAGTAGTTTGTTATGTTTAATTTAGGATTTCTCTCATATTGGGTCTGCTCATAACCGCAGTGCCAGAGGTTTTGGTGCTGGGGGTGCTAGTTATTCTACCCCATCCCAGCAGCAGTCACAGCCACCCCCCTTCGTTGCTGCCCCACAGGCGCCCCAGGGTGGTTATGAGGAGGCAGTGCCAGCTGCTCAGTTGGCTGACCAGGGCAATGGGAATGGACCCGCTGTCGTCCATGCACAATTTAACTCTCCAATGGGACTCTATTCAGCTGATAACATCGCAGATACGTACACTGCACAAACCTCCCTAGTAAGGGCTGACATGGCAAGGTATGTACTGAAATTGATATGACGTAAAGAAAATTACCAGGAATTGATTTTCACAATACAGTATATATTTTATAAAAAATAAGGAATTTGCCATCATGGTCAGTTATGTTTGCATAGTCAAAGGGTGAGGACAGGATGTATACAAAAACAAAGATTACAAAAAATTGGAATTATTTTTATTTTATTTGCATGTTCTTTTTTATGAGACTAAATCAATATTTAGTATGCTTTGTCTTGTTAATTTGGTGGTGGTAGACTGGAGTCTAGATTAGACAAAAAGGTAAAAAAATTGTACTGTTAACAATATATGACAGTTGCATATAATATAATTGTATATACAGGATAATTTTAATTGTCTATTGAATATTTCATCCAAGCATCAACCTGAATTTGCTCATTTGATTTGAGGGAAGATGTCCAATTATCAACAGTTGTGGAATAACGAAGTTCCTTAAGGGGAGGGGGGGGGGGGGTCAAACCATTACGAAAGTAAATTCTTTTTTCCAGGACTGTTGATAATTGGACACCTTCCCTTATCATAATACAAAGATAGACCAAATTTAGTGCAAAAAAGGGTGAATATTTGCCAGTTTGTTCACCAAGGAATACACGTTCGTACAAAGGGATATACGTACTGGTACACAAAGGGTGAAATGTTCACTAATTTGGTTTAAAAGGGATCAGATCAAAGTGTCAAACTCTCCTGAAGGACGATATTACAGTAAGTCACTATGGGGACATTGATATTTTGAGATGATCCCTCATGATCTTAATAAGGTATTGATTTCAATAATTCCTTATTTTATGAATAGAAAGAAAATACTAGAAGGGTAAGGTGCTGTAACACTGTGAATGTTGATGCATATTGGCATATCACTATGTGGCACTCAGGAACCCTTTACTGGGGGTGGGCCTATCAAGGAACCTATAAATTCTTAAATCTGAATTTTTAGACCCATATTTTTACATCCAATTTTTGTGAAGTTGATGACTTACCACGTACTATCCTTCCAAAAATATGAGGTTTTTCGGATTTCATACTCAATCTGTATCTTGATAGACCTACCCATGCTGTATAAAGTCTCAGGGAAAACTGCAAAATATAAATCTGCTTTACATACTGTATAGTAGGTATGTCTGCTATTTCTACAAACAAACAAGCAAAGAAACAGGTGCACTCTTTTCTCATTACTTAAGAATTTTTATTGGTTCAACAATAGTAACATTCCCATTGTCCAGGTGCATGATTAAATGTTGCATTTGTTTTTTCACTAAAATCTACATGAACATGAATTTATTCAACTGAAATAGCAGATTGTAGCAGTTCTTCCTTAAGACAAGAACACCATTCCGCACATTTACATAACAGCAGTGCAGACCATTGTAGTGAATTAGGGATTAAATACAGTAAAATCTGTTTGGAACACATTTTCGAAGGAGAAATATATAAAACATTTTTTCAAATGGAGCCAAGTCTTATTGACATGTGTGTTAGCAAAACCTCTGTATAAGGAACATATGTCTTCAAAGAAATCAGGCTAACATGGAAACTATTCCATATACATAGGTTTGACTGCAGATTAGCAATTAGTTCTGTTTGCGCAGTGTTTGGCCTGTCGGAGTAAAATAGGGTTATCTTAACCTATTTAATGGCAAAACTAAAATTACAATGAAATAATTGCAGAACAGATATACTGTATACAGTATTTGGTTGATCATGCAAAACATCATAAGGCAAAAACTAGTGTAATTATACACCAGATATTTCTTGCTAAGCTTCAAACCATTATGAGTCCCACACACATTCACAAGAAAATAATGGGGGGGGGGAGTCACTTTAGAGACTCGATCATTGGTGTCTGCACTGCAGTTTGTAACCTCGCCTAGAAACACTATATTACATCACTTTTGATTCTTTTTCAGCATTTTTGTTTTGTTATTTAGATTTTCAGTTTGTTATGGTTATGCCCATTGGGTGCCTTCAACTAACTGAAATGTCTCAATTATTTACAGACCACACTTTTCTTTGATGATTTTAAAGTTTATTTTAGCTTAGCTTTATA
This sequence comes from Owenia fusiformis, assembly GCA_903813345.2. Classification (NCBI taxonomy): domain Eukaryota; kingdom Metazoa; phylum Annelida; class Polychaeta; order Sabellida; family Oweniidae; genus Owenia; species Owenia fusiformis. The sequence goes on along the minus strand of CAIIXF020000009.1, from coordinate 12,935,953 downwards.
TATTGTTCTGTTGAGCGTGCATGATTAAAAGTATACAAAAATGTGTAATAAAGAATAGTATGAATAAATAGACTTTGCTTTGAATTTGCTTACATTTTCAGAATCGCATGGGGATGAAGGCTTATATGAGGGACATTCCAGAAGTTTTTATTTCCATAATTGAATTCCTAAAACTTATGGAACAGTCCCCTTATTGTATATGTTGTGTTTGCATGAGGTTTGCTGTGAGCTGTTGAAAGTAAAAAAGGCACATTGTTAATTTTGAATATTTGTATTGTTGTATATTTTTATGTTTATTATTTAACTTTTACTAATATATTATTTGTATTTAGATGTAGCTGTAGAGAGATATATAATTTATAATAATTCCTAAAGCGTAGTGATTAAAAGGAATAACTATCTAATGTATGATCTATTTGTGAGACGCTATATTAATCTTGGAGTTCAATATTGTTTGACAGTTTGAGCTTAGAGGAAAATGGCAAACAGAAAAATTATAGAAGTTCCCCAACAGCGCAATTGATCCTACAAGAAGAGGCCCCTCCAACTGATAGCGCCCGCTATAAGGAACAAGATCCTGCCAAAGATTATGTTGAATATAAAGGTTTTCAAAATCCAAAAGTTCAATCTCGTTCATTCAGAGCCTTAGAAGAGGCTCTTGATAGAGCTGAATCACCCAATGACAGTCCAGGTATTCATTCACTGCATTTTCATGTTACGTACAATTATCTGCCATTCTTCATCAAATCTCTGATGCCAGGAGATAATTGTGATCTATTAGACATCCTCCTGCTCTGTGGGTTTCAAACTTTATACTGTATCTTGATAGATCCCTCCCCCTAAAGCACCACAAGGCATCAGAGATTTTATGATGAATTAACGATGAAACAGAATTCAATATAAATTGCAGAATTGAAAATATTAACTCTATTTTCCAGTCAAGACAGTCCTTCCCAACCAGGTAGTACATAAGAGTCAATGGTGATCTTAAACAATCAACATTTCATCGAGACAACCATGTTCAAAATGAAGTCATTGCTTCTCCAAATGCAATGATTCTCTCTCAAAATGCACTGATTCTCTCTTAAAAATGCACCCATTCCTTTTCCAAATGCATTGATTCTCTCTCAAAAGTGCTTTGATTCCGTTTCTTTGTTCCTTTCTAGAATCCATTTTAAGAACAATGGTTTCTTCGTTGAGAATGTCTGAGAATGACAAATAATATATTACATGGTGTCTACAAATGCTGGTTGTTGCACAAGGTCCTCCATATATTATTTATAAGCTGACTAGATGTGTTTTGGCAGTTGGATTGGAATGCTTGTTTTAGTGTATATTTATTTTATCATTTAAACTACTGTACTGAAAAAATAAGATTGCATGACAAGTTGAAGAAATTTAAAGCAATTTGAATTTAAAAATTAATTAATATTTAGATTTGAATTTGAAAATCAAACCTTGTGTGAGTTTTCCTTTTGATAAGTACATGTAATTTACCCGGTGGAGAATATTACCTGCACGCTTTAACACTTACAGTAGCTTTGTTCTGTAAATAGTCAAGTAATCTTTGGATGTGTTTTATTTACTAAAGCATGTCTACAATGAATTATTTACAGAACATTTATATCAGTGTTGTAAATTGTAGCTTTTTCATCCATAATTAAATTGGTCCCACCCTGTACTTTTAGCAATAAGAAATAGCATCATCCCCTTGGTTCACTGTGCCATCTATATTTATGAGTGCAGTGTATTTTAGTACAAGCTATATCGTTAATGTCACAATAAGAAGGAATGTTCATCTATCAAAATACATGTACATTTGTCCATTATTTACATTTTACATGAAAGGTCAATCTGAGGTGTTAAATCTTTGCCATGAAAAGGTATTTACTGGTACACATATTATATAAATCCATTGTTTACAGTATACTGTATTACATGTATTCAAGTCCCAACATTTTTTTAAGTTGGTTCAAAGGTGGGTGTACGTCTATCTCAAAATGTCAAGTATCTTGTAAGATATCTTTGATCTAACGCTTGTGAAATCACTGGGAGATTGAGTTGTTAACCCAGTATGTATTCACATTATAGCCTATCAAGCCCCCTCTGGTGCGGCATACCAGCCCCAAGCTCAGGCCTCACCTGCAGCCCCCATGGGTGGTGGCTTCAAATCTGTCTCAGCCCCTATAACAAAACCTCCCGGTGAGAGAACTCAGCAGTCCCTGATGAAGTGTGCAGGATGTGGTGGCCTTTGTGTGTGAGTAGTCATCCATATTACCCTGAACCAAGAGGCGAGTGGTAACTACAATACTCTGCTGTAGATGGTGCTCTCATGTACTGTAGTTACAATATGAAACTTGAAAAGGGTCATTTTGCTTGTTTCTGTTACAAAACAAAGCCAGACTGCAATATTTGAAAACTTTCACAATTTGCTCTTATGTCATAAAACTTGCTTATATATTGTATAATGATCATATGTAAAACATAATATACATGCTTTCATCAAGCTACATGTACTCATCCTCCTAATCAGGTGTCCAGAATCCGTACCTCCTTCTTCCCCCTGCTATAACCAATTTGGAAACGCCTGATTTAACTGAATCACGTGATCTAATTATGCGCAATGACTTATACATGATTTCTGTAGCAGTGTTGCGACAGCCAATCAGATTGTGAGTTCTTAATCGGGAAAATGGTAACTGCTTATCGCAGGGGGTAAAAAGAAAGAATGTATTCTAGATTTTGAAGCCCTGTGATCGGAGGATGCTAGCTAATGTGTAGTCATGGATTCTTTGTCTATTATACAGGGTACTCACAAAGCCTTTAACTCTTTCGCGCGGTATTTAATTATTTTTAAAAGCTACTGAGCGGTAATTAATTTACTAAAAATTAGGATTTTCATGCCTGCCAATTTGAAAGTGCCATAAAGCCTTAACCAACAGAGATAACACCACCAAATTTTTACTCATTATTAGAAACATATGTATAAATCATTTGTTAATGTATGAACTCATCACAATTAGAGGCACTGATGATAAAAAATCCTCAATGCCATATACATGTATTGCAAAAAAAAACATAAGACCCCTACTAAATATTACCTTGGTGTACCCCAGCAGCTTCCCTGGCCTGCCCCTCAGGCACAGAGTTGTCATGTCCATCATCGTACTAAGTTTCATTTTCTGAGGCTTCAAATACTAGGCTTCACTACCCGATTCATTGAATATAGCAGCGATTTGATCATCATTTCCCGTCTAAATCTAGCCCTTTTTTAAATACGACAATGTCTAATCACTTCCAGATTCGTATTTGTTACAAAATAAATCAATAAGTGACCAAAATAATTTTTTTCAGAAACTTTGCATCGCCAAATTAATTTTAAATCACTTCCTGTCAATGTGAGTACCGAACATTGGCACTGCAATACAAGGGTGACATCTTTTCAAGTCTGCTAAAACGTTCCTATAGCTTGTCGACCTCAAGTCGACATACGCCATAGAGCGTATTGGCGATAAAACTCGCCTGACCGCGTAAATGAGTTAAAGGTACAATATAAAGTCCTTATACAGAGACTTTATGGACGCCTTTTACTGTTTGGGTCTTGAGGTACACTGTAGAGGGCAGAGACGACTGAATAGTTCAAGAAAATATAATACAGGGCGACAAAAATGTAAAATGGTTCTTTTTGTCACCACATGTATGAGGTACGAGGTTATTGACAAAGTTAGAAGGTTGCTTTTTGTCATCTTAGGTAATAGCTGATATATATACTATTTTTTGTATTGTTTGTATTACAGAGGTGTGCTTGTAAAGATCAAAGGCAACCCTTACCACCCAGAGTGTTTCAAGTGTGCTGCCTGCAGTGTGAATCTCAAACAAAAAGGTGATCTGATATATGAACATTTATTTATAGTATACAGATGATTCAAGAAATGGATATCTTGTTATGGCAAAATTATTAATTTTCAGCATGTAAAAATAAAAAATCGAACTTGACAATTATTTTATCTAATTCGCGTGTTTGCCTTGCAGGTTATTTTGTCATTGACGAAAAGCTTTACTGTGACATCCATGCCAAGCAAAGAGCTCAGCCCCCAGCCCCAGGGATGAAGGCACAGGCTGTCTATAGATAGACCTTATTAAATACACCCCCAAGTTGACTGAAAAGGTATCACTTATAATTACTCTAACAGCTCTACATCATATACATGTATTTCAATTTTGTTCATATATTGTGCCCTAACCATGATACTCTTTCAAATGTGAACTTTAAAATCCTAAACTGGCAGCACATAAATGTTCTACTGGATGTAAGATAATTTAGAATTCATAGGTTTTAGGCCTATATAAAGTGGTATAGGTTCTAGGCCTATACAAATTGGTTTGTTGATTTATATCTTGTCATCCTATCACTCTAAGTTTTTGGTAATTTTCTTTTATTTTGTCCTCTTAATATAATTGTTTTGTTTATTTTCAGGTATGTCAAACTGCCATGTAGAAGACAATGTGATATTAATCAACTTAGCAATACATTAATATATGCAATGTATATAATGGACAACTACATCTGATAAGAGAACATTTATGGACTCATCCTTAGGACAATAAGACCTGCATGTATTCAACACCATTTTGGCACAATGACGGAAGATACGCCAAAGTGTAAAAGGTGCTGGCCTCTACTATTTTATATACGAGCGTAGATTCATAATTATCATCATGATACACCCTCGTAAAGGACATGCAGAAGTTGAAGTTGGAAAGATAGACTGATTCAGAATGATATGACGGTGTATGGTGCTTTATAAATATGCAAAGGTTGTGTATCCCCTATATGCAGGCCTACATAAACCATTCTAGAAGGAACGAAGTCAGAGATATTACTCAGAGCAATATGTTGGATGGCCTTTAAATATCTTGACACGCCCCATCTACTTTACCTTCTTCTTTGGTAAGTGAGGTGTGTAGAGGGGTTGCTCACAAAGGCTTGAGGAAATACTTTTTTCATAAATGCTCTGAGGAATTTCTTCAGGAGTGCTATAAGAGGTGCTCCAAGTGGTGCCTCAAAGGGGATCTTTGAGAGCGTCTCTAAGGCACCCTTAATGTGCCCAAATAAACTAGGACCATCATGATATATATTTACCAAAAATGCTAAAAACTATTTTTGCTTCGTAGATTTTAAATTTGAGATTACCATTTTTACACTCCTTTAGGAGTCTAAATGGAGTGAGGAATCTTAGTGCCTAAGCAATTATTAATCCATGTTAAAAATATAAAAGTTACATAATATTATTATATACATTTACTTTTGTGATCTGAATACTATTCAATCATAAAGTTTTAGTGCAATTATATGTGCTTTACTAATACAAAGTTATATTTATAGCTAGTGAGGTATTTTGTAATTTACACAGCGTCAACAATGAAAAAATATGAAACTTCTTCAAAACCTGCTCATTGTTTTTAATGAGTAAGTATTTGCTATTGTGTTAGTTTTATATTGCAGTACAATGCTTTGAGAGACATCAGGGAGGTTGAACTGTGAAGACCAAAATTAAACAAAAAACTGAAATGTAACCTATGTATACTGGAATACATTTGTACTTGGTGGGGCAAAAAACATCCAAATTTTTAATTTGCTCCAACTTATTTAATAAGCCATGGATTTCAAAAAATAGTACTTTTTTCTAGAGATGCATCATTCAGACACTAGAAACTGGATATTTTGGCCCACCCTGTATATTATGTTAACAAAGAATTAATACTGTGATTTTAAAATGTTAAAGTGCAATAGTTATAAAGCTAAAATTTTTTGATTGTTTTCAGCTGTGCAAATATGAATTTTGTTTCATGTTCTCTTATAATGTGATACTTCTAAAACAGAAATGTTTAATTGGAGTTGCATGTTCTTTACATGAAGATTGTTGACTCTTGTTGAGGTTTTAAGATCTTTGTTTATGTTATGTACAGAAACATGTTTTGAAGATGTACTGTTTGTATTTTGTAAACTAGTCTTGCTTCAAGCCCCTGTGATCCCTCCCTGAGTGCCTACACACGCAGATGTGAATAAGATATATTGAGGGGGGCCAGCAAATTTCAATGGGGGTATGATTATTTGCGTTTGCATTACAGCAAGTGAAGCGAGGTCCTAAAAGGGGGTACGGGGAAATATTTAAAAATTTACTTTGTGTCTGGTGCAAACTATGATTTGTTTATTGTTTTCAATACATTTTACATAATTGCTTTTTTCCATCACACCCATCAGCTAGTGGCTACACTCATGGGGGGGGGTCCAGAGACTTGGTGCAAGACTTTAATAAACATGACATTTTGGATACAGTGAAGATGATATACTGTACACTACAATGTATTTTGTTTTGCATATTATTGATATGTCAATAGGATTGTTAGAATTACACAAATTAGTGCTTATATGATTTGGGCAATACTTTTCATGGTGCCAACATGAGTGGTGCCATAACTAAGTGTTGGGAGTCTGATGGATTAGGTCGGCGTCTGTAACAAATGGCAGGTAGTGACATTTTGCATGTCAACGCCTTGTTTTATTATTACTAATATTATGAAGGATATATGGTAATTCAGCTTTTATAGAAAACGCAGGCATAGTTTTACACATTGTCTTCAATCTCACCAAGTTTTTCAGATCAACTTATTAAAAGGTCAAGGCCAGGGATTATGGATCATTTTAAAGTTGATAAATTGAAATGAACTTCATAAAGGTTATAGTCATGTAGGTTAGATCATGAATTTTCAATAAAGTTATACAAGTAGTTGTATACTACATTTCTAAAATAATATGTGTCTTTGTTTTAGATATTATTTTTCACACAGTATCATGCTCATATCAAGGGTCCAGATTAAAATAGATGAACTTTATTGAAAAGCAAGGGTGAAACGAGCCTAAATGAGTACTCTTAGGGGGTAATGTAATAAGACCAAAGATCTCAGATCCAGGAATACCTTATAAAATGTTAAAAGTGCCCTAGTGTATTAATTAAGTTGTTTTATGTTAGTGCATAGAAAGGTTATTATGTAACTAAATAATGTACTACCTAGACATGAATAAGGATGGAAATTATGGACGAATGATTGACATAACAGAATACGAAATTCTAGTTTAATACATTTTACTACTGGAATCCATGGCTCAGTTCAGTGTACCAAGGCCAGGAAGGTGAAGGCAAAATGGTGAAGTGCGAAACCTCACAACAATGGCCAAACTAAGGAACATCTACGAAAACACTTTCTAGTTTCCTTCAAAATTTACCTTTATTAAGCCAAAGTTCATACAAAGTTAAATGCTATAAAGAGAAAACACATTGCTCTTGAACATACAGGAAACTTTGAAATACATGTATATTTAGGCATTTATGTACTATCTATATAAGGATATAGAATGTGAGGAAGTAGTAAGCACTGATATATAATTTAAGAGCCATATAAACATACAATAACTGAAAAATATCTAATCTTTACCAACTATTGATCAAATTACATTATAGGTAAGTAAAGTTTTGTTATATATGAAGAAAGCTCCGGAATTTCAATGTTCAGAGTTGTAATCAATTGATATCTGGAAATATATATTTTAAATAGTACTGTTGTTCTTATACAAAACACGTTTTTAATAAGATTTACAGGGATTTGCTATTTTGATTTAGGAAAATATGGATATGTTTTCTTTTAGTTGAGCCATGGGGGTTAGTAAGCCATAGCTGAAAATTAGTCATGTGCAAGAAAGCTAAAGGAATAAACCAAGAGATTGTCTGGTTTTTAGTGCGTAAATAATTATGACTCCTGGGGAACATTTTGTGTTATAATTTAATAACACGCTGGAGCAAAGCTGTAGTCATGGCGTGCAAAAAGGAGTGGTATCGATATGGAGAACACACGTTTCTCTTAAACCAGTCATAAAAAATCTAAAAATTTAACACATCCTCAATTTAATGGTCATCTTTTGAATGGTAACAATATAATTTGAAAAAGTACTTTCATCTATATTGTTTTAGAAAACACATCAAACACTTGTTTTGTTCTTGGTATCATGTTTCCAGAGTGAAATGAAACATCTTCGGAACCTCATTGAAACAAAACGACATAAACACAACATGTTATTGTAATTGTACAAAGGAAATTTGGAGCACGTAAGTTATCGCAAACAATTTCAAACGATTCTAATTAATAATTTGAATTGTGAATATTTTCTGATCATGAACATGAGTGTATCTTTTAGATCCATTCATTATCTTCAAGAAAAGTATATATAATGATAATTTAGATAATCAGACCTAAGCTTCAAGAAAAGTATATATAATGATAATTTAGATAATCAGACCTAAGTGATATTGAAGGGGCAATGGACCAATCAACATACAAAAATGTTGACCTAATTTTCACCAAAAATGCAACCTTTTATTATATTGTTGATTGCATATTTAGAATGTGCTTTGAGCTATGTTCTATTTCCCAAAAGGAAAAGTTGATTGCTCCAGGGACTTTTAAGATACTGAATTTGGATGACGACCAAAATGAACTGAAACCAATGGATAGCATGATATTTTTCAATGGAGAAATAACATGGGGAACACCTATCTTAAAGCAATTAAGTTTTTCTTTCAAGAACTATTTGATACATCAAAATAAAGAATAGTAATTTTGCATTAAACATTGTAAAAATGGGGTCAACATCTTTGAAAACGTGTGTTGATGGGCTGATTGCTAGTTAAATATCTCCGAGTTTGTTTGACTTTATTATTACTGTATATAATTTTCTTTGAGATATTGAATTGATCTAAAAGATAAATCTGTCTTCATTGTCAGAAAATAGTCATAATCCAAGATATAACCTTCTGAAATTGTTTGCGATAACCTATGTGCTCCTTTTGGTTGATTTAAAAAAAGTATCTTGTTAATGAAATAAAAGGTTTATCTTGATTTTTATCTATTTTGGGGGGATTTTTGAATACTTCTTTAAAATCAACCAAAAATTCCTTTGCATTACTATAATATTGAGAGGTCTAAAAACATGTTGTATATGCAATTTTGTTCCAACAAGGTTCGGAAAAACATTTAATTTCATTCTCAAAAATTGGTAGAAAGGAGCAAAAACAATTGCACTAAAAATAATATTAACAAAAACAGTTATATAAAATATTTCTAAATAATTTTCGCATTAAATTTTTGTCAATCAGTCAACATTACATAAAATACCGTGTTTTTTACAGAATGTTTTCAATGATTGGTTTAAGAGAAAAATATTGTTGAATTCAGTTCTCCATATCGATACCACTCCTTTACAATATTTTGGTATCGATGGCCAAAAAGTAAAGTATTTTTTCGCTATACGCAACCCAACGATAATGGATCTTAACGGATTCAGCAGCGTGACCGATGTGGTGCTTCCTATCTACATTTTCATGTCAAATTTCAACCTATGACATCTTAAAATGTTTGGAAGCTCCTCGAATTTTTATAGATTTTTGGACAAAGTTAAACTCGTTAAGTTAAATGTTTTCGCGAATAGGCCCACTGGGGGTTTATTTTGCACAAGGTATATAATATGCATTTTTGTTTTAGTTCATAATGGAAAAGTATGCGGCATCTGGAAATACGAAGGTAAGTTGGTCGCTTAAGGCTTGATAACTAATACGTACCTTGTATTGAACTATGTCACGGTGTATGTGGCGAATTTCAGTGTTTTCAAGGTATCGTCCATAATTTGTATTTTAAGGAAAATCCGGCTGAAGTAGGAAATTGTGTAGATTTTAGTGCTTACTTTTGTCAGGAGAATTTATTGTATCTGTGTTACACGTCAATTGCATTGTTTATGATACTAAATGTGAAATAACATCATCGAGGTACTTCACCTAATAAAGACATCTAAATATCAGGAATTTATTGATTAATTTTGAAACATGTACATCATATATACTGAGACCAATTCAATGTTTTACTTTTTAAAAAGTCTAAGAAATCAAACACAGATCGTTTACAGGGTTAAGTATGTCATGATAGAGGATAACAAGGGGCAATATTATAATGAGCCTAAATATGCAATCAATATTTGGTAGTGCGATACGACTTCAAACACAATTCAAACATAGCAAGACCATGGTTTACTGAAACAAGGGACATTGGTTCTCTAAAATACAATGGTCTTGACTTTGAAATAAATTTCTGAATCGCAAATGTACATCTCAAAATGATAAAATAAACTTGGTGGCCCGTCTTGCCCCACGACCCTTTTTACCCCGCTGTCCCCTACCATTCGCTGGTTGTGACTGTGCATACTTGGTATGTCTCTATGTTTTTGTTTCATAGACTGCCTATCGACTTCTAATGCGAACGCCATTTGATCACGTATATTATTTAGTGGCAGAAGATGCAAGCACAATTCGGCTTCGTGAGTCGAGCAAAATAGTCCCTGTTATCGGTGATGGATCTGGATGGTCGTTCGAGAGTGAAGATGGCACAGCGGGTTTCAGAATTCGAAATATACGCTTCGACTTGTATTTGGACACCGAACTGAGACCGGTCAACCCTCAAAGGAGACGTATATTTTTATCAAAAAAGATGGAATGTCGCACCAGCCAGATATGGGCATGGGAACCCGGCCGTGACAAGGCCCGACTCGAAAACCAGTCGCTGCCACCAGGTCACGGTGTTCTCGAAGGAGAAAGAATCAGTGGAGCGCATCTGAAAATTGGGAAACCAATAAAAGGTGTTTATGTTACAAAAAAGCCGAAAATCGACATGATGAAATTTTATCAGAAATGGACCAAGGACGAATTTAAGTATTCTCCAGATGATCTTGAGAAGGGCGAGGTGCCTTCTGAGGATCATATATACGAATCTATTATTGTTAACTGATTTGCTGGTGACATCATTAAAAGACAGTGAAGCTATAAGAGTAGTACGTTCGAATTTCGACGACCAAATCAAGATCATATAGTAGCAAAATTCGTTCGATATCGATAAACCTCCAACACAAGGAAAAATCTGGATTCGCTGAGGATGATACTAGCTCAAATTAAATTTTTGACAGCGGTGATACTAACCCAAACGGGAATAATGCTAACTGTTTGGGAAGAATACCTTGTAAACTGAGCTCCATTGAGATATATCTCATTTCACGAAATAAAATTATAAGAATAATTATGTGTATATCGGAGGATACCAAATATTTGACAGATGTTTTCAATGACTGTCGATTTAATCGACAATGGTATCGGAGTATAAATATTTTTGACAAATAATATTACAACTTTAAAATCGTAATGGATGAATGAGATGCAGTATCGTTTTGCTGGTTTAATCGCCAATGATATTGGAGGATACATATTTTTGACAAATAATATTACAACTTTAAAAGCGTTATTTGATAAATTGGTTAAATTCGCGTCTATTATTTTTCATTAAGTTTGCGTGAGCTGTAAATAGTTTTAGTTGTGTTGAAAATGTGTTGACTTTTTAAAAATCATTATAAATATATTTTTTGTAAAATAATAAGGGTATAAAAATAAATAAAGTTGAGTATATTAATTGTTTTATTGACTGTTCCATTATGCTCATGAGACATATCAATTGCTCTTGCTGATATCATATCATATCCATTCCATTCGTGTTCAAAACTTTACCACTTTTGAACATTAACTCTAAAACCAATGTATATTGTAATATTTGATCATTCAATGTTTAGATTTATGTATTTCGTTCCCGAGGATTACACATGTAAATAGATGTCGCACGGTTGGGATTTAAAAAGGCAGTGTGTTGTGTTTCTTATCTCATCTGAAACTACAAGCGTGCGAGCGTGCCTGGCACAAGGAAATATTGTCATAGGTTAAGCAAGAAAGATGCTGAAGCAAACATACTGCCAAGATCTGAGATTAGGAATGTCACAAGGGGTCGTTTCGCTCCTCAAGTACGATGTTGAAGATATTTAATTGCATAATATTCATTGGCTCCTTGAATATTATTATGGAGTATAATTTGAAACACGAATTTTTGAATCATGAATATACTGAATCATTGGTGTAACAAAAAACGAAACATTTTCCTTATTTTGAATCAAGAAAAATCTGTTGTTGCTAATCGATTTCAATGCCATCTATTATTCTCCAAAGAAATGACAGCATTGCGCGTGCACAATTATGATCAGCGTTTTCAACAATGTTGATATCCAGGTGAAGTATGCTATATGTTATTCAAATGTTATAGTCTAGACAATACAACGTAAAACATAGTTGCGAATACTCTGACCACACTGACAGCTTTAAAGTTTTCAATTGTACCACAAAGAAAACCTTATATATGAGGACCCCTGGCGGATCCCGTTGCTAAAAATTTGGAAAATTTAAGGCCCGTTTAGATGATTTGGCCTAAATAGGCATTGCCCAAAAAGGCCCACTAACTGAAACCCTTCAATTTTTTTTAGCCCAGAATCATTTTGGACACACATTATTTCCGGGCCCACCCAAGAGGGGTGGGGGGGGGCATGGGCGTTTCGTTCAGTGGATGAGCTGCGCGCGCACGCATAAATGTGATTATCCAATATAATTAGGGGAGGGCTATTTGAAATAGTTTTTGGTCTCAGGCGCGACCCAGGGCTGTTGTCTTAAGGACATTTCGTTGAAAATTAGCCATTCGGCTGATAATTGGTAAGAGTTTGTGATCTTATAATGTATAACTGTTACTCAGACACATATTTTGACACGATTCTGGTGGAAATAAGCTTTGAACCGAGAGATATTCACGATTGATATGCACATTTTTGATTGTGCCATTGCTTTTCCATTGCACAATCCATGTATTGATAGAAGAAACATTAATAATGCAGATTGGTTTACCTTCAATACATGGCAGACACTACATATCGGTCTATTTAATACCAGTTTGTGCCTTAAATAGTTTTATATTTCCATCCACGGCCTGGAGCCTGGGTGTGTTTGTCTCTTATGTGTATGCTTGTGCATGGACTTCTAATCACTAGCAGAATTTAACATGTTGCAAACTCGACATTATAACTCATGCTGTAACATTTTGACTTCGCTGGAAAACAATAGGAATTATTTTTCTTGCCAACACAATCAAAATTTCAGAATGATCAATCAGGCAATGGTCCAAATCAAGTTATAACATTATATAATATTCAGCAAGAAGTCCGGTAGAAATACAGAATATTTTAACATCAAAGCTGAAAGTTAAAAGCTAATCTGTCAATTTTCTGTCTGCAAAAGAGCGTTTACATTTGACACAATAACAGACTGAGGCTTTGAAATCTAGGATTCCCCAGGAAAATATGACGTCATACTAATTAGCATAAGGATTTCCCTATTGGTCTGGGTCGAGCCTTGTTCGAAAACACAATCCATAAATACATGCTAATTTCTAAGGAGATAGGAAGTGTATAACGTGTTTATCGATTTTGTTTAAAGTCCCGGTCTAAAGTTTGAAAATATTTTTTTATCATTCATTTACTATTTGTCAGGACTTAAAAAGTGATTTTAGAGATTTTTGAACAAAAAAAAAATTTTGAAAAAAAAGTTGTGAGCATTTTATTTCTCTAATATTCAAATTTCCCGCCATTTTTCAAAAAAAGTTGAAATTTCTTAATCATAAAATATTTCTTAATGCATTTAAAAAAAGATTATCTTTTTTAACACCAATGCAAAGATTGAACAAAAGACACACTATTTCAATAATAAAATGTCATGTTTAATGGGCCACTTCAATGTTTTAGCTTATCAAAAAAATTTTGTAACATTAGTGATGTCACTAAGGTAACAAAAACTTTTTGAAAAAAATTGAATTTTCTTTTTCGATGTCGATCTTTTCTAAATATGCTAGACTTTCATAAAAAACCAATGACGTTGATTGTCTAACCAGGTTAAAAGGAAGAATAAATTATGTTTTAGATATCATTGTACCATTGGTTTCTATGAGAACTAAAATTTTGAAATGCATTTTTCTCAGAGCCATTTTCATGCACTGATAAGTTCATTTCTCGCTTGTTTATCAACCGATTTTCTTAATTTTTTCGGCAAAAAAACATGGGAGGCATTGGTATGAATTGTGGCTTATTAGAAGATATGAGTGACCTCTAAAAGTTGGTTTTAAATAAATTCACAAATTTTGGAACAAAAAGTCTATCAAAAACCACTTTTTGAAATTAAAAAAAAAAGTTTCACATATCACACTTTGATAACATTGGGTAAGACTACAATATAAGCCAAAGTGGTTTAAACTTTACATGGGGCCTTTAAAGATTTAATCAATTATCAAATTGTTTAAGTGGATAAAGTGGTCACACTTGCTTCAATTCATAGCGAAATCGACGGATAGAAACTGACCGAATTCCCGATATCCTACCCCGTATTACTGTAGGCTATAAGCACAGTGACCTACAGAGGGCGCTATCACAAACAAGTACACGAACCGATAAATTCCCGGGTATTGTAACGCCCTTGATTAGACACGTCGTACTATTATATAGGTATCTCGGGTCAGGTATCAGGAGCCCGGATTTATCCATAACTAGAGATCGTCTTTCTAGTTAAACGGATTTGTTACAAATATAATTAGTTTTTCTCAGTCAGTACTGTATGAATAAGCGTCATGTTGTTGATTAATTACTAAAAGGTCCAGTGTCATCGTGAGTTGAGGATACAGAAGATAAGAAATAGGAGAACTCATAGAGTTCCAGGCGACCATTAATTAACAGACACTGTATGACCCACGAGAATAAGCGTAATCATAATTTTAAATCAAAGATAAGGTAAAAGGAGTTGAATCACAAAGCACAAAAATGAAATAACAGCACTATGGTGGTATGCAAATATAAGGAATCGAACGTTTTTCGGAGGTTTAGACAACTTATGGGCTGATGAGAATGAAATGCGTGCACATGGCAAGGGGGAGGGGCAAATCTTAACTTCTACCAACGACCAAGATTTGCCAATCACCAATAGACAGCTAGAAGAATTTCAGAAAAGCTAACAAATTGCATTTGTTCCGTCAACCGTGTTATTAACAGCATATAATCACGTTCAAATCTCTACGTGCCTTTTTGTCTTTATATTACTCGCGCACTTATGTTAAATTAAGTGGATCATACATATCTTTCCATTTTTTCGTGTTATTACATTTATATCTAGGGGCTTTGCAAATCACGATATTTCCCCCGTGGCCGCACACATTATCAAGACGGTCCTCCCAATCAGCTCCCATTGGAGCATTGTGGCTTAATATTTTCAGGAAATTTCCCACAAGATTTCTGCGGTCCATTGATATGATGCCAAGCCGTGCCCGCTTGCAAATGTCGCAGTATCATTTAATAATACTAATAATTGGTGGATGGACTCTCATAGTGTTTCACTTATGGGGTTCTACTATTAGACACATATGTGCCTTACATATGGCGCTTACGTTTTCTAATAATACAAAACAAGCTTGGGTAGGTAAGCAGTTTGAAAATATTAGGCACGCAGTTTGGGAAATACATGTGAATATAGGCGCGCAGTTTGACAAGAAAAATGTTTAAATCACGTTTATGGCGTATTATCGTTTTGAACACAAACTATGCTGCTTTAATCAGATGGAGTGATCCTATATATCCTAGCATACACAGACACAATGGCTGAATAAACGGCAAATGACGATAAAAAGACATAGATATAACTTTACACTGTGAATTTTGAACACAGAAGCTTAAGACCCTTATATTGAGATAACTAGGTTTACATCGGGAACAACATTGAGTACTATGAGTAAATTAAGTTCATCTTCACAGAATGGTACTGTCTTTAGAACGAGACTAACCTTGTATTTTTCGTATTCTGGCTCTTTTTGGGAGTCGTGTCCTCCCCGTCTTCGATTTTGAAATATG
The DNA here is from genome assembly GCA_903813345.2 of Owenia fusiformis. Taxonomy (NCBI): domain Eukaryota; kingdom Metazoa; phylum Annelida; class Polychaeta; order Sabellida; family Oweniidae; genus Owenia; species Owenia fusiformis. The sequence continues at coordinate 12,920,046 of CAIIXF020000009.1, read as the reverse complement.
CGCGCAGTTTGTCAGAGTTTCAAACTGCGTGCCTAGTAGGCACGCTGCTTGACATGGGCATCGTGCAACTGTGAAGACCAAAATTATACAAAAAACTGAAATGTACCTAATGTATACTGGAATACATTTGTACTTGGTGGGCAAAAAAACATCCAAATTTTTGATTTGCTCCGACTTATTTAATAAGTCATGGATTTCAGAAAATAGTACTATTTTCTAGAGATGCATCATTCAGTCACTAGAAACTTGATTTCACAAATTAGTGCTTATATGATTTGGGCAATACTTTTTATGGTACCAACATGAGTGGTGCCATAACTAAGTGTTGGGAGTCTGAAGGTTTAGGTCGGCGTCTGTAACAAATAGCAGGTAGTGACATTTTGCATGTCAACGCCTTGTTTTATTATTACTAATATTATGAAGGATATATGGTAATTCAGCTTTTATAGAATACGCAGGCATAGTTTTACACATTGTCTTCAATCTCACCAAGTTTTTCAGATCAACTTATTAAAAGGTCAAGGCCAGGGATTATGGATCATTTTAAAGTTGATAAATTGAAATGAACTTCATAAAGGTTATAGTCATGTAGGTTAGATCATGAATTTTCAATAAAGTTATACAAGTAGTTGTATACTACATTTCTAAATAATATGTGTCTTTGTTTTAAATATTATTATTCACACGCTATCAGGCTCATATCAAGGGTCCAAATTAAAATAGATGAACTTTATTGAAAAGCAAGGGTGAAACGAGCCTAAATTAGTACTCAGAGGGGGTAATGTAATAAGACCAAACATCTCAGATCCAGGAATACCTTATAAAATGTTTAAAGTGCCCTTACCTAGTGTATTAAGTTGTTTTATGTTAGTGCATAGAAAGTTTATTATGTAACTAAATAATGTACTACCTAGACATGAATAAGGATGGAAAATATGGTATTACATGCTCTTGAACATACAGGAAACTTTGAAATACATGTATATTTAGGCATTTATAATGACGTGTCGCAAAAAGGTGGCGCATTTGTTTTTTAAGGGTATCGCGTGAATGTAACTTTGATTCCCCGGATTATAAGATAATATTCTAATTAAAGTTATATATCATTTTAAAGCTGTTTCGATGAAGATTTTAGATCAACTACACTCCGTTCACATTTTTTGCGCGTTCGTTTTTAAAAAATAGTTTTTTACCAAAACATCTGGCAAATATCCCATGTTGACACGTTACATTTTGAATTATTTTTCGTCTTTAAACGCTCATAACTCAAACAATATATGACTATTATACTTATTTTTCGTCTTGATAAAGGTAGATGGAAGTTTTATTTCAAAGGATGAATTTTAGTAAGCGTCCCATATTGTGACGTCATAGAGTCTGAAAAATAGAATCTGTTGACAGCGACCTTTTTTGCTCATTTTTTGGTACCTTCAACTTTTCAGGTGTACATTAAACAAAAAATACGAGATCAATTTTTAATAAATCATACATGATTATTTTGCTCCTAAACTCTAGTTTATTAATAAATAGCTGATTTTGTTCACAAAAGTATGTGTTTTCTGCTGTATGTGGAAAAGTGGAGGACGAAAGGTTTTCAGAATTTATTAAAATAGGGCTAATTTACGCCATTCGCCTATTTTCAAGCACAGCAACACGTATATTTATTTCACCTAAAATATCAATTGATTCGTGTTTTATGATGCTCCTAGCCCATTAACAATATATATATGATATCAGAGTTATTCGTCTAAAATGTTTTGAGATATAGAGGTAAATGTGGAGGACGAAAGGATTTTCATGTGTGTACATTTTTCTCAAAAACGTCACATTCTATCATGTTAAAAGCGAGGATCCTCTGGATTACGCCACAAAATGTGTAACAATGCGTGCGCGAGCTTTTTGCAACACGTCAATGAACATGTACTATCTATATAAGGATATAGAATGTGAGGAAGTAGTAAGCACTGATATATAATTTAAGAGCCATATACAGGGGCGTAGGAAGGTGTAAATTCAACACTACGCCAAAAATATGAAAAAATTGTGTCAAATCTTAACGAATCAAAACGCCTCTTTTATGCTCGTAAAAGGTAATTTTTATGGTAATACCTTTCTAATTGTGCTTAAAATGTTCGAATGTTTTTCATGATATAAAATCACCATGGAAAGCCGATCTTTTAAATCTCAACAATACAGATTAAAGAAACTAGTATGATCAATAGAAACATGTCCGTGATCAATGATACAACATAACTCTAATGTCTTCAACTTTTTTTATAAGATAAATAAAGCCCATGCAAAAGTCAACGTGACATTTTGTGGTAAATTGTTTTTTCCTTTCAAAATAATTATTGGTGCCTAAATGCTTTATTTCCTAAAATAATAATCTATTATATTTCAAATAAAATAGAAATTAGGGTAATTGCTTTCCTAGAACTGAAGTTGAAATGTACTTTCATTTTTACTGGCTTAAACTTCCAACTATCATAACCCTCTACCCCAAATCAGCTTGATTTTTACGCCAAAAAGTGCCATTTATCGTGGCCGAAGCTAGAAAAAAGTAACAGAGGAACAAAAACCTTGCAAAGAGTACTATTGAAAAAATCGAACATATTACATGGTTTCCAAAAACATTTCTTTAGTGTGCTCGAGATCACAAACAATTTATTAACAATGAGGAAATATGACTAAAGAACATAAGGAAATTATTAAGCTATTTCATTCTAGCTTTTCAACACTACGCATTGGCGTTTTGGCGTATATTGTTCCTACGCCACTGCACATCCACCAGGATTCATTATACAAAACAATAGTTCACAAATGAATTCAGCTGTGGGGAACAGCAAAAGTACGGCTTGAGAGGGAGGGGGGTATGTATGTACCCGGGAAATATAAGGGCTTTAATATGGGATTTAGGGGTAGGTACCCTGTACAAGTAGGGTTTTGAAGAGAGGTTGAAGGGGTATGTTACCTTCAAAAGTAGGATTTTAACGAGGGTCAAGGCCAAGGGGGAAGGCCCCGGTGTAGACACCCTGTAAAATGGGTCTTTAACAGGGGTTGAGGATTGATTGAAGATATCCTGGAAAAGCTTGGCCTTAACATGGGTTACTAGGATGTTAGTTAAAGTAGGGGCTTAATGTGGTCTTAAAAAGCTCCAACGTTCCTCTTAGGGCGGTTTTTCTCCAAAACTCAATTGTATTGTTGTAGCCAGAATGTTTCGGGTCAAGAGACCAACTAAGAAATAAAGTTATCAAAAGGATTAATGCAAATGCCTTTTATATGAACAAAATGTCAACAACGGAGGAGTTCCCTGCCCCTGCGATCTTATTTGTCCATTTAGAATAAGATAAACCATGTAACCAGGTCCATGTATTCCATTCTGACAGAATTTCAGATTCAATTTCAAATTAAGTTTATTATGTTCGAAATCCAGAATGTTCCCCGGAGAATCTCTCTTCGAAATTATAATGTCAGATAGATACAAAATAATATTGATATAACTGAAGATACTTAATTTGGCTCCCGTTTTAATTAGACGGATTGACGGAGTCAGAAAATCCGCCAAATTAAAATCCGTCAAATTTCAGTTTGGAATTTTTGTCAAATGCACTTCAGAAATTAAACTTGTGGGGCCCCTTTTCCTGTCAACTGAGCATGTCATCAACATGTCATACATTATCCCAAAAGAAATACAGAAAATATCTTAGTAAATACCCGTCCTAATGACATAAACCATGGGCTTTCAAGAGAATCTTTTTATAGCCCATGCATAAACATAGACAAAAATTAAACTTCAGTCCTGATTCCGCCAAATTAAATAGCCGCCAATATTTGAAATAGGATAGTTTCTAAATAGCAGAAAAATCAATGAAACCTCGTGCTGCCATCTTTTATTCAGCTTTTAACTCTGGCTAGAGCTCCATTCACTTACATGCTAAAATCTTGGAAAAGTGGCTTAATTTCATGATTTATCAAAGTGTGTTTGTTGAATCTGTATAAAACTTGAATGATATACCACATGATGACCCTGTTTATGAACATGTTGTGATTAAACATGCTAATGTTGATTGACATACAAATAATCCACGGTTTTAAAGAATTTTAGCATTGCATCTATGGACATTTGGCCCAACTTTTTTTAAATTGTCATAGAAAATTATTCAAATTACATAACTGTGTAAATCAAAGCTATTTTAGGAGAAAACATTCCACTGAATTCAAATATACCATTTAAAAGAAGGTAATGTTAGTCATTAGAGGTCTAATATGCAAGTCTCTTAAAATCTCACGAAAAACGAGATTTAGCGAGATTTCAAAAGCTATATGGAAACTATACTATTGAGCAAATTCGTCAAATTAAGTAGCGTCAAAATAAGTGTATCTAAAGTATCTGTAAGGGGGGGGGGTGGCTCAAGGCATAAAGATTACCGGGAGATACAAACCGGAGAAATAGATGAGATGATGAATATGTATTGTATGTTTTCCAGTTTTAATTATGTTATTTGTTATTGGTCCTAATATGATTAGTGACCACCAATATGTATGTGACAGTTTTGAAGTTCAAAAAACGGGTAAAATTGGTTAAAGTAAATTGTATATGATAATCAGATTCAAAGATACACAACTAAAATATCGAGGAATTAAAAATAGCCTATAGACCATGTAGACTGCAATCATGGACTCTCTTGAAAGCCAATGCTGTAATCAAGGTAATTTTGGGATATCCCGTCTTTGAAGAAGCAAAAACGCAATCAAACAGTTAATTAGTTATTGTGTGATCTAGATTACAGATCAAAGAAATCAATTCCAAGATCATTATTACTATGTATTTAGTTCGTTGTATTTTTGAAAAGGGGTACAAGAAAACTATGTATTAATATATCAAGGGCAGGGTGCTACTGAATCTGATAGTTAAAGCGTACTATGCTAGTATGAGGGGCGACATGTAAAGTATAGCATTGTTTAAAATCCTGGGAAAATGCACTCCCCCATTTTGCAAATATTGTGTGATGCCAATGAACCCTGAAATTTGTTTTTGTTTTCGTGAGCAATCAACAAATATGTTTTTGAAAATCTTGTGAGTCCAGACATATGATTCTCATTCTGTCTCAGCTTAGTGTTGATTAGATTTTATCCCCACTCTTCCGACGTCTGTGTCTCCCTCATTTTTACCCTATATTCAGTTTCTTTTTAAACCAAATTTACAAATATCCGTTCACATAATAATCAGTAGTTGTTTATGACAAGATTATGTTTATAGATCACCAAGGTAGCGTATTATGTAATTTAAACTATATGTTAGCCCCCTCCCCTTCGCCGACAGTAATGTATTGTTTAAAATAATACTGCATCCACCGGCCAATTATTCTTTCACCATTTTGAGCAGTTTTCGTGTGATTTTTTAACAAATATCAAATGTGACCCCACCCCTGGAATAAGTTAGCCCCCCCTCGCCGATAGAGATGTCTAGTTTAAAATAATACTGTATCCCCTGGCCAATAAATCTTTCACCATTTTGAGCAGTTTTCGTGTAATTTTTGAGAAAATATCAAATGTGACCTCACCCCTGGAATAATTCAAAAGTCATCCCCTTAGCAAATGCTGGATTCGGCCCTGGTACTTGTCAATGCGAAATAATGGGTGTTGATTAGTGGACATACCCATTTAAACAGACCCTCTTAATTTATAACAAGTTAACAATTAAGAAGCCATGTTGCGATGTACTTTTCGTGACTCAAGTCGGATATAAAGTGAAAACATACTCTTTTTGATTTGATATCCCGTATTTAGCTAAAGCAAAACACGAAATATTAACACGTGCGGTAAATTATAATTTAAATGTTTCCATATATAGCGCAAAATCTCACATGGCAATTAAATAACGACTAATTTTGTCTTGTGTCTAACCATACCCTGCGTGCAGAGTCTAGTTAAACTACACTCTGCCTAGTAGAGACCATATTACAGTTTAGTAGTCCCGTCCCCACGACGGGTACCGGTGACAGTTTGGCTAATAAATCACTTCTGACCTACGCGCTGACCTTTCTTCCACCATTCAGCGAGCTTGAACAAACATACGCCAAATGAGTTCTAATTAAATATGCGCATGTCATTGGTCAATTCCGGGCTCAAAGATGACGTCAGAAGGAATGACCATATATAGAACGTCGGTCAAATTTGGCCGACGAACACTGATTGGCGCGGTGAGTTCACAGGTTTATTTTAGAAGTGAAGTCAAACGAATGCAAAGGGTAGTCTAACCACGGCGTGCCTAGAGATTTCTAGACTCTAGTCACGCTCTGTCCACGCCAGCTCTAAGCACGTCTAAGCACGCCTAGAAATCTCTAGATACACGGAGTTCCTAGACCGACTAAGCACGTCTAGAAATTACTAGAAATTCCACATTTGATGCAGTGTTTTGTAAAGCTACCTTATCTAAATTACACGTAGATGAAAGCATGGTAAGTAAGGTCAAAACTAAAAAAACGAATTAATGCATGGTATCGATCATTGACAGGAGCACAATTTTCAACGAATACACTTTAAAAACGCATGGAACCTTTTCTGAAAGAAATTGGAAACATGTTTCTCTTACAATTATTGTTGTATTTTTAGAAAGAAATGGGATTAGATATCTGACATGAGATAGTGATGACTTAACATGTACAAATCAATTATGTCCAAGATTATAAAATTCATCTTTATCTTGCCAGAAAACCTATTAGTACTATTTACATTTAGATAGACATGACATAATGTATAATGATTCGAACAAGTTATATTCTGAAATTGAGTTTTTGAAAAATACTATCAACTCTTGGTCTTTGTGGCCACTTTAATATACCCATTTAAATGCTGCGATACAAGACTGGATGCTCGAGTTTTCGTCCTATTCCCACGAGAAACACATAATGATTCATACCATAACACTGTAGAGACCAGAGACCTTTTTACTCACTTTTTCTTCTGCGCCACTTTACTGAATTTGATATCAGCTTCAGTTTGGTTCATTTTCTTGCCCAGAAGTTTACAATCATCGCAAATTCGCTTAAACCCTTTCACATTTAATCCATTCTTCTTCACAGCGGTACTCGCAGAGGTCGCCGCAATGTACTCGTTAAAGCGTGATTTTAATGGCTTCCTATCTTCAGCGGCCGCGTCTGCACTTTCCGCCATCTTAGATACGTTAACGTCAGTTAGTGCTCACTGTTGCGACACAGTTGGAATGGTTAGAATCTGAAATTATAATAATCTATACTTAACTTGATTGTTTTTAAAAATCCCCAGTTACTTTAAACATATTCATACAGCTAGGGCAGTTCAGCTATACATCGTTTTTAAGAGCTTGTACGTGAATATTTAATATTTTGACCGGTGTGAAAGAAATTATGGTCCCCCGGGGATTATGGTCCCTTTTCTCAGCGGCCCTTTGTGGCCCTGATTATGTATAAGATAATAAGGGAAAGGGGTTACCATATAAATCAATAAAGAGTAGGACCATAATTTGATAGGCACTCCTACCCTTTTACACCGGCATACAGAGGATTAAGCACCCACCCCCTGTCATCTATTTTATTAAGTGTACTTATTATACCCCTTTCCTTACACCATCCTTATACTCACTTTAACAAGTTTATATGAAGGAAAAACTAAGCCCTATATATAACCATAATTCCACAAATTTACGTACAAGTTCTTTTAAAAATGCAATGTATGGTTTTACCTCTTTTAGCAACAAACAAACCAGATTGAAATCTTTGGAGTAAAATCAAAAATAACGACATTCATGTTCCTGTGGCTTGCGTACGTGTATGTCTATCAGAGTAAAATTCTTTCGTTATGTTTTTAAATAAGTAGCAACATTTTTATATTGAAAATGACACGAATGTTAACACAGGTGATCTTTAGCCTTTAGCAAACATATCAAACATGGATCATGGGTTTGTTGATTCACATTATTAAATAAGACATTTTTATGAACAGAGGGTTTGTTGATTCACATTATTAAATAAGACATTTTTATGAACAGAGTAGCTATAGAGACAAATTGAACGCAAAAATGGCATTATTTAACAATATATGGTTTTTAGGAATTGGTTCCAATATTTGACACATTTTGCATTTTTCATGAACATTTAAAACGATGCGGTTTTAATTATGATGAAAACAACTGAATTTGATATACATGTATAATTTCAAAAGATTAAGCACATGACTAATTGAATTGTAGATGATTTAAATCACATATGTCTTGTGTTCTTTAATATAGAGCTGCTTAATTGTATCTTAAATCACAGTGAGAATGCACAAGGGACAACATTATAAAACACTAAAGTTTAATAAGTCGTGTCTAATTAATCCTATCAGCAAATACATTCTCTGGTTCGGCTAAAAATGATGTCATGGCGAATAAGGAAAAAGCAGGACTAAAATGAAACTAAATTATATTCCACATGAATGGCGCACCTTAAAAAGTGTGTGAGGTGTTACGAGATCAGAGATGTCATGAGTCATCCAAAAATATAATTCAAACTTAAACTCTGAATAATAAGCAGTTCCCAGAACTCATACCGACGCTGAAAATGTGAGATATACAAAAAACAGGTTTTACATACAGCTCTTCTACTGAATTGAATAAATCTAACAAACATCGAGGCATTCAAAACTTCAAATACACTAAAAAAGAAAGTGAAATTCTTTGCACAAAGAGGCATTCACAGAATAAACATATACGCCCTTGTGCAGGAAGTGAACGCACATTTATCCTAAGCTGGAAAACGTCTACAACGTAATTAAATGATTTAGCCACTATTAGGTATGTTTTACTTAAATATTGTATTTATTATTGTTTGTAGTATTTTATACATTAAATTAATAAGAGCATCCTCTTATTACACCTATTTTAAAAGAGATACAAATATGTTTAATTAAAACAAGTGCGTGATACAGGGGTTGCCATTTTAATAAAGGGTGTAAATACGTTTTTGTGCTTGATACAGGGTATATCTAATGGAAAAGGTTAAATTATGATGTTGAATTATTGGTGTCTATCATATATTTAAGAACTGCCATCTATAGATGAATATAAAGTTTAAATAACTAACGTGAACAAAAGTTTAATGAGATTCTGATTGTCAGGTTCTGAGAATGCTGCTGCCATCTTTGAATAAACTCTAAATTATCAATGATATAATTATAATCTATTGTGATAACGAACACCTCCCAATCTGAATGCTTTTAACTGCACGGTGGCATTTGGATTAGACAGGTTTTACTGTATAAGTAATAGTAATACTGAAATTCAAAAAATCTGAAGGCCTAGTCAATCTATTTTGGAAAATATTCTCAGCTATTTGAAATGAAGACCAACTTTGTAAGAAGTCTCTATAATTATTTTTTAAATTTATACAATAACATTATACTCAACTTAAGTTCAAATTCCAATGCTCTGGCCTTGGCTAATCAAAACAGTTCATTGCAATTGTTTCATCAATTATTATATTATTATATTAATATATCATAATTATTTCACATGCAAATACTGTACTGCCACTAATATTTGATGCTGTTATCTTTCACAATTTTGCAATTTTGAAATTTTGCGGATATCAATTTTCGCTAATTATAAATTTTTTATAATTTTGTATCTATTTCTTTCACCATCATATCATTTCTCAAAAAAATTTCCAGCTTATTTGATTAAATGTTTTTAATGCTATACCATGTACTTAAAGCCTTTACATGACACCTATCAGCTATCACCCGCTTCAAAAGCATAGGTGAAACTAAACTATTGAAATCAAGTGCTCACTTTAAATTTTTTTTATATTTTCTGTTTGGGAAAATCTGTTAGTTATCAGCTGCATTTTTGTCAGTCAAGATTTCTCTTCATCAAACCAAATCAAATCCAAGGAATGTTTAGTCAAATATCAAGTTGTTCAGGAATCGAACTCAATTCAAAGAATGATTAGTTCCATAGTGTAAACATATACAACTTTGAACAATATTGATATCAGCCATTATGTTACATTAAAAAAAACAGAATGTAAAAGACTTTCATGTAAGCAAGAAATTGCTTGAAAGAATACTAAAGGTTTCGCAACAGAATTTAGACGGTAATATGTACAGAAATTTGCAGAAATTTTCTGAAAATGTAAGGTGTGTATGTTAGGCCAATGCATTATCTAAAGGAAAAGTACTCATAGAGATGATAAAAAAAAATTGGAGATTGAGACAGGGAAGGTGCAAAGACCCCATCTCCAAATGCAACATACTGATGCATAAAACATTTATAAAAATTGAGTAGAAGGGTCAGCTGCATTTTTGTCAGTCAAGATTTCTCTTCATCAAACCAAATCAAATCCAAGGAATGTTTAGTCAAATATCAAGTTGTTCAGGAATCGAACTCAATTCAAAGAATGATTAGTTCCATAGTGTAAACATATACAACTTTGAACAATATTGATATCAGCCATTATGTTACATAAAAAAAACAGAATGTAAAAGACTTTCATGTAAGCAGGAAATTGCTTGAAAGAATACTAAAGGTTTCGCAACAGAATTTAGACGGTCATATGTACAGAAATTTGCAGAAATTGTCTGAAAATGTAAGGTGTGTATGTTAGGCCAATGCATTATCTAAAGGAAAAGTACTCATAGAGATGATAAAAAAAATTGAAGATTGAGACAGGGAAGGTGCAAAGACCCCATCTCCAAATGCAACATACTGATGCATAAAACATTTATAAAAATTGAGTAGAAGGGGTAATTTTAAATTCAACGAACATATAGGCCCACTGAGCATTAATTTTGCACAGGGCCTTTATTAGAAAGAACTCAAAATAAATGCCATTGGCTTTTATTAAGACTAAAAGGGAAATTGAAAACATTTTTCCAAGGGGACAGGCATTTATTAAGAGGGAAAATAGCTTTCCCAAGCCAGTGGGTGTTTATTTCGAGGCGTATTATCAATCGAAGAGTTGACACATTGACACATGGCCTTCATATACTCATGCAATAGTATCTATCATCTCTGATTGCATACTTCTGTTTTACCTTTCAAGCATTCGATTTGGATTCATGAATGTCATAAAGCTATGCGGTCAAAAGTAATCTTAATACTTTTTAGTGAAAATGCATTTATATTTTTAAAATGCAGAATCTTGTGAATGCAAAAACCTCGAAATCCGATCACCTCCACATCTGAATGTTGTTTTTTAACTGGTCATGGTGTTTTAACTGGTCATGGTGGCATTTGGATTAGACAGATATTACTGTACAAGTATAATAGTATTACTGGAATTCCAAAAAATCATAACGTCTACAATGCTAGTAATATTAAGTGAAAATGCATTAATATTTCTTCAAAATCAAGAATCTTTCAGATGCAAAAACCTCGAAATCAGACGTTTAAATCTGAATGTTTTAATTGGTAGCGGTGGCATTTGGATTAGACAGGTTTTACTGTATAAGTATAATAGACATTAATAGTATTACTGGAATTCCAAAAAATCATAAGGCCTATAGCAACAATCATGTGAACTTCAGGTCAAAATTCCAATGCTCCCTTGGCCAATCAAATCAGTTCATTGCATTTGTTTCATCAATGCTCTCAATATCATAATTATTCCACAGGCAAATACTGTACTACCGGTTAATTTGCGAGTTTAAATTTCATGAATTTTGAGAAATACCAATTTTGCGGCCATTAAATTTTGCGGATATCAAAGGTTTAACTTCCATTATTCTCTGAATCCTCAAAATTAATTTACCTTATCTACAGTAATTACACCTACCCAATATCATATACTTTGGATAAGATTTACAATCTCTAGATCTTAGTCAATGGCATGTTGCACCTCAGCCTTTAATTGGCGATATTCGCGACTATTAATTTTCGTGATTTTTACACAATTGCGAAAAGCACGAAACTAAATTGCACGCGAAAAATATCGGGATTACAGTACATTGAAACCATACACTCATATATTTCATAAGAATTTGCAATCAAGCCTAACAAATCTATTGGCAAAATATTAGAAGGCCAGCAAATGTACACATGCTAAAGTAATGAAACTTTAATGAATTTTAATTTTGCCTTTACTGAGATGTGTTAAACTCTATTTGGGTTAGATTTATTGCTACACCCTCTACTTACAGCCTTAACATGCCCCCTATCGGCTATCACCCGCTTCAAAATCATAACAGGTTCCTTTATATCTTCCTTTATCTTCTGTTTAAGAAAAGCTGTTAGCTATCAGCTGTATTTTTGTCAATCAAGATTTCTCTTCATCTGTGAATAACTGAATTACCCAGCGAGAAACCAAAATGGCAATTTTGATGGAAAGACACAAAGTACCAGTCAAAATCTCTGAAGATTTCCGGGCAAACAATGGCAGCTCTCCCAGTTAAGTTTTAGACTGTCTTCTCATATTTTGTCAATTTTATTCAATTTCAAGTATTGTTTAGAGTTGTGCGTTCAACACATTCGAGAAGTCAATAGCTATAATAAATCTGCAGATTTTGCTCGCATTTATGTAAGCTTTTCTCTTTTGACGGATACTTTGCGTCTTTCCTTGAAATCATGACAGGTGTAACTGATCTACTGAAATCAACTTCAATAGAGTGCTTACTACTATCTCCCAATGTGAGCTACATCAGTGCTTTTTGTTGAGAAAATATGTAAGTTATTAGCCGTTTCTTTGCCGATCAGGATTTAAATTCTCTTTATCTGTCATGTACCTAGCAAGATTCAGAGATTTTGACTTGTACGTCATGTCTTTCCGTCAAAACTTCCATTTTTGGTTTCTTGGTAAAGAGTATCTTCTCAATGTATAATGAGAATTTGCTGTTCGGCACAGAAGCACCTTTTAATTTTTTTCGATTTTCGCAAGGAGGATACTAACACAATTTTGAAGCGGTTGATAGGGGGCTCTAAAGGCTGTTCTAACATATCAGTCACAGCCTCTGAAAGAGCTAGATCTAAGGCTGTAGCTTTAGGCTAGTCTAAGTCCTATAGATCTAGTAGTCTAGGTCTAGAGTCATAGCCCAGGCATAGGCCCGTAAAAATGTAAAGAAATAAAGCTTACAGCATGTTCTATAAGTGAATTTGACTCAATGTTATACATGTTCCGGGCCTATGCCTAGTGTCCCGCAGGACGAAGAAGATACAATGAAAATCAAAATAATCGAACGAAAAAACCCACGTTTGATATTCTGAAGTAATACCTAACATTTTATTAATCCATATTATTTTTTGGTAGTCGGAATTTCGTATTTTAAAACGCACCAGACACTTCAAATGCAATCTAATTTTTTCAAGTTCCCTTGGGGGGGGAAGAACCCCCACCCCCTCAAAGCTCGTTCGCTTCACTCACTCGTGGCGTACACTCATAGAATACCCACGCTACGCCACTGAACCTGTTGCAATACATTCCGTCATTCTTTCAGAAAATTGCTCAAGCATATTGAACATAGACTATATTGATGCATGATTGGGCTGACAAAAAATCAAAACTATCAAATGGCTGTTAAGAATCAGACCAACTTGATAGAAGAGTTCATTTGTCCCCAAAGCCACTGAACCTGTTGCAATACATTCCGTCATTCTTTCAGAAAATTGCTCAAGCATATTGAACATAGACTATATTGATGCATGATTGGGCTGACAAAAAATCAAAACTATCAAATGGCTGTTAAGAATCAGACCGACTTGATAGAAGAGTTCATTTGTCCCCAAACTAATATTCAATCCACGATTATCTGTTATAGTCCTGGTAGCCTACAGGATATTATAGATATAGATCAATGTGAAGATTAAACAGTGCAATACACATGAAACTGTGTGACGAAAGACACGGTGTATAACCCAAAACGCTCCTACATGCACGACGGAGCGTTTCATTACTGAAATTAAATAAAGAAACGCTCCGGAGTAGGAAAACTGGCTGGCGGGAATGATGAGCCGTCTGACGATTTCCCCAATAATGGGAATAAGAGGTATGAGTTCCATATTTCGAGTATACCATTCGATGGGTGTGATATTCATGTTGTACTTGGCTGGCTGTTGACGGTTGAAGCAATTAGGAAGAGCTGTACGAAGCAGTGTAGTTATCAAAATTCAAAAACGTATTTGTCATTCTAACGGTCAAAACCCCTTTTGTCGATACATGTGATTAGTTGAGCCAAGATTAGAGCACCAACGTATATTTTAGTCAAATTTCAATGCTTCAACGCACCATACATTATCGTAATAGTGATTTGATGACCGAAAATCCAGTCTTAAAAATGATGACATTCTCATATTCAAGAAACGCTCCGATCTGGTTAACACAGTGAACTGGAAACGCTCCGGTAGTCTAGATCAGTTTCGGAAATATATAGCTTGTCTTTCCTTTTCAGGAAGCGAAAGAAAAGATCTATTATACCCCTTGGCATCAAAAGAAGAAAGATTAATTCACATATAAATTCTAGTTTTTTTTCTATAGTTTTATGATTTAGCACACATGTGCTAGATGACATCATCTAATGTAGGCTTAAATCAGCTAGTTGCACGTTTAGCACCACCAGGTTCAGATGTTTCAATTTGCCTAACAAGTAAAACACGTTTTTGAGAGATCGATTCGATTCGGAACTCTTCTAATAATCTGAAAATGATATCAAAACAAAATGGTAAGAGCGTTTCTAAAATTGTGTTCTAAATCGACGGAGCGTTTTGAGGAAAACAAGCGATTTCTCGAGAACAAGTAATGGATTTGGACTGGGATTTTGGGAAATGAGAATATACGAGTTTGTGATCTACTACTTTAACAGAAAGATTAACGTTTTCATAGAAATACTAGTTTAATTCGTAATTTGTGGTCAAATCGTCATCTTCAGATTCGTTCGATCTACACTACGGAGCTTTGATCAAGCAAATAACAGTTTACCACCAGAAGTTGAATAAATAAGATATTTCCTCACGGTATTGTTCATCGAATGGTACATAATATTTCACCATAACATATGATATGTAAGAGAAACGAGAGAAACAATACTTACGGTCATAGTGGAATCTTCATTAGCCGCCATTTTATTTCGCTCCGGAGCGTTTCCGCGTAAATCAAACGCTCCGTCATGCATGTAGGAGCGTTTGGGTTATACACCGTGAAAGAATACAAATTCAATTACTCAGTAGGTAGGCTGGTCGACTATAGCTAAATTGAATGCTGTTCAATTTGAAAAAATAATTTTCGAGAACGGTTGGTGGAAGTTTGGAAAAAATATAGCCTACAATTCAAAACAATTTTTCGACCGATTTACTGATATTTGTCACTCACCGATAGGTCTCGGGAATCGGTATCCATGTTATCTTATGTCAAACTTGTCCTTTAAGTAAGGGCGTTACAATACCCGGGAATTTATCGGTTCGTCCAGTACTTGTTTGTGATAGCGCCCTCTGTAGGTCACTGTGCTTATAGCCTACAGTAATACGGGGTAGGATATCGGGAATTCGGTCAGTTTCTATCCGTCGATTTCGCTATGAATTGAAGCAAGTGTGACCACTTTATCCACTTAAACAATTTGATAATTGATTAAATCTTTAAACAAAATCGATAAACACGTTATACATTTCCCATCTCCTTAGAAATTAGCATGTATTTATGGATTGTGTTTTCGAACAAGGCTCGACCCACACCAATAGGGAAATCCTTATGCTAATTAGTATGACGTCATATTTTCCTGGGGAATCCTAGATTTCAAAGCCTCAGTCTGTTATTGTGTCAAATGTTAACGCTCTTGGGACGCTCTTTTGCAGACAGAAAATTGACAGATTAGCTTTTAACTTTCAGCTTTGATGTTTAAATATTCTTCTACCGGACTTCTTGCTGAATATCATATAATGTTATTACTTGATTTGGACCATTGCCTGATTGATCATTCTGAAATTTTGATTGTGCTTCATGATTGATTGGCAAGAAAAATAATTCCTATTGTTTTCCAGCGAAGTCAAAATGTTACAGCATGAGTTATAATGTCGAGTTTGCATCATGTTAAATTCTGCTAGTGATTAGAAGTCCATGCACAAGCATACACATAAGAGACAAACACACCCAGGCTCCAGGCCGTGGATGGAAATATAAAACTATTTAAGGCACAAACTGGTATTAATAGACCGATATGTAGTGTCTGCCATGTATTGAAGGTAAACCAATCTGCATTATTAATGTTTCTTCTATCAATACATGGATTGTGCAATAGAAAAGCAATGGCACAATCAAAAATGTGCATATCAATCGTGAATATCTCTCGGTTCAAAGCTTATTTCCAACAGAATCGTGTCAAAATATGTGTCTGAGTAACAGTTATACATTATAAGATCGCAAACTCTTACCAATTATCAGCCGAATGGCTCATTTTCAACGAAATGTCCTTAAGACAACAGCCCTGGGTCGCGCCTGAGACCAAAAACTACTTCAAATAGCCCTCCCCTAATTATATTGGATAATCACATTTATGCGTGCGCGCGCAGCTCATCCAATGAACGAAACACCACTTCCCGCTGAAATCACCGGGTATTGATCTTTCCCTTGCTTTAAGTTAAATGTAAACATATCTTAGATTAAATCGAGGAATCGTTCAAAAATAAACCCAGTACTAAAACTTTTCGAAACCATGTAAACTGCTAAGATGACGTCATTTATATCCGGGATTGCTTTGCAAACTCCACACAGCAGACTGTCCCAGCTTTTCTCCTGCTTTCTCCTAATGCAATTCATACATTACTCGGAGATTACTGTCAAACGTCCCAAGTTTTACAATTTTAGCATGTTTATTACGATCTAATTCCTGCCAGTATCAATGAATAAATCTATTGACCAACAGATTGGAAATATGTATTCCAGCGATACCCTCATTTTGACGAAAGAATGGTACAAATATGTCCACTAATTATCGAGATATCGTGTAGAAAAATCGAAGAAAGACATCGCTTAAGAAATTTCTAGACTGAACTGTTCACGCTCGCAAGTGGCATCTCCATCTCCATATATGGGCAAAAAGGTGGAGTTAACAATAAGCAATGCAGGGATTGACACGATTGACACGAAGAAGTCTCGATGAATCTCGCTTAAACTCCGCCCCTTCTTCGTGAAAAATCACGTGAATTCCGGCTTTTGCTGGGACATATCCGGGCATCTCGGCTTCGAACCCAATCAGAAGTTTCAATTTTGACTGGCGCCGCATACATTATCTCAAGTCTCACCCAATATTTTTATGTATACGTTAATAATTTTGGCTCATGTACTTCCTTGTCATGCTAAACATTTCAGAACATCAATAAAGAACATGTTATATTAGGACATATTCGAAACTTAAACATCTCGAATTGGTAACTTTAAACATAAACCAAATATAAATAACATTGGGCATAGAATTAAGGAATAAAGACCGAGATTTCATGATTTATGGCGTAAAATATGACCTAAATCTATATTCTGTTCATTGTTAAAATACCGAATTCGTGTCGCGATTAAGGTCTTTGGCAATGGCCAGAATAAAATTTGAGGTCATATATTTGACATAAATCATAAAATCGAGGTCTTTACGATTCTAATATGATAAACAGACAAGACACACAACATTTTGCATTTAAGAATTTTAGCGGTCATATGTACTCCATTATAGACCAGTAAATCAATTGATCTAGTTATTGTGACGTCATACAACATATTAGAATAGCTGAAATATGTTGAATCACATTTTGTTATTCTTAGCTTGTAAACCAAAATACGAGCTATATCAAGGATACCATTTTTATCCTCTCTTCTACGGATTTGACATTTGAGCTTAGATGTATAACCCGATTTATACAGTACGTCACGTTTTGTAATTTGACAATTAAGGTGGTACACGATTAAATAACGTATATAAGCTAATAAAAGTTTATTTTTGATAACATGAGCAGGGGCGTAGGAAGGTGTAAATTCAACACTACGCCAAAAATATGAAAAAATTGTGTCAAATCTTTGATATCAAAACGCCTATTTTATGTTCGTAAAACGTGATTTTTATGGTAATACCTTTCTAATGTGCTTAAAATGTTCGAATGTTTTTCATCATATAAAATCACCATGGAAAGCCGATCTTTTAAATCTCGACAATACAGATTAAAGAAAATAGTATGATCAATAGAAACATGTCCGTGATCAATGATACAACTAACTCTAACCTTTTTTTATAACACTAATTCGCAAACCCCCCTCAACAAAGGTCAACGTGATATTTTGTGGTAAATTGTTAATTTCCTTTCAAAAGAATAAAATGTGCCTAAATAGTTTATTTTCTAAAATAATACTCTATTATCTTTCAAATGAAATAACAATTAGGGTAATTGCTTTCCTAGAACTGAAGTTATGTACTTTCGAATTTAGCAGGCATCACGAAAACTCATTAAAATCAGTGGAACGCGTAACTGAATAAATAACAAGTTCAAGTTCAACTTGTTTTTGTCTTTAACATTATATTTCAAGAAGTACTACAAATAACAATAACAATTAGTGATTTAGTAAGATAATATATAAATGCTGACTTATTATTGTTTCAATATAAATTCGGTCCTTGCTTTTCGCTAGCAACCACATAGCAACGGAATATAAATTGAATTGGTGAAATTGAAAAATCGGGGGTATGGGAAAATAAAAACAACTACATCTTATATTGGGAGAGGTTTATGATTATAATTCTTGTACCACAGTTTACATAAGCATTACGGAACATGGACAAAAATTAACTAAAATCGATTTTCATGAAATAAAGCATGTTGGAAAGAGAATTCAATCTGTTAAATGAGTACTATCTACATGTACCAAACACATAATGATTAAAATGCATTTTCTACACTATTAGAAACAATGTGACTATATCAATATTTTACGAATTTCATTTTTATTGGCTTAAACATCCGACTGTCATAGCTTTGCCCCTCTACCCCCAATCACCTTGATTCTTACGCCAAAAAGTGCCATTTATCTGTGGCCGAAGCTAGAAAATAACAGAGGCACAAAAAACTTGCAAAGAGTACTATTGAAAAGATGGAACATAATGGTGTCCAAAAACATGTCTTTAGTGTGCTCGAGATCACAAACTTGGCAATTTATTAACAATGAGGAAATATGACTAAAGAACATAGGGAAATTAATAAGCTTCTTTATTCTAGCTTTTCAACACTACGCATTGGCGTTTTGGCGTACATTGTTCCTACGCCACTGATATAAACATACAATAACTGAAAAATATCTAATCTTTACCAACTATTGATTAAATTACATTATAGGTAAGTAAAGTTTTGTTATATATGAAGAAAGCTCTGGAATTTCAATGTCCAGAGTTGTAATCAATTGATATCCGGAAATATATATTTTAAATAGTGCACCATGATACTATTGTTCTTATACAAAACACGTTTTTAATAAGATTTACAGGGATTTGCTATTTTGATTTAGGGAAATATGGATATGTTTTCTTTTAGTTGAGCCATGGGGGTTAGTAAGCCATAGCTGAAAATTAGTCATGTGCAAGAAAGCTAAAGGAATAAACCATTGAATCATCCTATACAAGAGATTGTCTTTGGTTTTTAGTGCGTAAATAATTATGACTCCTGGGGAACATTTTGTGTTATAATTTGATATCACGCTGGAGCAAAGATGTAGTGTTGGCGTGCAAAAAGGAGTGGTATCGATATGGAGAACTTTTTGAACACACGTTTCTCTTAAACCAGTCATAAAAAATCTAAAGGTTTAACACATCCTCAATTTAATGGTCATCTTTTGAATGGTAACAATATAATTTGAAAAATATATATATACTTTCATCTATATTGTTTTAGAAAACACATCAAACACTTGTTTTGTTCTTGGTATCACGTTTCCAGAGTGAAATGAAACATCTTTCGGAACCTCATTGAAACAAAACGACATAAACACAACATGTTATTGTAATTGTACAAAGGAAATTTGGAGCACGTAAGTTATCGCAAACAATTTCAAACGATTCTAATTTGAATTATGAATATTTTCTGATCATGAACATTTAGATAATCAGACCTACACTGTGGCTAGTCGATCTATGTGGATGCAGTCAGGCACATGTAATGTTTCGTGAGTACCCGCCTCTGTACTTTTCAATCGAAGAATTTTGCACTTCTGTTTAAATAATCTATATTTACTCATCCGTGTATATCATACTTCATTGATTTACAAAAACAAAGCTACGCTATAAACACACATTCTCTGATATTTTTACGGAGAATAGATAACTCAAACGAGTTCACTCGACCAGTTTTATCATCTCGCTCATAGCTGTGAGAAGGTATGTATAATTTGCCATAGGTTTACCTTGTAATGGGGAATAAAAAATTCAAGTAAAATTAATATTTCACATACACAAATATGTCTGTGTGAAGTAAAATACAAATACAATGCGTTCTATAATATTTTTGGAGTTATGGTATGAAATATCAGCTTTAAAAAAGCAATTTAATTGTGATGTATCATGTGGATTAGTAGACGTTCTAATTGGATTCATTGAACAGACTGGCTAGGTTTCAATTGAATCATTTTGAATGTGTGTATTTTTAATATTTTAATCCACAGTGTCCGAAAACAATAATAATGCTGTATTGGTAATTAGAAAAATTCCACTTACCACGATTTAAAAAAAATTGTATATAGATAATACTATTCTTGAATGATGGTCATTTGTTTCAAGGAATCTGGAAGCTCGTTCAGCTGAGCTGACAAAATCATCAAGATTTACGGATGGTCCATCTGTTGGCTGCTCATTGTCACCTTCAAGGAATGTTAATGGCTCTGAAACTGGTAGCCTTGCCCAAGTCGGTATTTATTTACTTATCTGATCTTGAATTATTACCACCTTGTACAATCCAATGTATCATCGCTGATATTATGCTAAGTTATTCAGCGGTTCCGAGATTCCCATAATACCTAGGCTACCTAAGGGTATCGCAAAACCATATTGATTGACAATATGGACATGGACACAACGTGTGACTTCAGGCTGATTGACCAATCAAAACGTTATCAGGTTGACCTGCATAAAAAAAGCAAACTACCCGTCTAGGACTTGAAATTCAATGATCTGATCGAGTGTTTCTTGAGAGTTACAATATATTATGTTATTAAATGTACATTGGAATGTAAGCAGTCATTAATACTCGTCTAAATGAAATCATGCAATTCAATGTTGATTCAAAATCAAAACTGAATTTGTGATGGAAATGCACGAAGACCTAGTCCGGCAATGTAGGGCCGTCGTTGATTTGTCAAATTTTACCGACAAAAACATTGGGTCGGTAAAGCACATGGCTTTCTCTTGTGTACAAGGCGGTCATAATAGAAATCAAGATAAGTAAAATAGACCGACTTTGGCAAGGCTTTGAAACTTGATTTGTGGGTATTCCAGTGGGTCGATGGGTCTTTTGCTCTGAATTCACTTCATTAACGTACCTAATTTCAACATTTTTAGTGTCATCATTACATGTTATGGACCCGTTTTTCAAATTAACAGTATCAGCGATAAAACCATAGTTTTTGGCTCACACAGTGAGACTATGGGATTGACCAGGCGTCCGTCCGTTGGTCCGTCCGTCCGTCCGTTGGTCCGTCCGTCTGTCAACATTGGCTGCACAAATTAAAACTGCTATTCGGATTGAGTCATTTCCACATTCATTTTATGCATATCCATAATGTCTATTTGACCTATCATCGCCATTTGCCAAGTTCGCCCGGTTTCCGAGAAATTGCTGATTTTTAAATTTCAAGAAAAATCGATCTGATGATAGCCTTATAGAAAGTCAAGAGAAGTGAAGAAAATATTGAAAAAATACCAGTCCAGTCCATTTCCAGGTCCAAGTCCAGGTCCAGGTCCAGGTCAAAGTCAAGGTCAAGTTCAGGTCCAAGTCCAGATCTGGGTGTAATCAGGTTTAAACCAGGTCAAAGGTCAAGAACTAGGTCAAATCCAGTACTTTTTCATTTTTTCAATTTTCTCAGTCGTCCTTGAATATTTTTGCTCCGTTTTTTTTAAACATGTTCCTTGGAAAAAAGCTAATCCCTACAGGCAAGTTGTTTTTGATCACTCTTACCGTTTTTGAGATATGGCATCCGAAAAGTAGGTCACAATAAAAAGTTCTTGGAATTCAATGTATAAGTTATGAAATATGTGTAAAATTGTCCAAGGAATCCGAATCTGCAAACCAGATTTTGATCCGACTTCCGGTTCGGAAGTTATGGCATTTTGAAATCTCAAAAATCGCTATTTTGGTATCCCATGTTAAGTCAATGGGGCTTGAGAAAATTTTCAATTGTAACAACACAACACTAGATACAGCTTGGATGCAGCCAGCTTAATAAGAATCTACAATAGAAGCCGTCCTCAAAATCTACTTTCCTTCAAAATTTGAACACTAAAAGGCCTAGGTCAAAATCTAGGTCAAATTCATAGTTTTTCTTTTGACTACAACACATCATATCTGAACCAACAACAAAGGACTCATCTTTAATTGTTCTCATATTTACCAATACTTTTGTTTGTAAATCAGGATATACATTCCTCTGTAGGTTCTACATTGTGTGAGCACAGGACCGTGGGTCCTTTATTTCATCTGTAATGGCATTTTCCAGTTGACGGGTTTATATATAGTATTTTCACTTTTTCATGAGTGTGCCTTTAGACTACTTGTAATGAGGTGGCTAATTACTTTACTGAATGAGGAATGTTTATCCAAACAATGGATACAAAGAAAATCTGGCCAGTTGTCCATCAGTAAATAAATCATCATGATAAAAGTATAATTTATTAAAGCATCCATTTGTTACCGTTCTGAATCCAAATGATACATAGGTGCATCCATTTTATACATATATGTTGACGTTTACGAAATGTTTTTCAAATATCTTCCCTATAACAGGAATATGGTAGCTGAAACTTTCACACATTGTCATACTATGTATATTGAATATGTGTGCAAGATTTCAAGTCACAATGTTAAGTAGAAACTCTGAGATCACTTACCTCGATTTGCTGTAATATTTTTGCAATGATCCCATTCCCTATAATGTACGCGAGTACCCACAATACATTACATATAAATGACTGCATCCACATAGATCGACTAGCCACAGTGACCTAAGTGATATTGAAGGGGCAATGGACCAATCAACATACTTTTTCAAAAATGTTGACCTAATTTTCACCAAAAATGCAACCTTATATTGTTGAATGCATATTTAGAATGTGCTTTGAGCTATGTTCTATTTCCCAAAAGGAAAAGTTGATTGCTCCAGGGACTTTAAAGATACTGGATTTGGATGACCAATGAACTGAAACCAATGGATAGCATGATATTTTTCAATGGAGAAATAACATGGGAAACACTTAGCTTAAAGCAATTAAGTTTTTCTATCAAGAACTATTTGAAACATCAAAATAAAGAATAGTAATTTTGCATTAAACATTGTAAAAATGATTGCATTTTTGGTAAAAATGGGGTCAACATCTTTGAAAAGGTGTGTTGATGGGTTGATTGCTAGTTAAATATCTCTGAGTTTGTTTGACTTTACTATTACTGTATATAATTTTCTTTGAGATATTGAATTGATCTAAAAGATAAACCTGTCTTCATTGTCAGAAAATAGTCATAATCCAAGATATAACCTTCTGAAATTGTTTGCGATAACCTATGTGCTCCTTTTGGTTGATTTAAAAAAGTATCTTGTTAATGAAATAAAAGGTTTATCTTGATTTTTATCTATTTTGGGGGGATTGTGTTTTAATTTTTTGAATACTTTTTTAAAATTAACCAAAAATTCCTTTGTATAACTAAAATATTGAGAGGTCTAAAAACATGTTGTATATGCTATTTTGTTCCAACAAGGTTCGGAAAAACATTTAATTTCATTCTCAAAAATTGGTAGAAAGGAGCAAAAACAATTGCACTAAAAAAAAATGTTAACAAAAACAGTTATATAAAATATTTCTAAATAATTTTCGCATTAAATTGTCAATCTGTCAAATTACATAAAATACCGTGTTTTTTACAGAATGTTTTCAATGATTGGTTTAAGAGAAAATATTGTTGAATTCAGTTCTCCATATCGATACCACTCCTTTACAATATTTTGGTATCGATGGCCAAAAAGTAAAGTATTTTTTCGCTATACGCAACCCACCGATAATGGATCTTAACGGATTCAGCAGCGTGACCGATGTGGTGCCAGTTCCTATCTACATTTTCATGTCAAATTTCAACCTATGACTTTTAAAATGTTTGGAAACTCCTCGAATTTTTATAGATTTTTGGACGAAGTTAAACTCGTTAAGTTAAATGTTTTCGCGAATAGGCCCACTGGGCGTTTATTTTGCACAGGGTATTTATTTGAAATATTTAATGCTAACAGCGGGTAATGTATTCGTTTCTTATAATATAATATGCGTTTTTTGTTTTAGTTCATAATGGAAAAGTATGCGGCATCTGGAAATACGAAGGTAAGTTGGTCGCATAAGGCTTGATAACTAATACGTATTGAACTATGTATGTTACGTAGTATGTGGCGAATTTCAATGTTTTCAAAGTATCGCCCATAATTTGTATTTTAAGGAAAATCCGGCTGTAGTAGGAAATTGTGTAGATTTTAGTGCTTACTTTTGTCAGGAGAATTTATTGTATCTGTACTATGTTTCAATTACATTGTTTATACTCGTATAATACTAAATGTGAAATAACATCATCGAGGTACTTCACCTAATAAGGACATCTAAATATCCGGAATGTATTGATTAATTTTGAAACATGTACATCATACTGAGACCGATTCAATGTTAGTCGTACCTCACTACTAAATATTTATTGCATATTTAGGCTCATGGTATGTTTCTATGTTTTTGTTTCATAGACTGCCTATCGACTTCTAATGCGAACGCCATTTGATCACGTATATTATTTAGTGGCAGATGATGCAAGCACAATTCGGCTTCGTGAGTCGAGCAAAATAGTCCCTGTTATCGGTGATGGATCTGGATGGTCGTTCGAGAGTGAAGATGGAACAGCGGGTTTCAGAATTCGAAATATACGCTTCGACTTGTATTTGGATACCGAACTGAGACTGGTCAACCCTGAAAGGAGACGTATATTTTTATCAAAAAAGATGGAATGTCGCACCAGCCAGATATGGGCATGGGAACCCGGCCGTGACAAGGCCCGACTCGAAAACCAGTCGCTGCCACCAGGTGACGGTGTTCTCGAAGGAGAAAGAATCAGTGGAGCGCATCTGAAAATTGGGAAACCAATAAAAGGTGTTTATGTTACAAAAAAGCCGAAAATCGACATGATGAAATTTTATCAGAAATGGACCAAGGACGAATTTAAGTATTCTCCAGATGATCTTGAGAAGGGCGATGTGCCTTCTGAGGATCATACATGTATATACGAATCTATTATTGTTAACTGATTTGCTGGTGACATCATTAAAAGACAGTGAAGCTATAAGAGTAGTACGTTCGAATTTCGACGACCAAATCAAGATCATATAGTAGCAAAATTCGTTCGATATCGATAAACCTCCAAAACAAGGTAAAATCTGGATTCGCTGAGGATGATACTAACTCAAATTAAATTTTTGACAGCGGTGATACTAACCCAAACGGGAATAATGCTAACTGTTTGGGAAGAATACCTTGCAAACTGAGCTCCATTGAGATATATCTCATTGCACGAAATAAAACGATTAGAATAATTATGTGCATATCGGAGGATACCAAATATTTGACAGATGTTTTCAATGACTGTCGGTTTAATCGACAATGGTATCGGAGTATAAATATTTTTGACAAATAATAATACAATTTTAAAATCGTAATGGATAAATGAGATGCAGTATCGTTTTGCTGGTTTAATCGCCAATGATATTGGAGGATACATATTTTTGACAAATAATATTACAACTTTAAAAGCGTAATGGATAAATAATTAGAGGCAGTATCGTTTTGCTGGTTTTATCGACAATGGTATTGGAGGATACATATTTTTGACAAATCATATATGTACCAATAAATATATTATCGTGTGAGTAAGAAATATCAAACACCGCCCTTAAGGGACCTAGAGTCAGACTTAGCTGAAATGTGTTTTTTGTTGTTAAATTTGCGTCTTTTATTTTTTGTTAAGTTTGCGTGAGCTGTAAATAGTTTTAGATGTGTTGAAAATGTGTTGACTTTTTAAAAATCATTATAAATATATTTTT
Organism: Owenia fusiformis; assembly: GCA_903813345.2. Classification (NCBI taxonomy): domain Eukaryota; kingdom Metazoa; phylum Annelida; class Polychaeta; order Sabellida; family Oweniidae; genus Owenia; species Owenia fusiformis. The sequence continues at coordinate 12,893,752 of CAIIXF020000009.1, read as the reverse complement.
GTAAAATAATAAGGGTATAAAAATAAATAAAGTTAAGAGTATATTAATTGTTTCACTGACTGTTCCATAATGTTCATGAGATATATATATCAATCGCTATCGTTCGTGCTAATATCATATCATATCCAGTCCATTCGTGTTCAAAAACTATACCACTTTTGAACATTAACTCTAAAACCAATGTACAGGGTGTCCGGAAAGTAAAGATACAAATGCTCTAATTTCAAGAGATCTACCTGTTATGAGATGAAATTGCTCCAGAATGTAGAATGACATTATAAAAATATATCCTGCAACTGTCATGACTTTAAGTTTCAAAATAAAAAAGTTATGGTTGTTATGGTAACGGGAGTCGAGGGTAAGTGGAGCAATGTCACAACTGTGTTCTACAAATCTCTTTCCTGCTCATATGATCTTGGCACTACACCATCTATTCCTATATTATATCAAATTATGTGCCACCACAGCATAGGGATTAGTAATGTAACATTATTTGATCATTTCATATTACTACTATAATTGAATATTCAGTATTTTTCCCATTATCTATGCATTCTTGGTGCATCTTGACCGGCGATTCAAAGACCTGACAAAACCAATGCTGTCCATCTCTCAGATTGCTGATATCATTGACTTCCAGCTGAGTGTCATTTGTATGTTGAACTTTTTACAAATATTGCTTTCCAATGGTCATTAAGGTAGAAGTCTAAAGAGGCTTTATCAGGTGAATATGGGGCATTGTATAGAAAGGTTTAATGTCAAGACACTCCATTGTAAGATTTGATTTTTGCTTTGTGAATTGGTGCATTGTGGAGATGCAATATTGACTTTCCTACTAATGGCCAGGGACCATTCTTCTAGGCACTTGTATAATATTTCTTTCATTATACTGGTTAGTGACATAACATAGTTCTGATATGTAGCAATGACATCATTAAATAAAAGAAAACACTATGACAGCAATAATACAATGATGAACAAAACAAAACATTGATAGAAAATACAACAAAAAACACTGTTTCAAATGGTTGTCTTTTGGCAATTTTCACTTTTTAGCGTTGTTTTGGAACTGCTCCGCATACCTCTCACATCAGTAACCATAACAACTGCAACTTGAACACATTTAGACTATATGTGATTAAAGTTGGTAGATATATTGTAATATTGTTCCTCTACAATCTGTAGCAATTTCATTTCAAAAAACCCAAATTTCTTAAAATAAGAGTATTTGTATCTTTACTTTCCGGACACCCTGTATATTGTAATATTTGATCATTCAATGTTTAGATTTATGTATTACGTTCCCAAAGATTACACGTGTAAATAGATGTCGCACGGTTGGGATTTAAAAAGGCAGTGTGTTGTGTTTCTTATCTCATCTGAAACTACAAGCATGCGAGCGCGCCTGGGACAAGGGAATATTGTCATAGGTTAGCAAGAAAGATGCTGAAGCAAAACATACTGCCAAGATCTGAGATAAGGGATGTCACAAGGGGTCGATTCGCTCCTCAAGTACGATGTTGAAGATATTTAATTGCATAATATTCATTGGCTCCTTGATATGTAAAATGTTCGATATACACATTACATCTCTAAAATGACACAACATATGGAGTACAATTTGAAACACGAATTTTTCAATGAATGCAAACAATATTATTGAATCATGAATATACTGATTGGTGCAACAAAAAACGAAACAGTTTCCTAATTTTGAATCAAGAAAAATCTGTTTTTGCCAATCGATTTCGATGCCATCTATTCTTCTCCAAAAATCGTGCACAATTATGATCAGCGGCAATGTTGATATCCTGGTGAAGTATGCTATCACCCTTGGTATACGCAGCTAACGAAAATTGACCGATACGGGTCAAAAGCTGGACCGGTACGGGTTAACGGTTTTATTTGAATTTAAAACAGCCATAACTTGCTCAATATTGACTTCCTCGTGTCTAATTTAAAATATATGATGCCTCCCGATGCTTTTAAGTACCCCAATTTTTTACAGATTTTTAAACGGACCAAAACTCTCTAAATGCGCATTTATGCTCTTTTCTCTCGAGAACGACTGTCTCATTTTCACGATAACTTTTATTTAGTACTTTAAGTACTTAAAATGCCAAACTTTGTGACAAAGAATTTCCTCCTGCTTGCAGCGAGAAGACGGACCGGTTCGGGGCAATCTGCTTGCAGCAAGAAGACGGACCGGTTCGGGGCAATAGCTGATTCTCGAGAGAAAAGAGCATAAATGCGCATTTAGAGAGTTTTGGTCCGTTTAAAAATCTGTAAAAAATTGGGGTACTTAAAAGCATCGGGAGGCATCATATATTTCAAATTAGACACGAGGAAGTCAATATTGAGCAAGTTATGGCTGTTTTAAATTCAAATAAAACCGTTAACCCGTACCGGTCCAGCTTTTGACCCGTACCGGTCAATTTTCGTTAGCTGCGTATACCAAGGGTGTATGTTATTCAAATGATATAATCCGGACAATACAACGTAAAACATAGTTGCGAATACTCTGACCACACTCAGCTTTAAGGTTTTCAATTGTACCACAAAGAAAACCTTATATATGAGGACCCCTGGCGGATCCCGTTGCTAAAAATTTGGAAAATTTAAGGCCCGTTTAGATGATTTGGCCTAAATAGGCAATGCCCAAAAAGGCCCACTAACTGAGACCCTTCAAGATATAGGCCCAGACTCATTTTTGGGCACACATTTTTTCCTACCCTTTGCATTCGTTTGACTTCACTTCTTAAAAGAGAGCTTCGTCTTCAGTTTAACTAGACTCTGCACGCAGGGTGCAGCTTTTTTCCGGGCCCACCCAAGAGGGGTGGGGGGGGGGGCATGGGCTCCCCCTAGATCCGCCAGTGAGTACTGGCTTCTCAGATTCCAGATGTTATCTAATTAGACAGGTCGTACTATATGTATCTCGGGTCAGGTATCAGGAGCCCGGATTTATCCATAACTAGAGATCGTCTTTCTAGTTAAACGGATTTGTTACAAATATAATTAGTTTTTCTCAGTCAGTACTGTATGAATAAGCGTCATGTTGTTGATTAATTACTAAAAGGTCCAGTGTCATCGTGAGATGAGGATACAGAAGATAAGAAATAGGAGAACTCATAGAGTTCCAGGCGACCATTAATTAACAGACACTGTATGACCCACGAGAATAAGCGTAATCATAATTTTAAATCAAAGATAAGGTAAAAGGAGTTGAATCACAAAAGGCACAAAAATGAAATAACAGCACTATGGTGGTATGCAAATATAAGGAATCGAACGTTTTTCGGAGGTTTAGACAACTTATGGGCTGATGAGAATGAAATGCGTGCACATGGCAAGGTGGAGGGGCAAATCTTAACTTCTACCAACGACCAAGATTTGCCAATCACCAATAGACAGATAGAAGAATTTCAGAAAAACTAACAAATTGCATTTGTTCCGTCAACCGTGTTATTAGCAGCATACAATCACGTTCATATCTCTACGTGCCTTTTTGTCTTTATATTACTCGCGCACTTATGTTAAATTAAGTGGATCATACATATCTTTCCATTTTTTCGTGTTATTACATTTATATCTAGGGGCTTTGCAAATCACGATATTTCCCCCGTGGCCGCACACATTATCAAGACGGTCCTCCCAATCAGCTAGTCCCAATGTGGCTTAATATTTTCAGGAAATTTCCCACAAGATTTCTGCGGTCCATGCCAAGCCGTGCCCGCTTGCAAATGTCGCAGTATGATTTAAATACATAGTGGAGGGGTGATATGATGAAATCAGAAACGACTATGATTACTACACATAGTAATTGATAAATAATATCAGATCATTTTTATGGAAGAGTGATACAATATTACCATGCAATAACACGAAAAATGCATTTACCTTGACCGTGTAGATCAACTAATTAATCAAGTCAATCTCGAGATCACAATTCTTAAATAATTCCTGCAACTAGTTTCTTAACGTTAAAATATTACGTATTTGGCATTTCTCCAGATTAAAGGATAATATACGATTACTTCCAACATAAATAATAACTGAAATAAAAAATATATACGCATCATTGATTCTGAAAACATCATCCGAAGAGAAGCGTTTGACGAGAAATACTTTAGTTATGTACTCTAACAAACATTTTTACTGTTATGTTTTTTCACGGAAACGAAAATAAAGGCCAAGTAACCCAGTCATTCTTTCTCGAAATTCCGCTAAAATTAACTCGTTGTGGAGGGGTGGGGGAGGACGATTCACTACTTGCCGCAATCAACATCACTGTCAGCATATCAATCAGGGCTTCGACTAGGTGGATATCGTTCAAAAATCAAGTTGTCAAGGTTACCAAGGGCTTATAGTTACCATGGCAACTGTCAAACTTGGAGTAAAATGAGAGCAAAAACAAAGGGTACCACAATGACACTAATTGGAAACCACTATGATGTTTTGCTGGGAATGGGGAAAGCTAAAGGGAAACAACGAAAAATGTCACATTATTTAACATAACAACGTAGTAAGTGTACGTTCCTGAAATTCTTCGATACATCTACTGAACCATGAAACAAACGCATTTGGTCAGGTTAGGCCGTTTCCATCACACAAAAGATGTGAAGAAAAAAGAACATTTCGCACTACTTTTGGCGGAATAATTCCAAATGCACAATTAGAAGCCAAATGTCATTAACATTTTGTCAAACTGTAGCTGAGGGACCTGTCAACGAAATTTCTAAAGTGATGTTTACAAGTAATGCCTAAAGATCATCTCCTAGCAATTCTTGAGGCCATTACTTATATTCAGGTTTGTTTAAGATTGTACGTAGTAATGTATAGTTCAAGTTTGTACGTATTTGTCAAGTGAATGGAATACTAGTAAATATACTTATTAACGTACACCAGCTGGTTTAACGCATCACAAAAGAAAATAATTTAAGTGCTAGTAGTCCATTAGAAAACACAAACATAAATCGTACTGCTGTAATTAAGAATGTAAACTTGATTTTCTTGATGAACCGAGGTGTTATTGTAATGTTTTTAACATGCGAGAAAACGTGGATTGGTATCACCATGGTATCAGGGTAAACAACATTCATACCTAAATTCGATACAAATACGGTACTTTATATGATATCAACAATACTCATATCCTGAAAAGACTGGTCGATGTTGATGAATTAGATGCTGTTGGACGGGATAAAAGTATGAATCGAGATGCGCAGGTTTTAATTTAGCCGCAACAGCCGGTTCAGCTAGACGAGATTAAATCGTAACAGCGGTAAGAACGTAAACCCAGTCGCTCATTTCGATTCATCGAGATTGCTTTGCAATGTATGCGAAAGGAAATCTAAGTATCTGATTTTTAAGTGTGGGGTTTATGTGCAAATGGAGTGACAGTTGACAATCGGACAAGCTCTATTTATACATATGGCATATAATCACTATGGAAACACTTTTAATTCTTATCAATGAGTGAGAATTTTTTCTTCACATAAAAAAGGTTTTGACGTGTATGTTTATTTTGAAATCTACAAAGGGATACTCAACTGGAAGATGGATGGTACATTTTTGACAGTCGTATGGATTTTAGTTGTCGAAATGCAAATGAGCTTAGGTCAGGAAAATGGTATCATACGCCTTGGATATATCACTGGGTCAAAACGGCCAAACACTGATAAAATGAGTATGTATAGAAAGCCGGGACAAGTAATATCAGGAGCTATTACACTTGCTGTTAACGAAATAAACAACGACACCACAGTCTTACCAAATCATAAACTCGAGTTTGTTATCGCAGAAACGTATGGAGAAGAAGCGATTAGCGTTAGAGAGACCGCTATGCTTCCAAACAAGAATATTTCGGCGTATATCGGCCCACAGGAGACGTGTGTGCACGAAGCTTTCATCGCCAGAGGTTTTAATCTCCCCATGATTTCTTACGTAAGTCTTTTGAACGATCCATATTTTATTTAATATTCAGTCCGAGATTTACTCTAGAGAAATCTTCCCTACGATTTGACAGGTTATGCCAACTTAAAAGTATTTATTCGACTGGGAGGCATTATACCCGATTCGATATTCCAAGTTAACGTGTCATCATTCGACTCGTTCCCGATAGGATGCTCGATATAATGATTGTTTTGACACTTTATAATCCTTCATGAATAATTTTTCAGATGTCACCATATTCGTTCATATTGTAAATTGAAGAATGCACTGATAACTTTTTGTAGATTTATGTGTAAATCTTTCGTGTTTCGTACGTTTTTTACTATTTTTTCATTCTACGTTCAGGATTTAGCTACATTTAGATAACTTGGCAAATACATATAGTGTATGAGCTTGGTTAATTTTTATATGACAGAAGTTGCAGTTGGTTAGTTTGTTGAAATTCGTGTCGGATAGAACACGCTTAAAGGATGTTCAAACCTATTATGTTTTCTTCTTTATACGTAGCATTCAATACTTTGAACCCAGAAAAGTTTGAGTTAAGTACACGTGCCAAAATGAAAAATTGGCATCCAAAGATTAAACAATTACGAAATGTAAATTTGCCCATATATAACCTACTATCATTTGGAAATGGCACGGAGTGAACGCATTTTTAAGAATATAGGATACGCTGCTAGACGGCGACATCAGGTAAATTACCCAAATGGCAAAATAGAATTTTTTTCTTTCATAGAATATCATTGAATGATTATTGAGCTAACATATTGTGTTTTGAAGAGCTGGCAAAATAGAAGCGTCTGAAAACATGTAAAGTAGTTTTCACGTGCACGTTGGAATTGGCAGTGTTTTGAAGGCACAAGCTGCCAACAAATATATAACTCTTTTGATGACAGGTTAACGATGGAGAAAATTACAAACAACGAATTAACATCCATACGCTATTTATACTAAATGCAATTGGCAAAACATGTACATATACCATTTCATGACAAGGCTTGATAATTCAATATTAAATTCAATTAACACGAACAGTAAATTGCTAATGCGCAAATGAAATGAAACATCGTTGTTGATATTTAGAAATCATATCCTCCGGCTCTCTTACCTCCGGCGAGTTGACGCAAGTTAGAACTCATTTTTTAATGATCTTCGGCAACAAGTGCGCGTTAATTGAAATATGTGAATGCTTGATGAGAAGTATATTAAGTATGCCCTACAGTCCTCTCAATAGGTATAGAAACAACACTTTAGAGATTGGTCTGATGGAAATTGAAATACACTGTTGCTACATATCTTGAATATTTTGCGGGCCTGTACACTATGTGTTTCAACTCTAAATATTGGGGGGATAGTTGTTTCATAAAATATCGAGAAGCTTAACGTAGACGACATTCGTTTCTTTTTATCCCATGCAATATGTCACCGTAGAGGATCCTTCAGTTCTTGTTTCTGTTTTAGGGTACTCTTTAAAAATGTGAAAAATCTGCCTTCTTGATCTTTGAACTGCATTTGCAATCATTTCACATTCGTTTTATGTATTGAGACATTGTATCACATTCATACCCTAAATCCCTAATTGGGTCATTTATTAATCTGCTTTACCTTGTGCCAATCTGTGGTTAGTTTTGAACCGGACAGAACCTTTTAGACTTGCCAGATACAAGTTGGAAATATCAGTTGGCAGGCTATATGTACAAAATTAATTTTATACTATAATAACTATCGATTCCATTTATTTGTAATTGTCAGTTTTCAAACCATCTATTTGCAAGAGTATGGCAATTATTATCATAAAATGATATGCTTATAAAACGCATTAATTCAATTTAATTATGTCTAATCCGCGCACAAATTAAAAATAATTACATTAAGCATATCATGTGAATTTAACTTTTGTAACGTCCGCACGTATAAACATCATTGTTGATATCATTTGTATGCATATTTTTGATTTGGCACATGCAAAATTGTTCTTGTTATATTCCAGTGTCCTTAACACTCAACAGGCGTCCGATTATCATTTGTATATTGTCGAAGGAAGAATTTGTTTATATGGGTCTTCAGAGCTGTCAAGTGTCCCGCGAATGGCGGGATTATCCCGCGAATTTGACCAAAATTTGGCCTATTCGCGTGTCCCGCAATGTCCCGCGAATTCCCGCAAATGACGGCTTTGACCTCCGCGAATTTTCAAAATTGTAACAATCCCCGAGGCTAAATAATTGTGATTATATTGTGATATAAGAAGCTAAGCTTTTTGCACTTTTGAGGAGTCAAGTTTACCTAATTTTAAAAGTGCTGCCGAACTCCCAGTGCATCAGATCATCGAAGACTGCTTTTGGAAGGAGCATATAGTACACTTATAAAACTATGATTTTGATCCAAATAACACCATAGTTGGCTCCTAGCATGCCGTTTGGTATCAAAATAAAGAGGAAGAGTGCAAATTTCATTTTAATTACGGAAATAGGGATGTATGTCACGATTAGTTCCAACGTTGGCCTTTTTACTACGCGTGTCACGGCCTTCATCTTAGAACTAAACAAATGTTAGCAAACGCGAGTTCCAATAAATGGACACTAATATCTCGAAAAGAAACCTGACTCCCCATAATTTGATGTAGAATAATCGAACCCTTATACGAATAGGTACATTTTGATATATAACACTATGGGGGTAAATGTTTCATAGTTGGTCACGAACGCCATAAGTGCAAAGTATTCACAAGAATTTTTGAATTTCGTGTCGGATTACGGTACTCACACCTAAAGCGTGGTTTTTGATAGTTTAATAATAGTTCTATGCGTATTGTGTGGAATTGTGTTGACGTTTACTTAAGTTAAGTGCATTATATTTGATAAATCAGTATCTGAAAGTTTGATTCAAGAGTACTTTTACATTAAAAATCCCTTGAATGTCCTGCGACATCCCGCAAAAGGTGGATGTCCCGCAAAATCCCGCGAATTTAGGGCACTTTGTCTAGAAAAATTATCCCTCTCTGAAGTCTTTGGTGGTTACCCTGTTAATTGTCTCGCAAGTAGCGTGTTTGTCCCTCGAATGGTCCCGCGAAATCCCGCGAATTTGATCAAAATTTGACCTTTTAGCGCAATCACGCAAATCCCTTAAATGTCCCGCGAAATCCCGCGAATTTAGGTGGATGTCCCGCAAAATCCCGCGAATTTTTGGAACTGGGTCTAAAAAATCGGTCCCGCGAGAAAATCTTTGGGGGTTGACAGTACTGGGTCTTTTTAAGATATACAGAAAAACCTGAAGAACTGAAATTTGAAATACAAAACTATTTACACCCATTCAGTTGCCTGTAAACTTAACACGATAAGAAATTAATACATGGCGACAATTTACTGAAATGTCATTTCGTGTATATCTTAACTGATATGATGCAATTATTTATAAAAAATACATATTACATAAAATCTTGAACTCTTATACTGCAATTTTCAAAAGGCCGAACTAAATTACACAGGATTAAGTAAGATTAGGTACTAAGAAAATAATATATGATATAAAATGTCATACATCTTAAAAGGTTAAAGCCTCGTGAATAATACTAATTGTAGAAATTCCTTTAGGTTACATACCATCACAAGCTGTAAGCCTTCAATAGTTATTACTGTGACAGTCACCCTTCATCAATGGTCTTCATTTATTTTTTATTCAATGGAAAGCATCTACCCTAGGACCAAAGATTGTGATAGTGTCTATCTAAGCGGATAAAGGGAAAATAGTTCAAAATACCCACTCGATATGGTAATATCCTTGATGCGAGTAGAAATAATCTTGATTTACGTCATTCACAATTCAGTCAAACTGTTGTCATATTTGGAATCTACATGTAAAATTACATCTAGAAATGTGTACTGTAAAGAGTTTATCAACTATGAAAATTTATTTTTCTTTGAAAATGTGACTTCTAGGTCGGGGACATTCCCCATAGACCCCATGTTGTAAAACCACAAAAGTGAAATATCTTTTCGTGTGTTGGGCAAATAATATTTTGAGTTACTTCACACATTTTAATTTGTATAACTATCACATGCATAAGGGTAATATGAAAAATGAATCACTAAAACTGATGAATATTCAAGTTTAAAGGAATTTTGTAATACCCTGCCATGTTATTTCCCTCGAATCAGCCACCTGGTGGCGAAGCTGGTAACTACCTATTCGCATATGAGTAATTGAGATCATGGACCTCTCTAGACTCTAGTGTGCATGTTGAGATTTACCTGAAATGAAAATCTATTATCGCATCGTAACCTGAATTTTTGGCCAGGTTTCAAGGAGGATTGGCTCCCAGGATAGAAAAAGGAACAGGGGTACTTCTAATTCAATCGATACAAATTATGAAAAATAATCAAAGGGTTTACTTTAGTTCCATGTTATAATAAAATAGGTAGGAGTGGATTGAAAAGGTGAGTGATTGAAGGGGTATCCGTTTTTATTTTTTCTACAGGTAGCTGTTTTTATACCGTAATTGATGTAAATAAATTCTTTACTTAATAAAAATGATGAATGGTTATACTTGTTATTGCAACAATCGGCATTTATTCATTTATAGGAATATCGAAAGAATAATATATCGATCTAAGATATATATTTTAAAAGCTTTTTTATTCTGGCATTATTCAATAATTGACATAAAACCCAAAGGTTGCTTTAAACTGGTGCTTCTTGACTTGTTCCTGAGAACTGAATGTATTAGATAATCTAAGCCACAGTGACAGGGTATTTCTTAACTATTTTAGCTGATCATGTCAAGCTCATTTGAAACGATTCGAAACATCAGTCATGGAAATGCAGAGATTTCACATGTTTTTATGAAAATAGCCTAATATAAGGGGATTACTTATTTTCTGAAAATGCATTCTCAAATCTCCGTGATTTATTTTGCGCTGGAATGGGAAACAATCTGGTTGAAAACTCCTATATACCGTATATGTTGCTTGTAAATATGTCGTCCTTCACATGTATGTATATTAGTCTAGCTGCAAACCTTTGTGACACAAGTTGTAAGAGTAGATAGTCCAGGGTCTTGAAACAAGACTATTGTGACACAAGTTGTAAGAGTAGATAGTCCAGGGTCTTGAAACAAGACTATTGTGACACAAGTTGTTAGAGTAGATAGTCCACGGCCTTGAAGCAAGACTATTGTGACATAAGTTGTAAGAGTAGATAGTCCAGGGTCTTGAAGCAGGACTATTGTGACACAAGTTGTAAGAGTAGATAGTCCAGGGTCTTGAAACAAGACTATTGTGACACAAGTTGTTAGAGTAGATAGTCCACGGCCTTGAAGCAAGACTATTGTGACATAAGTTGTAAGAGTAGATAGTCCACGGCCTTGAAGCAAGACTATTGTGACATAAGTTGTAAGAGTAGATAGTCCAGGGTTTTGAAGCAGGACTATTGTGACACAAGTTGTAAGAGTAGATAGTGTAGGGTCTTGAAGCAGGACTATTGTGACATAAGTTGTAAGAGTAGATAGTCCAGGGTCTTGAAGCAAGACTATTGTGACACAAGTTGTAAGAGTAGATAGTCCAGGATCTTGAAGCAAGTTATAAGTTGTAAGAGAAGATAGTCCAGGGTCTTGAAGCAAGACTATTGTGACATAAGTTGTAAGAGTAGATAGTCCAGGGCCTTGAAGCAGGACTATTGTGACATAAGTTGTAAGAGTAGATAGTCCAGGGCCTTGAAGCAGGACTATTGTGACACAAGTTGTAAGAGTAGATAGTCCAGGATCTTGAAGCAAGTTATAAGTTGTAAGAGTAGATAGTCCAGGGTCTTGAAGCAAGACTATTGTGACACAAGTTGTAAGAGTTGATAGTCCAGGGTCTTGAAGCAGGACTATTGTGACATAAGTTGTAAGAGTAGATAGTCCAGGGTCTTGAAGCAAGACTATTGTGACACAAGTTGTAAGAGTAGATAGTCCAGGATCTTGAAGCAAGTTATAAGTTGTAAGAGTAGATAGTCCAGGGTCTTGAAGCAAGACTATTGTGACACAAGTTGTAAGAGTTGATAGTCCAGGGTCTTGAAGCAAGACTATTGTGACATAAGTTGTAAGAGTAGATAGTCCAGGGCCTTGAAGCAGGACTATTGTGACATAAGTTGTAAGAGTAGATAGTCCAGGGTCTTGAAGCAGGACTATTGTGACACAAGTTGTAAGAGTAGATAGTCCAGGGTCTTGAAGCAAGACTATTGTGACATAAGTTGTAAGAGTAGATAGTCCAGGGCCTTGAAGCAGGACTATTGTGACACAAGTTGTAAGAGTAGATAGTCCAGGGTCTTGAAGCAGGACTATTGTGACACAAGTTGTAAGAGTAGATAGTCCAGGATCTTGAAGCAGGACTATTGTGACATAAGTTGTAAGAGTAGATAGTCCAGGGTCTTGAAGCAGGACTATTGTGACACAAGTTGTAAGAGTAGATAGTCCAGGGCCTTGAAGCAAGACTATTATGATACAAGTTGTAAGAGTAGATAGTCCAGGGTCTTGAATCAGGACTATTGTGACATGAGTTGTAAGAGTAGATAGTCCAGGGTCTTGAAGCAAGACTATTGTGACACATGTTGTAAGAGTTGATAGTCCAGGGTCTTGAAGCAAGACTATTGTGACACAAGTTGTAAGAGTAGATAGTCCAGGGTCTTGAAGCAGGACTATTGTGACATGAGTTGTAAGAGTAGATAGTCCAGGGCCTTGAAGCAAGACTATTGTGACACAAGTTGTAAGAGTTGATAGTCCAGGGTCTTGAAGCAAGACTATTGTGACATAAGTTGTAAGAGTAGATAGTCCAGGGACTTGAAGCAAGACTATTGTGACACAAGTTGTAAGAGTAGATAGTCCAGGGTCTTGAAGCAAGACTATTGTGACACAAGTTGTAAGAGTTGATAGTCCAGGGTCTTGAAGCAAGACTATTGTGACATAAGTTGTAAGAGTAGATAGTCCAGGGCCTTGAAGCAGGACTATTGTGACATAAGTTGTAAGAGTAGATAGTCCAGGGTCTTGAAGCAGGACTATTGTGACACAAGTTGTAAGAGTAGATAGTCCAGGGTCTTGAAGCAAGACTATTGTGACATAAGTTGTAAGAGTAGATAGTCCAGGGCCTTGAAGCAGGACTATTGTGACATAAGTTGTAAGAGTCGATAGTCCAGGGTCTTGAAGCAAGACTATTGTGACATAAGTTGTAAGAGTAGATAGTCCAGGGTCTTGAAGCAGGACTATTGTGACATAAGTTGTAAGAGTAGATAGTCCAGGGTCTTGAAGCAGGACTATTGTGACATAAGTTGTAAGAGTAGATAGTCCAGGGCCTTGAAGCAGGACTATTGTGACATAAGTTGTAAGAGTAGATAGTCCAGGGTCTTGAAGCAGGACTATTGTGACATAAGTTGTAAGAGTCGATAGTCCAGGGTCTTGAAGCAAGACTATTGTGACATAAGTTGTAAGAGTTGATAGTCCAGGGTCTTGAAGCAAGACTATTGTGACATAAGTTGTAAGAGTTGATAGTCCAGGGTCTTGAAGCAAGACTATGTATATTTGCATTGGTGTAATTTCTCTGAAAATACAACTGAAACAGATCATGTCCAAAAAGCATTTCTAATCTCTTCATATTAAGATGTACTTCGCATATTTGTTATATTTGCCCCACCTATTTAAATGTACATCGCCTATTTTAGGCCTTGGCTGTGCCCTTGGTCCCATATACAATAAACGTTTGGTTGACATCAGTTTAATTTTTGTGTTTAAATTTATCAACGTCAAATAAATCGATGGATCTCCTTGCTTGACAAGTTTGACATGTTTGATACTCCAATCTGACAGAACAAGATATAGACATAGACTGATATTATAAATGACAAATTTTGATTCGCAAACACGATGCTTTCCCAATGAAATGGACAGTTATAGACAAGATGTTACTGGTAATGACCATAGGTTGCTCCGAATGTTTAGTCGTGAAATACGCTTAAAGAGGCTCTATGCCATAGGATAGCACAATCAAGACCCCTCTGGACTTTTTTTGCATATTGAGTTTCACCACATATATACCCATCTACTTACCAAAGAAGAAGTCCCAAATCCCCCTCTTTCAGTGTTAATTTTGCGATCTAATTATTTTCGAAGAAATTAATTCAATCTGAAGTTTGAATATTCCGGGAAAGTCCTCCTGTTATCTGATTGGTCGTTGAATTTATTTATCATAAACTTGATTGGCTCCCTGGTTCAAGGCGCTTGTGGGCGCTTGTGTGATTTATGTAATAAACAAAAGATGCAAAGAAAACATGTTAATTTAGTAAACATATGTTGGGCTATAACTTAGGCTTTTTTATTGATTGCTTATTGTATTATGATACTAACTAGCATCGAAGTTAATTAAATATGTTTTCTTGTAATAATGCCAAACTATTTGTTTTGAAAAAGAAGAGATCATATTACTAGAAGGCAATCAATTGTAAAACATTGTAAGAACGTTTTTCAAACGCAAACTCCAACCTCCCGGTAATATTTTAACTGAGAAATAGTAGACACGGCACCTTCCATTCAAATCGAAAATTAACATTAGCCACCGTTTTCCTATGAATACTTACTAAATATAACTTGACAGAAATAAACATCACTCTGATAAATCAACACAGGAATAATACTCTCAAAACAGCCCAAATTGAATGAATCAATAATTCCGGAATAAACCGATCTTTTCTCTTACTTGCTTTACGTCTGAATGGTATGCTTGATTTAAATTCAAATTGCCTCAATGTCTTTCATATTGGTAATTTCGAGGCAAATGTTCCTTGAATGAGATAGGCGGGAGTAATAAAACACATTACACAAATTCAAGTTAGATCCCTTTATTTTAATTGCATTTTCAAGAAGGATTTGTATTGTGCCAAATAAAGGTTGTCAAGATTCTAGAGGTGTGGATAGATGACTGAGGTTAGATTTAGGGTGCCTACGATGAAAATAAATTTGCTTCTATGATAACTAAATAAGCGCAACGCCGAGGCGTAAACGATCGCATAGAACATCTTGCCACGCGTCATTAAGGACTTCAAGCCATCATTTCTCAAAACAGCCACCATTCAAGTCAAATTGTCAAAACTAGCGCCATGCTTGCGTATAAATAAATATAGATACGATTATTACGACAATCTTTCTATTACATTTAGATTTATAACGAAAGAAGTAAAACGACGCAGAAGATAGAACCGATATAGGTTATATTTGAATGCAGAGCTATCTTGAGCGCACCAACTTCCCTTATCGCAAAATGTCCACCATCTATTATCTGAACAGCACATGTCAATGTAATATTTCAGTCACTTCTCACATCTATCTTTATACTTCATAACTTCCCAATCAAGGTAACAATCCATCTTTATTTTGAAGTGAAATAAGAAGTTACAATATAGCTCTAAACGCTGTACACAAACATTTATTTTTGAAGCATTTTACAATCAACCATTTGGTTTCATTTAGCGACGATTAATAAGTGATTCTTGATCAAGGATCAGTCATCGATAATGATGACGTCATAATAAATCATCATAGAGCAATGAAAGAGAATCTTATTCAAATTGAAAATAAGTCATTTGACTTTTGGGTATTTCATCCTCTTCCCAAAGACATACATATAGTCACCATTTTTCAAAATGGCCTCCTTATGATGCTAAAATGTTCTAATTTTCAACATCGTCTTCAAATATAACAGTAGATATTAGATAAACGGAGAGACTTCAGACGGAAATACGGAAGTGACGGAGGCATTCCTTGTTTGATGAGAAAATTAGCAAACAGGATGAGAAACATTTATCAACCAACATACCTTTAACACACACTACGTAACAAACAATTAATAAGGCTGCAAAACCTGCGGATGGATACGTGAAGCACATGTCAAACAAGAACTGACAATACATTTCAACTTATAAAATACATATTCACTATCGTTATACGATGCTCAAAACAGGCATCTTGTGGTTTACCTTTTCCTGCATAGTTCGTACGACATATGTATGGTACTAAATTGCTATAAACCCATCAAAAAAGATAACAACATGCAGTGATCTCCACAGGATATTTTCCAAAGTGGGTGCAAAATTCTCATTTTCACAATTCAGACCAAAATTGGTCAAAATATGCCAATTTTTATAATTTTTCTCATTTTCAAGTGGGTGCAAATGAATTTTCAGGTGGGTGCAAGCCTATTTCCAAAATCTCAGGTGGGTGCTGCACTCACTTAATTTAACGCTGGGGAGATCACTGACATGTGTGCATTTTTCTATACTAAGATTGCTCACTCAAGGAAGCGTACAACGGCTAACCCTGCAAAAATAAAAAAAAATGTCGTATTGAGACTCCGCAACTCACTTATAGCACATTTATAATTCCCGTAATAAGTGTGTTATTCTTATAAATCATCGTCTACGTAAGAATATCACACTTACTATTATATGGTCGTACAGAGATGTACGTTTAACTTATGAAGCGTTTGATTACGTCATTATTTATTGTTTAGCTCTATATGTCCATACGTGATATTCTTATAAATCACCGTCTATACGTAAGAATATCCCACTTATGGAGGTATAGGGCTCCGCAAAAATGATGACGTAATCAAACGCTCCAGAAGTTACACGTTATGCGGGAACAATAAACATGCTATAAGTGAGATGCGAAATCTTTGTATTGCTGTTCAAAAATAACCCATTTGTCATATTAATGTTTTATTGCACTGCCTGCCTCTCGTTCTGACTTGCTACACGTTAAGCATGACTGGATACGCATCTTTTAAGAAAAAATTGAGGTAAGGTTTCAATTGATGTTATCTAAAGATCAATGAGAGTTCCTGGATATTTCTATCTCATTTTAATCAAATAATTCATAATGGAAATGAAATTGTCCAGAGCAAGTTACGCGTATTGTTAATCTGAAGTTAGTGGTTCATTTAAAGGCTTATTAGCTATGGCCTGCCATCTCGATCGATCTGAACTATATTGCTAATAAGTCTTTGCTCATCCATGACTCCTTTAAGATAATCTAGTCATAGGCATTCTTCTCGCTCCTCATTACCACGCTTACTGACCAGAGATTCATTAAAGGAAAATCAACCAGGTCATGGGCTTAAGATTATATGGTCATTATCACCATGGTAACCGATCATTGAAAAATAACTTAACAAAAACAAAAATGGTTACAGTCGCCAGAATACAACGCGTCGTTAACATGGTAACTGATGACGATAAAAGGCAACTTTGCTATTGTTTTATGAATACACGTTTTAAATAATACAACGTGAATATTACAATGGCAACTAACCATATAACCAAGATACAAAATATTACAAACTCGCGGTAAAAATACTGGTTACGGTTTAGAGAATATAACGTCATCATTACTATAGTTACTGACCGTATAAACATGATCTAACAGATTATACGAATATCCTCATAACCAGATGGTAACTGATAACTCACCGGATAACCATGGTAAATAATGAAAGTACTTATGGTTTAGCTAATATAACGTCATCGTAAGAAATAGTATTTGGTGGCATTCTCTATAAAAACCAGATATCATTACTATCATTGTAACTGATAATGTGAACATTATAAATAACAACTCTGTTACTGTGTCATCGCCATGGTAACCGACAATGACACACGATCAAACAATAATTGCCTCCAGAACTTCTTATTTACATTACTGACCATATGAACATGGTAGAATAAATAACCTAGAACAAAGTGTGCATTGCCTTGGTAATGTGTTGATAGACTCAAACAAAACAATCTGGTTACACCAGGGTGACTGACCATGTTTACACAAGTAACGGGAAAATAATAGGAACGAAATTATTGAGAATGTACAGCAGTTGATATATTGTCTCCGGGTGCAAATAAACAATAATATTCGTTAAAAGATCTATCATTAAGTGGACTCTAATCTTTATTAGTTTCATCTTCATAGTTTATGACCATCTTTTTGTTTAGTTCCTCTTCGCGTAATTACATGAATCAGAGATGGACCTTGAAATAGATATGGTAATATGTAGTTGACTTGGATCGAGACAAGAGCATTCTGATCAGAGTCTCTCTTTATCTAAACTGTATGAGATATAGTAGAGAATGTGGTTTCCCATTATGAGACAAGACGGAATGTGGTGCACTGTGGTGAAGGATAATGATGACAGTTTGAGCAGGACGAATACATTAAACGAGGTGAACCGAGAAATAGGCAGAGGGAATATGAGGTTGACCGAAGGGAGAAGGGGGTTCGCGGTAAATTGAAAAATAAAGGAAGGTGAGGTTGACCCTGGAATAGAGAGAAATATAGAGTGGACCTTTGAATACTGTATAGACAGGGAGATGAGAGTTGGATCACAAACCTGGGAATTGAAGAGGCCAGCGGGTATGAGGTTAATCACCAAGAAATAGGCAATGGGGAATGAAATGGACTTGGACTTGGAATATGATTAATTATGCCCACCCCGTTTTGCAACGCCATACATTTTAATAACCAATGATGCACATATGGGAACTCTCTGACTTGTGATCAGAATGAATCGATGATGATAACGTGATAATCTGGGATAACATATTTAAACTTACCCGGGATAACCCTTCTCCTTCTTTAGTTGTCCCTGGAATCTGACAACAGATTGAGCCTGACTTAAATACCACCAGTTTAAGATATAAACTACCATCGAAGCAGATGTAGAGTATGCCAAAGAGCATTCAAAATGGACGTGCCTAGTTATGAAGCGGACGTCACTGTTAAACCTTGTAGAAAACCATTCCATATACATATTATTGTATACACTTTCTTAAACTGTGAAAATTATCTCCCAAATAGTATCAAATATTATACTTATTTGGCGCCTTTTCAAAGGAGTGGTATCGATATGGAGAACTTTTTGAACACACGTTTCTCTTAAACCTGTCATAAAAAATCTAGAATCTAACACATCGTCAATTTAATGGTCATCATTTGAATGGTAACAATTAAATTTGAAAAATATATATACACTTTCATCCATATTGTTTTATAAAACACATCAAACACTTGTTTTGTTCTTGGTATCATGTTTCCAGAGTGAAATGAAACATCTTTCCGAACCTCATTGGAACAAAACGACATAAACACAACATGTTTAGGTCTCTCAATATTGTAATTGTACAAAGGAAAGTTTGGTTGATTTAAAAAAAGTATATTGTTAATGAAATAAAAGGTTTATCTTAATTTTAGCTATTTTGAGGGGATTTTGTTTTAATTTTTTTGAATAGTTTTTTTAAAATCAGCCAGAAATTCCTTTGTATAACTATAATATAGAAAACTATAAAAACATGTTGTATAATTATGCTATTTTGCTTCAACAAGGTTCGGAAAGACATTTTATTTCATTCTCAAAAATTGGTAGAAAGGAGCAAAAACAATTGCACTAAAAAAACAAAAAATGTTAACAAAAACAGTTATATAAAATAGTTCTAAATAATTTTCGCATTAAATTGTTGTCAATCAGTCAACATGACATAAAATACCGTGTTTTTTACAGAATGTTTTCAATGATTGGTTTAAGAGAAAAACATTGTTGAATTCAGCTCTCCATATCGATACCACTCCTTTGCCTGGCCTACATGTATATCCGGATCATGTGTGTGAACCTGCAGTGCAAATACATCGTTATTAGACTCCAGATGTCAATCTGGAGTCTATTGTTTTTGCCAGTATTCTTCTTTATTCTTATTATTCTTTTTCTTTTTATTCTTCTACCCACGTTTTCTCCTTAACTAGAAGACATTGAGTCAAGTCCTGTATATGGTCAATTTAGGTCCAGTATCTAGTTTCTCGGAAATTGGGTCAATTTTTTATCTAGGTCAAAGGTCAAGTACTATAGGTCAAATCCAGTACTTTGTCACTTTTTTCAATTTTCTCAGTCGTCCTTCAATATTTTCGATCCAGGTTTTTTCATTGTGTTCCTCATAAAAAAGTAGGAAAGCTAGGGTTGATTTAGTTTTTTGATATCTCAAACCGATTTTGAGATATGGCATCCAGAAAGTAGGTCACACCAAAACGTGCTCCAAATTCAATGTATGAGTTATGAATTAGGAGTAGAATTTTGTCAGGAATCCGAATCTGCAAACCAAATTTCGATCCGACTTCTGGTTCGGAAGTTATGGCGTTTTGAAAACTCAAAAATCGCTAAATTTTGTGCCCATGTTAATTCAATGGGAAAAAAGATTTTTTGAAGTGAAAAATACGAAATATAGACTGAGTTCAGCTTAATTTAATGAAAGCCTTCAAAAGAAGGGGACCTCAAAAGCCATCTAGCTTCAGAATTTGGACACCAAAATTCCTAGGTCAAAATCTAGGTCAAATTCAAAGGTTTTCTTTATTTTTGCGATTCTGACACTACACTTCAATAATATTCTTCGAAATTGTGTATACATGTAGCCAAGAGTGTGCTAATAGTGTTAGCCTTTTGCCGTCAGAAAGTATTTTGCCCCACTTTTGAGATATGGTGTCCGAAAAGTAGGTCAAAATAAAAAGTTCTACAAATTTAACGTATGAGTTATGAATTAGGGGTAAAATTTTGTCAGAAATCCGAATCTTCAAACAAAATTTCGATCCGACTTCTGGTTCGGAAGTTATGGCGTTTTGAAAATCAAAAATCGCTAAATTTTGTGCCCATGTTAATTCAATGGGAAAAAAGATTTTTTTGAAGTGAAAAGTACGAAATATAGACTGAGTTCAGCTTAATTTAATGAAAGCCTTCAAAAGAAGGGGACCTCAAAAGCCATCTAGCTTCAGATTTTGGACACCAAAATTCCTAGGTCAAAATCTAGGTCAAATTCAAAGGTTTTCCTTATTTTTGCGAATCTGACACTACCTACACTTCAATAAAATTCTTCGAAATTGTGTATACATGTAGCCAAGAGTGTGCTAATAGTGTTAGCCTTTTGCCGTCAGAAAGTATTTTGACCCACTTTTGAGATATGGTGTCCGAAAAGTAGGTCAAAATAAAAAGTTCTCCAAATTTAGCGTATGAGTTATGAATTAGGGGTAAAATTTTGTCAGGAATCCGAATCTGCAAACCAAATTTTGATCCGACTTCCAGTTCGGAAGTTATGGCGTGTCCGAAAAGTAGGTCAAAATAAAAAAATTCCAAATTTAATGCATGAGTTATGAATTAGGGGTAGAATTTTGTCAGGAATCCGAATCTTTAAATCAAATTTCGATCCGACTTCCGGTTCGGAAGTTATGGCGTTTTGAAATTTTGGAAAATTGATCTGATGGTATCCTGATAGAAAGTCAAGAGTAGAGAAGAAAATATTGAAAAATTCATCCATCCATCCTTCCTATCTGATCCTATCCTTCCTATCTATCCTTCCTTCGTATCCTTCCTTCGTATCCTTTCCTTCATATCCTTCCTATCCTCTCCTATCATATCATATCCTTTCTTCCTATTCTGTTCTATCCTATCCTTCTTTCTTATTCTATCCTATCGTTCCTTCCCATTCTATCCTATCCTACCTTCCTATTTTATCCATCCATCTTATTCTGGATGACTCAGCTTATTCTGCATGACTCGGCTTATTTTAGATGACTGGGCTTAAAAAAGTCTAGATCTGGAGTCTGAAATTGAACTCCGTTCAATTTCCAAAGTCTAGTTGATAATATAGATATTTAGAAACATTAAAATGACACGGACATAATACGAAATAATGAAATTATATAATTTAGCGAAAAAATGTTCTTCAACAAGTATCCCTTGTCTGCTCTTGTCTGACACAGACATTCTTCCTTTCAACCGCCAATTGGCATGTTGGATTGTATTAACCACTCTATACATATGATTATTATGACATCAATCAGGTTACGGTGAGCTGCACTCCTGAGTGGACAGTTGAAGATATGGATTGAACATATCCACGCGTGATATCGAAAAATGAGCACTTGTACGACTTGTCTACAAATTGTCACTAGGGCTATATATGCGAGAATGAAATTATACTTTTAAATCTAAATCTGGGGTTTGGTTTGATATTTTTCCTTTGGTTAGTTTATGGAATTTTCTGCTGAATACACTTTAAAAAGTTAATTAAGTCAATCTGATCGCATTGTTTTAAGCCTGTTGTGATGATAAGTCATACCAGAAGATCACTAGAACATAATTTCAACCTTATTTTCCAACTTTCGACAATGTAAATTTTTGACAAAAGTCTACATGTATTTAGTATTTACCCCTTAATAATCGTACTTTGTAGAAGATTTTTAATAGCATCGTTTAGGTTTTCATGATCTGTAGACAGTTGCGAAATCGCAGCGTCCGACCCCTTACACGTTTGTGTTTCATTTCTCGTTCGTGTCCGTTTGTATATGATTTCCTTAAATTCAGCATACAAAATTGATGGTTCAATTTCATTATCACTTTTTATATTGAAAACGGATTGCCTGCATTAGGGTTAATGTGATCGTTCTATGTGGATTGCAGAAATTTGTGTTGCTTTTTGCCCAAGCTTTCTGCCTCACTCTTCCGTTATGCTTCTCATTTTTGTTGCTTCGTGATCATGCGCGAGAAATGTGACGATCTTCTTTGAAAACCATTCTCATTAGTTAATTTCGCGGTTGGTTTAGTTCTCTTAATTAGTGATGGATCTTTTTTAAACTTCTTGTACCTGGAATTATCGAATATCAACTATCTGTTAATTTGAATAATTTCTTTAGATCAGCATGACCTCTGAAACTTATTTAGGGAGTGTACATGACCATTGGATACAAATGATTTTAAACAATTCAGAAGGTTTATGTTATGGATAAACTATGAGTACTGGGTTCCATGAGAAATAATAGCCAATTGCTTCGACCCGAGGTTTTTAGTTCTCATAAGACCCAGTACGAATGGTTTGTCTAACTTAAACGTCAAACTGATTCTTATGAAAGGTAAATGGCCCATGATCCAATTTCAAGGAACATTTAATTATTTTGTATTGGCAATAAGGTAAGTGTGTTGAGAAGTGAGTGGGTGTGATTAGTTCACCCTCAGTGCACTGCATGTAACAGGTATGTAACTGTATGTGACAGTCAATCGTCTTTTGTGCCACACTTGTTTTGGATAGCTTGTACAATGCCAATTCTTTAAAAACAACAGAAAAGAATGGTCACCGTTTCAACTGTATATTCTTTAAAGTATACTACAGTTCATTCTATTATGATACCATACTAAAATTGTTATTATCCTTTCGTCATCAATAATGACATCTACACTATGACACTTACTTTCTTACACTCACCTTCTCACATGCACTCATTTACACTCATATTCCTACTGACACCCACTGTCTTACTCTATTCTCACTCGGACTCACTGTCTTACCTACACTCAGACTCTCAGTTGATCCACACCCACATTTCCCACTGCCAATATAATAAACACTTTCATATTCAAACTCAAAGCCAGTTCTATTACTTACATTCATACTTAGTTTTTACTCTCTAATACTGAATACTTAATATAACATATGCTCTCTTACTTAGGTTTACTAAGTACTTAATTCTTCTCATTTAACAATATCACTGACGGTTAAAACATGTTATGTATCATAATCTATCATGGCAGTTAATTTGCTGATTAAAAGATATAGTTACCTTCTTCAAGTTGTTTAGCTAACACAATAGCATGCAGCGACACATGTTACCACTCTGATCAACAAGTCTGAGTGTTTAATTAACAGTGTATCCTAGACACATATTGATACAATTTTCTAAGCCCGATCGTATCATCCAAAGATCCAATCCTTCAAGTATGTATTCACGGTTACAAACTGTCCTAAGTGCTTGTAATCCGCTATCAATAAAATCGCTGGGTCAGGACAGTCATACGACGAAATCAATCATCTTTGTGTAGTTATGAAATCACACTTTGATATATGGCATGGTGCTGGATGAGATATGGAAAAATAAAAATAAAATATTGAATAACCATGTTTATCATGTACCACTTAAAAATCAAGCAAGTATTGTCGAGCTATACAGATCCACAAACATCATTGAGCTTTATAAAATTCACAAAGATTATCGACTTTTAGATTCACAAACATTATCAAGTTATATAACAGATCCACAAACATTATCAAGCTATATAACAGATCCACAAACACTATCGACCTATACTATACTTAGTATACCAAATCCACAATCATTTTTAAGCTATATAACAGGTATAAGCTATATAAAAGATCTACAAACATTATCAAGGTTTATTTGGTGTGAATTAAGTTCAATATCAGAATTCGTCGTTTTTTGTCTTTATCGAGAATTAGCTCTATCATCAAAAAAAAATTGTCACGTGATGACTATCCCATGTGTTATGAACGCCCATAAAATGACGTTTTGTAAAATGACGTACATTATCCAAAATTTACATAATGCACATTTGCACATTGTCTTACACTAGGGTGTATTACATCGTGTTTTTAGATCTCAAAACATATATAAGAACCAGGCTGTCAAAAGAATGGTTTTAGTTCCTTCAAGTCGCTTAGTCTGTTTTCAACGTCAATGAGGCAAACGAAAATAGAGAAGGTCTTATCTTCGATAATTGAGTTTTTCAAAAATCGTTCAATGAATGCTTGTTTAGACGTCGGAACAATATATCAAAGTTGAATAAAAATAACATAGATCACTGTGTTGTAATAACAACTGTATAGATTCTCTGACAAATTACCGGATTTTGAATACGACCGTAAACTGGCTGATAAACATTCAATTCTGAGAGAATCAGTGACTGCTCAGTATATATAAATTGAATGGAAACAATAAGAATTGTCGATGTTCAATAAAAGAACACTAGGCACCCGGGACTAGGCATGCAGATATTATGTGATTCCAAGTGGCCTGCCTTATATTAACGCCCCTACTCTTGTACGAAGTTGAGTTATCTTCAATATTTTTCCTATTGTCATCTACGGCTTTCACCTCAGAAGTAAAATGCGATAATTTCATTAACCCTTGAACGCCAAGAAGCGAAGATTCCTTAACTCAACGTTTCATTTTAATAACGATTTTAATATCAATTTAACGAATGTAATAGGAAAGAATCAAATAAGCAAAGTGGCTTTTAAATGACTCTAGAATGGAAGAGATGAATATGACACAAGCAATTTCCCGAGTAGAGTTGAGCAAGGAATATAAATTGGTAGCGTCTACAATAAACTCGAATCGAGTTTGGACATAATTCCCTGTAATTGATACGTTATTTAGTTTTTAAACCAAAGTGTCTAATATCTTTAGCTAACGTGATCACGACATGCCCATATGTTGGACAGAATATCGATGTTACACTCTTCCGGCGGAAAAAATGAACTTGAAAAACTCAAAATGTCAGTTGACTCCCCATTCTTCTTGGCTGCATTTGCTTTTAAATGAAACTCCGTTAACACAGATACTATCGCTTCATTGGGAAGTATAAATGCCTATTGCATAACTAAACAATAGAGATTTTTTCTAATGATTAATGCACATCTCTCGTTCTCTCGTTACTCGTTCAGTTTCGTCACTAAAATGACCATAACTAAGTGCCTTTATTTTAGAGAAAGCCCAAGCTATAACTCAATAACAGTGAACTCTCGTCTGAAATTCACATGTCTTCGTGATTTGGAGAAACATTAAACATGTGCTAAATCTACTATCAAATTACAGTAGTACGGCGCATCTCACATGTTAAATAATAAACAGAAGTCAATAAACAACGCGTGGCAAATATGTAATTTGGCAATGCCTTAAAATGTAAAATTCAACTTAAGTCAAATCAAAATAAGCAAGGGTTCCAGTAACTACATATAGTCAACTCTCTGACATGTGACACAATAAATTAAAATATATAGCATGCAAATGTAATGTATTAAAGCACGATAAACACCTACTTAAAACCTAGAAAGGCCAACATTGTGCCATCTGGGAAGTTAGTTAGATTGGATTTATCAGAGAGAATACTTTTCAAGGAAAATGAAATTTGAAAGTTCATGGATGTATACTGCACAGGAATTCATATCAATGGTTAAAATGATATCACTTTGGCTTGACATAATAAATACTGTTTAGAATGTATAATTTTAATTTGTACTTCATAATCAAGAACGTATATCAATAAAACGGCGGTGAATTTTAATAAGTAAAATAAAAATACTCACCGTTTTACGAAAATAATAAGAATATTGGAATATTATTATTCCATTACCGAGTTTCAAGACAAGTTGCCTAGTTCATTTTAAGGTACTTTGGTATACTGTATTTCTAAATATGTTTATGGCATTGTTCATGTAAATAAAAATAATTGACGTTTAAACTACATCAAATACAAAGGTTCATAATAGGTTGTCTACCTCTACTTTCAAACATTTTCTTTTGTATAACTTGATTTTCAGGACAATAATTTCATTTCCCCGTGCCATATATCTTAGCGATTGTGTTAATATAATGAATGGTTGCCTAACTAGGTTTTAATGACCAATAAGGGGAACTGATCAGCTCAAACAAACAAATCGAGTAAATTAATCTTGTTGAACAAATAAGATTGATGTTTGTAAGAATAACAACTAAAAACAATTGCAATAAAACCTGCAGACTTGTATAGTCTTTAAGATAAGCTTAAGGAACCTATTGGTTGTGCGCTATGTTGAAGGAGGGACCATCTAATAATACGCATGCCACACATCACTGAGCATGCACTATTATTAATTATTCGGTATCAATATCACTGAGCGTTTTTGAAGTTTCATGATCTCGTGATCTTAGTTGTCATACATGATTGTGTGATATTTCGAAAGCCATCCTCAATGTGTGTTGAATAACAGACATATCCGAAATGGTACTCCATATAAAATTAGATTATGTGACCGGGAACGTCTGAAACTTATATTGATGCTATTTATGTATTTAGACGATATTGTATTGATATGAGTTTTTCATAAGCTGGCATCGACTCGAGTTTTTAATGTATTTTAGCATATATTTTTGTATATATATATTTGTGACACTATAATAAGCATATAAACTATATACACCTTGTTTATATCAATCTTGTTATTTCACGGTATAGACATATGCATCACAAAACACTAGTATTCTCTATCCATTGTTGTTTATAATATTCCACAATATTATGATTTATGGGTGTTTGAAGCTTCCCGTAAACCATAGTTAATTACATTAGTTTATTAAGTGGTATTCGTGTATTTATTAAATAAGTATATTTTGCGAATATTTGATTCATGAAAATCTAAATTGGAGAAAATTATCAAAATGTCTACTAAACATAGGATTAGTAAAATGTGAGATATGTCAGATATCCAGAGGTTTTATGCATGATATATTTACCTTTGGGGACCATAATACTAATCTATAAACCATTTATCAACTGCAAGCTTGGTTCTTTATCACCAGTGAGAACACCATTTTGCAATGCGGCTCTAATTGTAGACATACCAATTTACAATTAATTTAGCAATTTGTTGATATGCACTGTAACCCGATAATCTTATTATCCCTTGATTGCAAAGAATTATTGGAACTCGACATCATTTACGGAAAAACACTAAGTGGTCTTGCCGTAATTTGGTATTTGTTTGAACTCGTGTAGGATTAATTGTCGCTTCATTGGATGAGGTTAGTAATTTGGTATGTCCGATGTATGAGAAAATGTGTGTTAATCGAAGTGATAAAGAAAAATAAAAAATATTGTTTTTTGTCTCTCTTCAAACATGATGCATGAATTTATGTACATTGTTTCATGTTAAAAACAGAGAACAATATTTTCCTGGCTTTGATATACTGTACTCATTTGCAGAAGATACTTCAAAATGAATTCTTGGAAACATCAATGCCACTATTTTCCTGACTTAAAACAGTATATTGAAAGGAATATCAATTAAAAACTATGAAATCCTCATAATTGAAATATCCGGTAGTTTTAAATCCCCCTAAACAATAGTTGACCTCATAGTAGCCCAGAGGATTATGTTGACCTGGAATCAAAACATAGTTTGAAAAACATGGAAAACTCCGATAAACCAAATCATCCAATAAAAACAACATTTGAAATAGGATTTATGGAACACTTTGATCATAAAAGGTCAATTAAAAAAAGTCTTAAGTTAAAGTGATCTAGCTGCCTAGTTACCAGGAACAA
This sequence comes from Owenia fusiformis, assembly GCA_903813345.2. Classification (NCBI taxonomy): domain Eukaryota; kingdom Metazoa; phylum Annelida; class Polychaeta; order Sabellida; family Oweniidae; genus Owenia; species Owenia fusiformis. Next base: position 12,865,604 of record CAIIXF020000009.1, on the reverse strand, counting down.
ATTATCTCAATATACTTAAAGATATCAAATAGGTGAATCATCCTTTAAGAAAGTACACGATAGGCGTCTTTAAATATACGATTTACAACAGTAAATATAAAAATGCCTTGTAACTCAGAATAGAAATTACAAGGCACTTTTACATTTTAATTAACGCGAATGACTGGGATTGGGGATTGCCTCATTTTTTCGAGCATGATTTTATAGGAGTAAATTAATTACGTGCTGGGTAGGTTATAAAGATCGGCAATCCTCTTGGGTGCTGTTTAATAGGAATCTCATCAAGTTTCTTTCTGTTTATGAAACATATCCTATTGCTGAATTATTCAATGCAAATGGCAAATACTTGCTTCTGAAGCTGAGAAACTCCTTATTGCCTCCTTAGCTAGTGAAGACAGAAATTTCAACATATGGATTACATTACATGGTTTTATGAACATTGCTGCAAGACTAAGGGGCTGTACTGACCCCCATTGCGCTTATGACCCCCCAATTGATTAGAAAAGCCAGTATACATTGCATATTGTTGTATCCACAGTCTCTTATATACCCCGAGAATAGACAGACTGGAATAGAAAACTCTTAGAAACATTATAGATAAAGAGAGCCTGATAAATCTGAACGCCTTATGCATGTTTTGCATTGGACGTTGTAATTGAGACTTGAAGTTGTATTTGAAAAAATATTTGTTGACAAAATATATACACTCCCCTCCATAAGTTTGGCAACCTTTTTTCCTCATTGAACTACGTGTTAAAGCCTCTTTACCTTTGAATTTTTATTTACTTAATCTGCGATGAAAATACTTATACTATTGATGGAAACGTAATTTAACTTTAATTCCAATACCTTCAAATTTTCTCAATTTTTTATCTCGATTACAATAGGTCGAAAATTGATGATAAATTTGATGAATTTTTGAAAATCGACATTCCCATGTTAACCAATGGGAAATAGTAGGTTTGCCGCAAGTCATGTGACAAAATATCCATCCATCCGAGTCCTTGCAAAAAATACGAGTTAGGCAGGCAATTGAATTTGCTAACTTTATTTAACAAAATATTGATATGTTTCTTCAGGTTCAACAAAGTTATAGGGCTTTAAAGTCAAAGTTGTTTTTCAAAAAAACTCTCCCATTGAAATAACACAGGAGGCGAAAAATTATTTTCAAAAATGACTTTGAAGCGCTGTAACTTTTATCTTCATCAAATAAACTAAACACTTAGTGTTTTAAAAAGTTAGACAATTCAATTTTCTATATAAAAATATTTTTTGCTGAATCTTTTACTGAAAAGATATCCTGATTTCTGATTTGCCCCGAACCCTCCATTTCCCATTGGATTACATGGGAATGACGATTTTCAAAAATTCATCAAATTTATCATCAATTTTTGACCTATTGTAATTGAGGAAAAAAATTGAGAAAATTTGGAGGTATTGGAAATAAGGTCAAGTTACGTTTCCATCAATATTATAAGTTATTTCATCGCCGGTTACGTAAATAAAAATTCAAAGGTAAGGAGGCTTTAACACGTAGTTCAATGGGGAAAAAAGGTTGCCAAACTTATGGAGGGGAGTGTAGACAAGAGTTGACATATGAAATATCATGGGCAGCTCAATATGTCCTACACGATTACACTATTATAGACATTGGTTGGATAGTGTAGGGTGCTGCCTGATCATAAAGGTGAATGACAATATCCAGAGTTAGTTTCTCTGGCTTCCGGTTAAGACTATCTAAAAAGGTCTACGATCCCTGTGCTCTCTTGTTAGGTTTGTCAAAATCGTTTCTTTCATACATCTGAAGCGTAAATCTCATTTAGATATGCAATATTGTTTTGTCTTGAGAAAATCATATTTCGTTGATAGACTGTTTTCTACTGTGACGTTCTAAGTCCTAGTAATAGAGTGGCAAAATATCTATACAATATTATACAGGTGACCCATTTTTACTAATTGCCTCAACTCCACATATTAGTGAATTAAAAAGTTCCTAAGAAATTCTGTAATTAATACAGAGACATGCTTTTAATCTAGCGATTACAATTTTCTATCATCAAATAAAATAAGATCTTGCATACATCCCTTTATAATTAATCAGAACAATCAGCGGCGATATACCCATAGACACTTAATTATATCTTATATCCTATTCTGAATGCAACAGCGACTGGTTTTATCTCGCTGATAATCTGCCGAGATTGAATGTTGAATCTATGTGATGACTCTCGCAACCTTGGATGTAGATCTTGGTCGTGAGTAAAATACAGATGTGCCTTCAATTGAGATATGTAATCCTTTTGCGAGCAATTTATGTATGTTTGAGATATGTTTGTCTGCGACTACGTGAATTCGTGTTATGTGGTATGACCTGATTGCGATAGCTCCACAAAATAATCAATCTATAACCCCAGACCATATAGGACATTTCATTCATACTGAAGGTTGTATACTATATGTTAAAGAACAAAACGCCAACCCAACATTATGTCAATGCCTGGATATAGAGACATATGTCAGTGACATTTCAAAGTGACATAGTGATCTTTCACTAATTAAGTTGCCTATTTCTCTCGTTCCAGATATTTGTTTGACTAACAGTACTAAAACTAATTAAAAACCTCACCATGCTCTGTGTACTATTAAAAGAGGTTCTGCACTTCAGGAATCAGCATGCTTTTATCCAGAAGCGACTATATGGCAATGCAGATTATCTATGATTCATTTGCACTACTCATAGAGATTAGTGAACATATAACTATTATTGTAAAAGAAACTTTAATTGCTTGGCTAAGCACTAAGATTCATTTTACACATTTAGTACACAAATGTAAACATTGTTATAAAAGGGCAGACTCCCCAATGCAATATGCATCAAACCCAGAAACGACATATTAAAACAAATAAGAAATGCCTTTGAGTTGATTCGGACTCTTTTAAACTATATTATGTCACACAATCTGGATTTCAGTCTGATCTACTGTCTGTTATGCACGTGTCCTTTAAGATTTTTTCGCATCGAAAAAACGTCTTCAAATACAAGTCTTTGATACAGGGATTTTTTCCATCTATTATGCTCCATATAAAGTGTAGTAGATAGTGTCTTCATGACAGTATGATGGAACAGTGAGCGATAGGATATCAACTAAAGTTTGATTTGCAAAGGTTGCTCTATGCGCTTCACCTTTCTACTATCCATTTAAACTCAGACAAATCTTTCAATCCTCGACAGTGGCATGTTGTCAATTCAAATCAGTTAGGAAAGTGCCTTATTAATGTTTGTAGCGATGAATCATTAATGCAAGTAACGCTCAACCAAGTCATCCAACCGTGGATGGTAAGATGAAGTCAATGGCATTAACAAATCAGAGATTCTTTTATTGCTGTTTATGAATATTCTAGACATTCAATTATACCGTGCAACGTTTGCTAACAGGATAAAGTCAAGGTCTGCTAAAATTACATAACACAGTTTCTATGATGATCTTCGCAATTTATCATTATTATAGGAGCAATCCGGTAAAGTCTTGTAATTTGGGATGGCATGACAACCAGAGGTCAACTTATCAAGTCTGGCTGCAATGTATCGTAACATGAGTCAATAATGAGAGAAGAATGAAGACAGATATGCCAGAGTACTAAATGTTCTTTAATTGTAGAACATTTTTAACAGCAAGTTTGAAATATATATTAATGATGGTCTCATCATGCTTTCTTTGAACGGGACGCTGTACGTACGATATTATTAGAGGCAGAGGTAAACATCGCTACGTCTCAACATGCCTCTGCCACATACTGTCCGATACAACACTATAGTTATATCACGTTTCACCTTTTAATGATGAAGGAGCACTGAATACAATGATGGATAATACTATAGATTGGTAACATGATTCCTTTAGTATGATTGCATTGTTTACCCATGTTTCACATAAATATACCAGATAGGTATGATTTACAGATGGTGAAAAGGTCTTTAGAACAAAGACAAATCAATGAAGCCATTTGAATGAGACCCATGTTCCTATTTTCGTAGCAATGGACACTAATAAAAGTACATGCCATCGAGCTAAATACTCCTGATAGTCCAAAACTGGAGATGTTCGCCAAGCATGATGTACATTAATCTTGGTCACCATAGTCAGGTTGACGTGAGGAGTATGATACAAATGAATTACGAAAGGTCATTAGTTACTTCGCTCTACTCTACAAAAAGAAATATGAAGAAAAATATTTGGGAAAACAAGTACTTCATTTTTGAAGATGGCATATCGGGTGTGTGAATCCAAAGAGAATGATTGTCAGATTACACGAGGGCGTTTTATGCTTGTATTGTATGGGGAATGTAGTTTTATTAGGCCATTAAGAGCTTTATAGAAGCTAAATCAAGATGAACCAATACACTTATATTCAATATCCTAAAGCCATATCGTAGATCAATTCCTTCCGAAAACCTCACTTATAAAGTAACAAGATGTTTAAAAGTGATCAAAGGAAGATATCAATCACAGGGTTCTGTCAGGCGAGTAAATCCTCCACTTCGACCCTCGGCTCTACATCGTTAATATCTCATCACTGTAGATAGACCATTGTAGGGCGTTTATCCAAGGTGATCTTATACCTTACTGACTCTGGCAGTTTGAAAATTTCTCCATCAAACCTAAGCATCCGTTTGATGGGAGTCAGGTCATGCATAAACCAATCACATTACGCAAAATGCAGCACAGCAACTGGTGCATATATTCAACCGAGATAGACACTTTGAGGAGATGATGTTCATTTAGTTCTTTGATTATTTATTTGTGTATTGATCCGATCGTATATCAGAATGAGATGGTTCCATTAGATAGAAGAACTATTTCATGTAATGGAAACCATTATCACATTGAAACACATTCCAGATAATGTTCTGGAAAAATGTAGAGATTCTTATCGTAAGATTGGAAAATTATACTATTAAGACTGATATCGAGTAAAGGAAGATCATGGCATACACATCAATTTCATTTAAAAGTTGGCCAATGGCAATCTTTTCCAATTTTTACAGAGGATAATTGGTGGCACAAATTATATTCTTATAAGTATTAGTACACTTTGAAGAACTTTGAAGTTCAAAACCTGTGATTTATTATTTCTCCAAGCATTTGCGTTTTCCAAGTGCCATACACACGCATCACTACAGATATTGATGGCAATACAGTACAATATTCAAAAGTGTCTAAACGTCAAAAATATCTAGATTAAAGACACGGAATAAGTGAAACACATGAGATAGGATTTATTCTCCAGATACTATGTCTCATCGAATGTTTCCCTTAATGACCATCATTCAAAATAATGATACAATATTAACGCATAAATATTGGAATTATTGTACGGTTGATGTAAAGTAACGATTGACTGTTGGAAAAATTGTATGTTTTCGCTGAATTACAGAAATCAAATTGTCGAAGTCAATATTCTTATCCTATTGTAGTAATCTTCAGGGACAATTGGTCATTTGGAAGATTTATAACGTTATTTGCAAAGATTGCAGGATTCGTCTGAATAGACATCGCGAAGATGTGTTACCTTGCTGGCTGAATAATGATGTACTCACCTTCTTAGTTTTCTGAGTGTCTCCAGAATTGAAAAGATGAGATTTTTTGTGATTAAAGCAGGAAATGGTTAGCATCAGAGTTCGTGTATCATTAGCATCTTGAGATTATCATGTGCATGTATACAAACGGGGTTTCAACATTATCACAAATCATAAGTAAGGCATACTTAAACAGTTGTGTGTGCAAATCAGCACGGTCGATTGAGTATTTTATTCAAAACTGAATACAATTTTGAAAAGTATACTCATTCGACCGGGCGCCGGTCAACAGCTGTGACTCAGCCATAACCGAGGAGCAAAATTAAGGTTTGATCAAACATTGACAAGTTAAATGCTATAAAATGAAAATTCCCGATTATCAAACTTATGGAAGTCACTTTTTAAATAATTTCAGGGGGTACTCTTGACAACTTTGACCCAAAATAGCCAAAATCACTTGACAAGTACTCTGAATGGTGAAAAACAAAATGTTGATGATTGCTTATGAAATCAATATGGTTAGTGTCTTTAACGAGCCATGACTAGAGGAAAATGTCGAGGATCAGAAATATTAGATGCTTCAATATTGTGTCATGTCCTCAGTTATCGTGTGTCCTCTAATATCCCTATCTTTGGCTAAAATATCATAATTACCTAGTTAACTCAAGGACAATATCCTTAATTATTTTGTCGCTTATTTCGTTCACCTGTAACTTGTTTGCAACGGGACATGTTGAATCAGCGCGGGTAAACTATCTTTATATGTTTATAATTTCCATATGGAATAATAGCATACTTCTGAGGTAATATATTATACGCTGGTTTCTAATTATAGTTTTAGATGAATTGTTTATCAGGATATTGAATATTTGTATTGCAAAAAGTCTGTAGAGTGTTCATATCAAGTCAAATGACAACTTTAAAGTCATTTCTTTGAGGCTAGTACATTTGTTCATTTTTTCCCAATCATTATTTTTGGTTGTTTAGTCGGTTGGTTAAGATATGCCTTATTTAATACTTTTTACTGTTAGTTTAGTTTATCATGTGATGTCATACTATTTTTTTCGTTTATCACAAACGTTTAGGTATATTGAACATACAAGTGACATTCTGTAATGGATCAACGAGGCATGGTTATTCATCAATGGATGTAAGACATTCTTTATGAACGATCAACGGTAAATCTCATATTATTTATGTATATTTGAAACGTAATAAACTTAAGAATGATTTATTACGCAGTTTATCTCTAGAGATCAAACCGTTCTTAGATGAGTGCGGCAGATTTTGCGATAGGCGGTAGTTTATTTAAGTCATCGTCTATTGTACACGTATTTACATTGCGTTTCCTACCGAGAGATTTTTCAAACGGCCGGTAACTTCAGGATATTTTTATCCGGAAAACTACAGACAACAACTCTGTAATCCAAGATACCATAAAGCCGCGTTAGTCAGATAATTTGCACCTATATGAGATAATAAAATATAAGCTCTGGGCGAATCCTTAGAATTAAAAGGATCAATACTACCTTTATGGTGTGATACTGCGACCGAGAAGATCGCTGGAGAAGTCGGTGAACCGCTTTATATACTCGCCTAGTGGATAATTGCTGTTCTTTCATCATGTTTTAAATATATTCTAATGTATTCGCTATTTACTGTTTTAATGTTGTTGAAATGCGGCAATTGGACATTTGCATATTGTAAACAGCATTGTAAGATGTATAGTTTGCAATTCATCATTGGAGTGTGCGTCATACATAACATGATTATCTCTCTTAACTGTTAAAAAGGCCAGTGCCGTCCAGCTGTACATGCATATGGCCTCGCCTAGCTGACCATATTGTTATTTATTGACGACACTATAAAAAAGAACTCTCGTGTGGTACCTACTTTTTCAAATAAATGAATTGAACCTGTCTCTTGTAGAAAATATAGAAATTCTATAGTTTGCCTTATGTTCATCTTTTCATGACAACACCGAGTTAAGATTGATGTAAATAACCTGGAAATATATAAGAGGACATCATTCAATTCAACATTATACGGGCTTTGACACCCCAGGGGGTGTATAACTGCCCATAATTAAATTTACAATAGACATGATTAACTGTGAACATTTTAAGTGGTACATACGTCAATACAATAATATAATATAATATGAATACAATATACAAATACAATAATATGAGACAATAAAGAAATAAAATAAAATGTTTCGGATATTCTGTACTCAGGAGGTCAGTTTTCAAAAGAGATATGAGTGAATTTAATGGTTTATTTCTAATATCTTCATTAAGGGAATTCCATATATATGAACCATGGACCTTAGTAGAATTTTCACCAATTCTGGTTCTATGTTTAGGAATATCTAAGTTATGACTATATCTAGTTATTCGTTGATGTATTTTTGCTCTAGTTTTAAAATAGTGATCGTATAATTTTGAAAGGAACTGTATAGCTTTGCTTATAACTTTTTTCATGAAAGAAACAGTTTGGATTGTGTGAATATGATGAATATTAAGTATTTTAAGATCTTGAAAAATTGGGAATGTGTGAGATAATCTATCATTCCTTCCAGTGCTATGACGATTGTCTCGACATTAGAATAATTATTAATATGTATGAATACTCATATAAACTGTTTTGATAGGCTACTGATGTTTACAAACAAACAAGTCAGAAACAATTTCATTTTGCAGTTTAACATCCTGTGTCACCTCACCCCATCACCTCACATTCGACACGAGGGTTGACTTGGTCATGGTGATTTCCAATGGCATTATCTTAAATGCTTTTAAATGTCATCAATAATTGCTTTTATAACTTAGTTAATTTCAAAACGCTGTCTACTGTCATGTTCTCAAAGAGAGTGAATGAACTCAATTTTACTTTTGATAAAATCAGCAATTCGAAATCCATCATAGAATTCGTAGATATCTCGAACAATTATGTCCGCAAGCAAACTGGGAATATGATCGGGAGTAAGATCTGTCATGTGCTGAATCCCTCTGTTAACATGACCACTTTAAATGTCATGTTTCATCAACATGAACACACTATAAGTTGCTTCGAGGCCAAAACATTGACGGTTGTGACAGAGAACAAGGAGCAACGAAGAATAGTGTAAAATGCCTAACAATAACCAATTTGAACAACAACTTAAAGAGACATCCATGAGGCTTATAGAGGATTAGTAAAAGGGAAACCCAAATTAAATATGTTACTCCATGATGGATTACAGTGGTTATATCTTAATCTGGATTCACAAATCGCTTGATAGAAAGGAAATACTATTTATCTCAGTTTATAACTTTGTTTAACGCCACTGATTACTCATTTTACTTATTGAATTATTGCATCTTTAATTTAGGCGTATGACGTGTGACCAAAGCTACCTTATAACATACCTTCAATTATCAAGTGAAAGAAACAATGTTCAACACGCTATGAAACGTCAGTGTTTCTTATCTAAGAAAAGAGAATTACCCAGTGGGAAACAGGGAGTCAGGAAATAGTTCAGAGGTTTCTTAATTCAACAGCATAATCTGATCAATTTCTTTCGTCGTAGTTCCGAAATAGGATTTGTAGAACAATACGGGAATGCTACAATATAGGGGAGATTACGAGCAAGGGTTGTTGAGAAGCTGATATAAATATTTATTTGCATACTCGACGGTCGATTTAGCCATATGATACTTAAAAGCATCCATAGGCAAGTTCTGTGCCAGTGTAAAAGGATTGGGTAACCTTTATATGATAATGATTCAGTTCACGAGTCACCATCCATAGCCTATAACCATTTGTTTTCTTTGTTTTGACAATTGTTCATGATACCAAAGCAACCTTTACTCAAACATTACCTTTTTTGTTTTATGAAATATAATAGGAAACACAAAATGGTGCGTATTGCAAATTTTACTACAAGAAACTTGGGACATAGAAATGATAGAGGCTCGTTCTATTGATTATAAAGAGTTGATTACGATTGGCTTTTAAACAAATCAGCAACTTTACTTTCAGACCATTACCAGGACTGTCTGACGTCATAAAACGCACATATCCTCGTATTAGAACTTCAGATAGTCAGATAGTCCTGGCAATGGTCTGAAAGTAAAATGTTTGATTGGTTTAAAAGCCTATCGAAATCAACACTTCATAATCAATAAAACGAGCCTCTATCATTTCTTATGTCCCAAGTTTCTTGTCAGAAGGAGTGAAGGCAATAAATCAGATACCGGCTCTGTCTTTGACAAATTGTCCATGTTTTTTTCCTCTCAGATTGGCCAGGTTCCATGGTTTATGCCCGAAGCAGAAAATTGCCCGTGCCGAACATACCTACCCAAATTATTCAGAGTGAACCCCCCGGGAAGACGGTCATCTTTAAGAATATGATATAGTGTAAAGATCATCAACTACAAGGAACTTCTAAAACGAAACTCCGTCCATACATCATTCATATGAAATTATCTCCGACATGATATTGGAAGAATAAAGTGAATTGAGAGGCTTATAACGAAAAAATAACTGGCAATTTTCGATTAAAGTGACATCACAGTGACCTAGTCGCAGCAACATTTGAGCAAAAATATTTTTACTAACAACTAAATGTTGACTCCTTCATATTATTCATATTAAGTAATCAAATATAAATAATAAATCAAAGGCATAAAATAAGAGCTTATCAATTTCATCGCTATTATATCTAATAAAAGTACTATGTATCTAGTAGTAAGCCATACGATTTATTGAGACAGGTCAACGGAACTACTTTACAATTTATGTGATTTCAAGATGATGAAATGGAAATAAAGTGTAATTCCCGGGGCGACCTGGGGTGAGATAACCTAAAGTGGATCATTAGTTCAGAGAAAGTGTAATGCAATGTATTTAGTTGTGTTGCATTGCATTATGTTGTATTGTAAATATACAATAAAAACGTTTTTAGAAATTTATAATAAGTTTATCCCATGTCAGTGCCCTCAGCTGTGCCAATGATAAGATAATTAAAAGGTGGCACGATTCACTGTTTTGGACTTTACCTTAGTAGGTATTGCATTACAAACACTATCGTCCAGAAGAAGTCATCACATACCAATACGCGACAACATTTAATTTAGTTCAGTGTAGTTACCTCCCGTTTGAAGAGCTCTCATGTATGGTACAACTTCGTCTTCATCCGGGTTCTTTCCCATTGGATTACACAGGGGTGCTATTTTCAATGCCGCACTTCGACTCTATTAAACATTTATGTAGAGTTTCATTTGCACAAACGATATGTATGTATGTAATCAAGATATATAACAAGCCTTTTTGAACTATAATCCTCAAATCCGAAGAAATCTGTGATAGATTGAAAATGCCGTCCAATTCCAGTGACGTCACTGATTTCCCAGAAATTGCTCAGACGCCATCGAAGATCGAAAAAATATAAAATGTTACTTTGAATCTCCGATTATCTTTCTGATTATTGAATAGATTGGATCATATAACTATGCTTGGGGGCTGATGGAAGATCAGAAGCTGAGAAACGTTCAGAGTAATCGACTCGTTCGGCGGGCCAATGAAAATTTGTCCCTTCCAAAACGATGCATCATGGGAGATATTTATGTAAATTACCACCTGAACTCTTATCGCGAATAGGAGATCGGGATCTCTAGTTTTCGACACTAGTGCTTATACCAATTCACCGGCGTCTACCGATGTGAGAATTGAAATAATGATATTGATTGGATTTTGCAGCCTGATGAAATGTTTAAAACCATTTTAGTTCGTCAATTCTACCTCGCTATAAGAATCACACAATTGAATCAGCTCGTGTAAATCCGTACCGTGATTGATGACAAAAACATTCTCATCAAATTCTAAAACAAATTATTCAATCAATAAGTTGGACTTAAGAATTCTACGATTTTATGGCGATCTTTTTATATTTATTGGGATATCTCAACAGTTGTAAATCTCAAGTCTAGACAATAGTTCTTAACACTAATTAGTCATACGTGTCTAATTTATAACAACATTCAACATTTTAGAAGAAAATATATTAAAAGAAAGAAACAAGAGATTTACTATACTTGCATGTAGTGAACTGTAGTAAATACCTCGATTAGCTTTTTATTGTGCCATTACATGTTTTAGTGAGAGATAACGAAAACAACGCACGCACCAGCTGTTGTAGATTGTGGCTGTACTCAAAGCTCACAACACAAGATTAAAGTAATAACAAACAATATTACTTAGACGAAGCAGACATGTTTTAGTTAGTTTGCGCCCTGCAATTTCACGGTCCTTTCTTTCAGAGGAAATATAGGTTAAAACACTACTCCATGGTCCAGTTTTTTCTTAAAACTTAAAACGTGCACTGAGATATACATGTAGCTAGGTAGGCAAATTGTGGACTAATCGATCATTGTTATATCATTATGACTATAACCACGCCCGGTGATCATACAAAATGGATGGAGGGGGGGGGGGGATTAGGCCGGATTTCTGCAAGAAAACTCAACAAATTTGGAAGATTTATTTTTTCAAGAGAAAATTTACGACTGAATTGCCAAATGAATCGGCGCAGTGCATGGCAAAATATGTTTTTTGAACTGATACCCTTCTAAGATATGAGATCTATTAAAAAAGACGCATAATCACCAACGTCCCTTATACCTATTTATTACAGCTCGTGTAGACCATTGTTGCCCGATTTATAGCAAAAACATTGACTTTTGCACGTTGGTGATGATGCGCTGGAAACCCCGAGAGTTTTTGATGACGTCATTATAAATCTAACAGGAACTATGCATTATGGCTGACATACTCCTCTTGACATCGGGCAATCAGTACTGGGTTAACAAATACTACCCTTTAGTGATAACACTTCCAGAATGTCAACGAGTTTAGCGTACAGGGAAATGCGACTCAATTTGACTGAAGATATCCGGCGATTCAGTTAAACAGCGTATTCCGATTAAATGTATGAGTTGTTTTATCCATTTTCTGTAAGTTTCAGATTAATTCATGAGTTTTCGATGTCGAAGTTTGGAAGTCGTATTGAAGTCGATCATTGACTCGTATATTGTGAATCTATTATAATCTCTTATAATCTTTTAAAATAGATCAGCGTTTTATGATCAGCACATTATCCTCAATAGGCGTGTTTTCAAACAGAATTGTACCGAATATAATATCGTCACTGAAGTCATAAATTGATGTCATAAATAAATGACTCTAAAAGAGAATAAGAGATGATTATGGATGGCTATATAAATAAAGAGAACACTTCACCGCAGCCTACTTTCGGGCAGACGTTTTGTTTGACTCAATCGTTAAGGTGAGCCACAAATGTTCTTTTTTATTTGGTTATAATTCGAATTCATTATAATCAGTACAAAATTAACTTTTGTATAATGCTACATACTTCTTTTGTATATTGTTAAATTAGTCTGACTGAGGTCTGATTTAATGAAGGTCTTTACTTGGTACAATTTGACGAGACACTAAAAGAAACTTTTGTTAAGTAGATCAATCGCAAATTACGAATAATAGAGGTCCATTTGTAGCCTAATGAAAATATCCTGAAAAGCTCGCACGGTATTGACCTTTATGGGACTATCAAATCAGGCAAGCTAATCCGGCATTTCCCATATGGAACTTCAACAACGCGTTTACTTACTTAAGCCTTGTTCGCTAATTGATGATAAAGAAAATGTTTCTACAAGTAGCGGTGACAATTATTAACCCTTTTACACCTCGGTAGAAGTATCAAATTGCAACTCAGGAAATGTTTGTTTGTTCAAACATGTTCATGTCACTCAGAGAACTATTAAACGAATATCAAACAATTGTCACGTTTAAACAAGGGCCGATCAAAATGTTTCTTACCGTTGGCTCTAGATTTTATGAGGAGTTGTGTGCTCAAACTTTAACATGAGACAGGACAATAAGTTTGCTTGAAACCGTACGAGTTCCATATAAATTGGTTTATTGGATTTATTAAAATGATATATCATACATGGCATGAGTTAATATAATATTATATGATATTTATTTTTAAACGTGGGTATTGTATTTTTTTGGCCCGTCCTGTATATGGCCATGGAACACTTATAGATAGGTTTTGGCGCAAAATCAAAATTACTCATATTTCAATAATTATTTAACCCAGAAATAATATAATCGAACATCTTTGTGAAAAAGTATAGGCTTTGATAGCATAGGATATGATCCTATGTTTTCAGATTAACTAAATACAGGGAATCTAATCGACCATTTTTATGAAAAACTTGGACTGCGGTTCAAATGAAGTGATTGGAACATAATCGAACATCTTTATGAAAAACTTTGGGCTGCGGTACAAATAAAATGCAGGGGATATAGTCGAACATCTTTATGAAAAACTTTGGGCTGCGGTACAAATAAAATGCAGGGGATATAGTCGAACATCTTTATGAAAAACTTTGGGCTGCGGTTCAGATAAAGTGGAGGGAATATAATCGAACATCTTTAAGAAAAACTGCGGTTCAAATAAAGTGCTATGGAATCGAACATTTTTATGAAAACCTGTGGGCTGCGGTTCAATTAACCTGCAGGAAATAAAATCGAACATCTTTAGAAAACCTATAGCCTGCAGTACAAATGAAGTGCATTGAATATAGTCGAACATTTTTATGAAAGCATATAGCCTGCAGTACAAATACAGTGCAGGGAATATAGTCGAACATCTTCATGAAAACGTATAGGCTGTGGTACAAATAAAGTGATTGGAATTTAATCGAACATATTTATGAAAAACTTTAGGCTGCGGTACAAATAAAGTGCAGGAAAAAAAGTCGAATATCTTCATGAAAATCTATGGGCTGTGGTACAAATAAAGCGCAAGGAATTTGATTTAGCATCGTTATAAAAAAGAATCTAGGCTACTCATTGTAGTAAAATATCATCTTGAAGTATAATACAGGGTTGTCCAAAAAAAGTGAACCCCTTATTACTTGCAGGAATTCTTTTATATTTTCACATGTTGTAGAGGAAGGTCTAACATTTATGTTGGCACCATACATTTTTCTTAGTCTTGAAATTTGCAGAAATTATAAGCCCTAACTAAATATTACTGAAAATGGATAAAATGTGATTTTCAATATCCGCGATTCTTCAACCCTTCAACACCCTTCCCCTGACATTTTTCAAGCTGCACTCTTAAAGAACTAATATTTTTCCTCACTTTGTTCAATCTTGAATCCCGCACATTGTGGCTTAAAACTAGCATCCCACCTTTGTTAGTTGCAAAGTTCTTGTGATCCAAAGAAATGTTCTAAGCTTCCATAGACGAAAACATTTTCCAGTGAAATCGTGAATATACCCCTATATGATCTTGAAATGTCAATATCTTCATAAATCATGGATCGATTCATCTAATGAAATCTGGCTCAAAACATTGAATAATAGATTTTCTTTTGATTTTTTAAAGATATTTGATGAAGGGCTTCTCAGATTCCTGGACACAGGGGGCAACTTTCTTCCACAAGAGGCCCTCTTCTAACTGTTGGTGTAGGTAACATACCCCTGGACTGTTGAACAGTTAAAACTGCTTCAAAATGATCAATGAAAGTGTGAAATGTGTTTTCTGCTGAAATAGTGTCCCTTTTGTCATATGGTAGGGTTTTAAACTTGTATCTCTATCTGAAAGTTGTTTAAGATCATCAAATGTGTTTCAACAATTTCTGTGAATCACATTGGTAAAATTTTGCACAATATCTAATTTTCAGGCATGTCAGGCATCTACAACATGTGATAATATGAGTCTATTCGTGCAAGTATTAAGGAAAATATAGCCTGTTGCAGGGGTTCATTTTTTTGGACCACCCTGTAAATATGGGCACTAAGTTGTGCAGAAAGATAAGTAACATATACTAGTCTAATAAACTACATGACACCTGTTGTTGGAGTTATGGTAGAAGCGATTATTAATTAGGTTTTTATATCAAAAGATATGGCGGTATCAACAACTTTTATTACTCATTGATGAAGGGACTTTGTCAATAAATCGTGGAGTTATCGCTGGATTAGACGTTCTAGTTATTTTCATTTGATCGATTAGTCTATAAGTGTCATGACATACAATGGATCTATAGTATGCTGGTCTACTTGGCACTATATGATTTTCTTTTCTCGTAAACTCAACTAAGGGGAATTATCGCTAACCCATAAACTTATCAGTACCTTGTGATATATTGTGACGTATTACCTGACTGATCCACTACGTGAACATTGAGTATCTAACTATAAATCAGAATACACATAATTATAAGTTAGGCATTTTGTTAACCATGCATCTGCAGACAGGACAGAACAATATGTTTCCCACAATTCATATATGACATCGTCTTGAAAACTTCCTTCACAAACTCGCTTTATTGGCTATAATTATTTTACCACATTCTCTCAGAATATTGGTTATCATTCTGAAAATATACAATCGTGAAGTAAAGAGCAGTTCAACATTAATAAAGTCAAGTGAATAACTTGTTTGGCATGAAGGGTCACGTGATCAGGTCGAAGGATTTTGTGTCGTTTTCAAAGTCACGTGCTCGACTACATCACATATCATGAAGCGTCCGTCGACGTGAAATACTGTAAAAGCCCAAATTCTCAAGGTGCCCTAATTATCGCCACGTGGAGTATGCAAATATACAAATTGTAAGATAATCGTGGAGCGGTTCACAGGGGTTATTTACTTGGAGGGATTCGATATGGGTTTTATATTATTCCAAGCGACAATAAGATATTTCCCGAGAGCCCGAAGACCAGAGATGAATACCATTTTCGTGAGCGGGATTGGAAGGTAAATACGATTTTCGTGAGCGGGATTGGTAGGTAAATACGATTTTCGTGAGCGTGATTGGGCGGGACAATACGATTTTTCTCAATATCAAAAATATTCCCCCGGGTGTTATTCAGTAGTATCATGGGATGAACTCACTTACCCACATAAGAATGGAATTCAGTTAATTATTTCACAGAAAGTAGCAAAAAGACATTTTAGCTTCTTCGTCTTACCATGGGCCCATGGTCTTACTTAATGTCTCGAAAAGATTCTTTGATGGTACCCAGTCATGGTAAAAATACCACCCTATATATATCTATAGTTCTTATTGTTTCTTTCTGTTTCTAGATGTTTGCCTCCTGTGCTCCCAAAAGTCACATTACGATAGCCGAACAGTATTCTAAATGTTCTTTCCATCGATGTTTAACATAATAGGCGGGCGGAATTGGAGGTCCAAAAAAAAGTTTAATGTACAGTTGCAACATATTCTCGTATTTGGTACCGTTGGAAAGCTTGTGGTGCCTAGATTTGAGATCCACTTGTTAGCAATTGCGAAATGTGGGCCGAATGTGTCTAAAACGCCCGTTTCCATGGTAACCACAAAAATATGGTGTTAATAAGCAGAAAATTGTTTTTATGCATAACTTCACTAATATTGCTCTGATTTTAATGAAATTGGTATCAAATTAAAGAGAATTAAAAGTCCAATTTTTGAAAATAACATTTATGCAAATTAGCTCATTTGCATATTGATTGTGACGTCATCGCTGCATTATTTTGCGTTTTTTTGATAAACGAGTATATTTATTTCAGTACAGTAATGTACAGTTGTAACATATTCATGAATTTGGTACCGTTGGAAAGCTTGTGGTGCCTAGATTTGAGATCCACTTGTTAGCAATTACGAAATGTGGGCCGAATGTGTCTAAAACGCCTGTTTCCATGGTAACCACAAAAATATGGTGTTAAAAAGCAGAAAATTGTTTTATGCATAACTTTCCTGAAATTGCTTCGATTTTGATGATATTGGTATCAAATTAAAGAGAATGGAAACTTCCATTTTTGAAAATAACATTTATGCAAATTAGCTCATTTGCATATTGATTGTGACGTCATAACTGCATTATTTTGCATATTTTTAAATAAATGAGTATATTTATTTCAGTACAGTAATTTGAAGTAACAACATATGAATGAATTTGGTACAGTCAGAAAGCTCATGATTCCTAGTTTTAAGATCTGCTTAAAAGCAATTATGAAAAGTGGACCGAATGCGTCTAAAATGCCAATTTCCATAGTAACCACAAAATATGGTGTTAATAAGCAGAAAATGTTTTCTCATGCATAACTTTACTAATATTGCTCCGATTTTGATGAAATTGGTATTAAATTAAAGAGAATTAAAAGTTCTAATTTTGGAACTTACTTTTATGCAAATTAGCTAATTTGCATATTGATTGTGACGCCATCACTCCATTATTTTGTATATATTTTCGAATACATGAGCATATTTGATTCAGAATTTCTGATTGCAAATCCAAGAAAACGAAACACTACATGTACGTTCATTTTGGCATTGCTAAAAATGGGCATAACTTTGATGTTCTTTGCCCCAGCCAACTTACAAATCATAAAAAGGGACTCATTTGGAAAAACCCAAGCATCTGTCTCGAGGTGGTGGGAGAGGTGTCCACTATTATGTCAAGGTCACTGTTCCACAGCTGGATGACTCTAACTGCCGTTAGCTTCATTCAAGATGGTTGCCGAAATTCTTTCGTTTTCAATAAACTCCCGTTTCAGCTAAACTAAGTTGAACCTGGATTCCAAATGTTTCGCCATGCAAATTAATAAAGCTACGACAGTTAATAACCACAAATAAATGCTCAAACAACCGCGATATTGGAGATGAAATGGCTTCACTTAGAATGACTCTAACTGAGTTAGAATGACTCTAACTGAAGTTGATGATGACATAATGATGACGTAGATCATCAACTTCAGTTAGAGTCATTCTAAGTGAAGCAATTTTCTCTAAAATTCTCTAATATTCATTTGTGGATGAATACAATCGTAGTTTTATTAATTTGCATTGCGAAACTTTTGGAATCAAGATTCAACGTAGTTTAGCTGAAATCGAGGGTTTATCGAAAACGAAAGAATCTTGGCAACCATCTTGAATGAAGCTAACTGCAGTTAGAGTCATCCAGCTGTGGAACAGTGAAGGTATAGTATATCGTAATTTTGGATAGGCACTGACTTCAGTGAATCAATTATTTTCTATTTCAAAGCATTATTCGAGTTTGCTTTTCTTGCTGGGTTCTTAGGTTTTAGTCTCTTCCCTTTGGCACTTGTGCTTAGATTTTCACTAAATATTGCACTGCACTGATTTTGATGAAATTGGTATCAATTAAAGAGAATTAGGGAGTTCAGTAGGAGAAATTACATTTATTCATGTTAGCTTATTTGAATATTGTTTGTGACACCATAAGCTCATAATTGCTACATAGTGAAATCTTTTTTTTGCAAAAAGTGTTCCACTTGCAGGGGCGTAGGAAGGTGTAAATTCAACACTACGCCAAAAATCCCGCCAAAAAAATATGAAACAATTGTGTCAATATTCTATATCAAAACGCCTATATTATGCTCGTAAAACGTCATTTTATGGTAACAGAGATTTTAAGCTTGCAATGTTTTTCACAACCTAAATGTGAACGGAAATACTTAAGCGATGCATTTGTATGGGCGATTGGTCATACGTATAGGTTGGCGTTTCGATTTTATATGCAAGCTTTAAATCCCTGATACCTTTTTAATGTGCTTTAAAATGTTCCAATGATTTTCATCATTTAAAATCATCTTGGAAAGCCTATCTTTTAAATCTCGACACAAATCATTCTCACTTTGCTAATGTCTCGAACGATTGAGACGACCAATTTCCAAAAAACAATTAGAGATTTTTTAATCATTTTCGAATAATTGAATTAAGATATATAATATTGTCTGATTCCATCGTGTACCGTGCAATACAATACGGACAGATTAAACAGACAAGTTTGATCAATTGATATAAAGAAACGCATTCGTGATCAATGAAACAAATAAACACACCCACCACAAAGGTCAAATCGAGGTCAACGTGACTAAGGGGGTGCCAAAAATGTTATAAAACAAGAATCTATTATTTTTCAAATGAAAAAAACTAGGTAATCGCTTTTCTAGAACTGAAATCAATGGAACGTGTAATTGAATAATCAGCATTTTCAAGTTGTTTTTGTCTTTAACATCCATATTTCAAAAAGTACTACCAATAACAATTAGTGATTTAGTAAGAAAATAGATAATTGTTGACTTAACTATAATTTCGTGTCTATGATTTTGCATAGCAACGGAATATAAATCGATAGTGAAATTGAAAAATTGGGGTAGGGGAGAATAAAAAAATATACATCTAAATTTAAAGAGGTTCATCATTATAATTATATGATACCATAGTTTGCATAAGCATTACGGAAAATGCAGAAAAAATGTCAAAGGTATTCATCAAGTAGTTTTTGAAAAAAACAGTTTTCCTCTCAAATTCGTGAAGAGAACGCGATTCACGAATATTTGGCGAAATTGTATTTATAGAGAGTCAATAGTGGCTCGATTTTCATGAAATAAAGCATGTTGGTAAGGGAATTCAATCTGTTAAATGATATTTGCCAGACAGACCAATAATGATATGGTATCCACAAAACATTTCTTTAGGCTAGTGTGCTCGAGATTACTTTTACAATTTATGAACAATGAGAAAATATGACTAAAGAACATAAGAAAATTAATAAGTCTTTTTTATTCTCACTTTTCAACACTACGCACTGGCGTTTTGGCGTACATTGTTCCTACGCCACTGACTTGCGAGGTGTTTCACTTCAGGGATTTAGAGTACAGATTAAAAGAAAAAAGACAAATGTCAAGACTTTTATACATTTATTTGTCAGTCCCATTGATACTTCATACGAGGAAGCAAGACAGAGTTATTATTTGCCTCTGCTTCCTTGATCAGTCCCTTGGATCTCCAAACATTAATTTCTGTTTCTTTCGAAATACTGGCAAAGATGGCTGTTTAAATATGGGTTCACACAATGTTTACCATCAAAATAATATCAAACTTTATTATTAGGTGAAATTTAGTGTATGGAACACATGGCAGACAATTTGGAGCAGGACATTGACAAAATGTATCTATGTGTGCAATTAATTTATGCATATCTGGAAAATGATAAATAGGTTGTTCATTATATCAACTTCAAAATGACAGTTTAATTTAATATAAGAAAACGAATAGGCTAATCCTGTGGCCGACAGCCGATAGTTGCACAAGTGAACACAAGCTAAGATTGCAATTTTAAAGTTTCCTTTGTCATTTCAAATCTATTAAGTATAGTGTAAATGGGGATTTTTTGTTTGTTTTCTAAAAACGACAGTGACATTGTCTATTGGTTTGTTTATATCTTAATCAAATATAAAGATTTGAATGGCCTAAGTGCTTTAACCCTCGTGTGTACATTGGGGGTCGGATTTTCCCCGGTACTTCTCTGCCAAGAAAAAAACATTTTTATTGCCGTAGTGCCTATAGCTATAGATAAGATATCATTTTTGGTGCAAAATCCGAGGTGATTGGGGGTAATTTGGCTGAGTTAGGATGGTGGGAACTTTTTCAGATATTGCTTGAAAATCACACCATCTCTATGGTTTCATAAAATAAAAATATAAGCTGGTTCTTTTTACTTTCTTTTGGATAAAGACCATATAGTATACTAAATACCTTTACAAGTAAAGGCATATTACAAGGTAATATGACTTTTATTGACTGAGATATGAAGTTTTCAATATTATATTGTGTGGGTTAGGAGGATGTAGAAGAGAGATGTTGCGAGCCCCCCCCCCTTTGAAAATTTTGATATGATCATGTTACATAGCATGTATTATATTGCACAGTATATAGCATGGTAGCATAGCATGTACCAAGGTAGCATATCATGTAGCATAGTAGCATAACATATTGTAGCATAGCTGGTAGCATAGTAGCTTAACATGTAGCATAGCATGTAGCATAGTAGCATAACATATTGTAGCATAGCTGGTAGCATAGTAGCTTAACATGTAGCATAGCATGTAGCATAGTAGCATTACTTATTGCATAACATGTAGCATGGTAGCATTACTTGTTGCATAACATGTAGCATGGTAGCATAACATGCAGCATAACTAGTAGCATAGTAGCACAACATGTAGCATAGAATGTAGCATCGAAGCATAACTTTGTTGTATAGCATGTAGCATAGCTAATACCATAGTAGCATAACATGCAGCATAGCGTGTAGCATAGTAGCATATTTTGTAGCATAGTTAGTAGCATGGTAGCATAACATGCATCATAGCATGTAGAATAGTAGCAAAACATTTAGCATAGCATGTGGCATAACAAGTAGCATAGCATGTAGCATAACATGTAGCATAGTAACATAGCATGTTGCATGGTAGCATAACGTGTAGCATAGCGTGTAGTATAGTAGCCTAACGTGTAGCATAGCATGTGTCATAGTAGCATAACATATGTAGCATAGCATGTATCAAAGTAGCAAAACATTTAGCATAGCATGTGGCATGGTAGCATTACTTGTAGCACTGTATGTAGCATAGTAGCATAACATGTAGCTGGTAGTATTACTTGTAGCATAGCATGTAGCATGGAAGCATAACATGTTACATAGCTAGTAGCATTGTACCATAACATGTAGCATAGCATGTAGCATAGTAGAATAACATATAGCATAGCATGTAGCATGGTAGCATAACTTGTAGCATGGTGGCATAACAGGTAGCATAGCTAGTAGCATAACTTGTAGCATGGCATGTAGAATGTTGCATAACATGCGGCATAGTAGCATAACATGTAGCATGATAGCATTACATGTAGCATAGCATGTAGCATGGTAGCATAATGTGTAGCATATTTAGTAGCACAGTAGTATAACATGCAGCATAGCATGTAGCATAGTAGAATAACATATAGCATAGCATGAAGCATGGTAGCATAACTTGTAGCATAGCATGTAGCATGGTGGCATAACAGGTAGCATAGCTAGTAGCATAACTTGTAGCATAGCATGTAGCATGGTAGCTTAACATGTAGCCTAGTGAGCATGCTAGTGAACAATAGTAAACATGCTAGTGAACATTAGTGAACACGCTAGTGTGCAATAGTGAACATGCAAGTGAACATAGTGAACATGCTAGTGAACAATGGTGAAGATAAGTGAACATGCTTGTGAACATAAGTGAACATGCTTGTGAACATAAGTGAACATGCTAGTGAACATAGTGAACATGTTAGTGAACATGAGTGAACATGCCAGTGAACATAAGTGAACATGCTAGTGAACATATGTGAACATGCTAGTGCACATAATTTAACATGCTAGTGAACATGCTAGTGAACAATAGTAAACACCTAGTTAACAATAGTGAACATGCTAATAAACAACAGTGAATGTGCTACTCAACAATAGGTGACATGCTAATGAACAATAGTATACATTACATAATCTTAAACAATAGTGAACAGGCTTCCCAATATATTAAGAACTTAGGCAACCAGCTGTAGAACAGTGACCTTGACATAATAGTGGGGTTATTTCAAATGAGTCCCTATTTGTCATTTGTAAGTTGACTGGGGCAAAGAACATCAAAGTTATGTCCATTTTTAGCTATGCCAAAATGAACATACACGTAGTTTTTCGTTTTCTTGGATTTGCAATCAGATTGATTGAAGCACTTTCGAAAAATATAAACTAACTTTTTATTACACGTCACCTTAAGAAAAGAACATACTTACGCAATCAATAAAGAAACTCTTAGATTGACACATTTGAAATAGATAACAATTGTCTTAAAGATGAGTGATATTTGCGATTGATTTGCGGCAGGGTAAGAGCTATCGCAACTATTTTGCCAGTTGCGATTGGAACATCTTTCAAATTTGCGATTGTGTTGCGCATACAGGCTTAGAGGATGATACAAATCCTGATTGTGATTCTCAAAAATTGCGTTGCGTTGTGTTGCACTTGCGAATCTGCATTGCGACGAGCGGGTGAGGAGGCATTATAAGTTTTCTAACGGTACAAAATTAATTCATATATCGTAACTGTACAGAACCATACTGAACCAATATACTCATTTATTTGAATATATGCAAAATAATGTAGTGATGACAATCAATATGCAAATAAGCTAATTTGCATAAAAGTTAGTTCTAAAACTAGAACTGTTAATTCTCTTTAATTTAATACTAATTTCATCAAAATCGGAGCAATATTAGTAAAGTTATGCATAATAAAACATTTTCTGCTTATTGACACCATATTTTTGTGGTTACTATGGAAATGGGCATTTTAGACACATTCGGCCCAATTTTCATAATTGTTAACAAGTGGATCTCACATCTAGGCACCACAAGCTTTCCAACGGTACCAAATTCATGAATATGTTGCGACTGTACATTACTGTACTGAAATAAATATACGCGTTTATCAAAAAATATGTAAAATAATGCATTGATGACGTCACAATCAATATGCAAATGAGCTAATTAACATAAATGCTATTTTCAAAAATGGAACTTTTAATTCCCTTTAATTTGATACCAATTTTATTAAAATCAGAGCAGTATTAGTAAAGTTATGCATAAAACAATTTTCTGCTTATTAACACCATATTTTTGTGGTTACCATGGAAACAGGCGTTTTAGACACATTCGGCCCACATTTCGTAATCGTTAACAAGTTGATCTCAAATCTAGGCACCACAAGCTTTCCAACAGTACCGAATTCATGAATATGTTGCAACTGTACATTACTTTACTGAAATAAATATACTCGTTTATCAAAAAATACGCAAAATAATGCAGTGATGATGTCACAATCAATATGCAAATGAGCTAATTTGCATAAATGTTATTTTCAAAAATCGAACTTTTAATTTTCTTTAATTTGATACCAATTTCATTAAAATCAGAGCAATATTAGTAAAGTTATGCATAAAAACAATTTTCTGCTTATTAACACCATATTTTTGTGGTTACCATGGAAACGGGCGTTTTAGACACATTCGGCCCACATTTCGTAATTGCTAACAAGTGGATCTCAAATCTAGGCACCACAAGCTTTCCAACGGTACCAAATTCGAGAATATGTTGCAACTGTACATTAAAAAGTACTTTCCTGGCACTTTTGAGCCATCATTCCGACTACCTATAATAGAATGAGACGTCAACATCGTATCTTTTAAATTATATGATCAGCTTATAGGAAACGGGATGACAGGTCGATCTACTGAAGCTCGAAAGATCGGTTGCTGTAACTCGCATGCTGTTCGTAATTTGTTACAAGTAGTTATCAATAAATTCAGGAAAATACCGCAATTACCTAGTATATCTTTCCAGTCTTCAAGACAATGAATAAACTACGACATTGTTATGTTCGACAACAATTGCCGCACAGGTCACAGCTGGGTAAACACTGAAGCGATTCTCCCGGGATGCAATATATTGTTTATGCGTCTTTGACATCTTTGCGTTCTAAAGTCGAACATAAATTACATTATTCTTCAAATGCCGAGAAGGGAATTTTTCGAATGGAGTCCATCACCGACATTTGCTTGATTCCGTTATTCCATGATTTAAACATAGTCAGGCTTATTCTGCATGCAGAGTTTAGTTACAAGACAAAGCTCTCTTTTAAGAAGCGAAATCAAACGAATGCAAAGGGTAATTCAGGCTGGTATTGTAGCTAAAACGTATCTTTATCGCATATAATAAGTCTGCCTACATTCGCCTTGCCATTTACATTTTTTTCGTAAAACGTTGATGCCCAATCGGAATCGTGTGGTAAGACCAATAATTATTACTGACTGGCAACTGACTGGCAAAGATAAAAAGTGTATATCGGCAGATTGAGTCCATTAAATGTTTACGCTTTCCCGAAGAATGTCTATCAGCTTCAAATGAAACTTCCAAGTTCCCATTTAACAAGGTTATATCGATACTACATCATTCTGCATTTCTTGTTACCATAAAACAGTTTTTCTGAGACACAGAGGCAAGCATTAACTAATCATGATGTAAAATAATAGCCTCTGACTATCTTGAATAGTACAATATCGTCATTTCGAAGGGCAATATAGAGAAATATTGGACAGAGGGTCGAAGGCCCAAGGTCCAATATTTCACTATATTGCCCGCAGAAATGTCGTTATTAGTATTTCAACCGTTGATGACCAGTGCTGAAATAGCAAAAAATCTTACGCACTGAACGATATCTAATTTCCCGGGGAAAATTGCCGGTCGTTAATTGCATTATTGACCGCCATTATGGACCACCACTATGACGTTACATATTGCTCAGGTCGATATAGTAAAATGAATGCCTTCTAAACTAGCAATAAAACCCCTAGAACTGGCCCGACAGGGTGATAATAATAAAAGTATAACAGGTTTTGGTTCGAGTTGATCTATCTGACTTCATCAATGTAGTTTTAATGATCACGACATATGCTATGTAGCGAATGGATAAATGAATATCAGGTTTGAGAATGAAGATGATAGTGCAGTGCGGGGTGCAGTGATGACTATTTCGAATATGCGATTAATATTCCATGCTTCTGATTGGCAGATTAGTAAAATACGATTACGTAAAATTCGCAAGGATGAAAGTCTTGATTTTTCTTGAGACGCGAAGTTATACTCATCACAACTGGTATATAACAACAAACATAACCCCTGGATAATAATAATGTGACAATGGCATGGTGACCCATTAAAAATAATATTCGAAAAGCAGTAATGTAAGATGAATAAACCCCAAAATCAATAGTGAGGCGTCGAGTTTGAAATAGGTTCGTCATAACTTGTAACTTTCTAAAATAATCAAATCATCGCACATTGTCACGTCTTGACATAAACAATAATCTTTCCACCTTCTGCACGTACCTGTGGGTCTATGTTTTCCTAAAACATCATTTTTGTACATCAAATGGACGCCAAAGGGTTAATACAGGGACATTAATTTGATCAATCTATCAGATTTTAAAGTAACATTTGAAGAAATGAGATAATTGCGCCTTTTCTAAGCTTATTGATATCAAGGGATATGCAATTGTTATGTGGAAATGCGAATTGCAATTAAAAGGGGAGATAATGTTACTCGCCAACGCTGTGCTTTATTAAAACAAATTGACTGGATTATTTAAAGGAAATAAGTCGGCATATAAAGTGATGTATTATAAGAGAAGTGTCTTTGTGGTCAGTCTTTTGGGATCTTCTATAGCTTTGTGTCGTGTCCGTCTCATATGACTTCGTTCTTCCAACAATACCGATATATCGATATTGTTAATTGAAAAAACAAGATACCTCATACACCTGTGACCTATAACCTAGGAATTTGGTCAAAATATCACAGTGAATATTGTATCGTAAATATTGCAAATTAGTCTAACACGAAATCTTCGGACTTGACTCGACCTTGAATGTTGAGCTTGAGCCGGTCCCTTATTCAGAAATGCCATTATTTGAAGATCCAGATACAGGTACTGTCAGATGGGAAACAACAAATCATCTCCTGAATGCATAAAATAATGTACAGAACAAGCAGTTACAGCGTTATAAATGATCTGTAAGAGTTATGGTCGATGGTTCGGATGAAAGTGTTCCCTTGTTTTGTTTCCATCTTTTTAACTCTTCCGGCTTGTTTGCCGAGCCGCTAAAATAGCATTCTAGCAAGATTTGTGCACCATTTAACGGATCTGTTGGTGAACTCTGAAAACTTGTATTTTCAATATTTCTCCCCATTTAAATTTTCAAAAACATTTTATACGCTCTTACCGTCTACTCCAAAGACATGCAAAACGTTGTTGGAGATGTAGGCATTTGGGTAGCAAAGGCTACGTTTTTCGATACGAATTTGTACTAGCAACTGGACTTCGATATAACAAATATTTTGTGAGGAGGAGAAAAACCGTAACATACGAATATTTCCGTCATTGTCTCAAATCTGGAGATTTCATCCTTGGCGCACGTGAAGTCGAAAATTGCAAATAGGTTATGAATATTTCAACGTGTATTGTGGTGAGAGCAGTAGGAATGAAGGTGTCTCGGGTTGTGATATCGTTACACGAATGGTGGTGAGAGGGGGTTAGACACATGGCAGGGTATTACAAAGTTCCCTTATACTTGAATATTCATCAGTATTAATGGTTCACTTTTCATATTACTCTTATTTATCTGATAGTCATACAGATTAAAATTAAAATATGTCAAGTAAAATTTTTTTATCTGCCCAACACAAGAAAAGATATTTCACCTTCGTGATTTACAACATGGAGTCTGTGGGGAATCTGTGGCTGTACACGAAAGCGCCATCTTTACATTATTTAATTACATTATTGTATATTACTTGAGATAATATATGTTCCTCTTTTCTCATTTAGATAGCTATTATAGCCTACATATTGTAATATTCGAATATAAAGAACAAAAACGTTTTACACTTTATATACTATTCGCAAACTCAAACAACCGTACCCAGGCATGTTATTTAATCCTCCTTGGTTCATATTGGATGAGAAAAATTCGATCGGATTTCATCTGCTGCTTTTTGTGTGTTATTTTATTTTTCTCGAGCCCCGGTCCTATGTAGATACAAATTATAGTTTTTGTTCTCCAAATCTCTATTTATGATATGACGAACTTATACTACATGTTTTTCTTTATTTCCAGTACTGCCCAGATTATGAAGTCTCTGACAAAGATATGTACCCAACATTTCTACGGACACGCCCTCCTGATTCACAGATATCTAAGTCAGTTGTGTCGTTGTTGCTTGGTCAGAATTGGAAGAAAGTGTCGTTCATATACAGTAGCAAGTTTGCTCATATTGCGGACACAATATCAGAGGTGAGATTTTATATCGCATTAAAACCAACTTATAAGAAACAGTGTGGCATAAACGACGATTGCGACAGTTATCGATAGTTTCGATAATTTGAAAAGAATGTACAAATGTATTACTCTTTTGTTACCATGCATTCTTTAAAATTAAACAATATATTATTTATATTGATAGCCACAGCAATCCATAGATTTACAAATGCTCCACCATGTTATACATGTACAATATCTACACTGTACGTGGACGGTGACATGCAGTGCACTGAATTGAAGCTGACCTAATTACACCCTACTCACTCATCAAATCACAATTACCTCTAGTATCAATAGTTGAATAGTCAATATAAAAAATCAAATTTTATAGTTAATGGTAAATTGGAAGCTTAATTGGATCGTGGGCTATTTACCATTCTTAAGAGTCAGTGTGGGATTTTAATTAGATAAATCATTCGTACTGGCTCTTGGTACAATTATTCATTGTTTATACATTACGTAATACTGTTTTGAACCTGTTATTTTATTTTATTTATAATTCGGTAACGATACCTTTCCCATACATGGGCGTGTTTGAGACCTACACTTTTTGTAAAATGTTTGCATTTTCATCAGGGGCAGGGTATAACTTTACGTCGCTAGTGAGTGGGTATATAGATACGAATGCAAAAATAATTTTGGACAAATGAAATATTGGATAGGTTTATAAAATGGCGAAAAAACAAAGATGCGATTATACAAAATACTTGCCTTTTCATGAAGAAAATATTGTTTCAAACGAAATCGGAGGATTTTCACACGCTTCAGAAATTTTTACTTTTTAATGAAATCCAATATGTTCAATTATGACGAATACTTGGGATTGGATGAAGAGATCATCATTTAGTCGATTCACCCTATCGGGATTTGGACCTCCGGTATTCTGTCAGAGTATTATATCGCCGTCTGGATAATCCCCTATATCCTCAACCTCATTTTAGATAATCTCAAGCGTGAAGGAGTGATGAGAATTGATATCCTATTCGAACGCAGACTGTAATTTTTCAGAAGTCATCGTATTTTTAGATTTCTCATAATTTGCTCATAATTCTATTATATATCGATTCACCATTAATCAAACAGGTACTTAAAAGGTTTAAATCTAACTGTTGAAGATCCAATAAAACTCGACATTTTCACAATTAACATTTTCATTTCAACTAAAGACAAATTTCACAAAAAGCAAATTCTTGAGTCGTAAGCACAATGACGATTATTCCATGTACAACTTCAGAACAAATACAACGTTTATACGTTGCAAATTGAAATTAAGGATAATATATACAATTACGTATGATCTGTAAAATGAAGCCCTCTGATTGGTCAGTTCTTGTGCTGTACCAATCTGTATTGCTACTGAGGTTGATCATCTCCGTCGCAATACAGAAAATAGTGATACGGAGGGGACGATCTCAGTAGCAATACAGAGGATCACACGATAAAAACGTTATTGAATGATTTGAAGTGCAATACAGGATATATTCTGTCTCGATATTCTGTATTGGCACTCGACTTCGTCCCGTTCCAATACAAAATTTCTCGAACAGAATATATCCTGTATTGCACTTCAAATCATTCAATAACTTATAATATTGAATTCTCTGCATGAGTATGAAACTATCCCGAAGTTATCGCTTTAGCATTATATTGTTTGAAAACAATCTAGTTTTTTGAGTGTTCAAACTTTCAGTGTATATTAATAGCGTAACGCACCAAGTATGATGATAAAGAATCATACACTACAATGTAAGATTCTTTGAGCGTGTTATTTATGAAACACGAATCTAATTTGATTACCATTAATCTTCCGTTATTCATCATCTTCAATCAAAGCAGGCAAATTATGGCCTTAACTAGAATATTTATCATACGCTGCCGTATCCGCGTCTTAAATTCCTCTCTGGCCAAGCGGGTGTAAAAGTCATAGTCCCCGTTTATCCTCGTTTCTTTTTACTATTTTTTCCCAGGATTATAGTGGCCTGCTGTGATTACTGTCCCTTGTGATTATGGCATCATTTTTATACATTGGGCATATATCGCAAAGAGCTGAATTACATTTACACCGGTTTACAACATAGATTGTTCATATTTTGTACAGTTTATTGTGTTGACAATAACACGTCTTTTTGGAAGATTGGATTTTTTACCCTAATTTGCATGACGATCTTAAAACAAGATAGCCGTAATTCCCGTTTGTCGAAACTAATCTTATGATTTCGTTTCAGCTTCTCAAGGAAAATGAGATCTCGGTATCAAATACCCGGATGTTTACAGGGCCATACTTTCACGGTCACGGCGAGAATCCCTTCGTCAGAATCGTTAAAGATACTTACATAACTACTAGAAGTAAGTAAAAGCTATTATACAAGCTACACAAAGTGGACATTTACTGCTTGCCTCTCATTTAGGTGCGGAAACTCAGTTATATCATTTAACGATTAATTTGATAATTATCAATTATCGCTAAAAGTGATAAAGGTAATTATCAATTATCGCCATCAAAATTATCTGCTATTATCAGATGATGCTAATTTCACTTGGGCCGTTTTCTTACTCACTTTTATCAATTAGCGCTAGATTTGATGATTATCAATTATCGCCAATAGAGATAAAGGACAGATTCATTTAATAGGATATTGGTCAACTTAAGATTTTCCGAAAGACCCATTTGTTCCATTTGCTTTTTAAACCAATTGCATGTTGTAGATAAATAAATGGCCTAAGTATTTTGTTAAAATATGTATTAAGTAGCTATGAGAAATTATTCCATAATCCTTGGAGTGTCATGTCATTTACAGGGTGTTCCAAAAGTAACAGGACTGGTGCTGGCATTTTGTCAATTTTGCACCGAGTCTCTTCAAATTTTCACAACTTGTACTTTGAAGTATTGCAACTAAAATCCTAAAGTTTCAGAAAAAATGATGAAATGCGATTAGAGTTATGGTTACTATAGTAACATGACATTCCAATACCCGGGGCAACTTTTTTCCTGAAAATGTGATATCAACATTTTTGTATTACTGAAGAAAGTATCTAATTCATCTATTATAATACAACTTTTTTTGTTTATTTTATTAGCTGCTTTGATGTAAAGATGTTGCTATACAGCTCAGATTCAAGTAAAATTTCATGATAATAATATTTATTCAATTTCCTGGAATATCACTATGTATTACAGTCTGAACAATTCACGGTTGAGTTTTTGAAAAGACCCATTTTGAAGCCAGTCATCCACCTTGATAGCATGCCTGCCCGCGGAGCTAGGTCTTGAGGTCTAAAACCATGCACTATACTAATTTTTACTTATATTGAGAACGGAATGCTAATCAGTGCTGTAAGACCTTAAAGGGGTATTCCTTGCCAGACCATCTCTCTCTCCTAATATGGTAGCTATAACTATATACATACTTTGCAAGTTTATCAAAAAACAGAAAAATGTTTTGAAATGGTCAATATTGATCACTTAAAAATGTAGTGCTTAATCCCAGTAGGCTGCCATCTTTTATAATTTCACTCAGGAAGTGATGTCATCGACTCTCAACTTTGCATATAACATTAGGTAAGGAGCTATCAGAATTTCTAAACCAGCTGAATATTTTTTTCAATTTGGTCTATTATTAAAAACCTTTTGAAGATCTCTTCTTTAGTTCTAAGTTGACAACTCCTGAAAATATTTTTACACAGAAGATAAGGGCTTCTTGTTTAGAAGTGATTTTGTACTTCTTTCCTATACTGTAATAGACAAGGTTATAACAGGTGAGAGTCGATGACATCACTTCCTGTAAGAAATCTGAAAAGATGGCAGCTTACTTTGAATGAGTACTACATTTTTAAATGATCAATATTGACCATATGAAAACATTTTCCCGTGTTTTGCTAAATATGTAAAGTATATATATGATTGTAGCTACCATATCAGGAGAGAAATAGTCTGGCAAGGAATGTTCCTTTAAAGATGAGAATGACCTTCTCCAAATTGTCCAATCAACCTTGCGTGACATGTCCTCAAATGGTTTCACTCATGTGTTTGGGTGATGGATACAGAGTACTACTCTCGTACTGACCAAAGAGGAGCCTATTTTTCAAAGTAAAGGATACATAGGAATATATAATGATGTAAAACAAATGTAATTCCCACCAGTTGTTGCATTTCAACTTTGATATGGCATGTACAAAATGATATGGGATGTACAAAATGCTTAATGTCTCTGTAACCTTTTGCGTGGAATGTTGCCCCGGGTATTGCGATGTCATGTTACTATAGCAACCATAACTCTACAAGAGTTTCATATATTTTGTCGAAACTTTGCAGTCTTAGTAAGGATACATGAAAGTACATTATGTAAAATTTTGAAGATGATAGGTGCATATTTAACAAAATGCCAGCACCAGTCCTGTTACTTTTGGAACACCCTGTATATGTTGCTTTATATTTTATGGTTTATCAGAACATATAGGAAGAGGATTTCTCTGGATTATTTTTATGTTTCAAAGGGAACTGCAAATTGACAAATAACTAAAATTAAGGGACCATATGGGCATTGATTTAGATCATTTTTTCCAAAAGCAAATGGGCATTTATTAAAATTTATTATAATATGGCAAACATGTTTAGAAAACTAACGAGAAACAATAGAAAGGAGAAATTCCATTCTCATTGAGGTGCCCAATTATGTTCATTTAATTGCAACCATTTCCTTCTAATTGCCCATGGTTATTAAAAAAAAATCGCATCCTCACTTTCTATCATATTTTTATATGTTGCGATCATTTAGTAGATATAATCGTTATGGATATTCCAGTAAGAAACTACAGTAAACTACAAAAACAATTTTTGCTTCAGTTTATGTGATGTTGGCCGAACACTACGAGTTTGTTGGATTAATGAGTCATCTGCAAAACAAGGGACTCTTGGACACAGGCGAATATTTTGTCATCGGGGTTCAGCCCTACCAGTATGACCCCATAGCCCCGGCAAGTTATATCCAAGGTAAGTATTTCCGTTACCCAATACGCCTCCATATGTCACGCCAACAATAAATCGTTTTCTTATTTCATTTTTATTCATTTCATATTGTATTTACTACGATCGTTTCCAAATGCTTCAAAACGATGGGTTTTGATCGGTTGTAGCTTTTATGCTAGTTTATTTGGAACCATTCGACGAAAAACAACAACATTCAATATCAATTGAAACGTTTGGATGCGTCGGTTGCTGTTGTTTGTAAAGTATTGAAACGGTATAGTTATAGTTCGCTTGCTAGCACATATATCACAATAAAATAATACGATTTGAAATTGTTCACATACAAGTTTCGACCAGTAATTTATTAGTAATGTAATTTATCATAAATGATTTCATATTTGCATCGTTTGACGTTGTTGCTATGTATATTAAAAATATTTAATAAAAAGTACTATCTGTAATGAATTTATTGCACAATTCATTTATTGTTTTATAACTATTAATGGACTTGGTATATTAAAATAAGAAGGCAAGAAATCATAATTATCTTATCAACCATGCATGGATAAGAAAATGATACAACAAATTCGATTCTTTCATAGATGGTACAAGCATAGTGCTAGCTCCAAGAAATGCATTACAATATAACGGCCGATTATTTATTCAGCATTTTTTCTTGTAGCAAGACACTAGTCTGTCCATTTTTCTTGATTGTTGTTTAACTAACGTCTCCATTGTTTCATGTTGTGTTACTCTTGCATTGAACCAGGAAATATGTATTTCTAAGTTATAGGGAATTTCTGGGTAAAAGGGACAATGTCAACATTTCAAATTACTTCAATCTTAATAATTCATGAATCGAGCCTCAACAGCGCGGTTGATCATTAGAATTACAGCATCCTCCGAACAAGGGAAATTCCTGATCTGTGATTTCTAATTCCAGCCCTCTTATCACAATAAATAGATATAGTTTGCAGCAGTGTATTTATTTTTCTCATGGACTCTAGGTCCTCTTTTTCCCACCTTCAAATAAGTTAACCATCTGTGTTAATATTGCCGTGATAAAATAAATATTTCTATATAAACTATGACATAAAATAGTTTTATATCAAGGCATCCAATGTATTTATTATATATTCAATACATTGAAATCTAAATATTATATATATAGTTTGAAAAACAATAGGTATCTAAGTAGCAAAATTAAACCAAAGACTAAAATGGATATTGAGAGTCCTCGTTTAATCTAGGATTGCTCTTGATTTCCCAAAGTTCTGTCCTGCTTGGCTTGCACCTTTATTGGACATAGCCTG
The DNA here is from genome assembly GCA_903813345.2 of Owenia fusiformis. Taxonomy (NCBI): domain Eukaryota; kingdom Metazoa; phylum Annelida; class Polychaeta; order Sabellida; family Oweniidae; genus Owenia; species Owenia fusiformis. Next base: position 12,830,912 of record CAIIXF020000009.1, on the reverse strand, counting down.
TAGCCCAATTACACCCTCGCCAGCCCGAAGCTGTTCATCGGAGAATTCTTTTCTATTTCCGGTCGCCTCCTCGGGTCCGAGTCTCGGGCCATCAAACCCTATCATCTGGGCCTGAAAAGCAAAAGATGCTTTATTAATATAACTATTTGGAACTTCATTAATTCATAAATTCATTCATTAGGGGGTCTTCCATTTATTTTGATGTATGATATATTCGAATTGAAATAAAATACAAACTAACTAAACTTAACTAAACGAAAACATGTCTGACCAAGTGTAGTTCCCTAATTGAAATTTCTATACAAGTTCTGAACGGACTCTCTGAAGACATCTTCATCTCAAGTATAACGATTTAACAGGAGTGTGAAACAAATGCATCGACAGAAAAGTATGAGCGACCATGTTGACTTGGGAAAACAGCAACAAAAACCAATTGTATTTTTTTAAATACCTTAACCATTTTATACATAAATTATATTTTTTTATCAACGCTTCCTGTAACCGTGAATTTGTAGAATTCTAAAATGTTTCTCCGATTGTATTAATCATGGAATCCATTTTAGATTAGTTCTCAGGCCAAATTGTTGTTGTTTGAAAATCCCAAATGATGTGCTGGGGTATCCAAAAGATCTATCTACCTCTGGGAAAATTCAGGATGAATTCGGGAGTACAGATAAATATGTGTATCGAACGAATTCACAGCCCAAAATGTGTAAGTTTGTCACATTAGTTTTAAGTAAGTTTGTCGCGTTACATTTAAGAAAGTTTGTCACGTTATATTTAAAATTACCTTTCTGCCTAAGGCAAAGATGCCATTAATAACGTGAGGTATGTTGGTCCCTTCATATACATCTACAGTTTGGAACAAATCTATTTTATTCATCTGAAATCAAAATATGAAAATTAACATGTTTTTGAAAACGCAAGTCATAATTATACTCAATATACTAATTAAAACAATTCGAATAGTTTGAGACTTGAGCGTGAGCGTAATCTATTCTGATATTCCAATCTGATAGGACAACTTAGATATTGTAAATGATATTATTTGAAGTTTCCACTTTCATACATTTTCTTAAATATTTAGATCAATAAATATGTGACGACCCTGAAAACCAAGTTGCTACTTCGGCCTAGCTGAAATGTTACACTATATGCTCGTTAGTCATTACAAATATATACTTCCTAATACTTTATATACGTTGCTTATCGCACGAGTATACAGTAGAATAGTTTAACTTACGCCGATATTCTCGCATGCAGTCAGAAAGTTTCTAATATTTTCCATCTGTTTGAAAGCCAACTTACTAAGATTGATTTTTCTAACACTCCCGGGGTTGATTATGTTTATAAGCCTGAAAAATAAAATGAACATGATATTTCGTCGTGTGATTTCAAATGATAAGCAATATGATATATCTTATACCATGACATGTATTATATATCAATATACTTTAAGCGATATCATAGCCATACATGTGATAAATATATAAAATGAATACTAAAATAATTTCAAAAATAAATCATTTCCAAACAATAGGACACCATTCGATCTCGCATTCGATTGAAAAACCGTTGTTTTCTTGTGGAGTCGAGGCTAAAATTGAAACTAAGAGTGTTACGAGCGACCAAAAATCAAAAAATCAAAATTGCCGGATTTCCCTTCATATTGCAGTCATAGCTGCACTCAGTATGCTTGACTGAATCATTATAGATTTAATTAGAGTAATACACAATTGAAAGTTGATTAAACAGCTATAAATATTATTGGTAAACTTTGCCCTAAACTTGTGTAAATGTGTTTTTGGCTGCTCACGACACCCCTGGTGTCAAATTTAGCCCCCTACTCCACGATAAACAACGGTTTTTCAACCGGATGGTTTTATATTGTCAGGAGATGATTTATCTTTAAAATGATACATCATATGATATTCCTCTTTCAACCTGTATGTTGTTTTTTGGCCCAACCTGTATATTACTAATAATACTCTGCCATGAAAATTTGTAAAGATGATAATTAGCAGTTATGTCCCTATCATTGAATATATGCCTAAGGTCTGTCACCAATATAGCCCGAGCTTGCGAGGGTTATATTACGACAGACCGAAGGCATATATTCAATGATACGGACATAACTGTTGTAGCCCGAGCTTGCGAGGGTTATATTACGACAGACCGAAGGCATATATTCAATGATACGGACATAACTGTTGTATTACATACTTTTATATCATGGCTACGTTATATCAATGACGCCACGTGTCTGTGTGCGAGCTGAAAATAGGAAGAAATGAAACATGACGTCCCGATGACGTCATAAGATTGTCATGGTAAAAGGTTTGGCGGCTATACAGGAATATATAGCCGACCTTCAGCTCCATTGACTTCAATACAAATGCTTCAAAACGAGTTATTCAACCATCACTTACTTGCATAAAATGATGCCATCCTTCAGTACGTCCTGGACATCTTTCTGCGTCGTGAATGGTACAAATTCCTACATTAGATCAAAAACTATAAACTATTACTAAACACATTTATTTTTGTCTACACAGGTGCATGAACTCATTCTGAAATAACGTCAGTTAGGGCAATTCTTTAAATTAACCACCAAGACTCGTAGTTTAAGGAACGTACCATTTTCTTCGCCAACTCTTGTTGTCCGTTGTCGCCTGTGTTAAGCACATCGTGTATCCAGGTCATGGCCTCCTGTGCTAAATCTGGATCAAACTTTGCGGCTTTCTGCAAGTTTTAGAAATATTTCATTTTAGTTATATATTTTTGTCATACCATCTTCACCATAGTATAGGGACAGAGTAAACGCATCATCCAATCAATGTGCTTGTTTCTAAAAACCAGCTGCATGGATGCCATGAGTAATAGATGGTGGTAGATATAGGTAATAGATGGGGTTAGCTGCATTTTAGGTTCTGAACTTCATTCTATGATACAAACGTGGAATTTCAATAAAAACTATTTTATCCAAAGACACAAGCTAGATGGCGCTTTATATTGGAAATATAAGCAATTTTCAAAATGGCCGCCCGCGCCAAAAATAGATCCGAGACAATATAACCCTACTATCACACCAAACTAGTTGTCACTACGTTCTCGAAAACTGGCTTAAACTGTGCACGAACGGATTTGACGTACTAAGAACCCACCAAGAACCGTTTGGGATCTGTTTACAAACTTCATTAAACTACTAGAACGAGTAGGTCCTCCAGCACTTAGAGCAGGTTCAAAATTTTCTGGTGATCGTTAAAACTTTGCCGAATTGGTTTTAAACTGTGTGCGAACTGTATGAACGTAGCTACAACGTTCTACGGTCTGTTTACGAACTTCATGGACTTTCCCGGACGGGGTATGTGATTTAGAATTTTGAATCGATTCAAAATTCGATGGCGACCATACCGTTCTGTAATCAGGTCATGATGACCTTCTAGACTAAGGGACAGTTTTTACTACGTTGCACACCAACGTGGTGCGACCTGAACGAATTGCGAATGAGATGGACGTATTGAAGACTGTTTATGAACGAAGTAGCTAATTATTTTAGACATATATCCCGATCGCAGCCAGATTGAGCCCGTTTTACGACATTTTCGTAGGACTGGCAAGAACGGGTAAGAACTAGTTTGGTGTGATAGAGGGGTAATATCATTGCTTCTGTGCATGATACAATGATGGATTTAGTGCCAAAATCTACACATATTAGGTTTTGAGTCTTGAAAACAATAATTTTTACTTTATATCTGAAATATACGCATTTTCCAAAATGGCCACCAGAAATACGATAAAGGTATATTTGCTTCTGCGCATGCTATAATGATGAAATTGGTGGCAAAATTTACATTTTATGAATTTCATTTGTATATTTCAGATTATTTAGTGTTTAGAATAAACCTGTGCCCTCTTGTAATTTGAGGTCCATCCGCCATGTTATTTTTTCAGAATTAACATGGCAGAGAAGCATAAAAATATAAAAGGTTACAGACTTTATAAGTCAATTCACAAGCAGCAATCCAATATAGACATATGTCATTCGTGTGCAATTTCTATGAATATATTTCTCTATATATTATTGGACAATAGTCTTTAGATTTCTTATTTTTCAGGTTCAACTGCTTGCCTTTGAAGTAGTTTAATGGACTGTACAAAACAATATAACCTTAAACTCCATGAAATCACATATCCGGAACATTGACAAGTACGATATTAAACAGCATCGCTTACCTTATTTGCCAGTTCAGCTGTCATTCCATATCCTTTGGGCCTATTTGCACCTTTCTTCAAAATCTCCAATTCCTGCGAAAATTCACGGTCCTCACGAATTTCAGCCGTGATGGCCGAGGCTATGGAACCGAGAATCTCCCTAAATTAAATCAAGCAAAACATAACTTTGATTCGATCATTTGCATATTTAGTTAAGGAGATACAGGTATATACAAAGCACAAGACAGAAGATTTCTAGGTCAGTCCAATTTATTTCCCAAATCTATTATTTACTTTTTATGCAAGTCTCAGGTTTAACTATAAAGTCTGATTCATAATTCCAGTGAGTACTTTGAATCTAAAAAATAAGCAATCAAAGGACCATATTGAAATAGTATATGTAAAAATATAAACATTTATACATGGCCTTTTGTATATTTTAGTTTGTTTTGTAGTTTGGATATCATATGCGCGGCCTCTTATATTTTGATGCTTCACTGCCATGTTATTTCGAAAAAATTGACAGAAGGCCACAGCTTTGCTGCACATTATACCTAGACTGTATCCTTCGTCTGAATAAACATTTCAAATAGTTAGGTATAATGTTAGTATGGTTATTTGATTGCTTATTTTGTTTAATTAAAAGTACTCAATAGAATTTTGAATCAGACATTTTGTGGATCTGTAAAGTGCGAGCCAAGGGATTGTGTGTCAATCAAACCTAAATAATATAAGCAATCTAAGGACGAGACTATAATATTCCATGGAAAACATTCATATTTATATGCAAAATAATTTTGGTATATTTCAGATGAATTTAGTTGTAAGTGCAGTGAATGACCTCTTGTAATTTACAGGGAATTCCAATAATTCTTGTTTGAAAAATAACATGTGACTCAGTTGAGGAATGCAGAAAATTTCCCAATATGTACCAAGGCCTAGAAAAAAACTGTAAATTTTGGCCTAATTGCAATACATTTACATATTATATAACACATACTACATACCTATATAGATTAGATCGTGTTGGAATAGAACCTGCAATATTCACGAGACAAACGAGTGTCAGGCCTCCTAGTACGATTTTGTTCAACATTTTTAAATGTCTTTGCTTAGTCCCTTCCACGCTCAGAGTTGTACAAAAACATAACAACCTTGTGTTTATATATGCGACGTATCTGAGTAGCAAGCAAAGTAAAACGTGTTTGGATTGGTCAGTTGCTGAATTTTAAAATCAGTTTTGAAATGTATTTTTAAGCCACATGAATAAAGTGAGCTGTACTTTGCAGTCTTGAAGCGAAAATAGAGAGGTTAAGCAACACCACTTTTTACAACGTAAACCGCGAACGGGAAGGCGCGCGCAGGTTTTTCTCAGGATGTGACGTCATATTGTTCTACTTATTTCCCGGTTTACGTACATCCAAACGTGAAAAATCAAAGTCTAGGTAGGTCGTTCCGTAAAGGATTTTTCATACTTTATCAAGTTCGATTGAGATAAATATGATATAGGTCGAATACATAAATATGTTTGACACAAATTTTTGTATATATCGAGATCATTTGTGTCCAATCTAATCAAATATAACTTGAATATTGAGGCACCCATTCCATATGTAAAATCTGATGAGATGACATGCAATTGCAATTACCCACATGTCAACTCATCCTAATTCTTTATACATATTGTGACACCATAGTAATAAAACTATGAATGCCTTGAAGATTTGCTCTAAAGATATTATTGCGTCCAGTTGTATTTTGTAAGATTCAAGATGTCATAGAACACTACCAGGGTGTGAAACATCTCCTTTGTCAATAAAGTAATCTTTTTATACTTTCAAAGTAGAAAATAAAACGAAACGCCGCTAAGAGAAAGAAAAAAATCATTTTGAGGTTTGCGTTTGCGTTACGTCTTAAGTGCTCAGCTTAAAGCACGTTTGTTCATAGTACGTATACGGGAACGTAAAGGTTTACGTTTGCGGTTCGCGTCATAAAAAATCGTCTTGCTTAACCTCTCTAATAACTCACTAGAGCGTGACAGTATAGAAATATAAACATGTTTTATGCCTTGGTCACATTTGCTCCAATTTTCACTAGGGCGCCCGCTCGATTGAGTATTTTGTTCAAAATTGAATACAAATTGAACAAAACACTCAATTGGCCGGGCGTCGGCCGATCATGGATCGGAGCATATGTGATGCCTTGGTCACATTTGCTCCAATTTTCTCTACGGCGCCCGGCCGATTGCAGTATTTTGTTCAAAATTGAATACAATATTGAACAAAACACTCATTTGGGCGGGCGCCGGCCGATGGATCGGAGCAAATGTGACCAAGGCATGACCAAGGCATTAGCAATGATATGTCTACATTTTCATTTTGTTCCTTAATTACAATAATTCGGCAATTTAGGACAACTTCGATGAATTTATTTAAACTCGTCAAACATTAAGACATTTCCATTAGCTATCCAAAAACGGGGACGTCTGGTATACGCGGATGTATGTTGATATGTTGGCGTTATCCCTTATTAGGGGCGTGTGTTCAATGCAAGATTATCGTGTTATGTGTTGTTTGTTGAATAATTCCCAATATATTGTTGTTGTGTTTTATTTACTTTAGGAATCGACCTGTGTCTACCACGTTGTGGTAAGTTCATACGGTAAGGTAATTGAGGAATTTGAGGAAATTCGATAAGGAAAACTCGCGCAATGATGATGGTAACCCATGAATCTGCTAATAAGGATAAAACATTTTAGGAACCGATCAAAAAAAATCACCTGATCCTAACATTGTGCAAGTTTTTTTCCGATCGAATTCCCTCAAAATATCACGGCTTTGTCGTGATTTGATAATCTAACGAGTTTCCACATTTCCATAGCCAGACCTGTAAAGATGTGGACGCATCATGGTCCGGTAGCTCTGTTCGTCCACTTTCTCTATTGCCCTTATATACAGGTCCAAATAGAGTATAACCCAATGAGGGGAATGTGGCTGCAAAATTGGTAAGCTATTGCTAGGAACATGTTTTTTAAAAAATGGAGACTTCCTAAGTTAAGGTAATTAGAGTAACCACATGAAAATATTATGTTCAATACTATTCCTATCTCTCTCTTGGTCTTAGCTTATATTCCTGAATGCAAATTCGGCAGTCGGCTACCGGATTAGCTATTTCATGGCCAACTCATTTAAATATGAATGGAATAGTGGTGACAGGTATTAATCATATTTAAATGAGTAAATTAAAAATAATAGGTTAATACAGTAACTGACAGTTGTAACACCCCAGTCACATTTCCTACGGCGACCTTGCGGTCTATCATTTCTGCGGCCAGTATCATTTCTACGCTCGCCGTGGAATTTCTACGCTCTCATACTTTTGCAGTCACATTTCCCACGGCAGCCGCACGGTGAATTTTAAATTTCTGTTGATAAATAATACTCTTTTCATTTTATTTACATCGGGACAATTTATAAATGTTATTCATAGTGCTAGGATGTAATATCAAATGAAAAGTGATCGTGATACATTGACAAATAATGATTCAATCTTGTTGAGCCAGTTGATTTCTACGGGGACCTCAGAAATGAACAAATATTATAACTCCGAGTTATAATTTCTACGCCTTCCCTGCGGCCTGTAAAAATCTGCATTCGCCGTACGGAGGCCGCAAGGTGAGCGTAGTTTTTCTACGCTCGCCGCAGAAATTCACCGATTTAATTGATCTGCGGTCGACTTGCGGCCGCCGTGCGACAAATGTGACTGGGGTGTTAGTTGCATATGCGAATGCAAGCTGAGTGTTGCAGGGTTCGCAGATTGAGTGCAGACCCATAAAACATTTTATGGGTCAAATTTCTATCTACACCATGTAAAACCAGTGTATTCATTCAGTAATACACTGGACCCACACTCCCCTCGCCACTGTATGCATTACTTTTCAATATCACAGCCAATGACGACATCCAGAGATGAGGAATCAAATTATCTCCATGGTAATCGTTCCTCCATGTCTCAAAGAAATTCATAACCATCAATATGATTAATGGCTTTCAACTCTAATAAAACTAATATTTCAAGTAGATGGATTACCCCGTATCAATATGGTATAATTCTGTAGTTGGTAGGGGTTAACAAATAATGGGGCCCCCAGTGTGAAACACCGACAACGCAGCAATTGTATATTTGGAGTTTTAAAGTTATAGTTATCATGTTAAAAATTGGAATAATTGTATTATTGTACCCGCAAAAATCAACTGATACTTCTGCCAATGATATATTCCAAAGTGAGCTAAAAGTGGTCAATATTCCAAATATGCCGTTCATGGTGTAGATGTTGTGATAACCCATTGGGAGCCCCAACATAAATGGTTCAAGGTATGATTGATGATGATATGTGTGATTGATGATAACATATGACACTGTCTTTAGCGATCATCTCAAATATAATATATTGCTAACGAATTAACAATACAATATTACACTTAATTTTTATGAAAATAATTCCAATTCAAAATTTTCTCTATACAAATGTCAAGAAAAGCCAACAAGAATTTTGAAATAAATTCCATGATAGAAACAAATGCACTTAATTCATTTGTTGTTAATCAGTACTATTGTTAGTAATGCTGTAGTCACATTTGATCTACGGCAAGCGTACGGCGGTTGTAGCTTCTCAAAATCGAGAGAAATATGCATCATAAAAATAGGGTTTAGCAGTACGATGTAGATCGATTTTTGAAGCTACGGCAGCCGTACGACCAGGCTATACTTATCACTACTGCAAGATTTAATTTCGTTTTTCAGGTGCATTTGAGAGTACTGTTAGTCCGGTTAATGTAAAGGCGTTCAAATCATTCATGGGAATCATGCACTCTCCACCTGTCTACCCGGGATTCGACAACTTTACGAGAACTGTCAACGATTACCTCGAAAGAGCGCCATTTTTCTTTGTTAACCCATATAGGAAAGAAGGGACCTTAAAGATAGTAAGCTACTTTTTATATATTTTTTTATTTAGTTCCCTGTATTTGTGAACCATAAAAAGAGTACTTTATATAAAACAAAGCTGAAAGGGTATGGAACATTGGTACACAGTACTGGATGAGCTGTGTTTATGGTTGCTTTGTCATTTGTGATTATAGATAAAAGTAGAAGCCGCCTACCTCTACGACGCCGTGTGGTTGTATGCCCGGGCAGCTGACGCCGCTCTGCGCCAGGGAGATTCATACAGGAACGCTTCATTTATATTCAACTATATAGCAGACACAACTTATAACAGTAATACTTTCTTAGCTCATTGTCACGAAATGTTTAGGGGATACATGATTATAATTCAAAATTCTCAATCTTGTCCGTTTGTGAAAATGACAGATTGGATGAGGAAGACTGAAGTTTGTGCTAATTTTTCCAAAAGCTCTTATCTTTTTGTATTGAATGTTATTTTGAAACAATCCCACTATTACATCAAAAAATATTCAGACCAATTCTAAAGAAATAGCGAACTAGAAATACAATGATGTCGATGATTTGATTAAACCACTTATATTATACACTACAACTTTTTCCAGGCGCAATGGGCTACATGAATCGGATTGACAAGAATGGAGATGCAGAAGGAAACTATACACTTGTCACATTACAGACTTCCACGGAGGGTGACTGGGGACTCTATCCTATTGGACAATTCGCACTGAACGACAATGCCACTGGCTTACCGGTAATTTTCTTTCAATCCAAGTACATTGTATGTTTTCAAGTTATGTTATTTTAAAATTGTGATAAAACTTTTAGCAGATGTAATACTTTACAGATTGCCGATTTATATACACGTTTAAAAATCACATATGATATCTGAAATATGATGTCATATGTCGGATCGTTTAGCACATCGGCAACATATCAAATCTAAAGCTCCTTGAGATAAACCCAATATTCAAATCACTAATACCATATCATTTATATATTTTTAAGTTGGAACTGCATTCGCTAGTTAATTGTGAAACTAATGAGTCCATGTACCAACTCCAACAATGTGCACCGCTTTTTAAAGGATACACACATTTCAATCATAGACACATGCACCCACTTCAATATTGAACACCCACTTCAAAAATTAACACCTACTTCTCTATTGAATAACAACTTCATTATTGAGTACCATCTTCAATAATGAACATCCACTTCAATATTGAACACACACTTCGATTATGAATTCCACTTCAATAATGAACACCCACTTCAATAATGAACACCCACCTTCTTTATTGAATAGCAACTTCTGTTATGAAGTAATGAGTGACAAATTCAATAATTTGTACCAACTCCAATTTGAGCTGAGATAATAGGAATATGGTGTATGTGACCACTCAAAATTTGAAATTAAGAATAAGGAATATAAAAAAAACTATATGATTTTCTTACTCACCTTTGCTCATGTGCTGTTAACCGTCTGTTTATCGAATTATCTTTATAAGTATGGATCCGATGACTCGAAATAAATAAAATCTAAAAATTCAAAACAATATTAAATTAGTTTGAGTTTTTTTATGTCTAAGCATTCATGAGAAAACATATATCCATATTCATTGTTGTTTTTAATTCAGTTATTCCAGTTGAGAGCAGGCAACTTTATAGACTGGGTTGGCGACGGTCCTCCTATTGACGAACCTGTTTGTGGATTCCTTGGGGAACGGTGTATACCAGAAAGAAGTAATATTTCAATTAAATAGATGTAAAATTATCATTTTCCATTTATGGTAGATTATAAGTGATATCTAACTTGTATGTCTCCCATTTTTGAATACCAATTGACGATATTTTGAACAGGTAGTGTCCTCGAATGTACATTTTCTAGCATTTTTAACGCAATGTAATGGGACTGGGAACCATTTTATAACAAACAAATAGTAATGAATGCATCCTGCAACGAAAAGACTTCCAACAATATGATGAAAACGGTGGAATAGTGTAATATTTTTATTTACTATATTCAGGTAGTCCTGAATTCATACTACAATTTTTGATCAAAATATATATCCATGAGATGAGGGTTAATGCCCAACTTTTTTTATATATTTTAATTTTAGTAGGACAATGGTTGGAGATTAATAACCTTGTCATTGAACTTTTATTAGCAATTTCTAGAATCAACATTATTAATTTATTATCATGAACTTGTATATATAAAGTCGTCGATAATTAATAGACGTCATTTATTAACCTTTTGGATACAAACATCAGTCATAGTTGCCTATTCTAAAATATTACTTGTTTTTATCTAATGTTACACGTAGGCAAAACAAGCATCGAGCCTCTTCACACATTTTAAGACTACTGTGTAAACTGGGCACGCATTGGCGACGAAATTGCAGTTTTTGCAGTCCTTGTCGTTCTGGTTCTCCTCGGGGTTATCGTTGATATCAAATCCAAATTTTCGCTTGCTATGTTGTGTATACGCCACATACGCTCATCGTTGTCTTTGCACTTTGCGAATGGTTAAAAATTTGACATGATTTAATCACGAAGTATTGAAGGCAAAAAGGTAATTTATAGTCTGTTCCAAAAATGTTCCGCGTTCATATAATGGGCCGGTTTACAAACGCAAAAACCTAAAAAAGAATCGTTAACGCATTTTTGGAATATCTAAGTTCATTATTCTTTGAAAATACAGCTTAGTGCAAGTGAAACACCTGAACTGTAGGAGAGCCAGTTTTGAAATAGAATAATTCTAATAAAATCAAATAAAACTGTTGATGGAATTAAAACAATTCTCATTTATATTACAAATGTTATAGTTTTAAATAAGGACTTGGTGTGTGTATATTATTAACCGAGGATTTCATAATTGTGGAATATGGAGGGAAATTTGAACTTTGGCACCTTCAAAAGAGGTACATTTATACAAATTTAATGCATAATTTACTGATACTACATGTACTTTTATCTTTTGAATTAATTATCAATTTTGTATTACTCTTGAATAAATCTGTAATGATCAAGTCAAGCATATTGAGTGCAGCTGTGATTGCAATATGAAGGGAAATTCGGGAATTTTCATTTTTTGATATTTGGTCATGACACCCCTGGTTTCAATTTTGACCTCTTACTCCATAAGATAAACGAAAGTTTTTCAATCGGATGGTGTCATATTGTAAGGAAATGATGTATCTTTAATATGATATATGACACATGGCATTGTTTTAGATATATCATATGAATCATGATTCATACTTAAACTTGGGTATTTTTTGCCCACTCTGTATACTATATATATATCTGGCAGTAAATTGGCATCCTTTCCTTTTTTCAGCGTTTGTGAAAGAAATCATAGCTGGTGTCATAGGTGGAATACTATTAATGGCAATTATGGCAGGCATATTTATATACAGGTAGTGTAATCAAGGACATGCAATTGATTCCAATTAATGAACGTTAAATTAGCTTTTCTATGATTCATTATTAAAGCCATATAGAACAAGTACAAAACACCTTTGTCATTGTCAAAGAGCTATCGATATCACTATCGTACCTTGATACTAGGATAATGTCGACTCATATTAGTGAGGAATTCCGTTATTTTCTCATTTTGAAATTGATCACTTCACTGGAATGCATCAACATTATAGGATTGTGTACTAACCAGCATAACATCATCAAAAATTGCGTACGTTCCCTCTACTATTTTTCATAAAGAGGAGATACCCACCTTCTGAATATATATCACATTATGAATTGATGCTGATGTTTCAGATTTATTAATCTTAATAACAGTAAACACGTTCTGCATGGCTTTAATATTTCTAATTCAATTACAACAAAGTGGAGTTTAATATTAAACATAAAAACAACGGACTGGGTGACCCATTTAGATGGGAGGCCATAAATTGGTTCTTGCTACTTCCTGTAGCGTTGAAAAACATAAATGTTTTGATTTGATAAACTTAGGAACCATTTTATTTGAACCTTTCTCTTATGTGTAAGAAAACATTGACATAATATAATTATGTGTTTTTATTTTATCAATTTATAATATGTATTTCCACAAAATGTATCACATCGACGCTGATTGTTATGCCATCAGTTTTGAGTCCTCGTTGACCTTCACTTTTTAGGCATTTGAAGTACGAACGTGATCTTGCAAGTCTTCTTTGGTTGGTACATTATCACGAACTGATTATCAAAGAAACATATGGCACAGAAAATTACAAAGCAGTCTTAACCCACGCTGCCAGTAAGGTATGGCATGAGTTTTTTTGAACCTTCTATTACTATAGATTATAACATTTACTACGATTCACTCTAATTCACTGTAAATTCATTTTCATCAAACACATCTGAATCGGAGACATGTTTTATATGTCTGTCCGAATGAATGATGATTTGAATCGAGTCAAAATAGTGTTGTTCAACCTGTGCATAATTTGCCTTCTTAGTCCATTTGTCTTTTTCTTAACGTATGAATGTTTAAAAGTACGATGTTTTACTGTTCAATTACTATCGTTGGGGGTTAATGAAGTGAGTTAGCTGGGTTGCCGAAAAATCAACTTCGAGGAAAAAATTTAATATATCCCCATTTATGCATTGTGACATACGTGATGGTATCTGGATGCTAAGTCAATATTCAACTCCATGTTAAGCCAATGCACCTTGCAGAATTAGCCTATATAATTTTTTCCCCAAACAAAGTTTTTTTGGCAATCCAGTTAAATCACTTCAGAAAACTCTTATTATTATAATAAATTGACCATAAAACATCATAGTTTTAATAATTCAAAGATTCACTATATGATGTATTGGGGTGACACATGGACTCACTATCTATTGAATATATTTCGCCTCTCTTGTTAGTACGTGAATGTGCCACTAATTTATGGGGAAAATGCAATTTCATGACACGCATCCAGGTCCCTGATATTGAATAATCTCAATGCATCGCTATAGTATCTCGAGTCTTTTTTAGATGAGTTTGAATCACCGTGGCAGCCAAGGGTCTTTGGTTTCTGTCGCTGACTGGGAGAATAGGCAGGTATTCACCAAGGTTGGGCGCTACAAAGGTAGTGTAGTCGCTATCAAGCCAGTCAAGAAGAAATGCATCGACCTCACTCGGGCAATACAAAAGGAACTGAAACTGGTAAACTTTCTATTTATCAGTATGTCCTAAATATTTAGTATGCAACATTTATTTCGTGTATGTATAGAGTCCGACCGTTTTTTATTCCTTTTTTATTCATAGAAAAACATTTGAAAACAGTTTCCCCCACCGTTTTTAACATTGCTTCCTTTGCTCATGAGTGTATAACTACAGAGCCTTGATTATTAACTACTTTATTTTGTGTCATACATTCAACACATCTAGTTACATTTTCAGTTTCATGAAATACCATAAATCATATAATGGTGTCTAACAATATGTAAAGCCTACTTTCGACACATGATGAGGAAATGCATGATTTATTTTACATTCTTTACAATTTGATCTTTGATTCAAATCATGATTGTAAATAATTTGTAACGCGTCATAAGGAATGCCTATTTATACACAAAACATTTTTCAGCTACGAGACATGCGGCATGACAATATTACACAGTTCATCGGTGCATGTATAGAACCAAATAACATTTGCGTCATCACAGAATACTGTTCAAAAGGAAGTTTACAGGTAAATTCAATGATTTAAAGATTGGCTCTTTCTTTCTATTAAATCAAACACTTCGTTTTATTTATTTAAGGAATTACTTGAGATATACAAATTACACCAAGAACAAGGATGAAGCCAGATCCTCTTTTAATATTAGAAACTACCTTATCTTGTCATTTATCTGTTGCAGGACATCCTTGAGAATGATGATATTAAACTAGACCAGATGTTCATCGCCTCATTAGTTTTTGATATAATAAGGGTAATTGAAGACTACTTTCACTTTTATATTGTGAACTATGCACATTTGTTTAAATTTAAACGTTTAGCGAGTTTAGACAACGAATTTTACGTGAACAAGATAATGAACCCCCACTAACATAATGAACACCTGAACAATAGCTTACGAGTGCGGAGAGTGTTCCATATACTGTACAGTAAGAAAAATATACGAATATTGAATTGTAATAAATATTTAAAACGCTTGTTTGTAGGGAATGATTTATATCCACGAGTCTGAGATAAAGGTACATGGAAGATTAAAATCCTCAAACTGTGTGGTTGATAGCAGATGGGTGCTTAAGATAACTGATTTTGGCTTAGTTGAATTTAAAGCAAATTCCGAAAATGAATATTCCGACCACGTACAGAATTCACGTAAGTCTAGACTAATACATCTATTCAATTTGCATACATTACTCGATCGAATTAAAATTGAAGGAACATGCATGAATTCAAATACAATTTCATACTGTTTACACTGCTAAAGGCATCTTTAAAATCAAGTGTTTCATTGGCCATTTTTGTTCCAGCGTGTCAAATTGGCAAGACATTCCAAGAATTAGGATCGCCATTTTTTCGAAGAAGAATAAACCGATTGTAGAATGTGAACAGATTGGTTACCCCCCTATCACACCAAACTAGTTCTTACCCGTTCTTGCCACTCCTACGAAAATGTCGTAAAACGGGCTCAATCTGGCTGCGGTCGGGATATATGTCTAAAATAATTAGCCACTTCGTTCATAAACAGTCTTCAATACGTCCATCTCATTCGCAGTTTGTTCAGATCGCACCACGTCGGTGTGCAACGTAGTATACACCGTCCCTTAGTCTAGAAGGTCATTATGACCTGATTACAGAACGGTATGGTCGCCATCGAATTTTGAATCGATTCAAAATTCTAAATCTCACACCCCGTCCGGGAAAGTCCATGAAGTTCGTAAACAGACCATAGAACGTTGTAGCTACGTTCATTCAGTTCGCACACAGTTTAAAACCGATTCGGCAACGTTTTGACGATCACCCGAAAATTTTGAGCATGCTCTAAGTGCTGGAGGACCTACTCGTTCTAGTAGTTTCATGAAGTTTGTAAACAGATCCCAAATGGTTCTTAGTGGGTTCTTAGTACGTCAAATCCGTTCGTGCACAGTTTGAGCCCGTTTTCGAGAACGTAGTGAGAACTAGTTTGGTGTGATAGTAGGGTTATATGTACATATACGTATCATAGACTATCCAGTCATCAATATATATGGATGATTAGAAAATAAGACCATTTGTATTTTTAGGATTATTATGGACAGCACCAGAGATTTTACGAGAACAATCCATCCTTGAGACAGGGACTCAAAAAGGCGATATCTACTCATTTGGCATTATCCTTTATGAGACACATGGACGACGAGGTCCATATGGGGATATTGAACTTGATCCCCAAGGTAAGAGTTGACACGACGAACGAATGATCACCCACTCAACAATTATCATTTGATAATGAATAACTTTCTGTATGGTTGGCAAACAATCCACATGACAAGAATAATAGGGGTTAATGCCTCTAAGGAGTTTATATCATATAAGTACAGGGTGGTCAAAAAATGGAAACCCTAATACCATTTTCCTCATATCTTTGTCATTTTAAAAAATAACTACCTGATATTTTACACTTTTGTATGCTACTAGCCTACCTTATTTCATGACCATCAGATTGATAGTCACAATGTTACAGTACTTTAAAGAACATGCCCAGTGGCTACTATTGCGTTGTGGAGAATCCTGTACTCATCGTCTAAAATGTCCCTACCTGTGGGGATATGGCAGAGACAGAGTATATGAGAATGACCTCAGGACAATTGCAAACCTCAAAAGTGAGATCATTTGTGTCATTCAGGCCATACCTGCTGAGGAATGCATTCGGGTCATTGACAACTGTGCTGTTTTGCCTACAGCGCGATAATGGCCAAATCTGAAGCATGTTATTCAAAGCGCTGTAAAATTGTGACTATCAGTCTGATGGTCATGAAATATAATAGGGTGGTAGGAAATTGAATGGTGTACAAATGTGTGAAATATCAGGGAGGAATTTCTTAAAGTGAAGAAGATATAAGGAAAATGCAGGGTTTCCATTTTTTGACCACCCTGTATATCAGATCTCTGGTTGTCAGATTTAGGAATTTATCTCTCATTTAGCTGAAATATAGCTCTCATTTACTCGTTTTGGTAACATTATACAAAGTGCCTCTAGTATCATGCTATATTTTATAATTGTCATTTTTAACAGAACAACAACATATACTAAAAAAGTTTTGTTTTCAGAAATTATATCATATGTAACTGATAGCACCCTTGAAAAACCATTTCGACCAAGACTAGCTGCATTGGGCTCTACACCAAAATACGTTACTGACTGTATTCAAGAATGCTGGAGCGAGGACCCGAATACTCGACCTGACTTTAAGATTGTACGCCAACGATTGAAAATAATGCAAAAGGGCATGTGAGTCTGTTTTATAACGTTGGTTCAGACATCAACTGCTCTCATATGTTTTGATATCTGACGTTTAAAACTATTCATACACATATTTTTTATAAAATGTCATGGTTTGTATCAGTTTCGGAATTATATTTTACGTACGTGTTTTCTTTGATGATCGAAGCCATTGCTTTTTGGGACAGGGTTTTCAAAATGTAGGAGCCTCTGTGCTCTTCGGACGATTTTAGGAGGCCAATTCTATAGCCTATGAAACAAAATAATTACATCATACTTTCTTAAATACAGGAAGGATGTTAGGATCAATAGACATAACAAACAGTTACAACATTGATATTCATTTATCTTTAATAACAACTTTTCAGGAAGGCCAATATTTTTGATAATATGATTGCTATTATGGAGAAATATGCCACGAACCTCGAGGCCATTGTTGAAGAAAGGACTGCTCAACTGAGGGAGGAAAAGAAAAAGACGGAAGAACTATTACATCAAATGTTACCCCAGTAAGTGCGCTGATCAACCTTCTTACGTGATGGCTAAACGTTTTAGTGTGTTTGACTCACCCTTTACCACAATGGTTTTCAGGAATTGAAAAGTGCTAAATATTTCACCACGAGATTTATTTAAAACTAGTCTTTAAGAAGGACACTACTATTTGCTGAGACTCATACAAAGAATATATCATATTTCGATTTAATTGATCATAAATCAAGCAGAGCCTTGGTATAGCTAGGCGTGCTGCAGGCGATATAACTGCCTCACAATATTTTTAAAATAATATTTAAAACTTGGGGACTACCTGCCATAGTTAATCATCAAGTGTACTTAAAAGAAATTAACAATAAGTATAAGTAGGTAAACTTACTATATTAGTCCATTTGTCACCCCTATACATCCAATAGTGAACCTAGAAATTGTTAAAAGTACGATGTTTTATGGTCAATTTATGATAATTAGGGTTTTCTGAAGTGATTTAACTGGGTTGCCCAAAAAGTTTGTTTGGGGAAAAAATGATATAGGCTGATTAGGGAGGGGTGCAATCGCTTAACATGGCGTTGACTATTGACTTAGCGTTTGGATACCACCATATACCTGGTATGTTACCATGGTAATAAATACAAAAATTTTCCCCAAAGTTATTTTTTTGGCAACCCAGCTAAATCACTCCAATAATCCCTAATGATAGTATTTACACAGAAAAACATCATACTTTTAAATATTTATACGTTCAGAAAATGACAAATGGACTATATTAGTTTCACGCTGTACATATAAGTTGCACTAAAATATTAGGCAAACTGATTTACTTTGTATCTCAAATCTTTCAGATCGGTTGCAGAACAATTAAAGCAAGGCAAGCACGTCGAGGCAGAGGCGTTTGAGTCGACAACCATTTACTTCAGTGATATTTGTGGCTTCACCAAGCTTTCATCTGAAAGTAGCCCGATGCAGGTTAGTCAAAAAATGTTGAGATGGCCTCTCCTTCGAAAATGATTAATAAGATATTGTTAATGTGGCTACTTTACTTTGGTGTCACCTAGTCTTGCCTCAACTTACCAGCCAACCAACAAAACATCCAACTAACTAACCAACTAACGAACCAGTCAGCGAACAAACCAACCAACCAAACAAACAACCAATCAATCAACCAATCAACAAACAAACCAGTCAGCGAACTAACCAACCAATCAACAAACCGACAAACCAGCCAAATAACAACCAACCAATCAATCAATTCGATTTTTATTAAAGTCCAATCTTATGTCAAAATCAACCTTAGAATCTACTTCCAATTGTGTAAGTTGAACTTTATCTGCAATCCAGTGTACATGACTTATATTATTTTTAGGTCGTCGACCTGCTCAATGACCTTTACACTATTTTCGATTCGATTATCGAGAACTACGATGTGTATAAGGTTGAAACCATCGGCGACGCCTATATGGTGGTATCAGGTCTCCCAACTAAAAATGGTATCAACCACGCGGGGGAGATCGCTTCTATGTCCTTACATCTCTTAGAGGAAATCACCAAGTTCAAGGTCAGACACAAGCCGGAGCACACTGTCAAACTAAGGATAGGGATTCATTCGGGTAAGCACAAAGTAACTAGTGGAAGTCGTGATAAAACAATCATTTTTTAATTGAAATTGCATTACGATACATGCCCATATCTGTAATCTGTCTTATCTTGTCTTTTTCACATATGTATTTTTTTTGAAGCGAGAAAACACTAGAAACAAATGTTATTTATGACATTTTATAGATGTACATATGGCATACATGTATTACTTGAGAGTGAATTTCAGAGGCTAGAGTGATGAACGTACGATATATGCTACTTATATTTCAGAAGCGTGTGTGGCAAGAGTTGTCAACGAACCATATATTTGACTATATTTCAGGGGTATGTGTGATTAATGTGGTTAACGTATCGTATATGTGACTTATATTCCAGTGGCGTGTGTATCTAGGGTGGTAAAGCTACCATATATGTGACTTATTTCAGGAGCGTGTGTCGCTGGTGTGGTTGGTCTCAAGATGCCACGTTATTGTCTGTTTGGTGACGCTGTCAATACTGCTTCTAGGATGGAATCAAACGGAGAACGTATGTATAAAGTCGAATTGTCATGACATTGAGACAGGAAATGGACACCACGACATCCTCCTACTCCTCCCACTCCTCCCACTATACGTTCTTATATCATAGTGTCTAGCGATTCGGAATTGACTAAATTGTAAACTGTTAATGTATATTACACTAGAATAAATAATTAGAATAATAAGAAATGTTAAGTCACGATTTAAATTTTCATGTTTGTCTATACATATCCCATACTTCAGGGCGTCAGTGGTTGGAGTTCATAACATGATATGATTTTGTGGCATACATTTTATCATAGACATTTAACGTATTTGAACCTGTATCTAAACTGGCCATTCGATCAAATCATTTTCATAAATATGGAAACAAAGAAACACATTCATCATTCAATGGGTTAACAGGCCAAGCTTTTGACAAGGGGAGGTCAACTTTTAAAAAAGTCAAGAGGTCACAGCTGACCCAAAATCACTTGAAAATTGCTAAGAATGGTGAAAAGCTGCATGATTTTGAAAGTATTGTCGGTCAGATTGAGGGGGGGGGATTCGCTAATGTTAATAAACACTCATAGTTAATACAGTACTTCATGTTTGCAGCACTACGGATCCATTGTTCACCAACTACACGAGACCTCTTGATAATATTAGGCGGTTATAGCATCGAAGAGCGAGGATATGTAGCCATGAAGGTACGTCTAATGTTTGCGAAATGATTAATATTTTTATTCGGTAACAAAGCGCGTAAAATACACTGATTGATTATGGGGACTTCATTCTTCAAAATGGATCGATCAAATATTTTCAATTCTGTTCTTCAGGGAAAGGGTGATGTCTTTACGTATTGGTTAAACGCTGAGGATCAAGAAAATCGACGGATGCGTCTTGGATTAAACGCAACGTTTAACCTTTCTGGGAAAAATTCTATAAAATATACCAAAAGTGGTGATCATACATTAAGTAAGAATCTCCGAATACCTCCAAGCGTGCAACAATCTCACAAATCGACAGGCTTGTCAAATGGTGGTATTAGATGTCCAGGAGACGAAAAAGTTCCAAAGAGTGATTTTGATAAAATTAGTGACCAGTCAAATATTAAAGATTGTGGATACGGAGGCAGGTCACACAGCAGAGACGAGAATGAGAACAGAAAAGTGAAATCTTTGGATCATAGTGGTCCAGAGTGCGTGATAAATAACGTTCCTGATGCTTCTGTCGACACAGTTCGATTTGGTGGTTTAAATGGTGATGATAGTGCTAAACAAAGACGGACTAGGTTTACCAACGAAGGTACAAATGTGTGGAAACACGACATACGTACAAATCCTTCCTGGGAATCTGGTGAAACTATAATTCCTTTATTATCTGATATCTCCAAAGACAATGTTATAATGTCACAAAAGGAAAATGAACCAGAAACGCAAGTGTAATATTCAACTAATTAACATTTATCTGTCAGCAATGTTTTGGATAAGAATATTCGTAAGCGGACATTATGTCTTTGTAATGAAAACTGTATGGACAGTGTCAAAATGTAATAAAACAGGTCAAACAATCAAAGTGGGTCAAGCATCAGATTGGTGCATCGGGAACGAATATAAATATCTAATAAAAGCGATGTAATATTTACTATGTGAGCTGTGATTGGTAAGCTATTATGAAGTCATTTAAAGCATAATATTTGGTAGGTGGTTGATGAAACACATTTTGAATATTGCTATCAAAGACCTTCATTTGAATCACTTGATCTGCCTCTCAGAAATATCAATTTACATCAGTTGAAAACTTTGAAAGTTCGTTCTCTGGCTGTTAATGTTATACGAATTATAATGTCATCAAGTTTATGGTAATATATTAACGGATATAAACTTTTTATCGCTATAACTTACGGAAGTACTATCTGAATTTGTTAACTGGCGTTAATTAGTATATTATTTAAATATTTTGAAAAGTATTGTACTTCAAGTATACCAAATTAAATGTAAGTAAAACTTAAAATTATTATTTTGTCTAAATATTTCAAACAATAAATCGATACAAGCTTATTCAAAGCATTTTCTTTTATAGTCTATATTAAATCCATTCTTCTTATTATCTATATATGTATACGGCAATACTAGATTCGTTGAAAGATGGCATCCCTATAATCAACAATTAGATAGGTTCCAATCGCAAGTCATTGTGTCAAAGCTACCAGTCCCTATATGCTCTTGTCATTACGAAAAGTGTACTAGGATGGCGTGCTTAAGTCTGCCCCGATACTTTAGTGTTCCCAACAAATTAAGAAATATGAAAGGGGGATCAGGAAAGGATGCACCGTCAGTCAGTTTCAAATATCATGTTTGATATTGTCGCGCGCCAGATCGCCGCCGAGGACACGTTTGCTCCCTCGGAGAAGACCTGGTTGCGATTGAGGGGATGCGGAGATGTTATTCACGGGCGCCGAGCTGGTTTGGTGCTTCGGCTAACACTGAGGCTAAGAAGATGGCTTTTACATGTACAAAACAATGTTATACGGGATTTTTATACTCTATTTCAACACAAATAGAAAACAGTAAATTTCAAAATGTCTTTCAGGCCTTTATGGCTCACAAATTTAAATATTACAATGTCTCTAGTGAGCAAATCTCTCAAGAAGTCACTCAGCTTCAGAAACTAACTGTCTCTATACCCAAGGAACCACTTCTCGACTTAGGGGTAATCACTCAAATAAGAATAATGTCTATGACTCTCTCAGCAACTTCTTGTAGAATAATCTCTGCTCTGGAATCAACTAAGCTCTGGAGTCTCCTGTGCTCTTAGGATCAACTGTACTCCGGACTAACAGGCGATATCCTTCACACAAACAATACAACTCACTCTCAAAAGCAAAAACATGCGTGAGACCGCACGCCAACCTGATTGGTAACCGAGTTCACAAGTATACAATAGAACATATTTATGTTCTAATTCGTTACTCTCAACCGAACATAAATGATTATCAAATGAATATAGTTCGGAAAATAAGAGATTTAGAATAAAGAAAGTCATCGAAGAAGAACAGTTTTTATCTAAGTTGCAAATCAATGCTAAAAACGGATGTCGAAACTATAACTGTTCAATCTATGATTGCTCTTGTTTTCCCAAAGTTCAGCCCTGCTTGGCTGGCACCTTTATTGGACCCAGCCTGTAGCCCAATTACACCCTCGCCAGCCCGGAGCTGTTCATCGGTAAATTCTCTTTTATTAGCCGTCGCTTCCGCGGGCCCGAGTTTTGGTCCATCGAAAATCTTCTGGGCCTGAAAAACCATATACATTTTTAGCAGTAACTATTTGGAACCTCATTGATTCACCTCCCGAAGAAGATGTCTGACAAATTAGCGAAGTTTACAGACAAACACGCTCCAGGAATGGATTAAAACATTTTTCACATCAAGTATATGCATTGACAGTTTAACAGGTGGAACAAGTGAATTAATAGAAAGGGAGTGGACATCTTGGCTGGGGAAAGCAAAACCAATAACCTATGGTCTTTTAAAATAGTCGTTAAACAAAACGCAAAAAGTAACCATTTCGATCATGTCTACCTGCCATCGTGAATTCGTACGATCTTAAAACGTTTCTCAGATTGCATTAGCCGTATAATCCATTTTGAATTACTTGCTAAACTGTTTGTGGATCCAAAAATCAAAAGGATGTGTTTGAGTATCCAAATGATCTATCTGTCTCTGGGAAAATTCCGAATGGTTTGCACAATGCACCGTTGCTATTGAGTAATACAGACGATTTTGTGCTTCGTAAGTTTGTTACTTGTTTAATACTTGCCTTTCTCCCTAATGCAATGATGCCATTAATAACCTGAGGTATGTTGGTCCCCTCGAATAAATCCACAGTTTGGAACAAATCTATTTTATTCACCTGAAATTAAAATATAATATTTCGTCAGCTCAGTTCACTATTGATGTATCTACATATTTCCTTATTTTGAGATATGAGAAGTTAAACATTTAAGCTCATAGATGTACCCTCTATTTTGAACCAAATATATTGAAAATTTACTTAGGTTGTAGAAATGATCCTCTGATTATGTAATGCTTTTCTGAGTAAATTTCAAGGTTGCCATGTTTAAAATGTTTTAGTGGTTCACTTTTCATATTACCCTTATGTATCTGATAGTTATACAAATTAAAATATGTCCAGTAAAAGAAAATATTATCTGCCCAACACAAGAAAAGATATTTCACTTTTTGTGGTTTTACAACATGGGGTCTATGGGGAATCTCCCCGACCTAGAAGTCACATTTTCAAAGAAATTAAATTTTCAAAGTTGATAAACTCTTTTAAAAACCAAATTTCTAAGTGTAATTTTACATGTAGATTCCAAATATGACATCAGTTTGACTGAATTGTGAGTTCTTAATGACGTAAATCAAGATTATTTCTACTCGCATCTGGGATATTGTGTTCATTTTTTCAGGAAAGAAAGAAGAGACTGTGTATGTATAGCTACTGTTGCTAGTTACCCCCCCTATCACACCAAACTAGTTCTTATCCGTTCTTGCCAGTCCTACGAAAACGTCGTAAAACGGGCTCAATCTGGCTGTGGTCGGGAAATATGTCTGAAATAATAAGCTTCTTCGTTCTTAAACAGTCTTCAATACGTCCATCTCGTTCGCAGTTCGTTCAGGTCGCACCACGTCGGTGCGCAACGTCGTAGAACGCGTCCCTTAGTCTAGAAGGTCAACATGACCTGATTACAGAACGGTATGGCCGCCATCGAATTTTGAATCGATTCAAAATTCTAAAATCACATTCCCGTCTGAGAACGTTCATAAAGTTCGTAAATAGACCTTAGAAAGTTGCAGCTACGTTCATTCCGTTCGCACACAGTTTAAAACCAGTTTTGAAGAACGCAGTGGCACCTTGTTTGGTGTGATAGCTATATTTACTGCTAACTCGTTAATAAGCAGTGTTAAATACGTTCTTAATCAGTTTAAACCCGTTTGCAATTAGTTCTACCTCGTTCCCAACACGTCCTCAGACAGTTCAACTCGTTGTAAAAACGTCCCTAGTAGGATTGAAGTACGACGGTTCCGTTCGTAGTACGTACAGCTCGTCCTTAGTACGTTGTCACTCGTTCTAATTATAGAACGTGACGACCACGAGAACATTTTGAGCATTGTCTAAGTTCTAGAGGACCTACCCGTTCGAGTACGTTCGATGAAGTTTGTAAATAGATCCCAAACGGTTCTTAGTAGGTCAAGTCCGTTCTTACACAGTTGAAGCCCGTTTTCGAGAACGTAGTGAGAACTAGTTTGGTGTGATAGTAGGGTTAGTTGTAAAACACGATGCATTGGACACCTTGGATATATCATACACTCACTTGAGTATAACACGATATACAAAATCAACCATTATATAACCTCATAATATACAACAGAATCTATTTCCTTAAATTATTTACTATGGGATACACCGAGCCACATCTTTGTTTGACATCTACCTTGACATTCTAATTTGAAAGCCTAGGGCATAGACATTGTAAATGATATTGTCCGAGGCGCTAAGTGGGTGGTTTTACTAAGCTTGTATTCGCGAATGCAACATTCGGCTGTCGGCTAACGGATTAACCTACTTTTTGACCAACTCATTTAAATTTGAATGGTATAGTTGCAGTAACTATTCGTATTTAACTGAGTTGCCTATGAAATGGTAGGTTAATCCGGTGTAAAAGGGTAGGAGGTCCTATCAAATTATGGTCCTACTCCATTGATTTACATGGTGACCTAAATACAACTCTTTCCCTCATTATCTTATACGCAATCAAGGCCAGTAATGCCTTGGTCACATATGCTCCGATTCATCGGCCGGCGCCCGGCCGATTGAGTGTTTTGTTCAATATTGTATTCAATTTTGAACACAATACTCAATCAGCCGGGCGCCGTAGTGAAAATCGGAGCAAATGTGACCAAGGCATAAGGGCCGTTATGAAAGGGGACCATAATCCCCAGGGGACCATAATTTCTTTTATACCGGTAGCCGATAGCCGAAAATTATATTCGCGAATACAAAATTACACTTTTCTTCATTTTTTAACTATTTATATTGATATCAATAAATAGCTACGTCCTAATATTTTTATAAATACATTAGCTGCTTATAGCACGATTATGTAGGTAGATTAACTTACGCCAATATTCTCGCATGCATTGAGAAAGTTTCCAGTATTTTCCATCTGTTTGAAGGACATCTTACTTGTGTCGATTTTCCTTACACTTCCCGGTTTAATAATGTTTATAAGACTGAAAAATACAATAAACAAGAGAGTTCGTCATTCGATCTTTAATTATTATTAGTTCTAAGCCAAATATATTACTTCTACAGAATGACACAAAAATGCCACCCACCTTATGTTGTATAACTATTTTGTCAACTAACATATAGACTTGTCCTTTAGCACATTCAGAGTGGACATAGCGAAAGCAACAAATTTCAGATGTCGGCTTGAGTGGGTCAAATTTTATTAGCGTTACAAGAATTGCTCGGAATATCACTCATCCATTTGCAGGAACACCTGGATTCTACACAAAAATGTCACCTACATTTTGTAACATAACTTTGTCAATACTAACGATTTTTACTTGTGCTTTCAGAGAAAAAAGTCAGTCACAAAATGATATAGTTGTCATTGATAAAATCAGTATAACATTTTTTTCAAAATTATGTTACAAAAGGTGGGTGTCATGTTTGTGTAAAATCGAGGTGTACCTGTAAAGGAATATACTTCACATCTTGTAACGCTCATAAATCTGCATTTTTGGAGTTGCACCATGGATGCTACTTTTAATGTGCCATAACACAAGTCAGAATTTTTGACGACAAAAAAGTTATGCAACATTATGTTGGTGGGTGGCATTTTTGTGTCACCCGGTATAACACTCTGCCAGAAACCATTTGTAAAAATTAATTAATAACTATAGACCAAAGGGCAATATTATCAGCGATTCACATATTGCTAGGCCCTTCCCAACAAATCCGAACACAGTAATTGATATAACTGCATCGCATTATGTAACCAATCATCTCATTGAAGGTAATTACCTATGTGGTTGTCAAGGTGACAACTTAACTCTACAGTTTGAAATTGATGCTTTGCCAACTTGACCCTTGCAAAAGGTTTCATTAAAAATACGTTTTCCTAATAGTATCTTGTTCGAATTACAATTAAATCATTGTTCAAATGAAAGAAAATCCAAACGTTCAGTACTGATTACCAGAAACCGTCTTCAATTAAAACGAACAAGAGTGCTGGCTACAAAAAGTATTTCGAATTGACTTTGTGTCATTTCTAGGTAAACCAATTGATTGTTATATAATATACTACTATAAAATAATAAACTTATTGAAACGTCAATTACTTGCATAAAATGACCCCATCCTTCAGTACGTCTTGGACATCTTTCTGCTTTGTGATTGTCACTTCCTATAAAATATTCAAACTTTTACCAAATACATTTAATTTTATAATTATACAAAACCTGAGGCACATACAAACGACATCGTCATGCATAATGCATATCGGGTGTCCCATAAAGTGAGACACTTAATTTCTCAGCAATTGATGAACCAAATTCACTGGAAATGTGTACAAAGTAGCCAATGAGCATTGTCAATAAGTTACAATACTATAAAAAAGATCAAATTAATATTGTATGAGAACTGAAAAATTCAAGACAGAATGTCATGCCATAGATCCAATACCGTATATAACGCAATGAAAACGCTTTTGTATCAAAAAGTGGGAAGCAGTTTGACAAGTAATTTCTCAGCAATAGATAAGCAAAATATTTTTACGTTTTGAGATATGGACTTTTATTCAGCGGTGATCACTATTAATAAAGGGGGCTATTGTTCTTCCTTGACTAATTGGACTACATCTAAAATTATATTTCTCGTAGTTAGATATTGCTCATATTTGAAAAATCAAACAAAATCTGAAAAACACAAATTAAACACCGACATCTACAGTAAAATTTTAGTATATTTTTACATTATGATTATCTATTTTTTGTTCATATGCTTAAATAACGGTCCGTGTCTTATAAAATGTATAAAAGTTCTAATCAAAATATTTACGTTTTTTGACCCCTTATGATGAAAGACAGTTTTCGACCCGAAAGCCGGAAGTTTTTCAGCAAATGGCATTTTAAAAGAATCAACACATATGCACCTCCATAAATATTCCTTCAAATGTTGCTGCGCTAGTGTGCTACGGATCCTTCATATTCGGAAGTCATACCATGGACTATACTTTATGGTTTAGATTACTTGTATTATAATTAGGGGAAAGCGGGGTAAGAAGGGCCGTGGGGCAAGACGGACCACCAAGTTCATTTTATTGTTTTTTTATATCACATTTATTCCCCCTTTTCTTTCTAACAAAATATTATTTGTTGTTTTTCTTATTGAAAAAGTGATACTAGATACACCGTAATGTCTCACCACTGTGTTACTTTGACCTACTTTTAAAAACCATGTGACATACATGTACTTTTGGAGATTTTAATACACATTCCTTGATACTTTTTCTAATGACGTATAATATGCTACCTTAATTCTTACTGTAGCTCTTGAACTTACTCTTACTCTTGAAAATACGTTGCCCAAATTATTGTTAAGGAACGTACCATTTGCTTCGCTAACTCTTGTTGTCCATCGTCGCCTGTGTTAAGCACGTCGTGTATCCAGGTCATGGCCTCTTGTGCTAAAGTTGGATCAAACTTTGCTGCTTTCTGCAAATGTAGAAGTATTTATCATAATAATTAAAATAATATTTTCCGAAGAAAATACATTGCAATTTCAAATAGAAAGCTCAACTAAACCCGCTATCCATGCCTCGTTATACGCATCATCCCATCAACGTGCTTGAAACCCCAATTGCATGGAGGTCATTGAGTCTACGGGTAATTCATCTAGGTATAACCCTAGAAAGAATTACATTTTCAGATTTTGTTTTGGCCAAAATCATTCAGGCAGTCATCTCGAACTGTTGGATCTCGATTTCTTTATTTAAGCAGAAATATATGGTACATTACTAAATCGTGTCGATTTTAATCACATCTTGATTCACATTCACAAAATTTTATAGTTCCAGTCACTTTTTTTTCAAATAGAAGATATTCAATTTAATGATGTAGCACCGTTACATTTGTGGAATAATGACCATTATTATCAAGAAACGGGTTGGAATCAGATAATTGTTCCGCCACGAGGGCATGACACAATTTTCAAGATGAAAAAGAAACACCTATCGTTTCAGACTTGCCAACCTCCCGTTTTTTTACGGGAATCTCCCGTAAATTTTTTGTTTTTCCGTAAAAAATACCAAACTCCCGTACCGTTTTCTCCCGTAAAAACTCCCGTAAACTCCCGTACCGTATTTCTACTAAAATCTCCCGTCATTTTTAAAAAAAATATGGCCGTAAAATCTCCCGTATTTTTGCTGAAATCTCCCGTATTCTGGTGTAACTCCCGTAAAATCTCCCGTATTCTTGGTATAACTCCCGTAAAATCTCCCGTTTTCTGGTATAACTCCCGTAAAATCTCCCGTATTCTTGGTATAACTCCCGTAAAATCTCCGTTTTTTTGCTGTCGAAATCTACCGTATTTAAAAGGAATTTGACAAATTTGTGACCTTGATTATTGCAGGCACGCTTCTTTCTTTTACTCCAAGAAGGTTGGCTCCCATGGTTCACTATCGATACTTTCATAAATAAAGTACTTCATTCCCATGATTCAAATTGCTTTTCTGCGATCAGTTCGGTATAAGTTTGCACACCAAATGTCCACAAACGGGGGCCAGTTCAAATTCTGTCATACTTCTGTCGGGAGAATACATTTTGTTTTTATATGGCGCTAAACAAAATATTCCCGCAATATAAGGCGCATTATTGGTAGGGACTGCTGTGAAATAATGAACGTAAGTGACATCTATCTTAGATTATAAGTTCTAATTAATTTATTAACTGCGCATGCGTCATAATAATTTCAACCAATTAAATCGCTGGATTAAATGCTCATAAATCTACCGTAAAAACTCCCGTTTTTCAAAATCTAAAGTAAAAACTCCCGTTTTTCAGAAATCTACCGTAAAAACTCCCGTTTTTTCAGAAATCTAGCGTAAAAACTCCCGTTTTTTTCCGAAATCTACCGTAAAAGCTCCCGTTTTTTTAGAAATCTACCGTAAAAACTCCAGTTTTTTCAGAATCTACCGTAAAAACTCCCGTTCTTTCAGAAATCTACTGCAAAAACTCCCGTTTTTTCAGAAATCTACCGTAAAAACTCCAGTTTTTTCAGAAATTTACCGTAAAAACTCCTGTTTTTTTAAAAATCTACCGCAAAAACTCCCGTTTTTTCAAAACCTACCGTTAAAACTCCCGTTTTTCAGAACCTACCGCAAAAACTCCCGTTTTTTCTGAAATCTTCCGTAAAAAAGTCACGTTTTTTAAAATTCACCGCGAAAAATACCTTTTTTAAAAAATCTCCCGTAAAAACTCCCGTTTTTTCAAAATCTACCGTAAAAACTCCCGTTAAAACTCCCGTTTTTTTTTCAAAATTTACCGCAAAAATTCCCGTTTTTTAAAATCTCACGTAAACACTACCGTTTTTTTCATAAACCTCCCGTAAAACTCCCGCTTTTTTTCAAAAAACTCCCGCAAAAACTACCGGATTTTGAAAAAAAAATTTAAATCTCCCATAAATTTTTCATTTTAGGTTGGCAAGTCTGCGTTTTCAAGAAATATAGCTTGATATTCACATTTGACCTTGAAATGACCTTGACCCACAAACATTGAACTTCACCAAAGGATACCTTATCATGGGTCACCATCGGTCACACAGGCCAGGCAAGGGTCTAAACAGCTCCCAAATGCATTAAAATGTCAAATACCAAGATATTGACGCTTGACAACCTTGACCTGTAAAGTTGAGATTTACCTCAGGTCACCTTATCATGGTTCATAAGAGCTCTGGCCAAAGGTCTTAAAAAGGCAAATACCTAGATATTGACCTTGGAGTGCCCTTGACCTCTAACCTTTGTAGAATGCCAATCGACCCACTAAGTATGTACAAATAAATTAATTAATATTTTCTTCTTGATAGATATGTACATACCTAATAACGTACCCGCGTCTACTAACAATTGTTATTCACTGATATACCTTGGATTAATTCTGATTTAAAGCAACCTTCAGCTACATTTGGCTTTTGAGGATGGGCTACCCTTATTAATAAAATGTTAAGAAATAGATTATATAAAAGATAACTTTTCAGATGGATATCATCTAATATTTGTAGTTAATGAGTTAAGGAACACACTGCATGAAATCCTGTGCTTTACCATTTGCGGTAGCCTATGTATGTTATATGTTGGTTCGACACGGATCACAAATAATATAATACCCGCGATGAGTTTCAGAATCACCTACCTTATTTGCCAATTCGGCTGTCATTCCATATCCTTTTGGACGATTTGCCATCTTTTGTTCAGTAAATTATGAGAGAAGATACACCTAGAAAATAAAAATAATCGTGGATAATTTGTGCACGTTGATCAAGTTGCCATTGTTAAATCACACCAACTGAAACACCAATAAAGGTATCAACGTGAAACCCAAAACCTTAATGTAGATATTTTAAATACGCCCCGCATCAGAAAAAACTTGAAAAGCAATTAATTAGTTCAGCTCATGCATTTCAAAATCCCCGAACTCCTGTGTATGGAATCGAACTACTATAGCTGATATGAGGAGTCTTGATTGACTATTGTTGAGTATACTCTACCAATGCAACGATATTCATTCATAAAATATTTTCGACATTAGATATCTATCAATTCTTGCCTATTTTCTTCTAGATAGCTATGTTTACAAGTATAAACTTACTTGCGTGTTAAAATGTGAACGTATATACAGTAGTTAAATTCTAATTGCTTCGCAGAAGACATACACACATGTAAAATAGCCTCATGAAAATTAATTATTTTCTTCTTGATAGATATGTACATACCCAATAACTTTCCACTTCACTATAACAATCGTTGTCCACTGATACACCTTGGATTAATTCTGATTTAAATCAACCTCCAGCTACACTTGGCCCTTAAGGATGGGCTACCCTTATTAATAACATGTTAGAAATTAGATTATACAAGGTCAGTGATATGTTGCTATCTTGCCAATTCTAAATACTTTGTCACAGTTTCAGCGACTGGGAAAATTATCAGTTAAGAAAATGTTAAATGTAGGAGTAAATATTTTCAAACCTGTTTCTCTTACAAATGTGTAAAATGCGCAAAGTGTACAGTGTGTTTCTTATGTACAGGGTGGTCAAAAAAATGGAAACCCTGTCGCCATTTTCCTCATATCTTTGTCATTTTAGGAAATTACTCCCTGATATTTAGCACATTTGTACATCATTCAGTTTCCTACCAGCCTACTATATTTCATGACCATCAAATTGATAGTCACAATGTTACAGCACTTTAAACAACATGCTCCAGTGGCCAATATTGCACTTTCGGCAAACCTGCACCTATCATCCAAAATCTCCCTACCTAACTTGAACCTGTGGTGATACACCAGAAAAGGGTGTACGAGAACAACCCCAGGACAACTGCAGACCTCAAAAAGCAGATCATCCATGTCATTCAGGCCATACCTGCTGAAAAATGTAGTCAGATCATTGACAACCTGTTAAGATTTGCCAATAGCGCTATGGTGGCCACACTGGGGCATCTTGTTTAAAGTGCTGTACCATTGTGACTATCTATCTGATGGTCATGAAACATGTTTGTCTGGTAGGAAATTGAATGTTGTACATATGTGTCAAATTTCAGGGAATTATTACCTAAACTGACAAAGATATGAGGAAAATGCAGGGTTTCCATTTTTTACCACCCTTTGTATGCCCTCCCTCTAAACTCATACATGTAGCATTGCGTTCCTCATAGAAGGTAACATAAGATTGCAAAATTTTAGAATCAAGAGGTGATATATCCGGACAGGCCACTATTGCAGACCACTAGGTAAATTTCTATGAGGAACAAAATAATATAAAACATATATTTTAGAGGGGGTGCATACATATGAAACACCCTATATATTATCATATCCTGTTTTAATTAATTGTATAGTTCGCACTTCTCCCTGGAATCCCTTTTAATATATAAGATATCAAATGTTTTTCAGGGATCATTTTTTATATTAAATAGAAAACCCAGGAACAGAGATAAAAGTATGAATGTTTATGTAAAAATACAATTAGTACTTGCAATCCGTGATTATTGAGCTGGAAGGTTATTTAGCTAACCCTTTAGTATTGGCACAATGCATGTATTCATGGTTTTTACCGAGGATTATTTTTAAAGTTATTGTGTATTACATTTTATTGCATTAAATTCCAACTTGAAGTAAGCCCAAAGCTAGTTCAGGGCCTTAAAATATACATTTGGCGCCGTGAACGAACCACAGTAGAGTTTTTTAGGTAACGATTTCTATTATTACATATTTTTTATTATTATATAAGTCAATTCATAATTATCATACACAGCCAGAGTCGAGATAGAGTAGTAGTTTTAACTCACCCATGGTTAATGTGTTTTAGTTTATACCAAGTCGTTCAAACAAAGTGCTCCGCCTACACAAAAATCAAGTTACCATAATAACCATTATTTTTGACCAATCAAATTAGAGATGTTGATATTTTAAAAATCAATTCGAAAATAATGTTTACACATTGCGTAAAAATATAAAAAAAAATCTTTGAAATGAGAGCATTTTTCAGTGAACTTATTGAACGACCTGGTACATACAGTCATGAAACCAAAATATCTAGTTTAAGATAAGATAAAAGTAGTTTAATTCAAATCTTGGCAAGACGAAGTCAAATTGATTAAACTCGTTAAAATAAATTCAAACCTAGGTTTTTTGGTTCCTTGGATTATCAAATAAAATCGAAACGTCAACCTGTGTGCAAAAGCTGCTCTACACAAATGCATGTAGTTTTCTCACATAAATAATCCTTCCAGTTATAGTGTTTACTTACATATCGTTGTGCAATATGCTAGCTAGTTTTCTATGATTCATATTTTCAACATGCTCGTTTAGTAAAGATATCTGGTGCTATGACACGCATCATTTTCTTCAGAAAGCATGCATCGAAATCACAATTGCCAGCATGTTATTTAATAGACCTGAGTATTATGATTCCCATTTACACCAACGTGAAATTGCAAATCTCCCCTTCTAATCACAGCTCCGAAGCTGATGGCAGTAGACTAAGTAGCGCGTGTATATACATGTACATTACTGTTCCTTGATTCATCGACTTTGCGTTCACGGTTACGTTGTGGAAAATATCGCTATTATTTCAGTGTCGTTTATTTTTCATTTCACATTCACTTTACAAATCACCCCCCCCCTCTTTTTAGTGTTATAATAAAGGTTGCACACATTAGGGTTAATCGATGATCCTCAAATAATATGTATAGGCTAACAGCAATATTATGATATTTGATTCATGAACAATACAATTAATTTTGTTATTGATTATTGCCATCCCCGCATAGAAATCATAGGTACATCCACATCTCAACATATTTTGCAATAAAACTCCTTTCTTTTGAAGTCAACACCTTCCTAACATCCTCACTTTATATGACGTATGCACAATTGCAGAAACTCGCTTTGTTCTGAATTATTGATTGGCTTAGCTAATTAGTACCGACTTAATTCTGATTTTATTACAAAATCAGTGTTGTTCATATTATGAATCATCATTTTGAGATGAAAAATAATTCGAAGAACTTCTCCAATACTCTTTATTTGTTGAGTCTATTACCGCGTGAACAATTGAGGACACTTTGTTTTTATTTTCAAGCACTGTCTTGTACAGCAGCTGCTGTGTTCATTTGATGATGTATAAGTGAACAATAAAGATTTGACATGGACATAAAGATTTGATATGAACAATCTTCTGAAAATATCTGATTTATTCAGGCAGGTTTATGTGTTTTTGGCATGTGATTAGAACTAGATCTGACTTTCCGAAGTGCTAACAATAAGCGAAACACACACACTTGGCCATACCATACATAATCAATGAGAAAACATATCAATGAGAAATGAAAAAAGAAAGAAATGTCAAAAGTAACCTCAGATTTATGTGTTGTAAGTTTTGGTCTCGGGGTTAAGCACCGGTCAAACTTGCTCTCTGGCGGCTGTATGGAGGACGTACAGGTTTTCTCAAAATCAATATAGCAAATCTGCGTCGCCCTGCTTATCGCCATACACATGTAGTTTATGCTGTATACATAGTTCTCTCGATTTTGGGAAGCCAGACCGGCGTTACAAAGGACATTACTAGTATGTAGAATACATAAATATAAATACGTAAATATAAAATATAAAATAAGAATATGATATGTCATTTCAAAAAGTGCTTCGACTTGAATGAGAATTGGGTAAAATCTGAAGAATTGCCAGATACGTTTACTGTATCAATTGGTCACCCTGTATGTGCCGTAAGCCGGTGTAAAAGGGTAGAAGGTTCATTAACAACTGCAAACAAAACAAATCTTTGTTTTTTGTCAATAGATCACAATAAAAGCTATTTTAGGAAATGATATGCTTTTTAATATACATCGCATTGTTAAGGTGACCAGTTGTGTTGACATCAAAATAATGCACATTAAATGTCGTTGATATCAACACACATGACGCAGGCTTTTGTAGAAGAACAGAATTTGAATATATCAATTACTGTAAATTTGCCTATATTCTCTGTGTCGTCGGCGTTTTTTCAGTCGATGTTTAATGGTTTCGGGAGAAGATTCCCGGGGATTTAGAATGATTAGTGATCGTGAATATCGGCAGAAATTAGGTATGTTCGGGGGTTTTCTTTGTAGTTAATGAAAATAGATGTTAGCCTTGATGAAGTATGCAAACTTCGATATATTTTGACACTAGGTCCATGATCGTTGGATACGTATTACTCATTCATTCCTTTAATATTCAATGTAAAAAATCGTTGTCTTAAAAGTCAAATATTAGTATGTGAAAAAATGCGTGGGTTATTCATCACGATATTTTAGGAGCTAATATTGCAATCTTAAAACAAAACAAAAAACATAAGTATTATGACATTACTCATTCATGAAACCTACATATAAGGTGCAATTTGATGATGCAACGAGATACAGCATGTTGTCCTAATGTTTTAGTGGTTTCCATGAGAACATTATGCCTTACCCACATTGCATTTCGTGCAGAATTATTATTTTTGTCTTATTTTTTACAGATTAGAATATGCTATAAAGTGATAATGATGATCTATTAACAATAAAGTAACCCTATATACATACAGGGTGGGCCAAAAAATAATAGTTTAAAGATAAAAATATCATGATATATCTTAAACCATGCCATGTATTATATACCATTTTAAAGATAAATCATTTTCTAACAATATGCAACCAACCTATTGAAAACCCGTTGTTTTCTTGTGGTGTTAGAAGCTAAAAAGTTAAAAGTCAGAGAAGACTAGTATTTATTTGATGTGTAATCTATGGTTTTTAATTATCTTTATGATAGGTAGTTCCACGGGGCTGCACTTATTGTCAAACCTATTTTGATTCATAGTCTTTTGGTCTGTTGATCCATGATCTTATTGGCAATAAAAGTTGAATCTTTGAACATACATTAATGTACAGGCCCGTCAGTTTGGGGATGGAGGTGTAATGGGTGGGATTTCATCCCCTATGGCACCCCCTCACTGAAATTGGAAGGGGGGCTTTTTATTATATTTTTCTAATTGACTCAAGTACTTCGGAAGTGGATAGAAATCAATGAAAAGCATTGTAACCCTTGCAACCTCCTACCAGAAAACAGTGAAATTAAATAGTTTTAGGTTTTTATGGTCTCAATAACAAAAACTGTCAAAAATCATCAAATAGCACCCTTTCCAAAACTGTTGACAAATATAACTTTTTTATATTGTCTCTAACACGTATCGCTAAAAGGCTCTGTTAAGTGTCATGATAAATAAGATATAAATCCAATGTGTGTAATTTTCGAAAATGAATATATGATGGCACCCCCATGTTAGGTCAATGAAACCTAAAAAAACGTTAAAACAAAATATCTAACTTCGAAGCTTCACCTACTTTCCAAGGTCAAGGTGAAGATTTTTCTTATCAATGTTCACTAATATTGTTTCCTTTTTGAAATCTTTTGTTTAATTGTTCTATATTTGACGATTTTTAAATTAGACCCCTGGTGAAATCTTAAATGAAAATAACTGTTATGTTGTGTGAGACAAATTTAGCAATACCCAGTGATGTTATTACAATAAATGTAAACTAATTCAAATCGTAAGACTGTAACAATAAACTTAAAAATGAACATTATCTAATAAGTTGTACCACCCATTGTGAGTCTGGAGTCCATTTTGATTTTATTTTTTAGTTAATTAAAATTATATAAATGTTGTGATATTTTTACTTATTTATTATTATTTAAAAGAAAACTTTAAGTGCAAAAAAATATCTTGAAAATGGCCCCTGCGTAATTCCAAATAAATAATAATGGTAATGTTGTGTGATGCTCAACAAGCAATTCTATGTTCAGTGATATTATATCGACCAATACCACGGAGGTAAAGCAGACCCGATGATGCAATGAGCTTGCTCGGCGGTATCATGACTGTGTAACGGGTCTTAATGTATAAGTGTGCTCGGCGGTAGGTTCAAACAACGCGGATCCTCAAAGCATGTGCTCATGGTATATTCGTGTTTTAACACCCGTGAATACGATCCGTTTAAAACAGTGGTGCTTCAACGAGAGGAAGTTATTAATATGTTGTCAATTCTTTTTAAAATTAGTACTATATCTAATTTATAATATTCAATGTTGCCAATTTTTCGAAATGTTAAAATGTGAAAATTGATTCTGAGTACTACAACATATTTTGACTTGGTATTCAGACATGGTATTTTCAAAATATACTGTGAACTTAGATTATTACTGCACAGTAAAACTTGTTTTAGTGAACACCTTTTCAGTGGTTACAAGAAGAATAGTAGGGAGTTTAAGCTTGCAATGTTTTCGCAACTTAAACGTGAACGGGAAATAAACCCTGAGTTCAAAGAAGACATACGCTTATAATGTAAATCTATATTAAGAAGAAATACATCTCTGATTGGTCAAAATCGATCAAGCAAATGATGTCATTAATGGCGGGTTCACAATTTCGAAAGACGCTTCGAATAATTTCATTTCTGTCGTGTGAACAAATAACACAGCTTCTTATTTCACATCAAGTTAAAGAAAGATGTACGGGATATGCCTACATCGATCAACAAATATATATTTGGAAACTAGCCGATGAAAATTCGAACAAACGAAGTAGACTGAAGGTGGTAAGCAAGAGACATAGTTATGTCTGTCATCTCGAAACTCCCGGGGCTTTTCCTCCTCACCTAGAGTGGAGTTCCTCCTCACCTATAGTGGAGGAGATCAATCGCGAAGGTCACGTGACGACTATCCCGTTGTCTTGTTCTGTGGAATCCGACACACATTGGAAGACTATAGCATACTGTTTCCTTTGGCCTAAGACACATCAAGAACAACAGGGAATTCGACTGACACGTAATGAAAACAGTGCGCTTTTAATAGCAGAGAACAGACAAGGCGACAATAACGCCAAGATGCTCAGCCTCAAGGCATTGCTTTATTGTTTCACTGCAACTTCACTTTGCGTTATTTCAAATACCTTATATTCAACCCCGAAGATTTTGCACTTTTTGGCACTTTATTCGTACGATGCTGGCGGCCCGGGACACAAATTGGCAATTGAGACGGCACTATCTATGGTTAACAATCGGACGGACATATTAAATGGATATCATCTCAAAATGGACTGGATCGAAACCAAGGTACAATTACATTTATTTCTATTTTTTACAATCGTATCGATCGAATGCCACGGGTGAAAAAGTATGTGAATTGTCTTTTTTATTCAAAAAGTTGCTTTTGAATGACTATCTATATTCGAGAAGTTCGTTGTATTCTTTCTTGCAAAGGAATAACTATTATATCAGAACACACATAATCTATAAACCCGGTTGTGTAATTTCTATGAACGGAACACGAAAATACCTATTTTCTAAAGTAGGTCAATTTTCTCCGATGTTGCTCTGAATGAAATGCAAGAAAAAAGCGTATAAAAATCTTCAAAATGAAAGCTCTAAGGCGCCATTAGCCCTTATTTCTCGAATTGTCCCCATGTCCGTGCACATCATAATATCTGCCTTTCTGGCCAAAATCGTTCTGCTCCTCGTGGCACGTGATGAACGCAACGCATAGATAATACGTCATATCAACCATCGTTCCATTGGCACTTCAAGAGTATCTGTTTACCAAAGAAATCTTTCAAATGAGGGTTATCATTCATAATATCAATAGGCTATCCTGGACGCTGTTGCTTTAATATCTTTATTGCATGATAACTATCTCAAACTAACACTTAATGACAACATGTTCGCTAGAAACTTCATAAAACAGATTATATACTATTACTTCACCCTAGTATTTGCCAATATTTTCTAGCGAATACACAATCGGATCCGATAATTCTGACTAAATTAGTTTACTTACGGCCAATATAATAGTTTTGACTCTTATTTATGATATGTCAAATGCGAGTAGTTGGGAGGTATTCTATCCGCTCCATAATTTGATTTCAAGTA
This sequence comes from Owenia fusiformis, assembly GCA_903813345.2. Classification (NCBI taxonomy): domain Eukaryota; kingdom Metazoa; phylum Annelida; class Polychaeta; order Sabellida; family Oweniidae; genus Owenia; species Owenia fusiformis. The sequence goes on along the minus strand of CAIIXF020000009.1, from coordinate 12,790,911 downwards.
AGCTCTTGAAGTAAAACGAAGACGTGTACCTTAAATCTAAAATCTTTGTTGTTGATTATCTAATTACACGTTCCATGCATGCCAGTGGGTTCTCATGACCTGCTATATGTGAAAGTGTATGAGTTTAGTTTTAGAAAGGCCTTTACCTTGATTTTTGTTCAATTTAAAATATAATATATAGATTATTCTTTTAGGAAATATAGCATTTTGGCAAAAACAAATTTATTTTAAAATAAAAATGAACAATTCATAACAAAATGTCCTCATCCTCTCGATTTGAGCTTTGTTGACCTACCTTTTTGAAAAAACAATACTTTTTGGAGAGATAATTGAGTGTTCGCAACGGTCCAACATTACTGAAATCAAACAAGTAATAAAAAATCGCAGAGGGGCGTCCAAATGCCTCCCTCCAATTGCCACTTATATATAGTGTTGTAAAATGCACACACATTACCTGGATAATTTTCAATGTTTCTGCTTCATATAAATTTTACATACCCCGATTTTTTCGAAGGATAAATATTTCATACGTTCATACAAATAAGACATTTCTGTATTTAATCTTTCAAATTGAACAATTTACTCTTCAGATTTGGTTAGAAATTAGTAAAAATGAAATAGGGCATAATGGATGGTTAATGAATACTATAGTTTGGACATTATATTTGTTTCTCGAACTTAAGCCTCAGTCACATTTGCTACGTGAACCGTACGGTCGACTGTCATTCCTTTATACGGTCACCTTGGAATGTCTGCGGTCATATATAGCAGTCACATTTGCTACGGTTTTGAGGCGACATAAAAACTACACTTGTCGTACGGCAGATACATCAAGAAGCACGGTCAGTTTAGGGCGTCCCTAGTCCTACGGTAGACGTAGTTTTTCTTAACAAAAACCAAGGTAGACGTGAGACGATCGCAGGGTTGCCTTTTGATCATATGGTTCACAAGTCCTGCCACCATGGGAAATTCTATCGTTTGGCTACAGCTTGTCTATTTCTACGGTGACAAAATGCAAAATACAGGAATGCAAAACATTATAATTCCGATCCGAGTTGTTATTTCTACGCCGATTCTACGGCCTTTACTGATTTCAACGAACTAAGGTCGACGTGCGATGGCCGTAGAGCAAATGTGATTGAGGGTTTATTGGCATGAAAACCGGAGCATAATACCTCCTCCCAGACTCTGAGAGTCACATCAGAACCTTCATCGAACATCTAGAGAATTGGGAAGCAATGCTCTCTGTAACAGGTTCGACTTGCCTCGTGTTACTCAACGCATGTAGCTATAAACAATAGGGTCAATGGAACCTCTCTATATAGTGCTACGGCCAAGGCCATTTGTGTCCAAAACACCTAGATTCAATTTGACTTTAGATTCTTGTAGGGGACCCCAAGGCATGTAAAAAAAAGTTTGTGAACCCTTGCAAAGCAGGCTCAAAAGTGCTGAGTCAGCAAATTTTATCATTTTCGAGTTGGAGTTTGACTATATGCTTGAAACTATTTAATATCTCATTTGAGGTTGTTGCAATTATAATGAAACATTGTTAATATTTCAGTAAGGCATGTATGAAGAATTCCTGAAAGTTTGGGTCTTATCCAACACAATTTGGTAGAGATATAGGATAATTTGTCCCTAAAAGTACATAATTTCTCTTCAAAATTTCTTATTCAGTCGATAGTTAATCAGTCATTTAAATAAAAGTAAGGGCCTATGGTGTATTAAACCTGATTAAAAACTTCACTGATGATGTTAGCAAATATTTCTTGCATAAGTTTCAATAAAAACTACAAGCATCTATTTTTCTGATTTTTCTCTTTACCTTCCCCTAAAAATTCAAGAAAGGGGGCGTGGCACATTACACTTCAGTCGTTGAAATTGTTGGTAGGGTCAAATAGAAAATGTGTATCACTTTTGCAAAATTTGTTATTCTAAATAAATCTTAACACTATATGTGACATCATAAAATGCTAAATATATTCATTATCTACCATTTTATATTTTTTACAACTTATCATTGCCATACCCCATAGAACCGTTTAGGGTATATGTGGTCAGCAATAGGAAATACATGTATGTGTACTAATAACATTCAAGTTCAAAATTGTATTTCAGATGCCATTCTATGCTAATGTTGTTTATGTAGTTATGGTATGTTAAGAATGAATTAAGATGATAATATGTTATATTACACTGCCCATCATAAGTTTTGTAACTGGAATTCCCCCTTTGAATCACTTATCAAAGCTTGTCATGCTGTTTGGCAATTTTAAACAAGACATCAAGCTTTTGATAAAGCAATAAGGAACAAAATCGAGGTTCAGACATTGACAGACATTGATATGTCATCATATGAAAACTTGCAGTTGCCAACCTTATGGAGTTATTGAGGGGGTGTATATGCTTTGTATAATATGTGTCATAAATTGTAGAAACCTGAAGCCAAAAGAAATAATAGTGCTTTACATTATCTCTAAGTGAATAATTCCGTGGCACTGGGTTTCTTGACATTACTTATATGATATGTGACATTAAGCGAGTTTGGTCCTAGGCCAACATATTCCAATGGTGCAGAATCCCACTCGCCCCATCAAGTCCCATCATGCCATATAGAGTCCCACAATGTCCCATGGGACCATGTTAACTTTGCCCCATGGAGTCTCATCGAGTCCCTCCATATCCCATCAAATCCCACAGAAATTATGTAATTTGGTTTAGAAGGTTTTGTCTCAGTCATTTTGATCCCAAGTTAGCTGACACATCCCATGATCAAAAGTCCCACATTGCCCAAATGGAAAGAGAATGAACCTATGGGGCTTCGTGGGACATTGCCAAATGATACCCCATCGAATCTCATGGGACTCAATGGGGCTTCATGGGGCAAAGTCCCAAGGAATCCCAAGGAGTTCCATCGGGCAAAGCTCAATATAGTCCAAGAATTTCCATGAGGTCCCACCCAATGTTAAATCAATGGAGGTGCAACCATGTTGTATTGGTGTATGGTAGGCTTTAGCAAAGTAACTTCCTTTGTTTACATTCATCAAAACGAAAAAGTTGTCAAAACTTTGTAAGAGCGTGATTATTTGGACTGATCTTACTTGTCTGCTACTTGTCTGCTACTTGTCTGCTTCAATCCTGGGGGGTTCACTGTGTACAAAATTTGGCGGGGTCCTAGGTTGAACCCTCAGATATCAATATATTCCCATACCAAAATGTCAAATTTGGATGTGTTCCCATACCAACTGAAATAGTGCCCAAAAGCCATACCAATGCCATACCAAATGTCAAAATATAGGACCTAGAAGCTTAAAATAAAGAGCATTTTAAAGATCTTTTCTTCTATCTCATGGTTATATTTTTATTGGTTATAGGGGGGGGGGGGTACAATCCGATCCCAGGCTATGCCTATGGACAGGGTGTATTATTTTGACATAAACAAAACATACGTCATCTGTTCTACGGACTACAACTAAACAATTTATGACATATATACAATACGAAGAATGCAAACTTCAATCAGGCTCGGAGTAACTCTGGCTCTTAATCATTTGTTGTTACAATTTGTTATTATATAGCTAATTATTTGCAGCAACAATAGGAGTCTTGTTGCAGTTTACATGGACCCTAAACTATAAAGCATGTACACCCCTTCCATAAGTTTGGCAACTGGAAGTTATTTTATGAAAGCATATGAAGGTCTGTCAATTTTTAAACCTTGATTATGTTCCTTATTACCATATTTCAGATTACTTTGATATCATATGCCAAAAATAAAACGATACAAATATATGCCATATCCCGCAACGAATATGGCATATTCACTTGCGGTGTATGACAGATTCACCTGCGGTATATGGCATACACACTAACCAATGAGAATGTGATACAGAAGTACGCAATTGTCAATTGCATCTATTGAACGAACAAGTAAAACTTTATAAATAATTATTATATAATGATTACAGAATCAACAGTACAGTGTATAGAATATATAAACTTATGCAGAAGTATCACTCACCAGTCTCACGTAATAAACTTACTCAATCAATCAAGGATTCATATATTACTACTTGACGCACTAACTTTAATGATTTCCAGCGTAGTTTAACATTTAGAGTCGATTCTTGCAACCAATCAAATCAAGGCTTTCTGTATCACGTTTTCACCTGTGGTATATGTCATATTCACCTGCGGTATATGGCATATTCCGCAAGTGAGTATGACATATTCCGCAGGTAAGTATTGGGTATTCACTGAAATCGATGTATTGCATATTTACTGCGGAATATCGTTTACTCACCTGTGGAATATGCCATATACCACAGGTGAGTATAGAATATTCACCCATATCACAAATACCACACAACCAGGAATGTATGCCATATTCCGCGTAACAATTCAAAGAGGTTCGAGTTGCCAAACCTATGATGGGAAGTGTTATCATTCATGAACATTAACCATAACTACATGAAAAACATTAGGAAAGAATGGCACCTGAAATACAATTTTCACTTGTTTATTAGTTATTTTATTAGTACACATACATGTATTTCCTATTGCTGACCACACATACCCTAAACGGTTTTATGGGGTATGGCAATGATAAGCTGTAAAAAATATAAAATGGTAGATAATGAAAATGTTAAGCATATTATAATGTCACATATAGTGTTTAGATTTACTTAGAATAAAAAGTTTTGCTATAATGATACACATTTTCTATTTGACCCTAGCAACAAGTTCCACAACAGAAGTGAATGGTGCCACGCCTCCTTTCTTGAATTTCTAGGGGAAGGTAAAGAAAAAAATCAGAAAAAATAGATGCATGCACTTTTTATTGAAACTTTTGCAAGAAATATTTGCTAACATCATCAGTGAAGTTTTTAATCAGGTTTTATACACTATAGGCCCTTACTGTTTTTTAAATGACTGATTAACTATCGACTGATTAAGAAATTTTGAAGAGAAATTATGTACTTTTAGGGACAAGTTATCCCATATCTCTAGCATATTCTGTTGGATAAGACCCAAACTTTCAGGAATTCTTCATACATGCCTTACTGATATATTAGCAATGTTTCATTATAATTGCAACATCTTCAAATGAGATATTAAATAGTTTCAAGCATATGGTCAAACTCCGACTCGAAAATGATAAAATTTGCTGACTCAGCACTTTTGAGCCTGCTTTGCAAGGGTTCACAAACTTTTTTTTACATGCCTTGGGGTCCCCTACAAGAATCTAAAGTCAAATTGAATCTAGGTGTTTTGGACACAAATGGCCTTGGCCGTAGTACTAATAAGTATCAACCACTAAGGAAGAACCAAGTCACTTGGATTAATTGAACAAAGTAAGATTAATGAACATTGGATGGATCATAAATGAAACGTCTCCTTCCCAAAGTGCTGGAAAAATCACATTAACCCAAAAGATATTAGTTGAGCAGTTTTAACATCGGTCGGCTAATAAGTCATAAGATACTGTGACGTGACAAAACACCCGAAATGTCATATTAACCTTAGAGATAAAAGTAATTGTCAAAGAGTCCCGCATAATGTTACAATGTAATAAGGGGTTGTTATCCCGGATGATATCCAACAAACTCACTTTTGATCTTTACTATTTTCACAGGATTAAGGAAAGGCAATGTCAATGATAAAAAAAAGTAATCTAATATACAGATCTAGATGTACAATACATTTGTCACGTTCTAGGGAGCATAACGACTTGGGTATAACCATTGATTTATTTTAGAACTGGAACACACATATACGAAATAAAGGGTAATTAAGTATGTGCATTCACTATTTTCAATGAAAAAAAAACATGAAAAATATTCGTCGGAAAGAATAAGCGTTCTTGTTGAAGATACAATGAATTCGCATATCGGTGTGATAGAAATTATGGTACCCCAGGGATTATGCCCCCCCCCTTTTTGAAGGCCCTTACTGGCCCTGATTGTGTATAAGATAATAAGAGAAAGAGGTCACCCTATGAATCAATGGAGAGTAGGACCATAAATCAAAAGGACCCCCTACCCTTTTACACCTGTATCTCTTTTTCTGAATTCTAGAGGAGCATGCGAACTTGTTTGAAGGCATTCATTGACCAAGTGAGCTCTGGACCTAATAAAGTAATGATTCTTGGTCCTCCCACATCTGCAGAGAACAAAGTAATCGGCGCAATCGCTCCAGAGTACAACCTCATTCAGGTAATTTATTTCGTCTACGTATATATCTAAGCCTTTACGTGATTAAATAACAATTCACATTTATTCATCCTCCGATCACAGGGCTTCAAAATCCAGAATATCTTCTTCCTTTTGACCCCCTGCGATAAGCAGTTAGCATTTCCTTATTAGAACTCGCAATCTGATTGGCTGTCGCAACACTGCGACAAAATCATGTATAAGTCATTGCGCATAATTAGATCACGTGATTCAGTTAAATCGGGCGCTTCCAAATTGGTTATAGCAGGGGGAAGAAGGAGGTATGGATTCTGGACACCTGCTTAGGAGGATGCATTTATTGCATGCATTATCACACTTTCTTCAATGACACGTATTCATTATTTCTTAAGTGCTTGCTGTTTTATTGTCATAACCGTTCCAAATTCCGTAAAACTTGAACTACATGTATATTACTTTCAAAAGTTAAAGAACATCTGCTAGTGCACTTGTTCTTGTTTATCGAATTCTACGACCACTTTAGATTGTGGTCGTAGGCGCGAATAATTGGTCAGTCAATGTTTTTACATAGTTGGAGAAAATACTACGCATTGCACATCTAAATGACCTACCTCGATACATTCCTTAGTATTTTAGAATTCTTTTTATGTTGTTAGACCGCCAATTGTATGGGTTTATCGGCAGAACGAAGAGGTTTTAGTTTTTACATCGGAAATATATCAGCAATTTTCAAAATGTCGGAAGGGGAATTCCCCAGGGATTTCCCTTATGACTGGTGCATGCCGGGAACTGAATGGAGGAATTTGACGGTTGAAATAAGTTAAATATTACACGTAAATATTGCTATCAATTATTCGCGCTTACGACCACAATCTAAAGGGGTCGTAGGATGCGATAAGTTCTTGTAATTATAATACCGTTTCTTCACGTTGTAACATGGGTTTATTGTTGTTTATTCATATGAACCACTCCCTAGTGAATAAATGCATTTGCACCTCCTTTAATTTCAAAATGTCATTGTAGGTAGCACCGCTTACAAAGTCTCACGATCTTTCCGATCGTAATTTGTATCCCTTGTTTTATCGCGTAAGACCATCTGACGCAGCGTACATCCCTGCTATATTCTCCATCCTGCGGAAATACAATTGGAAACGCATTGCTACAATCCATCTCGCATCGAAAACTAATAAATTCTTTGAACCGGTAAGTAAGATGTTACTCCATTTTATTAGATAACAACAAATATACCAATTACATCCTAGTTTATTTCATTTCGAACAATGCTCACATGCAAAACACGAATATACTGTATTTAGCATAAGTTACAAAAATAAGGGAGGGGGTAAACTTGAGATCTGCTATTTCAGATTCAGTCTTCGTTCATTGTTGTGAATAGAATCGTTACATGACCTATCTTAATGCAACCGACCAATGGTCTGACCAGTTTGCCACCCCGCTAATAGAGAATATAGGTACCAACATTTTCTATCAACGCCCAACCCTAGTCGATGAGTATTTTAGAATTGTGTATTATTTTGTGGTTTCTGTCCTCTCTTTCGGATATTTCAGACAATGGAAGCATTCCAAGCTCGGGCCATTGCACACGACGTTTCCATACTTGCCTCGGGGAGCTTCTCTGATGAGGAAACAGCCAAGCAAAGACTTGATGAATTAGATGTAAGAACTAAGATAACTTCACACTAAGCAACTTCCATATTATTTATGAAAATATAAAAATCTGGAAGTCCAGAACAACTTGGCGGTCGTTAAATAGCCTGGATGATATGAATAATAATATATACGAGGGGCATTTGAAAAGTTCGTTTCTTTTTGCTCTAAAAATACCAGGAATGATCAAAAAATTGTAGGTTGTATAGTCCGAATATTATTATTGAGCAGTGAAATTATATTATAGCGTGTAATGTATTAAAGCCACAGTTTTACATAATATGTACATCCGTTTGAAATATATTTGCCTCTATACAGTGGGGCAGTTTGAATGTGAATACTTTTACGTCACAATCAATGTATCCATGCATTTATCAAGTATCATTGCCGCAACATTAAGCCAGCGAGACCAAGTCAGTCAATAATTCACTATTTCCGAAGTATCTATCTTCGAAGTACCCCCCCCCCCCCCCCAATTAGAATGCACTTTCTAAACCTCCGTATCTAATCCATATACACTGTAGGCATTTTCTATATTGATGTATACTCAAGGTACATGTATTTGGAACATATGCTGAAAATAAATGAATATGTAAAAATGAAAAAAATATTAGAGCAAAAAGAAACGAACTTCGTACATTCGATTCAAATTACATTTTAGTGCATGTACAGTATGATAAGTATATTATATTTATTGTTATTATTGATGGTACATACATGCTTACATTAAATTACAAGACCTCGAGTGGCAATTATTGCCTTAAATGTCATTGTCATTGCTAACCGCATCATGCATTTGTGTATAATTTCCAAATTCTGTGATTTCTTGTAAGATTATACTCTTTGCCTTTAATTTATTAAGTCTAAGATAGACATTTAAACAAAAGCTAATATAATGACATATCTAGGGTTAACTTTATATAATATGGTGTTTAATAAATCTCAATTTATGCTGCTAATATTTCTGATTCATATAAATGACCTTCTTCCCTAACCCATAAATAAAGCTTAATTCATTTAGTTCCACTTCATTTGTCAATGTTAACCGGCCTATGTATGTACTGTTAACACGTTTTAAAATACCTCGGCCTCAACAATTCAGTTCAATTCCTTGTATCGGAGATTGCATGGTATTGTACACTTAAATTTACTTCTCTCAAAAACATGCAGTGATACGATGATAACAATTAATGGACAGTGCTACTGCTCAGTATTATAATATAATTGTAGTTTTTGTTACCCATTCATTCTGTACACAAAGCACTCAATCGAGATCTAGTATCAAAGGTTAGTCAATCTATAGCAGCAAATAAGAACAGTCCATCTACAATAATTACGACATTTCATTTGAACACAACAATAAAGTATAGACCGAGGAATATAATAATGCACCTATTGAATAGGATTAAGATATAGGAATGGATGATACAATAATGAGAAAAAAATGTTGTATTGTGTACTAGAATTTGATATATTTACGATTCAACATAGATGTTAAAATGATTAACCTTGTTGAAGTTTTACTTTATGATATTCTTTCTATGATATGATATGAATTTGAGATATAATGATTAAAACATTTTTTGACTGCTCATGTGATACAAAGGACGGCTGAGGTCAGAGATCTAAAAAATAAAAAGTCTTATATTTCCTAACACATTAGTAAAAATTGTAATACGAGAAATCTCGTTAAAATGTTGGCGATCGTAAGCAGGCGGGCTACGTAACTGCGTCAACAATCTAAAATAAGAATCTCAAAAATAATTTGTGAGGTGGTTATTAGATATTAATACACATTTTAGCGTTTTTTGGGCTTTTTACCTAAGCTAGATTAAAAATAAATAAAAATGAAATTTAAACCTAAGTATGGCGACAATTTCGAAAGAACATTATATTTTACGATTTCGATTTCATTACACCTTTCGTGTAAATGAGAGGAGTGGTATCGATATGGTAAACTTGTTGGACACGCATTTCTCTTAAACCATGCAGTAATCAAAACCTTCTGAAAATTTTAGACATCGTCAATTTAATGGTCATGTTTTGAATGGGAACATTATAATTTGAAATATATATAAATACCTTTTTCTATATCGTTTTAGAAAACACATCAGACACTCCTTTTGTTATTGGTATCATATGTTCGGAATTAAATGAAACATCTATCCGAATCTCAATGGAAAAAAACGACATAAACACAAAGGAAAGTTTGGTTGATTTTAAAAAAGTATCTTGTTAATGAAATAAAAGGGTTTTCTTAATTTTTAACTATTTTGGGGGGTTTTGTTTTAAGTTTTTGCATACTTTTTGTTAAACCAACCAAAATTTCCTTTGTATAACTATAATATTGAGAGGTCTAAGAAAATGTTGTATATGCTATTTTGTTCCAACAAGGTTCGGAAAGACATTTTATTTCATTCTCAAGAATTGGTAGAAAGGAACAAAAAACAATTGCAGTAAAAAACAAAAAGTTAACAAAAACGATTATATAAAATATATATTAATAATTTTTGCATTGAATTGTTGCCAATCATTAAACATTACATAAAGGCCCATGTTTTTTACAAAATGTTCCATAATTAGTTTGTGAAAAACATTGTTGAATTCAGTTCACCATATCGATACCCATCCTTTAATTGTATTCGGAGATTTCAATTAATCAGCTGACAGCAGAGCGGAGGTTACTTAAAACAACAACTGTACATAAATAATGATTTATCTTATCTTCAATATAACGCTATTTGAAAGATTATTCTTGAGGACACTTTCTACAGCAGTTTTTGACAACAGATGGATTAGCATCTATTTGTAATATATACTTATGTATATTTGGAGTATGGGCTACACGTTTTAACAAATAGTATGTACGTACTAGTAAAGTACATTTTATATCATTCAACGCCCTAAGTGGATCAGGTCACAAACACATTTTATATCAATGTAATCGATGGATGATTATATTAGCCCATAATTTGAAGCTTAAGTTTATGTTAGCGTAGAAAATCAAAATTTTGTTTTTGTCTGAAATTCCATTTTTGAATATTCAAGAAAAGTGAGCTTTGTTTTAACCTTATGGTGATGATTTATTGTTGTACATTATTTTTAAGGTAACACGAAGTGTTGTTAATATCAATAAAAATATATCAGATTAATAGAACATTCAGAAATTAGATATATCATTTATCGTAAATTAAGACCCATTTAATTTGTTTTATGTAAATCTCGAATCCAAGCTCAACAAAGCATTTACACGCAAGACGTATTCGAAATTTTTCAGTTCGAGGTGATATAAGTACTTAAAAGGCTGGTGCTTGACAATTTTGAAACAAGATATAGAATCAAAAGGCATGTTCTAATCAGTGGACTGGCCCCAAGAAAAGATGGACTGGACTCTGGGCCATCTTTTAGACATTTGCTTCACAAAATTACTAAAAAGTGGACTTAACCCTCTATACTCCATTATGGGGCCACACTTTAGGTTTTCTGTAAGTATTTTGACTAAAAGATGGCCTCAAACAATACTTATCTAAAATTGAATTGAACTTATCAATATCATTATCCCAGCAAATGAAGTTCGATAGGGATGTCACGAAGCCCTCCATTTGTCAAGTCCTTTTCCCAAGTACAAGAAAAAATATGTGGATTTTTAAATATCTTCCTTTCAAATTAAAAAGATGGAATTTAGAATGTTTGACCACCAAGGGTCGAGCACAGACGCACATTTAATGATTAGCGGGATGAGAAGACGGTGTTTATCTAAAATATAGCTTTGTTACATGCAAGAGGAAGGCATTTTAGTGTAGATTTGAGAGCAGGGGCGTAGTCAGCTTTCAGTCAGGGGGGTGCGATCGCCAAATTTTTGGGTTTCAATCAAGTGGTTGGCATGATCGTGGCATAAGCAAGGCAAAACAAAAAAATAAGATCTGTTTTGGATTTTACAAAAATTGATGCAATTTTGCTCAAAATTGAGCTAGAAGCTTAAAAAAGCATTTTAAAGCTCTTTTCTTCCACTATCTAATGGTTCTATTTTTATTGGTTATGGAGGGGATGCGACCCATCACACCCCCCTGGCTATGGAGAGATTGTGTTACCCGTAAGCAATTCACTCATAAGGAATGGGATATTGTTTCATATAATATATTTGTTCTCTCATTAATATGCTACTGATCTCCAGATGGCAGGTTTCTAAATTAATCCAGTTGTTTCTTCCATTCTAACTTATTAACAAGAACACAAACATGTACAATATGTCCATACCAATGGATGGTCCTCGAGTTTTTATCCCCAATGCCCAATTCTTTAATAAGTTGAAAATACAAGATTTTAGGTAAAAAAATCAAAATTGCAACATCTGCCAGAATGCCCCAAAACTAATCAGTTTGAGATTTTCATACAAAGAATCACATCTGAAAAGTTGAATTCAATCTTTCAAATGGTTCATCTGTAAACGTGTAGATAAGTCTTTGCACACAAGATTCAGGATGGAAGATCCAAAATGATCGCCTTATCATTTACCCAGAATGCTTAAAATCATCCCTGAAATTTTAAAGTTTAAAAATTTTTAAATTTTAAAAGACATGGCAGATTGATATTAAGTTAAAGTTCAGCATTTATCCAAGTTTCAGTGTGATAATTTGGATCACTAGTCGAATTATGAAGCAAACAAGTGAATGTATGATTCCTGTATGTTCATGTATAACTCAGTAATACTATGTATGCCAGATAATCCATTTGAGCATCGCTATATCCAAAAAAGACATGCTAACTACTGAACTATATTCATCATGTCCATGTACCCATTGTGTGAATATCAAGTGTGGTCATTTCCATAAATATTATGAAGCATGTAAATTTGAGATTTTAGAGATAAAGTATGTAAAGGTATTATTACCACATGCAATTCAACACTTATGGATTTTCATTTAGGTGCGGAAACTGACTTTTATCAATAAGTGAAAATATATAATTTCTTTGTTACCAGCCAGCCTGAAAAAATATATAATAAATAAAAGTGATAGTTTTGATAAAAGTTAAATTACCTAAATTAGCAATAGATTTGATAATTATCAATTGTTTTTATAAATTATCAGATAATGCTAATTTCACACGGGCCCTTTTCCATGAAACATTTGCTAGAAATAGTTACCAATAAAAGTGATAGTTTTGATGTAACTAAAATTATAACTGTTAGTTATAGTTTTGATAATTATTAATATTATCTGATATTATCAGATGAACATTTTTCCTAACTTTCTTGATTTAGTGAAAATATGACAATTAGTACCTACCGGACCTACCTCCATATCTCCCTGCCATTAAGAGTCGACCCTTTTAAAGGAATGATAAATATTTCTGATATAGTTACAAAACAAAAAAATGAATGGTTTTATATTGGTCATTTTACAAAAATATAACTTAACACTACGCCATGTTTTTTTCATTTTCATAAAATATATACTGAAGGATTTAAACTACTGACTGCAAACTTCTATGATATTTTCAGTAAGGGAACATTTTATATCAATTGGAATTCACATCTGTCCTTACAAATTGATAATAAGTAAATTTAATCAATTGTTTTACCATTTTACCCCCCCCCTCTCCAAATTAAATTGAGTTAAGGTTGGTTGTCCAGCCCCTGGGTTCAACATTATAACATGAGTAGCTTCACTTTTCAAAATATATAGTCAACATTTGTCAGGGAAACAACAAAGATATTTAGGTGGGGTGCAGATGAGTGTTAGGTAGATTGTCGGCTAGATTGTCCCCATTGAAAAGAATGTGAAGGATAATTTAAGTTTGACAAATTATGCAAATTTTTTACAAGTGTTGTCATACTAAAATTATAAAGCATGTCAATTTTAGATTTTAGAGATGAAGTATGAGAGCCTTGTAATTCAGCTCTTCCAGATTTACTCTGCCTTAAACTTACAATGGAATGCTATTGATTCTGATATATTTACAAAAAATGACGTAACTTCATAATTTTCATCAACAATAGAATTCAACTATATCTAGTTCTTTTATTTTTTTGCAAATCACAGCTTAAAACTAATGTTTGCAAACTCCTCCAACATAATCATTTAATAGGGTAAATTCTATATCAATTGGGATACACATTTACCCTTACCAACTGCAAGTTGCGGAAAAGTTTGCAATTAATTTTTTTAGCATTGATTACCCCCACCTCTCAACATTGAGCTGTCTCGAGGCTGTTTTGGGGTCATGTAAAGTTATGAAATCAGAGCTTCATTGTTTGTGATAATTGTTACAATGACAAAATGATATCAAATTTTTAAGGGATACTAAGATACAATAGTTGATGGTGTCAGGTACAGATTGTATCACTTGATAAGGTTTTATGATTCTATTAGGCATACATCTTGGGTGGGTTGGATCACTCAGTACCATCCTTTTACTTAACCCTTTATACTCCAGTTTGAAGCCACTTTTTAGTCATTCTTTTATCAAAATACCTAAACAGTGGCCTTTGTATCAGTCCACCTTTTAGTCATTTTAACCACACAATGACTAAACAATGGATAAGGCCACAGAGTCCACTAAATCGGAGCCAGCACACCTTTTAGAACATGCCGAATCAAAAGCATATTCTGCTAATGTTACTTATTTAAAAGCAAATAGTTCACCGCTAATGATTTTATAAACGTTGTAATCTACAAATGCTCATTTTTCTAATTGACCGACAATAGTTTTAAGTTTTAATATAGTTTATTTTTGTGTCACAAGCATGTTAAAATACATTTAAAACATTTTAAAAACATTTGCTTCCAGCCGATGCCGGCTTATGAGACACCATATGGTACATGTATACAAAATATTCATTTTTCAACAAAATATTCAATTTTCAATGTAAACTTACTAAATGCAAAATAAACAGTCATAGAGACCATGTATACAAAGTTCATTGTTCCTTTACTTATACTGAAAGGAGACATCTTCCCCAAGGTTGATGTTCCTGTAGATAAGTGGAAAAAGAAACCATGATCAATTGGTGATGTGAGGGCCCTCTGGTTGGTCCAATACCCCCAAAGGGGTCCCCACAATGTAGTAGATTTACAGAGTTGCTATTATGTTATACATTATTATGGAAATATTTATGCATCATTTATACATTATGACAGTATCACAATTCTAAATAGTGAGTAAAAGGTGCTGTAAAGTGGCAAAATCGATTTTATATGGCCTCCATCCAGTCATACTATATAAATATATAACTGACCATTGACAGATAACATTTCTGTGCTTATAACAAAATAGAATATGAGACAATTCATTAGTTTGCTATTCTTGAGTAATTACAAATATAGGTTCTGTTAAAGTCTTTCTAGATCAAAGTTCCTTTTACTGAACATCTTAAACAGTGTACTTGCAAAGGTTCTCTGTATACAGGGTGTGTGCATAAGTCTAGAGAACAGCATAATATGATCATTTGTACCAGTATCAATGTTAGGGGCCAGTGTATTAACAGAAGCTAGAAAATTATTTCTCAAATCATTGTAGTGAGAGCACCTGAGAGTGAAGTGTATCTCATCCTCAATCTCATTAGTGTCACATAAAGCACATTTTCGTTCCTCTAGGGGTGTATTGGTATAACGGCCTGTTTCAATGTTCAGTTTTAATGCTCCAGTTCTTAGTTTTGCAAGGATACTTCTATGATGGCGAGGCATAAACATTTCAATGTACGCTTCGGTTGATGCACCATATTTAAATTGACGATATGTTCTAAGTTTGTTGCCATTTGTTTCATTATTTTTATCGTTCCAGATATTTCGAAGAAAAGGATCAATAGTTTGGAGGTGATATTTAATAGCTTTAATACATGGTTTTATCTCAATGTACTGATTGTTCAGAAGTATACCACAAGATTCAATGAAATGTTTTGTGCGGAAATTCCAGCTTGATTTTCTCCGTAGTGACCATATATGTATCCGGTTATTTAGTCTGGTATTTTCCATATTGTGGAGTCGCAAATATAGTCGGGCACACTCCAACTTTTGCTTGTGGATAGGAGGGCTCCATCCCATGTCACCTCTCGCTCCTTCATTGCTTGTCTTTTGGCCTACTCCTAGGAATATTTTTGTTGCTTTATTTTGTACATTATTGATACAGCGATGCTCATTTAGACCAATGATTGAGGTACCATAATTTATGATTGGCTGAACTATTGTATCATATAGCTTTGTATAAACTGCATAGTCCATTCCGCCTGCAGCTTTGAATTTACATGTTAACACTGCCAGGGCACGACTAGCTGACTTTGCTATTTCTTTTGCTGTGATCTTAGCATCAACATGTTCACTTAGCCAGACACCAAGGTATTTGTATGAGTTTGCATAATCAAGTGTTTTTGGGCCACATTTGAATACATGAGTTGATCGGGGCCTGGCAGCGGGGCGGTAATGGACAATTTTAGATTTTTTCTTGCTGACTGTGAGTCTCCATTTCCGACACCATATATAGAGGGCATTCAGCATACGTTGTAGGTCCACTGCCGTCCCAGAGATGAGGGCTATATCATCTGCATAGAGTAAAATGCTAACCAGTTCATCTCCGACTTGAACGCCACATCTCAGTTGTTTGATGATGTTCGAGATCTCGTCAACGTAGATCGAAAATAATGTCGGACTCAACAAACAGCCCTGCTTCGAGCCATTGCTGACAGAAAACCATGGAGTTAAATGTCCATTTAGTCGGATCGAACATGTCACATCTTGATAGAGGGACCTAATCGCATCGAAGATTTTACCTTTAACACCAATTCTGTTTAGCTTAAACCATAGGCAGTTTCTATCTAATTTGTCAAACGCTTTAACTGCGTCCACATAGCAAACAAAAGTGTCGAGTTTAGATACTTTGCGATTGTTGATGATACTATGTAGACTTTGAACATGGTCGAGGCATCCTCTTTTTGGTCGGAAGCCATTTTGTTCATCACTGAGTTTACCATTGGTTTCCAAAAAAGTTACAAGTCTTTTATTCAAAATATCACAGTAGATTTTACATGGTACAGAGATTAAGGTTATTGCACGATAGTTCAAGGGGTCTGTTTGGTCCCCATCTTTGTATATGGGATTGATGATCCCCTTCATCCATTGACTAGGGACAACTCCACTGTTGAAACAGTCCAGTATTAGATGGTGCAATAATTTGATACATGTTTGGTTTTTCAGAGCTTCTGCTGGTATATTGTCTATGCCTGCAGCCTTGCGAATCTTAGCACGTTTGACAGCCTGAGTTACTTCCTCAATTGATATACGTTGGTTAAGGGGGCTATCTGGTTCAGTATCAGTTTGGTCAATTTCATTTACCTCTTGTTTGATTTGTTCTAAGTGTTGGTCATCAAAGTCGCTGGATTCAGTCACTTCGCAGAAAAGGGTGGAGTAAGTAGATGCCCAGTGGCTCAGTACAAAGTCTTTATCAGTGTGTATTACATACCTAGCGAAGCATTTGTATGGAAGTCAATGGAGCTGAAGGACGGCTATATATTCCTGTATAGCCGCCGAACTTTTGACCCCGCCCCTCACGGAACTACTTTCATGATCTGCTAAAAACAAAATGGCGGGCGCGAACTTTGAAAATGAAGCAAATTTTGATTTGAATCTGTCTCTCAGTCTGCTTACGGAAGATGATAATGACTGGAAGGTTGACCCAGAATTATTAGATGTGCTAGAGAATATGTCGGCAGAGGAGCGTAGTGCTCGTGAGACCCAAAATTCCAGCAGTGAGACTATTGACTTTCAGCAAAAAGCTAGAGAACTGAGAGACTTTATAGAAAAAAATGAAAAAGAAAATACCAGAATAGCAACCAGCACTGCTGTAACCAAGCTTAATAAATACCTTACATCTGTTGGTGAGGGAAGGCCTATCGAGCAGGTAAGTTTTCAATCACCAGTAGGCTAGTCATGCTAGTCCCAGTTTATTTATTTCATGTCTTTGAGAACACTGTGCAAAATGCAAATGCTACTGTAATATATTGGTATGTAGGCTATGCTATATTTCTTATTCAATTTACTTTCAGATACCTCCTAATGAGTTGGATATTCTCCTGTCTGATTTCGTTAAAAGTGTTCGCAAGGATCCAGTGAAAGGTGATGCCGTTGGAAACCAATATGAACCAGGAACACTTACGTCATACATTAATTCAATCCAGAGACATTTGAGTCGATGTGGATACCTTGCTTCTGATCTAAATGGCAACGACTTTAAGTTACTGAAAACCACACTTGCAACGAAACGCAGAGAGCTCACGTCAATGGGTAAAGGAAATAAGCCCAACGCCACAATCCCTTTAACAAATGCAGAGATTGACCAGCTGTGGGAGTGCAATGTTCTTGGAGAAGAAAACCCATGGTCACTACAGTTTACGGTCTGGTTCTATATTTGCCAGCATTTTGGATTCCGTGCAAGGGATGAGCACAGAAAATTATGCTGGGGAGATATTTTGCTGAAGGAGTTACCAGATGGAACTGAGTATCTAGAATTAGATAAGAGTAGAGGCTCAAAGTGCAGAGATGGTAGTGTCCCTGCTAAAGATGATAATCGCAAACTGCCCCCTAGATGTTTTGCAACTGGTGATCACAGATGTCCTATCAAATTCTATAAGTCATTCAAACAGCATAGAATTCCATCGCTCTGCTTAGAGGATACCCCATTTTATCTGTCCACCATCCCAGTCAAGCGAATCAAAAATCAGTCATGGTATTACAAAGCACCACTCGGCAAAGATTCATTGTCTAAGCTACTGAAGACAGGTTGCGAGAAGGCTGGAATCAATCCCGAAAAACATAGCAATCACGCAGCTCGAAAAACTTTATGTCAAAATATGACAAAAGCGGGTCTTCCTATGGAAAAAATGACACAAATTACCAATCACAAGAATCCCAAAAGCTTCCAAGACTATCAGAATGCAATAGACCTCGAAGAACACCGCAAAATTTCAAACATAATTTCAAATCCATCAACAGTGCCCAGAGATAATGAGAACAGTACTTCAGAGACTGACCATAACGATGTACAGAATGTGCTGAAGCAGATATTTGGACCATCTTCATCTACATCTGGACAAGTATTCCAGAACTGCTCTTTCAATATTAACATTAATATGGCCTCAAGTAAGACTGTCAGTGAAACATTAGTCCTTTCTCAAGAGAGCAGCTCACCTTCCAGGAAAGTACCCAGACTGTCTCTAACGCCAAGTCCATGAGTATTATTTCAACATTCTCATAATATCAATGAGCATAAAATAACTGGATTATAAAATCTTTTTGGAGTTATATAATTTACTAATTACTATGGATTTACAAGTTATTTAATCACAGTTCCAGTTTCAATTGTACAAATCAAGTGGCAGATTTGTGAGTATTAGCTTAATATAGTATTTTATCATTCATTTGAGCTAATTGTTATTGTTATTTTCTGCATTTCATTAGAACAAAATCGCTAAACTTGTGAGGCGATCCCTCAATATTGAAATCCACAAGTTTTGGGAATACCGGGAACTATATTCTGAGACTACATAATTAACTTAAAAAATTACAAATTCATCGCTTGAACTATTGGTATAATACTTAGATTTATAAAATTCATTTAGTTTGAAGCTTATTTATCGCAAACATCGCTCGATTCATTCGAAGACAAGTACATTCAAAACGTTTGCCATCTACGTGACGTAGCGCGCGGATGAATCTCTCGAACTCCGTAATACATGTAAACAAAGTGATTCGGTCAAATTTCGATTCGAATCGTGTAAATAATCAATTTTTGTCTTTTTTCACGCATTATTCTACATAATACCTTCATGGAATGCAATGAAAATGTACTTTAGGTATGTAATACATCAATTATGTCCGTATCATTGAATATATGCCTTCAGTCTGTCGCCAATATAACCCTCGCAAGCTCGGGCTATATTGACGTCAGACTTCAGGCATATATTCAATGATAGGGACATAATGGCTAAGACTTTCACCGTCTTTGTCACGCACCTCCCATGGTATATTTTGCTTCCTTTCATTTGCTATGCTGATTTTGTCAATATTTTTCCAGAATTCAGCTGTATTTGTACTATAAGAGTCCAGAAGATTAGCTTGCTCTTGCTGTTGGTATTTCCTTTTATGTTTACGAAGAAGCCTGTCAAAAATGCGGCGCTCAATACAATATACAGACTTAAGGTGTTTACGTTGGTGTGTTTGACATTGTAACCATTCTTTTTCTTTATCATTGACTGTATTCCACTGTGTTTGAAGTTCATTACACCAATAAGGTTTCTTAAATGATTTTGATTTTTTACCTCTGGGTTTAACTGAGATTTTTTCATATACTCTGTCCATTTCAGTAGTTATCATAGAGACAAATTGATCATATGTGGCATTTATCCTTACTGAGTTATCAACAGATGCACTAATACGATTTATGGCATTCCAAACTTCAGTAGATATTTGATCACTCATCATAAAATCATCTGGGGTAGATTTCACTTTATATCGTTTATCAGGAGATTGAACATGATCTGGACATTCATTTATAAACACTGGCATATTCAATGTACATTGCACTACTGAATGATCAGGAATATTTTGAGGGGCATTCATGCTATTGCTGTTTATCAGATCAGACATTTTATGCACGTAATAGTAATCATAAATGCATTTCTAAATTGATATAAATATCTTGGAGTACAACATAGCTGTTTGCATTTAAGTTACAAATAATATGTTTTTTTTCCTCGGTGATTTCATGGCAATTAAATAGACAGTGACCGGAAATGTTTAATGTTCAATCTTGTTTTCATGACTTTTAAACATGAATAGAAAATGATCTCGGCAAAGTTTATTACATTATAAGAATTTGATTCAAGTCCACTTGGTACCTGAATAAAACACATGAATGAAAAAGCGTTACCAAAGAGATCTGACAAAGGCTAAAATATAAATATGAATGTTTAAAGATTAAAATAAAATGTATGTTGTTGGATTGTTTTTAATTGTAGGCATCGGACGTTAATATATTTGTTGCCATGTTTAGTCGTGAAATGGGGACTGATCTTGGATGCCAGGTAATCCTCATTTTACTAAAATGTCAATTGAAATTGAATGGGATAACCCATTTTTCACAATTGTCCTTCAGAATTCAGCAATTCGAATAAAACTATATATACCCTTTGCATTCGTTTGACTTCACTTCTTAAAAGAGAGCTCCGTCTTCTGTAGTTTAACTAGACTCTGCACGCAGGGTAAACTATATACCGAAATCGTAATTGCCTCTCCCTGTATATATTATGTACTAAAAGTAGTAAATTTTGTATGAGTAAATTGAGATTCAATTTTGTGACATACGATTGTCTACAAATTCCAGATATATAAGTCTGGGATGTATGGCCGGAGGTATCAATGGATTTACACAATGGACACAGAAGACTGGTTAGATGTAATTAAAGCAAAGCAATGTACTCCGGAAGAGGTACAAATGGCATTTGACGGTTCGATCTATATCGGCATGGACCTGCTAGGCTCTGAAAATGCAACTGATACCGGAATGGTATGAGATGTAATTTGCCGCTCCATTTTTATTTACGTTTACCAGTAACCTGCTAGTTATCCTAGCTAAACCTAAACTCTAATAAAGTATAAGTTTATTATGTTTCTTTCATTGATGTTTTAGAATTCCAGTGAATATAACACAATGATCCAGAGGAAAGCACGACTGGCGTATCCAAATGACACACGTTCCACGTCGCCGTGGTCCCCTCTATCCTTCGACGCTATGTGGACGATTGCTCTTACGTTGAATAATTCCATAACGAGGCTTGCTGAACGAAATAGATCGCTTGAAACGTTCTCATATCAGGATAATGTCACCAGTAGCGTATTCTTTCAAGAAATGAGAAAGTTGGAATTCATCGGTGTCACTGTATGTTTACAATTACATTTTGGTGACTGCGTCCAAAGTTATTGTGTTTTGATGTGCTTTCTTGAACTCTCTACAAAAAACTACAGTGCATGGTGTTGAAACGCTCCCCGGTTGACCTGGAGGCGCGTTGATGTTGAGTTACGCTTTGATTTACATATGATGTGTATGTTTGTTCAGGTAGAGCTGCGCTGAGTTTTGTCTGTGTTTAGGATTGTGCCATTCTCAGCTTTTGCCATGGAGACAGGGGGCGTTCGAAAAATTCCCAGGGGTCCAAATTCTTGGACGATTCTTGCCCAAAATCGCTTGGAAAGTGCTGGTGAAAAACGACATTTTAAGAGAATTTTGAGCCAGGGGGATCCCCCGACCTCCACCCTCTCCCTTGCTTTCCCTCTCTTGTATATGTCACTGTTTCTAAAATATGTAGCAAAGATAAAATGCAACAATCAATCATCAGTATTCATTGTCCATCAGTAGTTTAATTGTTCACTTTATTGTTTTGGCTTCATTTTACTAAACATAATTTATTGTCTATTCATATTTTTATCTTTCAATGTATAGTTTTGGCTCTGCTTATGATTAATCTCTGCCAGTAATATACATATAGGGTTAAGAGAACTTCATGAACGATTGAATGCATAATATAATGTTGGTGTTCATTAAAATCTATAGATATATTTTTGATTGTTTATGTATTACTTTTGTTATTTTGTTATATTTATATAGGGCCCGGTGATGTTTACAGACAGGGGTGAAAGGACTACAATTATTTACATCAGGCAAATGCAAGGTATTATATACAAATCATTTTCCCTAGAAATACCGTGTTTAAAGCTTTAAACATGAAGTATGTTTCATTTAAAAAAAAGGGTTTTGTATAACTTTTGTTGTTGTGTTCATACGTTCATACTTTTAGTTGAAAATTGATATTCAAAAAATCATTTCAATATTATAGAATCTTAGAAGGTAGAATGTACCTAAGGTATGAAATACATCTGTACAGTCGGTTTTTGTTTAGCTACAATATATATATTCCTAATTACTAGTGAACTGTATGTCTATATGTCTATCTCAATCCGCCACTGCTGTCCCTGTAAATTCTGTATTCAAAACCTTACATAACCATTTTTATTTCATACTTAGAAGTGTTATAGGTAAATAACAGGCATGAATATAATTGATATCTGAAGTGAGAAAGTGATGTATATATATCCCCGCTGATACCACCCGCTCATCAGATCTACAACTTCACAAATTTAAAGAGTAGACACTGAGCCAGGGGACTTGATCATAAACCCTCATAATCTACTAAGTATAGAATAAATCAATTATTAAATGCTCGATTACTGATAAGGGTATATCCCTCGGTTAATACAATATATAATTTAAATTTAAATTTAATATAATTTGATATATTGTATTTCCCTCAAATATACTTTGTATCAAAAACCTCCCATTAAATAACCTCTATATATGCATCCCATGTCGGCTCGCAATTAAAGAGTGCATATAAAATATAGGAAGAGTGGACATGCACGAAACTAACGATGTTGTTTTATACTCATAGGAGGAATCGCACACAATCTGGGGCAAATTCTTCCTGGGGATAGCCTGATATCTCTAACAAAAATTCCAAAGTTTAAGGGTGAGTTTGATGATAATTGCAAGGAGTAAAAAGTATGATGATACTAACTCCAGTAAAAAAGTTCAAAACATTTGATTTCCTGATCGAATAAGAATCAGATAGCAATAAAGATTTTTAGAATAACGGCATTGTTAAATCATTCATTTGCCAAGTGCGCAATAAGGCCCAGACGTTACAGGGGCTAGTTTATATACTCCCAACAACGATGATTTATGGGTATAATATGCATTACACAATCTCACATGGCTTTTATTTGCTTTTTCAGGTGGAAGTCCCCCTCTTGATAAAGTGGTGAAGATGCTTGATTACATACAAATTCAAACCTCTCTGTTTGTCTTCATGTGTACATTGTCTCTGATCGGGTTGATATTCATAGTGGCTTGCATCTTCTTTAATGTTACCTTCAAGTCATACCGGTTAGTTTTCTTCTTAAGGATGTTCCCTGGTCAGATAGGAAAATATTCAATAGTATTTAACTTTTTCTCAAAAATGGTTTTCTGGGATTCTCACGGGCAACAAAGAATATTAAAACTTTAAAAACCATATGTTAGTGTGCTTTTTTCTGAGCAAGAGGCCTCTAAAGTGTCAATATTTGACAAAAGTGGGCGTGGCACTTTCTCATTGAAACCCATGTTAAAAATCAGGTTTTCACCCCAAAACACACTTTTGAATATTTAACTTTTTCTTAAACTCACAGAAACACTTAGTTATGCTATGTACTTCACATTTTTAAAAGAAAAATTAGGGGTTGGTGTTCATCGTTTTCAACTTCGTCCAGGGAACATCCTTAAGTCGTGCTGTTCGTATTATACCATACAAGCGTCTTACCATCAAGGTAAATGAAATGAGATATGATGTACTCTATAATAACCTGAAAATCTTCTTTTATGTTTGAAGACGATTAAAATGCATTGTATAATCTATAATGCATATATGTCAATTCTGTTTTAGGCAAATCAAGATGTCGTCCCCGAATATGAATACTTTAATATCCATCGGGTGCAGTTTGGCGTATATCAGCGTAATCCTACGGGGGATTAATGGCTCAATCCTGAAAGAGCCGCTAAACATTATGTGCAATGTAAGTAGTTAGGACTAGGGGTATAATTTCAAGTTTGGGATATGACTTATTTTACGCTTATCATCAGTTTATATTACTACTGCTGAAAACAATATTCCACAAGGATCTCGTTATCGTCTATCTAATTATCGTGTTGATTTCTAATTAATATCGATGGCCTTAAATTAGAGGATAATACACTTCGCTGTTACAGTAACAGCTTCTTTATTAAAATGGACGTGTCTTCCTTCAAGCTATCTACCTGGTCCCTTTCTCTGGCCTTTACCTTGTCATTCGGCAGTTTATTCTCAAAGACGTGGAGGGTTTACGTAATATTTACCAACAAGGCTGTCAAACGAAAGGTATGTTGTGCAATTTTAAAAGTATGGGAAGCTGTGAATGGGTGTTCAGTAATATTTTTGAGGCTGTTTGACGAGAGACATCAAAACAGGATACTTGGTATTGATCCCCTAGTGGGTTAAACAACTGCACACACTCAATATGAAAACAAAGTGACCAAGCAAGTTTATAATGTATTGCTCGAAACAGTTAGGTTATTACTTAATGGGAAAATGATAATGTTATGTTTATGCACTTTTTAACCGGTTCACCACCAATAATTTAAAAAATGGTATGTGGGATGTGCCCGCCAAATCTCCCACTCAGGTATACATTGTATCTTCCCACTTCCGGTAATTTGACTAATTTCACTCCAACTGTGATGTGAAACTCTACTAGGTATGGGATAAACCAGTTGCGGACGGTCGGTTTGGAAATAGGGTTTATTACTACGTTCCCTCAAGTAGATATGCATATCTCCCTTTGGATAAACACCATATCCAAAAAAAAACATTACATAACTCTTATTTACCTGTCATTTACTACATCAATATCAAAAAGTAAATCGCTTTGGCTGCTAAAAAACTTTCGGTGGATTTCCTGGAAATGTTTCAATAAAAAACGATAATAGCTTGTTCAAACAAAAGGTAACGTTGTCAACATTTTGAAGGAAATCTGTATAACAAACATATGCATGAATGATTTTTATCTGAACATACCATTTTCAGGCAATAAAAGATATTCACCTAGTCGGCATAGTTGTCTGCCTTTTATTTCTGGATGTGTTATTTTTATCTCTATGGGCTGGCCTAGATCCACAAAAGGTGCGACGGAGGGACCTTTTAAAAGAGGTACGTGTAATAGTGAATAACTGCAATAGACTAAATGCAAGTAGAAATCATTTTGATTCTAATCATTGAATATTCAATATGTTGTCAAAGTGATATCATATTTGAAATCTAAATTTAAAAGTACATCTTGAAATATAGTTTTAAAAGTTGTATATCAAATTTGAAATTATACCTGCTTTAAAAACGTGACTTCTGGGTCTGGTAAATTCCCGACACCTATGTTATAAAATCATGAAATGTGAAACTTTTTCCTGTATTGGACAGCTATATTTTACAATTGTATAAATGTCAAACTCAAAAAAGTCACAAAGAAAACAAAAAGGTCAAAAAGAAAATTGATCCCAAATCTAATATTGCAGTTAAGAGTATTTTTCTTATATCTGCATTGTCATTTGATCCGAAATAGTCACATGATGGTGAACCTGCTATACGTACTGGCACTTTGATAGTTGGTCATAAAATGGGCCATACTTTGATGCTAATTGCATGTAACTCCATTATCCTTTGTCGAACCATTCAGAACTTTAGATAATGGTATGATGTTGTTAATATACAGATCAATTTCCTCTGTTGGGGACAAGGCGGAATTTCTTGGAAAATGTTTCACTGAAAGTGTGGGACAAAAATTGCGTTTAAGGTTTTCGGGAAAACTGGAGTAAAACTTCCCTTAGTTAACAATGTAATCAGAAAGTTGAAAGAAAAGTATTGTGGAAAAGTCGGACAGGGAGTGGATGGCAAGAAATTGTCTTTAAGACTGTAAGAAGGGAAGTGGTTCTACATGATAGAAAACATTCGCAGATAAGTTGATGATAATTTTTCGACGGAGAGTGTGAAGAAAAATTGGCTTCACGTATGAAAAAAAATGAAAGACGTCATTTTGAAATGTTAAGAACATGTGTTTTTGACTCTTTATTTTGATTTTGGTCCAATGAACAGACATATTAATATATGAAAGAATTTGTTCTGTATATTTGATGGCTTTTTAGTGTTTTAATTCTTAGAAGCAGAAGTAGTTTTAGAAATATCGAGTGTCAAACTACGACCCATTTTATGCCCATTCCGTATATTATTGTAACAAGCAAATTCCTTTAGTTCATTTGAAAATTATTTCAATATGATATAGTCCAAAAGATTGATGTACACTGAAATGGGCTCATGAAGTCCCTATTTTTGTTTTTATTACACAATGGCATTATCTCGTATGATATCTTACACTATCCACTACATGCATATGCATGCTATTGTAGTACGATGAAAACACGGATGTCTTGCGAATTCCCTACATTTATACATGCGAAGCAAGACACAAAGCTTACTGGTTAACAGCCATTTACAGTTCGAAAGGTAGGTGGCCATTATATCCTGTTAGTTTTAGATTACTGAAAAATAGATTCAATTCATCTTGATGAAAAGACAAAACAAATTGTTCAAAATATTTATGGAGTGTGAATGGAATGCGTGAAGGACTAAACCAAGCAGTGATTGTTACACTGTAACTATGTATTGTTTAATGTTAAATTGATAATGTGTTCTGTTTTTATAGAATTTAATAGAACATCCTTGTGCTTAGAGTTGTTAAGAGGAATGTTATTTGAGTTCAAAGAAAAAATGAAACCTATAACCCGATCTGTTGTCATTAAGAATATACTTATATCGGTTACTATAGTAGCGCGATTAATGTTACCCCATGACGTTAGGGAAATACAAATGTCTATTAATGGGTTCAAGACAATCTGGCAAGGCTAACGAGAATATTTGTCAAAAGATGGATTGAAGAGGTTGAAAGTAATGTGCATCTATAGTTTTTTTTCTGTTAAACGAATAAACTCTGGTTAGTCAAGAGCTTGTGTTTTAGTAACGCTTAAAGAGTTCGGGTCTCCTAAAAACACAATTAGAGTAACCCCCTGATTTTTTCGTGTTATTTGATTTAAAACAAGTTTGTTTATCAACTTATCAATTTTGAGGCTTGAATTAATTTGTTAACAGTATCAATTCGATCTTCCTAGCCATGAATTTCCACTTACATCAATAGAAATTCAAATTTAAATTTAAAAAGCCCGCTCAAATTTGTTCCAGTCTGATTGGCTTTTTCCTTCAGATTATTTTGGCTCAGAGAAGCCATATTTATTACTTCTAAGGGGTTACAATATAGATAAATCCCCCCAAAAACATTGTATTCTGTTTTCGACTTATTGTGTTCAATTCTGACAGTTGGTTGTTCTTTTGGTTGTCCTGTTGATATCCTCAATATATTGGTGATATCGTGCTTATAATTTGGTCTCGAGATATATCTATATATGATGTTTTATGAGCAATTATATTGGGACATTACTGATTGTCCAGAATAGAAATCTAGACGACTCATATCTTTAAATCATCTACGGAACGTACATGTTCAGATAAATATAGACACCAAAAAAGGCAAATAGTTGTGTACTATTTTATTTTCATTATTAATTAAATGTTAGATCGCAGTGCTAAAATAAATGTATTATGATTAAATAAAAACAATTCGGTCCGAAGTTGCGGGTGAGCATATTTCGATTAAAGATAAATTTATAAAATTGATCAATTTTTAAAAATGTTCGAAACAATATATATGCTTTTCAGGCCTTTTACTCATGTTCGGAATTTTCTTTGCTTGGCAAACACGGAAAGTGACATTGGTTGCGTTGAATGACTCCAAAGAGATCGGATTGTGTGTTTACAACGTGATGGTAATGGCCGCGGTAGGTGTACCAGTTGTGAACTTCATGGACAGTGAACAGGTAGCTATGGGTCCATAAAGAGATGAACTCTTGTTAATTTGATAAAACATTTAGAAAAATCTGTGCGATATGTGCGATACGAATTCGTTTTTTGATGTGTCTAACTTCGTATGTTTATCTGTAACTAACAGTAACTGAGAGTCGATCAACAACAATATATTTTGTTTTTGACTTGTCTTATACTTTTTCTTTCTGTAGGTTGACATCCTATATGGTCTTGAGGCTACATGTATCATTCTCTGCACGACAGTTACCCTGTTATTGGTGTTTGCGTCGAAGGTGAAATTTAGTCTTTTTACTTCGTGCTTTTAGCACCCCCTCCATAAATTTGGTAACTATGCACCACCTTCTTGATCGCGTGTTAAAGCATGTATATACAGGGTGTCCCAGAACTCATGAGAATTCTTTGAGGGAGATATAAGGCATGGATGGTTTTTCCTCAAATTTGGTACACTCATTAAACACATTTGAATTCTACATTGCCACAAACCCTGGAGTAGTCAGAGAAATACAACAATTTATGTCACATTTTGATAATATTTACACAACTTCTCTACCCTAATAACATTGTTTTCATTAAATTATTTCAGCGTTTCAGTAAAACGTAAAACTTACCGCATGAAAAAATTTGATTTAATTTGATGTTAGCAAGGTCAGTTTTTTAAAATGTTTTTTTTCTTATTACGGTTATTAATCCGGACATGCGCAGTTGTTCATAATGAACGCTATAAACAGAGAATTATTACTACATTTTTTATATCCACACCAAATTATTAACACATTTTAAACCACTTTCGTTCTTAATTTCCAATTTTTTGAAGGAATTCGTGTTCAAAATATTATAATAAATATTTGGAATTAATTCTAGTTATCACACGCTTTTGATAAGCAAAACTTGACAGCGTACACCATCATCTATTTTGTTTGAAAGGGGAAAGGAAAGTAGAAATATATGAGAGAAATTAACGGACGTAAGAAAAGTAAATCGGAGAAAATAACATTTCATTTCAAATTTCATTTTCCGATTGAAATCGATGGCACATGATAGAGGATCATTCAAAAGACAACAAATACGTCTTATCACTAAAATATTTCCAAACATTGCATGGGGTCTTTTGATATACATTCGTCTTATTCTAGTAATACTAGTATATTACCTTGTCAGTGAAATGAATTAACTTAAGCAGCCTTTTTAGGAATATTACACAAGCCAATCACGCACGGTAAGGTTACACTTGATGCAAAGGATGGATGAAACGTTACATCACTTTCCTTTTTATGATCACAAAGTAATTGCAATGTCATATGTTCAGAAATATATTGCAGGTGTCATATTAGTATTAATATGTTATAAGAAAGGCTATTTATTAGTGGAGATCAATGGAAAGATTATGACGTCCAGAATATCCAGTCTGTCAAAAGGTCATATTTATATATTCTTCTAGAATTTCACGGGATGTCACCGCAAAGACGAGAAATATATTTTTTTATTTTTAAACATCTGAATAAATGAAGGCGTACTTATTTGAAGTAGCAAATATTTTTATCAGTATATAGACTATCCAGGGTAATTATCAGAGGAATTGTCTAGAATGTTCGCGTCTTTTTCAATAATTTCGCTTTTTTCTGCAAAAAGTATTTTGAGAAGAAAAAAACATCCTGGTTTATCAGGGTCTCTCTTTATCTAAAGCTCAGTGTCAAGGGATAGGAGAGATTTGGATCGCATTGGTTAAAAACAAAATGTGTAAATTCTTGACATTTCTTGTGGTAGAGATTAAAAGGTGGATTGGATCTAGTGGATTGGATTCATGTAAAAGGTGGATTGGATCGGGAGTCTTCAAAGTATGGAATTTCTTATACGATTTTTTCTGTTGATCTCCCTCTGTTGATTTCCCTCAACAGTATTACAGATCCCTTTTGAGAAATCAGAACAAAGCAATGATAAATACATACTCCAATTAGTGCATGGATACTCTTAAGTATTTAACTGCTTTCCATTTTAAACATTCAAATTTTTGTGAGAATGTTCGCAAAACATTTCTGCTATTCTCAGTTTGGATTGAAAACATGATATGGATCTTCAAACCAGTCTGCCTTATGACTTATGAAAAGTCTAAAATTACCCTTGGAATGAAAATAAGATTGTGTATCGGAGAGCAGGTACAAGGTCACCCTTCTAGCCCGCCCATGCAAAATAATATTACAACTATTATTTGACATTGTGGAAGTGGGGAGAGCAACAATCTTCTTAGAGGGAGATCAATAGAACTTTTTAAGTAAAATCCATATTTTGAAGATTCCCAATCCAATCCACCTTTTTCATGAATCCAATCCACTCGATCCAATCCACATTTTAATCGTTACCTTTCTTGTGAACGATCGACCCCTTCCCATTCACAAAAATAAGCCAAGACATTCCATGAATTCATATGTTCATAAAATTTAAAACGCCAATGGAATAGTCAAATCAATGTTCCACAATAGAACTAATATAATATTAGAATTGTTTATAAAAAATGAGAAATGTATGCTTTTAGATGTATAGTATCTACCAGTATGGCGATCACATGACTGGAAACAGGCGTGTAGTACCGTCAGACGATAATCAAAAACCAGGACCTAGCAATTCGAGCGCCGCTGGGAATGTTGATCATCTCAAATGTAAAGTGGAGATGATAAAATTGAATGACAGGATTCAAAAACTACAGGTATAGTGCCGATATGTACACGTGGACAACCTTAAATTCAATTTTGAATATGAATACTCACAATGACCCCACGCATTGTAGAACCTATATTTGAACTGGACTAAAACATACCTTTAATCAGAAATTCTTCTTAAATGAACATTATTTGTCTACATAATATCTAATGAACATCCTAAGAAAGAAATTACCTGTAAACTTCTCATATAATACACTGGGTGATCCTTAACCCTGCCTCCCTCGCTAAATTCCTCCTACAACCCAATACCCTTCATTTATCCTTACTGAATCTTAATGACGCATGCAGAATGACCAAATGTTTCTTTAAAGTCCCCGTCTAAAGTTTGAAAATATTTTTTTTATCATTCATTTACTATTTGTCAGGACTTAAAAAGTGATTTTAGAGATTTTTGAACAAAAAATTTTTTTTGAAATTTCTTAATCATCAAATATTTCTTAATGCTTTTCAAAAAAGATTATCTTTTTAACACCAATGCAAAGATTGAACAAAGGACACACTATTTCAATAATAAAATGCCATATTTTATGGGCCACTTCAATGTTTTAGCATATCAAAAATATTTTGAAACATTAGTGATGTCACTAAGGTAACAAAAACTTTTTGAAAAAAATTAAAAAAAAATTTTTGATGTCAATCTTTTCTAAATATGCTAGACTTTCATAAAAAACCAATGTTGATTGTCTAACCAGGTTAAAAGGAAGAATAAATTATGTTTTAGATATCATTGTACCATTGGTTTCTATGAGAACTAAAGTTTTGAAATGCATTTTTCTCAGAACCATTTTCATGCACTGATAAGTTCATTTCTCGCTTGTTTATCAACCGATTTTCTTAATTTTTTCGGCAAAAAACATGAGAGGATGAATGCTATGCATTGGTATGAATTGTGGCTAATTAGAAGATATGAGTGACCTCTAAAAGTTGGTTTTAAATAAATTCACAAATTTTGGAACAAAAAGTCTATCAAAAACCACTTTTTGAAATTAAAAAAAAAAGTTTCACATATCACACTTTGATAACATTGGGTAAGACTACAATATAAGCCAAAGTGGTTTAAACTTTACATGGGGCCTTTAATAGAGAATATAGAGAATATATGTTTTGTATACAAACAGGTTGCCTTGAATAGAGCTGGCTTTCAAGATGCAGCGATCGCTTTTAAGAATGATGATATTGAAACAATCGAAGATATTGCCACCGTAGACCTTGTTGAGAATGTACCACCAGGTGTTTTGTGGACAAATGTTGAATCCATAAACAGTAAGACGCTCGCCAATCCAGTCACTGAATAAATGGATATTATAGAACATGCTATGGATATATAATGCTCAATATATATATGTACAGTATAATGCTAAATTATTGAAAATCGCTCTGGAAATAAATCAATTAAAGTTGGATTGAGTGACACGACGTCTGAACTTGTACAGGAAGTCGAGGATACCGTCAGAGTGGAATAATTAACAGTTGAATGAATATTCCTATAAGTGGTACCATGTTTCGTACTTCCATTTTTCCCGAAAATGTGATAGTGTCATGTGCTCCATATATATTCTGTAAAAAGAAACAACAATACAGTATTATATATATAATATAAGATTATTCACAATGCTACTTAAGTGTAATTATATTATTCTTAAACCCCACTTAGAACTTATGCACGCTCAAAGTTAGCAGGTTATGCCAAATTGAATAATCAACAATTTCAAGTTTAATTTGTTTTTGTCTTTACCATTCATATTTCAAGATGTACAGCAAATACCAATTAGTGAGTTAGTAAGAAAATAGTTAAATTCTTGACTTGGTATGATTTCAATATAATTTTCGGTCAACAATTTTGCCCAGCAACCACCTGGCAACGGCTAGGTGGGTGGGGTAGGGGACCATGAATAAAATATATTCAAAATTTGGAAAAGGGTATCATCACGATTCTGTTAACACAGTGTGCATAAACATTTGGAAATATGCCAAAAAGTATTTGTATTGCATGATACATTCATTTTTATAGAAGTGTCGCCATCTTTTAAATCAAATGTAATTTAAAACATGCACTTTGTTTAGACTACTAATGTTCTCTGAACTTCAAATGGTTTTTTCTATGTGAGCTATTTTTTCTTGGTTCAATATTAAAGCAAATCAAACTTTGTGTCATATTTGAGCGAGTGTGTGAGTAATATTTTTCAATGGTTATTTTTTCTTTTTCTTCTAAATTAAGTATAGTGGACCTTTAAATAAAAAGAAAACGTTTTTCGAGCCTCTAATCTATTGAATGAGATACTAGCATTTGTTTCACATTGTCAACGGTACCTACAACTGCCCTTGCCCCCAAGCAATATACATTTCTTTGTGAAAGTTTCAACATTATATAGACCATCACTGTATACAAACGGTTCTTCGTAATGTCATATCTTACAAGTCTTGTATGTTTGCAAATTTGTCCATACAGTATATGGTATTATGATAAAATCCCATTGAATAAAAAGCACGTGGATACATTTGGGTTTCAGTTCATTCTACTTTATTTTTTTGTGAGGGAAATAGCATCTTCTTTTGTATATGGCGTTGGACTGACATTTATTGACTTGCTTAGTTTTATTATGATCTACCATTTACATAGTAGGAGGTTAAGATACACGTTTCTTGAAACGTGAACGTGTAGAATTATGGTACACTGTGGATTATAGTTCTCCCATTTGTAGTTTAACTTGTATTGGCCGAGTGAGCCGGAAAAAATTGTAATTAGGTCTATGGAAAAGTGAAATGAGAGTGGGATAGTAATCCGCTGGTGTCGAAATATTACACACTCGTGTAGAGGTTCTCTTAAAACGTGTAACTTAACCTCCCTATTAGTGGTTTCCATTGTCTGAATAATATAATAAATCGGAATATATCGATCACCATGGGTTTCCCTTTACAATTATGTAATCCGTATTACCTGGGTAGGTTATTTAAACATTTTTGGAGAAGTGGAAATGATTTGAAATAAGTATTTTTAATAAATATTAATTTTTTTATATTGTTAAAGCTATCACCCCTTTCTCTGAATATCAATTGCTCCGTCTATCACTGAAAGATAATAAAAAGAACAGTTGAAAACATCCGATTTGTAATTTAATTCGAAGAGGCACTTATCTTTCTACCTGTGGATATGTATTGGAGTAATACCTTTGTAGTATATTGCTTACTTGTATTCCATAAATCACTTGGGAAACTGGAGGTCCCCCGTGGATTTAATCAAGGTAGTGTCTTAGAAGTTTTCATTCATACTGAGGGTACTAACAAGAATTAGGATCCACGTTGAGTTGATCAAGGCTGGGTTTGCTCATGCACGTAATACGTGCACTATATATACCCAGTTAACTCGTGGTATCAAGAGGTATGGTGTGTACCCGTGTAACAAGCTGGAATTGCTATCAACCAAGATGGTGGACAAATTTTCGTTCGATATTGATAAATATTTAATTAAACTAAGTAAAGTCTGGATTCCAGATATTTCGTCAAACTGCTGGTAAAGTACTTATTTTGTAATTATAAAAAAAGAAGATGGGGATGGTACTCAAATAAGATGGTACTCAAAAGTATACCACCCTGCTGTGGACTAGTGATAACTTTAATCATTCCCCTCACTGGAGGCTTAGTTAAGACAACATTAGGTAGTTTCCTTAATTAATCGAGAGAATTTTTAAGATTGAAAGCGTTTCTCATGTTGTTTTCATTGTTCTATTTATATGAAATAAGATATTTGCAAAACTGTTTTTGCAGAGGGTTACTGTTATGCGTGTCTCTGTGTTGTAAATGGTAAGTTAACATTTCATAACATTATAATATCCCTTAAAAAACTAATGTGATTCAGGATATTTGTTTATTTTGCGTTTTGACGGTTTAGTTCTTTTTTTAAATATTAAGTTTATATGATTTAATTACATCTGTAAACTCCCCACCAAAGGTTTGACATCCCAAGTCTCACTATTAGTATGGTATGCTATGGTATGGTATGGTTCTTTATTTCCTCCAATTTGGAGAGCAAACAGTCAACAACAGTCGAGAACTGTCCGGGTATTTTTTCGATATTTTGACTTTTTAAAAGATTCGTTTAAAGGAGGTAAATAGTTCAAGCTTTTTGGTGCCGTTGAGATAAGTCTAAATGCTAAGATAAGTCTTAAGTCCAATTTCCTATATGGTTAAATACTTTTGACTCCATTCTTGATAAGACTAATACAGACAATCGTACATTCCAGAAATCGAGGGTGATTTGGGAGAACTGAAACACGATGACCCGGATCTTGAAAGTAAGGTGTACGAGACGATGGATACAATATGTGCTGGCAGGCACTACGTGTCGTATGAATACATCCCCCCGAAGATGGTCAAGCTTTGCCAATATATAACAGGTTTTTGATTATTTTATAAGTTACTGTAAATATCTTAAGATATTTGTACTTTAATTATTTGAGAAAATATATAGTAACTACTTAGTGATGCT
Source organism: Owenia fusiformis (assembly GCA_903813345.2). Lineage (NCBI taxonomy): Eukaryota > Metazoa > Annelida > Polychaeta > Sabellida > Oweniidae > Owenia > Owenia fusiformis. The sequence goes on along the minus strand of CAIIXF020000009.1, from coordinate 12,755,253 downwards.
GTAATGGTAGAAATGGCAAGTTCATTTGAAAAGGGGACATCCATTTTCAAAGACTACCCTATAACGTTCAAAATCAAGGGATTGTCTCAACTCGTGTTTATTCCTTTGACAATCAATTTCATTTATATACTATGTCATTAATATTTCCACTTCCTTTTTAGGGTATCTCGAAATGAAAAAATTGACATGATGTGAGGATGATACTTGCATTTTATTTTGTTGTTGCAAATAAATCTTTCGTTATTCCAGAGAAAGATCCAGAATCAATGGAAGATCTACTGCTAGAACATTACAAGACAGAAAACAGGCAGTTAAAAGAGTTAGAAAAAGTTCTATGTGTTGATTTGATTGAGACGTGTTTGGAGGATTCGCCATCTCGTAGCGAATACGAGACGAGGAATCGTGAGCAACGTGGTTCAACGGTATGATAAAAATTAAAGAATTTGACATAATTTTATTTTGAGGCTACATGTGAATATATTATTGTTGTAATATGGCTGCAATTTTGAGAAAATGTAACAAATATTTTACTCTACAAGTACCCATCAGGATGAAGACAACTGCCTTCTTAGCAACTCAAAAGATATATGAAGCATGTAATTGTATTATATGAAACTACTATAATTATTTTACGGCCTTTTAATTAAGACACTCTTTTAGACAAATACCTTCTAAGAAACACAAAGACGATATCATAGGAAATTCGTATTAAAATAAAATCCTTCTATGTAATCCTATTAGACAAATGTCTTCAAAATCAAACTAGAAAAATATTTTATAAGAAACTCTTTATTTTCCTATGTGAATTACATCTGTTGATGTGTATATTCTATTCAAATGTTGTCTTCTATTCGTTCACGTCTGTTACAGAAAGCACGGGTTGTAAATATGGATGGGTCGGAAAAGGAATTTGACGTTCCACTGGCTAATAGTCAAGAAGATATTGACAAGAAAAAGAAGGAAAGAGCGGAACGAAAAAAGAAAGCTGAAGAAATAGAAAAGAAGGAAGAACTTTAGACCATCAATTTAGATTATATTCAAGAATCTTGAATAGTGCATATTTGAAAGTGTCATTGCATTTTCATTTATCCTCATAATTTTATTTAAAGACATTGTTCATCTTCATCCACTTATATATATTATAATGATCAAAAAGTATCATGTTTATAGAATCACTCATATGTGAGTAACTAATCGTTCCTGCGGTCTATGTACATTATACAAAAGCTATATACTAAAATTGATATACGTATAAAATGTTAATTGTTTATATACAATGTACATGTACATAATATTTTATGAATTCGAATAAATGGATATAAAACAAATGAATAGTTAGCTAAATATCGCTTTGAATTTCTCTAAAATCCTGGACTATCCATAGGTAGAGGGGAATCTTATTTCCCGAAAAAGAATATATGCAAAGATGATTTTAACATTTGCCGTACATACATCATAGCCGAAACAAAGTTGAGGTCTACGTTTACAGTATCACGCTTTGTTGTATTTGATGTGTGTTGTCCATTGATAGATGCAAGTATGAAGTAGCCTAAAACGAAGTCGTTGAGGCAGTATTAGAAGAGCATATGTTATATCACACTTGATCCGCCAGTTGGCCGTTCGTCAACTGGTGGGAGGTCGTATCTCCTTGACTAAGGTGGAAGCCTGTACCTATCGGTTTTTGAGTCAGGGGGGAAGTAAGCCCCCTGTGTCTCCCTGGGACCGTATTGTCCTTGAGGTGGGTACCCAGACTCTGCTCCCTGTAGCCCCAATTCCTCGCGAGTGGGAGGAGGTGGCATTTCTCCATCAATGCTGTATCCACTAGCCAAACTTTGCTGGGATTTAGCCAGACTGGCCTTTGATCTTGCCCTCCTTCGTTTCTTCTTCTTTGGTTGTACTGGTGCCGTGATCTCCTTTATAGCTGTAGCGGTAACCGTTCCCGTTGCAAGTTTAGACCTGAAAGATATTGTTTACGATTTGAATATGTCTACTGATTCATTTGCAATTCGTTTATGAAATGTGGACTCCTCCCTTTAGATGTTTACCCCAAAAAGTCCTCTTGCGCAAATTTGATAATTACCACCGAAGGATAGACAAAGTCAACCCCTTGTTGTTGTACATTATCAAGTTCAAGCTAGGGTTGTTTGGAGCTTTGAAAATCATTAACTCTGCCATTAATGTTCGACAAGGGAACATTTAAATTCAAACATGAAGTCAGAGAGCACACTATCCATTGGGGTTCAGATTTGCCAATCATTCGGAGGTGGAGTGCAAATAATTGCTGTTTGAAATTAAACTGAATATGACATCACTTACAGATCTCCGTTGTCGTACATCATGTTGATAACTTTGACTCCAGATAGACCGTATCCCCTAAACTGAAACAACAACAAAAGTATATAGTTTTACATAATCATTTCACAGCAATGACAACAATTCCATCATAGTTCATACAACAATTTGTTTTGACGCTATACGCATGTCCATGCATGGTGACTAGATCTGCAGGAAGATGGCAGTACCGAGCTGTCTGATGAGAAGATATAAAGTGGCAAAGCACTACTGCCATATTTCTCTCAACCTAATCTATGTTCATCATATTGTTATATGTATCATAAAATCTGTTGATGTTTATTTAACAAAATTATATATATATTTGAAATCACTAAAAAGAGACTAGAAGTTGTATATATTATTTTTGCATTACATTAATCTATTTTCCAAATATACTTTGTTTACAACGTGGCTTATTTATGAACTCTAACCTTCTGGTGTTTGTTAATCATTTGCTAATTATATAAAATGGCGGTTTGAACTAAGTGTAGTTATTTAGGTGTTTCAAAGAGCAAGAATAATTGACTGAAATGATGTTAGTAAAATACAAATACTAAAGCACGTTAGATGTTAATTCTGAAGAGGCAACTCAAAAAGCAGAAAATGTTCGAAATAGCAAGGCACGGCAATCATGGTCAAAATCAGTCCACAGAAAAGTTGAAATATTGTTGTTGTTCTTATAAAGATGTCGCTTTATGGCAATGTCCGATTTTATAATTTTTCATGTTCACTTACTCGTATTTGTTCCCTCCACGCGTTACTCTCTTCTCGGCCACGTATAATAAGATGAATGGTTGCCCAGACCAAAAGGCATGCAATGCAGATGATTATAGGTCCGATGACCTCCAGCCTGTACACAATGAACGAAACACGTCCTGATGCTCTAAGTCCCACATACAGCAGACCGGTAAACATGAATATAAACGCTAGAACACCACTGATCCACGCCCATTTGATATACCAGTGGCCGGGACCAGCTTTTGTGTAGTTCAGCTGGGTAAGCGGTGTCGGCCCGTACCAATCGGCGGGCAGTTGATCAATAGCATGATCAACGAACTGCCTTTCCTGGACGGTCAATCGATCCATACTTGTCGCCCGACTCCCCATCCTGCTCCCCATTGTGCTTCCCATACGACTCATGTTGATGAGTGTATTCAGGGGGCCTTAATTAAGTTTTGTAATCCACTATTTATGTGCTAGAATTTGTCTTTCATTTCCTGATTAATCCGCCATTTTGTTAGTTTTAGTATTTCGTTATGACTCAAACATGGCCGTTATCTTTGACCCTTTGAATGATAATAGAATTAAATATTAACTTTATTAACCATCATTGAATAGTATAAAGTATGAACAGATAACAGCGACAACATTTTCTTAGGGCAAATGAGAATTTTTGGTTTGAAGTACATATGAAGTGTAAACTTTTGATTAAGGATAAATCACAAGTGGCAACATCTGAAATAGCGTCGACCATTTAAAACAATGAAAAACAAGAGAGTGGAAATGCCACATTTTAGCAAAGGTATTGCGAAAAGAAGTTGAGCTTGCAATTTCAGTAAATAATGTTCTCTGATTCTGACGGAATGGGGGACATTTCATTTGTCACTGGTCCTGCACTATATTACGCTGTTACTGCAACGGATTCGTTTCGATAACAATTAAGATGGGTACGGTTCCGGTTGGAATGTTCGGTAAACCTTATCTCTTTACTGATTTCTCGAGATAGCATAAAGTATTTCGGCACAAACACGAAGCACCATATGTTTATGGAAATCCAAGTGATTTTGGACGAAATGTGGAATGACAGAATCGTCCAGTATAAGCTTAATTTCTCACGTTTGTTACGTAAACGGAACTTCAAAACGGTTAAAATGATCCCGTTGCGTTTACGTAAGAACAGTGAGGTATCAAGTTACAATCGATTATTCCGTTGTCTTCTGAACTATTTGTTCACAAATGTGTACATGTTCTTAAACATACAGTATCATACTGACACACGTTTGTGATAGAAATTAATGTCGTGTTGCCGAAACTAATTTGAAGAGCGCAGTACTAGTGATTATCGATGCACTCCTTCAGTCTCCTTGACTATCGAATCAGACGCATTCAGGCGTAGGCTCAAAATACAGTTCAATACACTGCAGCATACATTGAAGGTTGAGTTCCTTTAGATACACTGGCGGATCCAGGGATCCCATGCCCCCCCCCCCCTTTGTGGGCCAAGAAAAAATATTAGGGCCCCAAAAAATTTATAGGGCCTCAAAATTGGCATTCTGATACTAAGACCATCTCTGTAATGCACAAGGATGGCTGTGATATCTCATGATGCAAAATTGGGCCTTTTTGGGAATAATTTGGTCTTTTTAGGCCAAATCAATATTTTCCTAATTCAAAATATACCCCCCCCCCCTTGTTAGCCCCTGGATCCGCCAGTGAGATGGACAGGTACCAACCGGGGGTACCAAGCTCATCTGGTCTTGGTACCTACAGTATGACGAATTCTCTATTTGGGAGAGCTCAGTGAGAGGATATGCTGCCAAGTTTTGATGAGATAAGACAACTGATTATAGAAGCTTTAAGAGAATTAATTAGCAGAAGTGTGCAAGATAGCTATGAATGGGGTATTGCTACTGTCGGGTATACCGGCTGTGAATTGTAACAAATATTGTTTCATAATAATAAATGTTTTTATTAGTTTATTAAATAAACCCCACAAGTATTGGTACCAAAAATGTTATATCTAACGTACATAAGTTAATTACATTAACGTTACCACCAGAACAACAAAGTTGATAAGCATTAAATTCTGAGTCCTTACATAATCATGCAGTATTCAAATGTCCCCCAACCAAATCACAGACGCCTTAGATATAGAAGATAAAATGTAAAAATGATATCCTATAAATTACTTTAAAACGGATGAATGTAGTCCCATTGCCGCTGCATGTTGCCTAGCTCTTATTCGTAAATTTACTATACTGTTTGTAGTAGCACTATCGGTTCCTGTTGGCAATAATGATGACGCAACTTCCTGTGGAAATAACATACTGCGCATACGTTGCGTTTCTTCTAGTCCTTGTAATGTTGCAGTATGCGGAAACAGTTTTGCCCATTCACGGTTAGCAATATGACCAAAAGGATTCATATCCCCGGATCTTAGTTGAGGTCTCATCTGAGATTGAAAATAGTGAATACCAGGTAACTGATTGTGGAAAAGATCAGCGGGGGATTCAATGTCTTTTTGCGCAACTGGATTACCGTCGGGGAATGTTTGATGTGGGAGGGTGCCTGGTGGTGGCACAAAACACATCGATGAATAAGGCAAGGGAAGGGATGGCCTAAAACGTTCCATAAACATCGCTCTCTCATTTTGGAATGCCACTGAAACGGTAAAATGCACAGATACATGGTGGTTTAATAATGAAACAATGGAATAACTTTTAATTTTAGTCGGAATCTTCCTTAATTTTCAAGTGCAGAGAAATGGCAAGCAAACAGTAATGTACTTGTCGGCACAAAATAGTATTTTTTCTTAAATAATTAATCTATATATAAAATATCAAACACGTCAACATCAGAATATGTCTTGCTATAATGACGTAAGATATCTTACTTCTTGAATGACTTGAATTGAATTCCGCTATTTTCGACAATATTTCGAAATCATTGGGCGACTGGAAGCGCTCTCTTGTGGCGATATCGGTCAATTTTGTAAGATCAATCGGGCCATCTTTATTTCTCTCATTCGTAGCCGTTTCTTCCCCCGACTCCTCATCTACAGCCGTATCTACTTGGAAAAATACAGTTAATCTATAATCATTTTTGTATATAGTAGTAAGTCGCATGAAGATCATTGGGAACATTTTTGAAACGTTCGGATCCACATTACACATTATCAGGGAATCATTTCGATTCAGATGATTCTCGGCACAGAATATAGTTGGCGCATTAGCCTCGCCGTGATCGTCTAGTGGTCAGGACCCCACGTTGTGGCCGTGGTAACCCAGGTTCGAATCCTGGTCACGGCAGTGCCAATCATTTTTGGTTTAATTTTCTAATTCTTGCCGAGGTCGGTCCTCAATCAATTGCAATTAATAAATTACATGGGGTCTGCACCGATTGCTGGATGATATACTATCGATGATTAAGTGAGCAAGGTGCATGGAATAATTATATAAATGGTTTGTATATTTTCAACTCGCAGCTGGGACTATCCAGACTATACGTGAACCTCTATTGCACTCAAAACCCTCCATGACATCAACTCATCATTAAAATAAAATGTAAATTTCCTATGTATAAAATTAAAGGAGACCGAAAATAAATTAAAAAATGAAATATACACAGTTAGAAAGGTACAACCAAAAGGTAAGAAAATACAATTAAACTAAATTTCCAGCATTTCAAACAATACTGATCTAGCTCACATTAATATTCTAAATAGTTTTAAATGACGAGTTTCATTTTCAATTTATTTATAAACTTTAGGAATGTGAAAAGGTCTGAAACCAAAGGATTAAAAAATCATTTAATGAGGAAAAAACTGCCAATATATAAACAAAATAAAAGTCGGCACTGCCGTGACCAGGATTCGAACCTGGGTTACCACGGCCACAACGTGGGGTCCTAACCACTAGACGATCACGGCGAGGCTAATGCGCCGACTGATATGCGGTTCTCAAAATAAACTCTTCTAGAACGCAGCAGTAATTAGTTCCCACTTAAAACCACTCGTAGAATAGTCAGGGCTCACAATCAGATAAAAGCTACAATTGTTTACATAGACAGGATAATTTTTTTTTATGTAGGAATCAACATTTTATTTTCATTGATCTAAATACTAGACTACCAATTCACATTTAGCATGAGTAAATACTATACGTTTCCGTTGTTAAACCGCAACGAAGGACTCGTAATACAATCATCCATACCAATGAGGTGAATATTACTAAATTATGAAGAGTGTCAAATTGGAAACAGGCGTCGGATAAATGCGTTTTGTACTGTATGCATTCAGAACATTGTTATCTCAGTCATTGTACGTGTTTATCATCTATACCGATGTTTAGGCGAGAAGAACACAGTTATCTACAACCGTCCATAAATTTAATTTGGCAACTCGATGTTTTAATTGAATAGCATATCAAAACCTGTCAATGTTTAAATCTTAATTGTGTTCCTTAAATATTATAGTTCGTAAATGTATGATAAATTTGCCGATTTTTTTTATATCGCCGGCATAATCGGACTTTGATCGATAAGTGATCCGAAAAGATAGTTCTTGCTGTCAAACTTATGGAGGGGATTGTAATACTCACAGTTGTATTAATATGTTTTGAGTAGTCACGTGGCTGTGTATTAATTTTAATTGTATTTCAATTTACGATCGCTTACATTAGCTGATTACACTCCCATGAAAAGGTTTGGGAATTCGAACTCCCCATAAAATAGTATGTTATAGCCAATTTATATTTGCGCATTTTCCAACTTAATTTCACGAGCTCGGATATGAATAAACGTCAAACATAAACAGTTTTAAACATGTGTCCTATATGGCAGTTTGCGTAACTAAACTTTGGAGTTGAACGCAAATAACGTTGTATAAATATAGTATTTTATCGAAATGTTACCCCCTATTTTCCATTGTATATATTTCCTCCTGCACAGTATATCTATTCATGTCAAAAATGTTAATTCATGAAATTCAGTATATGTGATATCAAAACAATACATTCCTAGCGGATTTAGAAAAAATATGTGTTTCTACTTTTTAGCAATGCCAACACAAAAACATTTTGAAATAGTCTTAAAAAACACATAGGTCTCATTGTTTATGCCCTAACGTACATGTATGTCACTCTTTTAATGCGCTTATCAATGTCGCTGCTCACTCAAGTAAAGTTGTTAGACCTTGTTTAGGTCATTTTTTAGTAATGATCCCGAAAAGTAACATGTTGACCAAGGTTACAGAGTGACATAAAATATGCGACCCTTTTGTGTCAATAAATAAATAACGTCTTCCGGTATTTTACTCACCAGGCTCGTTGTCAGATTCATTATTTTCCTCGGACTCATTCTGTTCTCTATCATTTCCCTCCATTTTAATTGCTTGAACAGCATCACCTTCTTTACAAACAACAACAGTATGGTCGTCAACATCATCGGTAGTACACGTTGAAGAGGGGTGTTCCAAAAGCTTCCCAACACGCTGTTTCTTTCTGTACTTCGCTCGACGGTTCTTAAACCAAACCTGAAATGAAAAGTGAATTTGTAATATCTGATTTTTGCTTGGATAATATTCTCTGATATTTGAGTTAATCTCAATTAAATAGAATTACTCGAGTGTTCCGAAGAGCGAGAGGGGGTGAAAGAAGAACAATGATCTCGCAAAGACGATGGATTTACCTGGATTCTCGCCTCGGGAAGACTCGTCATTACGGCGAGGCGTTCTCTCATAATAACATCCGGGTAATGCGTCTTGGAGAAAGTCTTCTCCAGCGCTGAAAGTTGCTGGTTCGTGAATGCAGTCCTACTCCGTCGCTGTTTCCTTTGGGACCCGTATCTCGCTTCAAGTATTATATCTAAAATGTGAGAAAAACTTTATATTTTGATTGACTACATATTAAGCTTATTAAGTTAGGGGTATTGTTATAATTGATTGAAGGATCAAATCATAAAGGACTAAGAGAGCATTAGTTTCAATGCCGTACCGAAAGTTCGATGATAAATGCCATGTCCGATCCCGGCGGATATAATCTGTTTATTCCATACATCCAAAACTATCTCTTTCCATTCAATAATTCTGAATACACTGATTATGGTATGAGATAGCTCCTTCAATGTTAAGTTTCATTTTTTAACTAACTGTTTTTTTTAACTATTTTGTAAACTTTTAGCGAAAGTCATGTGATAGGAAGTTTATATTGTATAAATATTGCACAAACTGTTTTCTATTCAACCCCTTTACTTGGAATATGTATAACAATCGCAACGTATACGTTATGTTACATATGTTATCTTACGTTATGTTATATACGTTATGTTATAACATTTTTAAATGATGATCGTGATAGTAAAATCAGCCACTCTAATTTCTTCATGTCACTGGGGTAATTGAATAGAGTAACCAAGGCCTAATGTATAACATATTTTATTTCTACCACATTTCTAACACATTTAAATATCCTAAATGAATCATGGATAGGAACAGAAAATGTTTGCATTTGTATTTGCAAACAGCATTTCCTTTCAAAAAATATCATAAAATAATAATCTTGAATCATATCTATTCTGAATAAAATGAATTGCAATTGCATTATATGATCAAATATAAAGATTATCGAAGAGAAAATTTTCGACTCATTAGGAAAAGGGGGACATCGACAGTTTTTGAACAAATACTATCTTGATAACCTTAACATCAGTGTTGTCTTGAATTAAAGTCGGAACTGTTGATTTTTGATAGTAAATTGACATGACGCGGAATGGCGAGAGCGCGAAATATTGTAAAATTGTGACAATTTTGCTCTCGCGTCGCACCTATTACTTCTAATTATGTTTACCAGAACCAATGCCGGATTATTGAGTAATGAAGTAGAACTTTTAAATCTTTACGGACTTTGTGATAAATACCTGCTAATCTTTCGGCTAGTGTCAGTGCGTGCATCGGTTGTGCAAAACTCCCGGCCGCGGGGATTCCAGACGGTATGCCAAAACCCGTGTATCCAGGCGGGAGAAATCCAGGGGGCACTGCAGTGGGCATAGTCCCCAGTTCTACCCCCTCCAGTACGTTCCTTTGGGGTGGAGAGGTACCAAGTCCCCGTTGAAAGCTGTCCATGGCTAGTCAATCGGATTATAAAACGTACCACTTGTGATCTTAATATTCTGAAAAAACAACGCCAGTACCAAACGGCTCATTCAAGACGAATTCTAATGCAATAAACGATCATCTCATTTGATTAGCAGCTATTGGACACTTGAAAACTGACTTCAAATTTTCGATCGATTTTTGACATATTTACTCTTCATGCACAGATGTACGAAACAACGGCAGCTTAAGATTCCTTGAGATTCCCATTGATGCGTTTATTTACTTGCGCAATCCTTAAATACCATTGATCAGAATTAAAAATGTTATTTCCCTAAATACCGATAACATATGTCATTTAGATAAAAGAAATCTTTGAATTAAGTTCTTAAACTACAACTCTCACATAGAGGAAATATTTATTTTACTATTAACGATTTTAAAATTTCACCAGCAGTTGGCAAAAATGTTTAAAATAACACGCACGCACTTTTCCTCTTTATTATATTTCGAACATCTGTGTATTTCAGCGCTTCAGTTACATAATTAGATCTTTTTCAAATCAATGCTATTAAAACGTATGTTTGATCGAACAGTCTATGCATTTGATATTTTTAGAAAATAAAATAGCTTAACGAAAATATATTGTTTTGCTGTGTTTTGATCTGTAGATTTAATCGTACACAATTGATTTAATCTGGAATTAAAGTCAATCAAGTGATGCTAATTCCATATTAATTTTAATCACATTAATATTTCTAAATAAACGTTTTCCGACAAAACATACAAATTGAATTGAGAATATATCCATCACAATGCGAGGCTTAAATACAATACAATACAATACAATACTCACAATTGAAGCGCTAAATCGTCGAGCTCTGTGTGTCAAATGTTCACTTCACTGTCAACCGTCACTTGATTTGCTCTTAAGGTAAATAAAAGTAATTCGATACATTAAAAGACATATGGTAATCTGTCTGTCAGAAGTTTGAAGTGTTCTAAGTGTCCCCTGGGTCTACTTTTCGATCTCTTGAGACTCCCTGAGAAAACTCCGTAATAATATCCCAAGCGCCAGTCAGCTAGCTATTGAGACCTCGAACCAACTAATCCAAAGTCAAGTTTTCCAACTATTATACCACTAAATATTTTTTGTGTGTTTAGGCTTAACACGCTTAATGTAAAAGGACGGTAATAACAAAATGTTTTACTTTGGGTCAATATTTTCCTTTCAAATTGGTGAATTTACCTGTTTCGCTAACACGTCTCAGAGCGATCTAGCAACGATTGGAACACTATTTGTCTAACATTGTGTCAATAAATCGCTGGAACAAGAAATTGGGGCTTTTCAGATGATCGGATATTAAAATTTGTATAAAGAGCTTAAAACGTAAATCATAATTGGAGAAAAATAAATTTGTTTTTACTAAGGTGATTGAGATGAACACACATCTTGATTTTCAAATAATTACTCTGAGCCAATGTCGAAGTGTAAATTCGGAAATTAAAACACTGTAATTGGTTAATGTAATTGAAGATGTATAAACATGAAATAATTTTCTATTTAACACTCTATTAACTATATCAACCCGTCAAAGAGATCAGCTCCCGAATTTAACTAAACAAATAGACGTTCAATAAGAAACGTGCGATTTTGTAAAAGGTTTATAAACGCCTTATCCCCCTGATCTATTTAGCTAGGTGTTACCATTCACTTGGGGTGTGTTTAAAACTAGTCTTTCTAGTGGCTTTGTGTCAAATATCACCCTAGTATATTGTTTGTGTGTTTGGTACGTGTTCTGATGAGGATTTCTACGATTAGACCGTCCAGGGTATACTTTCTGGGGTTACAAGTCACACAGCTCAGCCAGGACACCCAGGCGGGGCCCTCGTGCCTAAAATGTTTCTTTGACCATGCAAAATGAACGCCAATTCTCTAATTAATCAATAATAAGCCTGATTACCTATTGTATCTATTCTTTTACTTACCATTAATTACGCCATTAGTTAGTAGTGCCATTGACAGTGTATCTCAATTTTTATTTTAAACCGTACATATATTTTGCGCCATGAGCATTCTTGAAAACAGATGTTTTTTGTAGTACTATCATTTGAGGCACGAGCTACATTTTGAAATTAACAATTAATATTTTCAAAATTGAATATGATATCTTGAGATATGTATTTAATTACCTACTTAGTTATGTCAGCTCTGACGTCGTTTGGGCACGTGTCATCTATTTTTTGAAGACAACATTACTTCCAAGAGCTCTATGTTGCGTAAATAAGAAGTGTCAAAACGAGCACCCTTGTATCTTGCCTTTATCCACAATTCTAAATCATTAACAGTAGTCCGAACGTTTTGCCTTGCCATCTACAGCATCTCTACCTCAAAACCTTTTGTTGCTGTTGTTGTTGTTGTTGTTGTTGTAATCCTTTGTTTTGTTTTGTAAATGTATCAAAATGACCCTAATAGAATAGTATAGTGTAGTTAAAAATTCAATTTGTGAGTAGTGTATTCGGTCCGTCAAATAAACAGTTCCTTTTTGATCAATTACATTTTGATAAACAGTTGTTTATCAAAACATAGGAACCAGCTATAGACTATGTATATGTCTCATCCATTAAACATCAACAAATGAACAGGGTGTGTATTCTGTTGTCAATACAAAACTATTGTCGCAAGAATATATCATTTATGATATTGATTTGAAATCGGTTTTAAGCCTTTTGACAAGCTTCCCTTTTGGATTATCCTATCGATTTAAACAACAACGGCGTTTACATGATAGCTACATGTACCGTATTGTTTCAATTTATTTTTCCTCAGCCTTTGAGAATTATTGTTAGTGTATCTTTATACTGATATGTATTTTCTTGATGTGAAACGATTGTGATGTCGTTATATTTAGTGTGGGAATAGCATGCTAGTTGTATTTGTTTGTTGGGAAATCTACGGTGTAGTGTTCATGTTTTCTGCAAGTTATGTAATGAATAAATAACACTGCTCATTAGCCATAGTCATGTTTCTTTGTCGATTAGATTTTTACATTGATATATTAATCATTCAAAATCCTCGGAATAAATACAATATTTTTCCAGACGCATCTCCCAAAGGGATAACAAATTGTGGAATACAAAGTTGTTATTCACAAGGAGGGATTTAATATGGGGAATATCACAAGGATGATATCAATTAATATTTCTCGAGGGAACGCAGTGATCGAGGAAAATATCAATATCTAAAATCCTCTAATGAGAGAAAAAATGATTGGATCTTTAAGGGCAAGAAAAACAAAATACTTAAAACATTGAGAAAATAAGATTATTTCTAAACCCCCAAAAGTATTTAAAAACATTAGGGAACAAATTGGAAAAATTGAAATATAGAAAATTGAACCCTTTGGAAAAAATTGAAAAACTAAAAATGAAAAAATGAGAAATTTGAAAAAATGAAAACATTTGAAGTAATGAAAATTTTTTGAATCCTGTAATCCAAATATCATCCCTATCCAAAATATGTGATTTATTACTTGCTATAATATACTTGATTCTTTACTTTATATTATTTCTACTATAATTGTAATATTTTATTGATGGCCGTACGTTTGGCCAAATAAAACTAGTCCTATATTCCAAAAATATACATTAAGAAAATTCGTTGATATCAACATCAATATCTGCGGTTTTGTATTGCTTTAATTGACAACAAAACATGGCATGATAAAACAGTGGGAAGTCTGAACATGGAAAATATATGTATAGTTATTTCAATAATAAAGGTAACGTCGTAGACACTATTTTTAAATGATGGTTTTAAAAAAGATATGAATGTAATATATAAAACTGTTATTTTACATGTAATCTGATCCCATCTTATTGGATGCAAAGAAATACTGTATGACTTTTGGTTTTGGTAATAAAAAACCTTCAACAAATATATATTCAGCTTAAATTATATTGGGTTAAATGTTATGATAACATGTTTTAAATAAACCCACTTAGAGGTGTTGGGGGTTGTATTCAATAGAGTTAAAGGGTTTTGTCCGATTTATTTGTACTCATTTTGTGTACAAACATCGTGATCCTTGGCAGAGCCGGGGGAACAATACGTCTTAAATGTGCTCCAAACATAATTTATCCTTTCGTTCTACAAATCATGGCTAATCGTGTGGGGTTTATTGTGCGCCTTATAAAGGAGAGTATTAAATTTCTTAAGTTTTTTTTCTAAGACATGTCATGTCAAAAGAAACTTTTTGATTTCATAGTCGACATTATGACAATTGAGTTTAGAAATATACCACTTGAAAATATGTTTCTAACTTTCTGTCTACAATGCATTCTTGGTAGAAATTTGCGGTCAATAATGACCGTTTTGGTATTCCTGTTCTACCTCGCCTAGATGTGGACCCCATATTCAAATCAAATAGATTTAGTGGTTGGACTCAAAGCCTAACTCGAGTGAGAACTCGCCAATAACTTTGGAATCGAGTAATTTTCGAGTTGCAGTCAAAAGTAAAAGAGCCATTTGCACTATTTTGGCGGAATTCTTCCCCAGGTCTCTAGCTAGTCTCTACGATAACTCTTTGGGCATCAGTGCGAGTCGGCGAGTAATTGTATCCCAACGCTTAATAGAGTCAATCGACGGTATTGAATGTAAACATAACCATTTTTTAGCAATTTACTAATCATATATGACTGTCAATGTAGTGAATTATAAGCCGTTAGCTGTTAAAAATAATTTGTCAACATTGTACTATCCATCTATTCATCTTAATATAATATTATCGGGGAACAATCAAATACAATATAGGAAAATACAACATTTTAAATTCCAGATTCGTCAATACAGTACAAAACAAAAAACAACCAAAAACACTTAAATCCATAGTTTAATACAATTGCCAAGGTGTGTCGTTGTGACGTTATAATTCTCAAAGTATTGTTTGTACACGTATTTGCATTTTTGTTCAGTCCAATTATTCGTAGCAACATTCAAATGTGACGTCACAAACAAGTCAGTCGCTAGGACACAAGTTCACAGACAAAATCACTTTCGCTGTTGACACGTCTTATTTTCTTCGAATAAGAAACGGATTTATAGCTTGATATAATATGGATTCTACTCACGGGACATACGACGGCAGTAGTCCCGCGTCACCAGATGAAGTTAGCATCAAGTTAACAAAAAGCAGCGAACGACCATTGACAGATAAATCGAATTCAAAAGGTGGAAACTCTAAAGTAGATCTAAACCATGATGAATGTAATGCTTTATTTGATCGTTTCACTGAAGAGGATATGGTAAAAGTTACAGCCAGAGTGAAGCCAATACCAAGGTCTCCTGAAAAATCTAATAGCTATGGCTTTGACCCATGTTTATCTCCACAAATCCGCGATGGAAATGCACCACGAAGAGGCTCAGCGACACCATCTGTGTCAGCTTCACCAGCCAAACGAGCATTTACAGACACGCGACATGGATTACAAAGGGATAGTGCCACGGACGATACTTACATTGAATATGATTCAAGAAAGAAACATAAACTACATGTAGGTCGCCTGGAACAACTGCGAGAGAATTCAACATTTGAAAATCAAAAACACCGGCAGGATCAAAGTGATATACTTTGCAAGTTAAAAGACGAAGGAATAATCAGAAGGACCTCCAATTGCGATTTGAACCAATCTCCCATCCCTAAAAATCCAATGTATCTGCCTCCTCTTCAACCGATCTCGCACGGTCCACATTCTCACAATCCTACTGCATTCGACTGGAATACTAATGGTGCCCCAAAAGTGCAGGTATATTTAAACCACTTGGATCAAATGGAAACGTGAATCAACATAAATAACTACCTTTTTGATAATTAAACAAAAGTCAGCGTGGTCAAAAATTTTAAACGGTAGGTGATGATTTGGCTTCTCTTATTTTCATAGTCGTTGATGCAATAAATATTAAGTTCTTCAATGATTCAAGTGAAATGCAGAACATATTTGTCAAACGTCAATACCCACATGATACTTAACCGATCTCTTCCATATTTGTACCACTTGCCAGTGATACCGTTAGGCTATTTCCTATAAAAAAAATCAAAAGTAGCCTTAGGATATCACAAGCAAGTGGTACAAATATGACAGAGGCCGGTAGCATATCATTTGAGTATTTGTTCTAACCCTTCTGCTGTTCAATTACAGCAACAGCTGTGTCACAAGATGAAAATGCGACAATTAGAACTAAACGCTAAATCTCAACAGGAAAATCACGATCAGCAGCTGAAAATGAGGCAACTTATACACCAACCAGCTCTCCAACCAATTCCTAAGTCGCAAGGTTTTAATCCCAGCGCTCGAGAAAACCGACACGACAAACGAATGACAAAACTTGGCCTACCGATGGATGGTACGCGTGGTAGGGAAGAATCGCAACGAGAACGAAAGGAAAGACGAAAGAGAAAGAAAGCGCTTAAAGAATCGGCAAAGAGAACAAGCGTAAACGATGATGCGGATAATCAATTGACCAGACAAGATGAGCTGTTTGATGATGGGCAGCTATCTCGCTGCAGTACAAGGAATGAACAGGGATTGCCGTTTAATTTACCTTGACACATTTACAAGTTCCAGTAAAACAAAATGACCTGATATATAAAAAAAACAATCACTTCTAAAATAAATTATAAATCGCTGTTGAAAGGATCGGACATGCGATATCAAAAACCATTAAGATATAGTTAATAAAGTACAAAAATATATTATAACAGACAGAAAACACTGATTTATAAAAATTACAAATACTGAATTTTATTCACGCTTTACACGTGTATATATGAGATGTAAAATAACAAACAGATTTTACATAAAAATAACTGCACACAAATGTTGCATGAAATACTGTTTTGCAAGATCGAGAACTTTGTTATAGTGTATTATTTCGATCGCTGGAACAGTCCATTTGTATTTCTCAAGGCTCTCACTTGGCAACCATAATATTCACGAACTCTGCAAAGAAATTAATACATATATAATGATAGGAGAAGTTGATCTTTTCATCCTCCAAAAACAGGGGTTTGGAATCGTCCTTGATCGATCTCGTCCCCTCCTTTCGCACAAGATGAATAGCCAAAGCAAAATCAATCTACGTTTTCCGTGGATTAGGCTTTTCTGTGTGGATATTGAGTCACTACATTACAAATATTCCGTTCTGATGACGTGGAAGCATGTTCATTATTCCTCGATATCGTTTTATTTCCTGGCACTTCAATCGGTTGGAAATATAATCAAGAAAAGATCAACATCATATTTATGATATTAGAATGGAATATTTGTTTTGTTTTTAACTTTCTGAACATGGGAACTGAAAACACAAAACCGAATCGAATATGTGTACAGTCATGTAGTTGGGAAACAATGTATGAAAGCATTATGTTTTGAGTGGGACAATTTTTATCAACAATTTCAACACGAGCGTGAATGTGAAGAACGAATACTGGCATAGCATTACAAGAGGAAAAAACGTATTCCATGATTTTCCCAAAATGTATTTCCCCAAAACCAATATCAACCAGTTCTGAAATCACACAAAATAAAATTCATTCATAAAATGACTCATAAAAGAGACATGATTTCGATTCCATCATCAATGCTGTTATCAGACGTTATATTCATAATAATATTGAATTGGTATGATCATCTTATACAGACTGCATAGACGTAGCCAGGTGGGGGGAGGGGGGTGATGGGTGGGTTCGATCCCCTCACCTCATAACCAATGAGAATAAAACCATGAGAAAGGGGAAGAAAAGAGCTTTAAAATGCTTTTTATTTGAAGCGTCTATCCATTTTGAATGAAGTTGCATCAATTTTTGTAAAATTCAAAACAAATCTTAATTTGGTTTGCTTATGCCCTTGACTGAAAACCGAAATTTATTTGGCGATCGCACCGCTCCCCTGCATGAAAGCTGGCTACGCCCCTGGACTGACAATGGCTTAAGTTGAAGACGTACATGCACAGGAGTTCCATGCGCTCAACACACTTTGAGAAATTGGTCCCTCGTAAATTGACTTTAGACTGTATAAGTCACACTTCCCTTCAAAAAGTTGGCAATTCTAGGCCTTAAGAATGAAGTCATTATATCCTACCCAGTAGTGACCACCACTTACCATTTTTTTGAAGGAGCGTTTAGCTTTGCAAGGGAAACTGGCTCCTAGACTAGTACAAGCAGAGCGACAAACCATGCACATATTATGTGAAACAAATAAACACCGACACACACAAGAACTGACAACAGGTCACATTTCAGTAATCTACGAGCTTCAAAATCCACATGTAAAAGATAGTCCTAGCTATCTTTGAGAGTATTTTTGCATTTTTCTCAATATACGCATACTATTGTATGTTGGTATGTCAATTTTTGGGCGGCCAGTTTGCATTGATTGTCCATGCAAAAAGTCCCGGTCTTCACTGTGAAAGCACTGTATTAATACGCAAATGGTTATTCGGCGTTGTCATGAAGATGATGACACTGAGCGTCGAAATATAGGTCCAGCAAATACCATAAAATCTGAAAACACAAAATTAGTTTCAAAAGTTTTAAAGGGACTATCAAGCTTATTTTAAAATCAAAAAATATATATCTTCCAGATTCATATGTCAAATGGATGCTATAAAATATATAATCCTATTCTGTTAGTGTTGGCTTCCAAAGAAGCCGTTGATCATTTGAGCAGCAAACTGGCTAGATTCATGCAATGTTATAGGCAAGTTATGTATTAGTTACGGGTATAACAAAGCGTACGGGTTGTAATTTGTACAGTCTAACAGCCAAATGTTCGGTAAAATATGTGAATACAAAACCTATTAATGTCTGTGTTCTCAAAATTTGTCATTTTTTACCTCTGTGCTAGATTGTTCTTTAATTGTTATAGTACCTTCATAATTGACCAAACCGTCACCGTCAAGGTCGGCTTCCCGGATCATTTCGTTTACTTCCTCATCAGTTAACTTTTCTCCTAAGTTCGTCATCACGTGGCGTAATTCACCGGAACTGGAATCCATACACACAGACTTGATGCAAGATAAATACGAATATTGCCATCACGCTTGATTAATGATTCAACTTGATTCAACTTAATGTTGAGACACAAAGGTATAATAACACACCTTTATTGGAAAGGAAGTGTAAACTGTGCGACTCAAATGAAGTTAAAGATGAATTACATTTTCTTGTTAAATGTTCACATTATACAGAATTAAGAGACATGTTGTATCGAATCCAACCTTAATTATGATCACATTACTACATGCAAAGAACATTCAAAGCTGCCTTGCTGCTACTCTTTACAAAATGTTCTCAAAACGTTTATTTAACCTGGAACGTTTGTGATATTAAATATATGCAATATTATCAACCAGTCATAATTACTGTATTCTCATTTATTGCATTTTGAAATCACATGTTTATATTGTATGTTATTTAACTCTAGTCATTTTGTCTGTGAATTGTACACTCTCTGCAAACTTACTCTACATCCTCTGTGATATTATTCGACATACCGATGTTATATTTTTCTATTGACTATCTTTGTATATTTATATGGTGTCTCGTAAGCCGATGTCGGCTGTTGGATTTTTTAATACATGTATTTTACTTGTAATATTTTAGTAAACCTGTGACACAGAAATAAACTATTATTAAACTATTAATAAATGTAGTTGCCATATCGCAGGATTTTTAATATCAAATTAGAGTTACATCCCCTACTGCACAAGCAAAGAAGCGCGTAAGTTTATCGCAAATGTACAAGTCTAACATGACGTCACTTGCGACATCTTTACATTTTAAACCCACCTTATAAAGCCATTGCCATCTTTATCAAATACTCTAAACGCTTCCCTTAGCTCTTCATCGCTGTCAGCATCTTTCATCTTACGCGACATCATAGAAAGAAATTCCTCAAAGTCTATGGTGCCATTACCTTCAACAAATACTTGATAATTGTAAAAGCTTATATAATGATCAGACGTTTGTTGCTTCAATGAAATCTTATCGTTTGAACAAGATGACGTTTGTCACAAGCTGATACAGTACTCATCGCATCTTTCTGTTTTTCAACTATTAGGAAAAAACTAATGAATGCCAGGAATTCTCATATTGTTTTGTCATACAATCCAAAACTGCTAAACTGGAAATTCCAGTTACCAATTGGAATTTGAAGCTAGCTTCATCACAAAATGACAAATTATTAGTTTCAATTTGATAATCCTTAAATCAAAAAGGCTAGATAGACTCAGACATTTCCAACAAAAACAGTACATTTATTTTAGAACATGATTGAATGACTTGAAGTTGCGTTAGGTAATTACCATCGGCATCGACCTCATTCACCATATCCTGAAGCTCCGCTTCGGTCGGGTTCTGGCCAAGGCTCCTCATCACGATGCCTAGCTCCCCTGTGGTAATCGTGCCATCCTGGTTCTTGTCAAACAACGAAAATGCCTCTTTAAACTCTGAAATGATAAAGTAAGGGTAAGTATTGAAAAACAAAGTTTGTATTAATCATTAATTAATCATTAATCATTTTGAAAATCTGCCTTTGAGCAGAACTGGATATCCTATGGCATGGAACACCTATGATTATATACGAGTATCATATATAAATGATGTTGGACGAACGGTATTTGAGTTATTGCCCGGACGGATGGACGAACGGACGAAGTCGTCTTCTATATCCCCCAAATGTCCGATGGGATAATAACTATAAATATCTTAATTGATTATTGCCACGTTCCCCCACACCCGTGAACTTAGCCCCTGTCTTTTAGTCGGTACAGCAAAGTCGTGCAAACTCACATGATGATGTCGATGTCTACTGTTTTAGAAGGAGCCAGAGGGCCTTTTGGTCATTATTGGGCCTTCTAAGGCCTTATTTTTTTAATTTTAGGCCAAATTTTGAAGAAAATGGACCTCAAATTTTCAAAATTTGGGCCCACTTTTCGGTTTTAGGGCCCCAAAATTTTTTTCCGAGCAAGCGCGGCGGTTTTTTCTCTGACCTCAAATTTGCCCCCCCCCGTGTTGGTTCCTGGATCCGCCACTGCCTGGAGATTGTAGGCCACCACTAACTCACTCAAGGTTCTACAACATGAAACGGCAAAACAGTGCTGCCATCTTAAAAAGGTTTATGGAACTTTTCATTCTGATACTCATCACATCTTTCTGGTTTCACCAGACACATTGCTGAGAAAAAATATCCAAATATATATGTTAATTTTGATGATAACTGTAATTATTAGGTTGTAATTTCACCATGATCATGCTTTTGAATAGTAAGTGTACAAATAATATATTGTATATTGCTAATGCATATATGAGAGCTCTGATCGGGGCTCTGATACTGCCATTTACATGAGATGGCCGAATTTTCTTTCCTTCAAATTTATAATAAAGATTGTGCAAAAGGCGTGACGTTATAAACCAATCTAAATACTAATCTACTTTGACACCTCGACAAGTCCTAATCGCACGGTATAACCTAACACCCCTCTGATTTAAATGGACTGCTCTAAGCTATTGGAAAGTACATTGTGTGCTTTTAATGACCTTATGTGGTGAATTTGAAAGGTGGATATATTGAAAGTGAACAACGTATAAGTCCAGCCAAAAACTCCACAGGGTTTAAATAGTTCGGACCGGGAGAAACCAAAGAGAGACGGTAAGTTTCTAATTCATTGAGTGATAATGTGACTGGTATATAATCAACCGCTTGTCCGGACTTCACAGGACGTTTTGAAGCACATAAAAGTAACTGATATTAAAAATACATGTTCTGTTTGATACTTGTTTATATGACATATGATGTATCGTAACTTATCAAATTACACGAATTATAAAGAGTTATTTTAACCGTTTAAGTCGAGTTGTATATCGTTAACCCAAATGCAGTAAACGACGATACGCAGTACACATATTTTGGAAGTGAAAAATTAATTTACAAGTGAATAAACCACTATTTTATGTCTCATCTGGGCTGATTTGAAATGGAGTCAAGATGACACTATTTCGTTTTGAGATCGCAATGGAATGTTTACCACAATGAAGGTGTGCGATTCGAAAAATTAATTTAATTTAGTTAAGGAAAACAATTACTTAGTCCAAGTGAACTATAATAAAAGTACATGTAACGTACAGTTTACTTTCACTAGCGTATATCCTCAGCGTGAGGGCTAGTGCCCGAGGAAGAATTGAAGGAGGAAATCTTACGCTGGAAATGATAACTAACTCACAAGTATTTCATTCTATAACTGCAACAATATACATGTCATTTTTATGACGAGCTCAAGGCACTCCCATTGAAGGACTTGGCCCCAAGGCCTAAAGTTCCTTGTTAACTAACACTAAGTAATTAATTGCATTAACGCATTGATTGCTTTGATTGCATTGACAAAATGTTAACACGATATGTATCCGAGTCATGATCACGCAATTCAAACCTTAACAAGCACAGAGTTCCAAGTTCCAATACGTATGTGTGAACTCACTAGTATATATATCTAAATCCCCACTCAAAACTTTCGCTAAATAGGCCACCCTGCAAATAAGATTTACAGGTATATTCTGTAAATATTGAAATTCCTTTCGTGTGCAAAGCCATTTTATTTGTATAATTGCTAAACTTTTATATGAGGTACGTTTTGAAAGTAATGTATGTGTCGTGTAACAATGTTAAGCTTTAGTCAGTGCAGACAGCTCAATTCAGTGTCTGACATTAGAAAAGGATGAAGAATGAATTTGAGAGACCGATTTGCAATTCAAATTTATTTCAGTTCTATTTTAAGAATAAATGATTGCCTATATCGAATTATGCAGCACTGTTCATGATCGCCATCTCATCCATGAGGGCATGGATTAGAACGGAAATGTGTGACATGGGCCTAAAGTGCTAGCAACGAACCATTTCAATATACTGCCATGGGCCTCAATATTTATGATTTTGTTTAAGTACTGATAACTCTAGCGGGACGATGTCGATAGACGCTGGTCTCCCACCCTGTAATGTTTTCCAACATTTGCAGCTCATTTTAACATATTGAATGAACCATTAAGTTTACAGGTGCTTTAAGCCAAATTAAGTATTGGCAAAACTATAAACTAACTGCCAAGTTCACATCGTGAAAATAACAGCTTCATTGAGCTTACCGATGTTTGTTTGGTTTCCATTGAGGTCTTCACATGTATGATTTTAATCTAATTTTGATTGCCGACATGCCTGGATGGCTGCGTTCGGATGACCAACCACCAACGACGCCACGTTTTCTTATCGTTTTTAGTTATCTTAGTCCTGGGGTCCAATCTCGATTTGTCCTCCATCTTTCATATTTCCTATGTTGTGTAGTGGAAGGAGTATTGATAATCAAACTTTCGAAAGGGCAGGGACAAGCCATCGTGAGAAATCAGCAGGGCCTTCCACTGTGTGATCCACAGCCTGTTCTATCACTTGAAATACACAGGCTGTCCCTCTCAAGCATTAAGAATGATGCCTTCTATCAGTTCCTTTCAATTTTTATATTTCACATTATATTATCTTGTTGAAAAACAGAAAGATGTGATAAGTATCAGGATGGGGGCCAGTAGTGCACTAGGATAAGGGCAGGATTTAAGACATTGCGAAAATAACCCAGAATTATTTCCAAAAATAATTACATTCCCCTGTTGTCATATCATGTTGGTAATGCTCCAATATTCCATTATCATATTGGCCGTGCCACTTATCTTGTACAGGGTGGGCATATTAAAGTACTTGTTCAAAACAGGCACATGATATAGATCACTTGGTAAACTTGACAGAATTAAACTATTTGCTGCATATTATAAATCTCTTCATTGTTCATCGAATCGCGAATAGATTTTCTATGGTGCATTCTTTTTTATGTATTGGGAGCGGGTTTCAAAAGAGCCATGAATTTATTGGGCCACCCTGTATATATTGCTTTTACATAGATAGCTCAATTGCTTTGCTATCGCTGGTTACACAAACTGAAGATTGAAACCTTTGTATGGTAAGAATAAGTTATCTAAGTGCAAATATTAGTATCATGAAAATAGTCTTGCACCGAGCTCATTACCCTTGTAGCCCCCCCCCCCTCCCCGTACTTCTCAACACCTAGCCTGCAACGCCACAAAAGGAAGTGCATACGTTTAACAGATAATTGTTGACGTGTTTAAGTAGCATAAAGAAGGTGACATGCATCCTGTGAAACAATGCGATCATCCTCATATTTATTGTCATGTTGTTAGGGAAACAGAAAGATGTGATGTGCATATAAGAAAGTGGGACATTCTTAAACGTTACTTCCAAATTGTAATTATATTTCATCAATATTTCACTAGAGAAAATACATTTATGTCATGTTCTTATTGTTAAACGTAAATATGCAAGTACAGATACCCTAAATAGACGATTAACTCCTATTTTAGTGCGCAGTAAGATAATGCGATCATGTCAAAATATAAGGTAATCTGGATTTTCGACCATTAGGCGACACTAAGGCAGAGAAGGTCTTCTATCTTAATATAATGAGTGATATATAGAATGGGATATTCACCTTTATTTCTCATATGATACATCATGCTTTTAATGTAATTATAATCTAATCCTCAATGATATAATTAGATAATCTACAACTTCTAAATTAAAATTGAAATTGGACGTTCATAAGCAACCGATCTGGTTAAGATCTATCTTGTTAATTTATTAATTAAATGGGTCTCATTGTGATAGTTTTAATTGATATGTTTCATTAAAATGTTTTTTTTAACTTAACTGAGACATATAAAAAATATAGTAACTTAAATTAAATGCCTTTCGGGCGTTGCGTATGATAAGTGTGGGACACTATGTCGTGTCCTAATATAGAATTTTAAGTTCTTGGCTGTTGCAGGGTGGAGGACTTGTTGAGAATTGCAACCATTGTCCATTGCAAGGTTACATACTTCAAGTCCAGGTCGTCATAAACCGGTAAGTGCACTAATTATACATGTAGGCCTATTATTAACTTGCTGCTCGAATAGATCATTTACATTCACAAAGCATTTGAAATACCAAACATTGCAAGTCAAACAAAAAACGTAAAATATATGTTAACGTAATGTACAGGCCGGTTAGATCTGAATCATTTCGAGTTATCCGATAAGACAGGTAGTCCAGCTACAAACCCTTGTGAGCCCCCCTCCCCCCCCCCTCTCCCAAACTACACAACTGCGTTGGTACTATTTGCCAAGATATTGACCTCCAAATAGAGGCGAAGTTGGTTAATTAGAAAATACGCTAGTTCATGTCGAGTAAATTCTACCTCAATACTCAGGAATATAAGGAATAACTGGCTCATAAGAGAATACGAAATCAAACTTTAAAAAATGGTAAGTTAAGTCATATTGAACTAAAAGTTGCAACTAACATTTTATTTACTTTTTCTGCGGGAATTTTGACTATTCCCTAATTGACCACAATGTCGCATCATTCAGTATTTCAAAACACAAATATGGTTTGGTGGGATTGAAACGTTGCCTTTTTGGTTTACATTGGTCCCCGATCCAATTCCTATGCCACTGGTGATCCACTCGATTACGCTGGTTACCGAAACGGTGCGTAATCGAGCGGATCACCAGTGTATGCATACCCTTTGCATTCGTTTGACTTCACTTCTTAAAAGAGAGCCTTGTCTTCGTGTAGTTTAACTAGACTCTGCACGCAGGGTAGTGTATGCACTATGCATCCTGACAGAAATGATCACATAATTGGATTCAGTGTATATGAACTGTCCTCATTTCGATAATATTCAATACTTGAATTGAACTGAATCATAGGTACTGAATCATAGCGCAATTAAACCAATCCTATAATCCTAAACCTTTTATTAACTCATTAGTTGAATCAACGCAGGGTTACTAACACGATTAATCTTAGACTCTTTGAACCAAATATGCTAACGTTAAAAAGTAACATATCGCGATAAGTCATTCATTATAAGATCGGGATTAATCTTAGAATCTTTGAACCAAATATGCAAACGTTAAAAAGCAACATAACGTGGTAAGTCATTCTTCAAGATAGGGATTTGCTGAGATTATGGAAAGAAGTGAAATACCCTTGGACCAAAGATGTACCTAATTCAAACTGAGGCAAGAGCAGGCCTTCGAAATAAAAATGCGTTTGGACATCGAATTCATTGAAAGATGTCGCTTTACATTAAACGATTTAGCTCTCCGTTTTTAATTTCGACGTACATGTTGATTTTCAAGGTTTTTTGAAACAATACACAGGACTTTTAAATTTGAACATTCTTCAATATATTGAGCTATCGGTACCCTTTTAACAAAAACTCGGATCGGAATCATGGGTTCAAAGGTACAGGGAAACATAGAAGATTAATGAAATGCAAATAAAGTTGCTGTTTGTCAGTTTGTCAATTTCCAAACTTCATCCAAATCTAAGAGGAGGGAAAGCCCCAGAGCTTTACCGATGACAGACATATATATATTATATTACGTCTCTTGCGTACCACCTACGTTTGCGCAAATTTCCATTAGTTCGTTTTCGAATCTAACGCGTCGTTGTGATATTTTAATCGATGTAAGCATGTTCCTGATATCTTTCTTTATCTTGATGTGAAATAACAAGCTATGATATTGGTTAACACGCCAGGAATTAACACAATATTATTCGAAGCGTTATTAGAAAATTTTGAATCCGCCATTTTTGTTTGTCGTTTTGACCAATCAGAGACGTGGGTCATCTCAATACATATTTACATTATAAGCGTATGTCATATTTGAACTCTGGGGTTAATCCCCATCTTTCCTTGAATCTGTTTCTTTGAAATTTAATACCCGGCCCTTAGGATATGTACCGAACGAAACTACAATTAGCATTATTGCGCATATACCCTCACAAAATGATATAAATCGACACTGGTATTTAGTAAAAAATCGACTTATTCGGGCAAATTTCTCTCGCCCCAATAGCATCAAATACCCAATATAGTTGAGTTGTATTTTGAAACATCGAAGTTCTCCGTTCTTTATTTTGGTTAAAATAACCTAGAACTGCAGAGCTTGTAAACAGCTTTCTTTTTGTTTTAAACGTCTAGCTAATCAATCATAATGGAACTAATCCAGGAATGTTGCATTGTAGTAGGCTTATTGCCCACGTCTTATAGAGCTTACATAAATTAACGCACTATTGTGTATGTTCGTAAATATGGTGTAATTATGTTAAAATCGCTTTCTAATATGTGGAGCATCTAGGGCAGTTTTAAAGGTGAGAAGAAGTGAGAAGATCATCCCTTCTTTATGTTAATACCAATATTCTTCGGAAGCATAGATGCCCGTACAAACTATTTCAGAGAGTTGGGGTTCGCTATACCTTTTACCGGGAAATAATTTGACCCTTGAACAATTTGAGCATTGCTTTAGAGAAATTGAACCCATCGTATTATCACTAAGGTCTACCATAAACCCATCTTCGGATTTGCAGTCAAGGTGGGTAATGTATTTTTCAATTATTTATTTTTCTGAAAAGGAGGGGGGTTTCGGGTTTGAAATGTACTATTCGAACTTGTTTATGATAACTTGAACAACTGTTCAGGGAATCTAAACTCATCTTCCACTGTAAAACTCGGACGGGAATTGTGTAGACATTTAGTGCAAATGCTTCCCATACTCAGTCAGGTAAGTTCACCTGATATACAGTAACCGGCTCTGATCCAAACACATGCTCCAATCCCACTCCCCTCCCACCCAGACACAGTATAGTTTTCTCTCTTAATCCATTTAGTAAAACTTACCAGTACCACAAATAAATTCAAGCCGCTGTACATAGTAAAATGTATTACACAAAAATTAAAATAAATGTTAGCTTATTTATTTAGAAAGTATTTTATTACTATTTTGACCGATACATTTTTGCCGTACAAGTTAATCATTATTTATTCAAATAGTGAAAAAGTACCTCCCCTCCTAAACTTAGAATGGTCAAGCCCAGATACTATAGAAAAAGTAAATGATGCAGTTATTTTCATCGATATAATTAAACCCAAGGAACTTAAGACTTGCGGATAGCACAATCTTCAATGATGCATCTCGTTCAGGCTTGCCATGTCTTTCTTTTTGGGAAGGAATGCACTGAACGAAACAGTGCGCAAAGATTTCTCTACCCAACTGAATTCTGCAACTTACCTGCGATTTGTTCGTCCTTCAAATCATGATTCACCACGCTCTGAAAGCAAAGAATAATTGATCAGTTTTATGGTTGATATTGTTTAATAAGGTTGTCTTTCTATTTTTATTTATCGTCTGTTGTGTCTCTGCCCCGGGATCTCTGCCTCTCTAGGTACGCTCCGATGGGTATCTGAGAAGTAAATGTTTGATACATTGGAAAATCATTATTTGATATGTTTACCGGGGTTATAAGTGTTGCTCCCCATGAATTATAAAGTTGTGTCGAATAACAGAATGTGCAATTGGCAATATTTAAAGAATCCAAAAGAGTTGCATGAACATTAATTGAATTCACAGTTTGATATTGCTTATTAGGGGTTTTCAAATGCTACCCAATTGCAATGGAAGTTCCGATAATTAATCAGACTGTCATATCGACTTTTGTTCAACATTAAGCATGTTAAGTACGCTATAATAATCTCAGATATAATTTGATATTCCTAGATTGCAAATTGTGGATCGTGTTGAAAGAAGAAAATATGATGTACTAGGTGCAAGTGTTCTCTAACCCGATCGTGGCCCATCTTGCATTTCCAAGGTATGATGTTTTCGATTGAAAATCAAACTGGGAAACGAGTATGATCCAGTCCCTTGATATAATATACAATTACTATTACTCTACAACATTTCCTGTGCCGGCACCTCGAAGATTAAATCCCACGCCTTATATCATTTCATAATTGCAGTTAACACCCTGAACTAAAAATATCAGGACATGATTCGGTAAAGTTAAGTAGACGGGGGGGGGGGGTCACAACAGGGGCTTGTAGCATTCTACTTTCGTTTGCATTAGCACCTATGCAATGAATTCCTTAGCACATCACACGTCAGTGTATTCTCCGTAATTCGGACTAAAGACATAACTGGGGGCAAGAAAGCGAAACTTGTATGGTAGTCTTGCATCAAACTTTTACGAGCCCCTGTTACACGACCCATTTTCTGTGTAACACAGATTCGGTAAATCAAGTGGTAGACCAGACTCACCCGAGTCTCACACAAAGTGGCCGTAGAATATTGAAAGACCAGACACTTAAGAATTCAAGACGAAGAGGCTGAAAGTAAGGGTGATAATAATTTAGCTACGTCCCCTTACTTCATCCTCCTAAGCAGTTGTCCAGAATCCGTACCTCCTTCTGGATTTTGAAGCCCTGTGATCGGAGGATGCCTTACTTAAACTCACCTGTTTTCTTGCACAGGGGGAGCACGTGACCGACATAATAACAAGGTAAACTTGACGTATTGTTATGTCAGAATGATAAAGCACTGGTCTCTAGAGCAACGCTTCCTATAATAAACAAACAACGATAAAGGTCTTCCCCGCAGAATATGCATCGGGAAATTAAATTGCCTTAGTTACACGATTGTTTCATAGAGTTTGAGACAACTTTCAGGAGTCGTAAACTGTGATACTTTCCAGAAGGTATTTGATGGATTTTCCAGTCCTGGTAAATCCTTGTAGCAGTTGATACCCCTTCCCTAGATTCGTCCCTTACCACGATTTGCTCTTTTAAATCAATGGGTATATTTTAATTTACAGTTGACGAAACTGTCACAATGATGAGGCATAATGATGTATCAGACAGTCATCAGAAGAATATAGAAAAAGCCCAAATAGTTCCATTGTCTTTTTAAAAGTGAGCATCATCTACTGTCTTTAACGTACTCGGCTCTATCAATTTCTAATACAGCTGTAGTTTTAGTTTTTAAGAATAAAAATGCGTGGGCACGCTCATCTCTATCTTTTACCGTTCTCCTGATTTAGTAACGTGGTGCGGTTTTTAACTCTATAAATTCAGATTACTTTGTCTTTCCCCTGATTGCTATCGTCAGTATGTCATGATAATCCGAAGCTGCAACGGGGTATTCCCATAAGTACAATAAATGATGTTAGGTAGTAATCAGGACATCTTTGAGTAGATCTATAATTAGTTTGTGTTGTCCTCTGTAAAGTGTTTCTCACGTGAATCTGTTCCACTATTGCAATCCTTTCAGATGTCCTTCTTGAAGGCCCCTGTGACTCCTCCTCATGAACACACCACCCAACTGTTGGTTGATTGGTCGGTTTAGGTTAGGCCATTTAATGACTTATTTATTGTCAAGGTTAAATAGACACGTCATTTTTATCTCCCTAAGGAGAAGTCTCTCAACTCGAATCTAACCCCGTGTTGTTAACCTTGTCCCATCTCGTTACCTACAGTAGAGTTGTTCCAAATTCCTTTTAATATATTCGTACAGACGAAATAGATAAGGATAGCAAGACACAAATAATGGATGCCAGATTATTCGTTTCAGTCATATTCTAAGCTCTGAACTGAGTTAGGCTAAGTTTAGATCAACTGATACCTTGTTGTGATTAAAGACACTTCTTGCTACACCTTCTTATGATCATAAGCCTGTCTCGTATATCATACGATATGATCGATGCTTAATTAGTTGATGAGCAAAGTACGCTTTGTTAGTAGAATTGTCACTTATCATCTCTGTTGCCAATGAGCTGGGGGTAGTTTAGAATGAATATCACTTGTTCGGAATGATTTAAACTACCTCCCTATCTAACTAAAAGATCTCTGCTTAATTGGATCGCGAGAAAGTGACAGCCTTTTGCATGTTCTATTAATTCTTCCTATTGTTCCAGTAACACATCGCCTGTTGCAAAACAAGCCTGCTAATCAGAATGGTCTTCCTGTCGTGGTTTCGACTGGCTCCTTCTATTTTACTAATATCGTATTGCATAGTATCGTACGTATCGGATCGTATTGTATTTCATTAATTAAAATCAACCGATAAAAAGTCAATTAAAGGTATGCCCGCGGCTATATACTCGTATTTGCATTGAGAATAGATGTTCCTACTGGGCCGATTGTCTTTTCGCTCATCTCAATACATGTCATAGATCTGTCTACTCAGTGAGTTAGTTCCCTTTAGCAGAAATAATTACAATGACAGCTGGCGATTTATTCTTTCTTACACGGTCCAATTCGTAGGAGTCACGATTGGATAGAACCTAACTCGAATATCGATTCAATATTAAATAGTGCTCTTTCTCTTATTTGAGATGTATTTCTTAAAGGTACGATTCTTTTATTTAGTAGATTAAAGAGCCCATCCTTGATTCAAGGTTGTGTCGTACGTGCATAAGTTGCCGATTGACGCGAAGCCCGGCGGTAAAATGGCAAAGGATCAGTGGACCACGTCTACTGAATTTGCCATCGTTTTGCATTATCCTGATGTACGTATTTAAATTACAATGTGGACAACAAAAAAAGAAAAAAAGGTAACTTCAACTTTAACTTTAACGGGCCTGTTAAACTTGCCTGTTTTCACACTAGGACAGAATGAGATTTGGGCGTTGGTAGAATAATCGAGGAACTGGCTGATAGAACGAAAGCATCATACTGAGCCAAAAGAAAGCTGAAGTGAACATCGGGGGTCTGAATGCGTGTTTTTGCTATGTTCGACTCGTTTATTTATTTATTGTATCAGTACTGACAACACCACCCACAATTCCAGAGGCACCTTGACCTCTTACCTTTATCAAAGCCAAAAGTGTATCAGAGACTTGTCTACCGCTATGCCTTTCAGCTAAGTACATTGAAAGATTACTGTTTCATGGATTCACTTCGTCAAATTGTGCTGCATTGAAATAAGTATCAGATATTACATGTACAGTACATTTGCATGTACATTAAACGGTTTTCAGAGATATTGTAGTCAAATCTACCATATCATTCACTGGCGGATCCATCCCCCTTGGGTCCAATAACTTTGTGGGCCTCAATTAGTTGGCCTTTTTAGGCATCACTTGTCATTTTTAGGCCTTTTATGCCAAATTATCAAAGGGGGCCAATTTTCTCTCTAATTTGAAATGTCCCCCCCCCCGCTAGCTTCTTGATCCGCCAGTGGCATTGCTTCCTTCTTGGCCTGACTGTTATTTTGTGTGTGTGTGTGTGTGAATGAATGTTAGCTCTGGCTGTATGAGCCTTAAAGGCAGAATCAGCTCTATGGGGGTGACAAAATTACAAGCAACAATTGCAATTGACCTACCAATCTATTCCTCAAATCTCAAATACAATATCTCCCAAACGATTCACGATAATTCAAGATCAAATATAAATTGGTGAAGTTATAAGGGATTCAAAGTGCAAAAATGGGTGAAAAAATGTTTAAATTCTCCCGAATAATAAAAATGGTAACCATTCTTATAGAAAAGTAATACATTATTGTAAAAATCTCGAGTTCTCCTGAAATAAAGTGTGCACTTTGGGGATTTTTAGAAAATAGACATGAAAAGGAATGACGTGAGCCAGAAATATTCTAAAATTGAAACAATTCTTTGTTAGGCTGCTCGCTAGATCTGATTCTCTCTTTAACACCTGTTCCCTCTTGTCAAATTGGCTGATGAAACAACTTATTTTTTACCCTTTGCATTCGTTCAACTTCACTTCTTAAAAGAGAACTTCGTTTATAACTAGACTCTGCATGCAGGGTACTCAT